>JANUYF010000002.1:180714233-181344233 GCA_026167975.1 Phrynosoma blainvillii | reverse complement strand
GGAGTACAGTATATTTATATACCGTACTTGACAGTGTATATACAGTACTGTATATACAACATTTGACAGTGCTGTATCTATTTCACCCACCCATTAATGCATCCGCTAGGTGCCATCCCAGGTTCTGTCCAAGCTTTCTCCCCCACTTTCCTTCTCTTTCCCTTTTTCTCTCTTTTCAGCTAGCAATTCATTCGCCCCCAAGGAGTCATAAACCATGAGGTGAGAAGTCAACGCTGGTGTGGTATCCCGTCTCAGACAAAATTGGGTGTTGGGTCAACTCAGAGAGAGAAATATTGCCCCCATCCTGGCCAGACTCCAAGACGAGAAAATCGGTTGTGGGGATGTGTGTATGTTCTGGCTTGGCTGCTGCCTGGCACCACAAGCGCCCAGAAGTGGGCTGGGGGAACCCGCTGAAACTCAACACGCCCAAGGCCTCTGATGGGAACCAGATGCCTTTGCAGCTACTGAGAGCAGCTTGGCAGGAAAGGCCGCGTGCTGTGCGTGTGCAAGGCCATGGGGGGGACCAAGCAGCAAAGGAGGAAGAAACTATTACTGTTTTTATGATTACAAAATAAATCAGCTTTGTGAGTGGAGAGGGCGACAGGAAGACAGGCAAGGGAGCGGTGTATGTTGGGTGAACTTGCATCAGTGATCTAAGGGCGTGTGTGTGTCTAGAGGCATTCCAGATAGAGAGAAATACGTGTCAGATCTGGACTTCATTGGAATCCATGAAGCACTAAAATTCTTGTCAATTGCCTTGGAGTCATCCCTGACTCATGGCAACTCTGTGGATGAGACATCTCTAAGCTCCCCTATCATCCACTGCTATGCTTATGTCCTGTAAATTCGCTCCCATGACTTCTTTGAGTCTATCCATCTGGCATGTGGTCTTTCTCTCTTTTTACTTCCCTCCACCTTTCCTAGCATTATTGTCTTTTCTAATTATTAATTTTTCTTCATGATATGGCCAAAGTATGACAGCCTTGGTTTGATCATCTTGGCTTCCAGGGAGATATCAGACTTGATCTTTTCAAGGACCCATTTATTTGTCTTTTTTGGCCATCCATGGTATCCTCAGCAGTCTTCTCCAGCACCACATCTCAAATGAATTGATTTTCTTCCCATCTGCTTTCTTCACTGTCCAGCTCTCACATATATACATAGTGATAGGGAACAAAAACTTCCCCCCAAAATATGTGTTGGGCAGGGACTTGGCCCAGGAACACTTGGACCACTAATTGAGGAAAGAGGGACCTCTGACCATATTCAGAGTGAATCCGCTGACAGCTCAGCCATGGAAAAAGGAAACATAGCAGAGGTTTTGGATATTGTATATCATCAGGGCAGGGTGGAGGGCGAGCATGTAATTATTTTATAGATCAGAACCTTTTTCCAGGCTTATAAACAGTTCAACACTGTATTAAGTAGATTAGCTCAAACAACCAGAAAAAAAAACAAAAAACGATGGAAATCAAAACAAAACCACAAATAACTGGAGGAAAGGGCTGCTTATATTACAAAATTGTTAGGATTTTTAAAAAAAGAGCATGAGGAAGAGACATCACCAGGATACTTGTACACACAACAACTGAATACTTTTTTTTTCTGCACACAGAGAACTAGTTCTTCAATCAGTTGACATAAAGAACAGTTGCCGTGTTTTTGTTTTGTTCAAAGTTTGTTTTATTCTCCATATACCACAGAAAATGGGAACCATCTCTCTTTCTCAACAGTGGTTTTATCTAAGATTGTTTGTTAAGTTGCTGGTTTGGGGAGCAATTTTATCCCTGATCAAAAGGGCATATCCTTTCAAAACAACTGCAGATAGATGGAGGTCTCTTATTTTGTTTTCATTGTACCGCTGTCTGAAATTTCCCTGAAATTAAAAGCAGAGATAGAAGCTTTTTCCTCAAAGGCCTCGTCCTTCCTGAAATTACAAACCTTTGTCTAGATCGTACCTAGAGTGGCCAGATGCAAAGGGGCACAGGGCTTATCTATACTTGATAAATGTGGGGAAGAGGGGATTTCAACAAAGGTAGCTCACAGACAATGACTGGCATCTAGTTGGGAACATACAGATGTATAAGTCATGATTTACATGCTGGGTCAAAAAGTCACAATTGCACAAGAGACATATTCTGCTGGTAGAAGTGGAACTGCACAATTAACATAATATTTTGTGACTTCGCTTTGCACATTGCGATTGGGTATTATGCATTGCTGTTGCACATTGTATGTTCTGCACAGGCATTGTGTATTATACACTGTGCATTATAATTGCACATCTTATATTGTGCATTGCAACTGTGCATCATATGTTATGCATTGTGCTTGAGCATCATGTTGTGCACTACAGTTGCACATTGTATGATGTGCATTGTACATTGTGCATTGCAGTTGTGCATTATATATTGTGCATGGAACATTATACGTTACACAATGGCATCTAGTCATTAATATGTGTTGTGCTATGTTCCGATTCTGAATTGCAGTTGAATAGAGCCAGTGTGGCATAGTGTTTTGAGTGATGCACTGTGACTCTAGGAGACTAGAGTTCGATTCCCAGCTTGGCCATGAAACCCACTGGGTGACCTTGGGCAAGCCACATGCTCTCAGCCTCAGTGAAAGGTAATGGCAAACCTCCTCTGAACAAATCTTGCAAAATACACACACAAAAACACCCCATGATAGGGTCTCCTTAGGGTCGCCATAAGTCGGAAACTACTTGAAGGCACACAACAACAACATCTGAAGATCTCTCCTCCCATACCACATCTCCTCCTCTCAGCTTTCTGCTGTGTCCTGACATTTAGTAGAGGAGATGTATTTGTGGATAAAAGCTTATTTAGTTAAGTCATGAACATGTGCATGAAATATTTGGAACAATGTTGGGCCACTGCTATTTATTTACATGCTGCCATTTTGTGCAAGTTCTTTCTTCCAGTCATCTTTCAGTTAATGTGCCTCATCTGAAAGTACCTATTTTAGAAGCATTTCCTAAGACAGTCCACCTTGAGATCCACACTGGAACAGTCCACAGATCCAAAATGGAGGTTACAGTAAAGTGTCAGGAGTCGAGGCAAGGGTGCATAACTGGTAGCCCTCCATAGGGCCCCAATAAGAATTCTGGCCCCTATTAAATGTTTATTCATTCCTCACATTTCTATCAGTGCAGAGTGTGACACTGAAAATTGTTCACCCCAATGAACTCTTCTTTGCTGTGTTCTCATTCGCTTGGTAACTTTGCCTGCCTCTTTTCTTTGGATAGCTAAATTGGATTTTTAAGTGTTCAGCTGAAGTTATTATAATGCTAGAAATCTGGAGAGTGATGGAAGAAATCATTTGGAGGAAGAAGAATTTTTATTTGGGGAAAGCCCTCCTCCCCTCCCCTCCATAGCTACAGCTTTGACATTACACAATAACTGCCATCAACCATAGCCACCAATGAGGGATTTTTTAAGGCATCAGTGGGTGACGGTATTGAGACTTTATGGCCTTGCTTTGCCTTCAAAACCAAGAAGAGGAAGAATTAAGAATGATTCTGGGAGAGGCAATCTGACAACATCAGGAGCACCGTGGTCGTCCACACCTGATCTTTGCACTCACATTAAAATGGCATGCAATACCAGGAGGCATCTCAACTTATAAACATGCTATACAATTAGGAAGATTTGGTTGATTTAAAATAGGGATCAGGCATTAGATGTGGCTCTTCAGATGCTGTTAAAATGCCATCTCTTCTCAGCCCCAGCCAGTATAGCCAATGATAAGAGATTTAGTTTGTAGGGCAGCAGTATCTGGAGGGGAGGGGGAAAACATCAGCTTCTAGATGTTTTTGAACTACATCTCCCATCATCTGTCTGAACTATCTTGGCTTGGACTGTTGAGAACAGCAGTATGGGAACATCTGGAGGACAACATGGTTCTCAGATTTTTATCTAAACCAGTGGTTCTCCTACTTTTTATCCCTTTGACCCTCTTTACAAATACATGTGGATGTCGCTTCCCCTGCAATGTAAAAATGAATAAAAATATTTAGGTTAGTGTTCATATTTTCATGTGTCTGTCCTTCTGTGTTCATATTTTAACATTTTATAAGGAAATAACATTGTCCAAATTAGAACAGTTTTATTTAAATAAGTTCAATACTTAATACATGTGTAAATTTTACACATAATGTCTCATACACAGCCACACTCACATAAGCAAGTGTTCACCCACTCAGTCATACTCTTTCACTCACATTTCCTCATTTCCTCTCTCACACACTCAGTCACATAGAAACATTCATTTTCTTGTGTATATGTAAGTATAAAGTACATATTTACCCCACATTTATAACTAACAAACTGTGCTGCAATTTTATCTTTTAACCTATTTTTGGTAATTTATTTGTATCGTTTATATAATTCCTCTATTTTTACATTAAGTTACAGCATCCCATGTTGAGTCCATTGACTGTAAATAAAGATGGATAGATTGATTGTATATGCCAGTATACACAAGTGCATAGGTGAGTATGTAAAAGAGAGATGAAGAGTGTGAGTGTGAGAGAGAAAATTTGTGTGTGAATGTTTCTGAGAGTGAGTCAGAAAAAGAGCATTACTGAGTATGTGTGAGAATTAGTGTGACAGAAAGTCACTCACACTGAGAGGATGTATTAGAGAATGTGTTGAGGCTGCAGCATCTTATTCAGAGGCAGTGACTCTCCCATTCTCCTTCCCTTTAGTACAGAAAAAGTTTTAGAAGAGGAAAGGAAGAAATCAGGGCCTCTACGTCTCACACCTTGCTTGAGCAACTCTTGCACCCCTCCAGGGGTCCCATCCCACCCCACTATTTGAGAACCTAAACAATCACAGGTTTCTCACCAGCCATGGGGAAAGGGATTCAGAGACTGGAAAGTACCATGTTTCTTCAGAAGCAAATGATGAATCCTGTAGAAGGCCATTGTAGTCATTTGTGTGTTGGACTACATTTCTGGGAGACCAGGGTTCAAATTCCCACTTGAGCATAAAAACCCACTGAGTGAACTTGGGCAAGTCATGCTCTCTCAGCCTCAGAGGATAAGTTCGCCTTAGGGTCGCCATAAGTCAAAAGCGCCTTGGAGGCGCACAAGAACAAGGGTTTACTCCTAAATGAATATGCATGAGACTGAAGCCTTACAGTAGCATAGCCAGTGATGAAAGTTACAGTCAAATGGCTAATAGAGAGTCCCATCTTGCCCTTGTTTTAAAATAAAAGGAGGCTGGACTGGGCCAATACATTGTTTTTGGGTTGCAGGGGGGCAGTCTTTAGTGTGGCAGTACCTTAGGTGAATTGCACAAACACTCCACAAGGGAAGGACCCATTTCCTTTCTATATAAACCAGATGTGGAACATGGATGCTAAAGTTATGATGGGGTTACAGCGCCACCTGGTGCCCGAGCAGAGGAGGAGAAATGTTTCTTTTTCTCTTCCTAAGAATCCTCCATGTTCTTTTCCTCTCTCCAGCTCTGATTTCCTTTAGAAGCTTTCCATTCCATATGACTACAGGTGTAGGGAAAATGCCTGTCGTTTTAAGGCCATGAATTCTTTCCACAAATCTTTAAGAAGGTGACAACACTTGAGGCTCCAGCTCTCCTGCCAGCACCATGCTACGGCTAAATAGTTGCTCCAAAGTGCCTCGGCTTTGACTTCAAACCACTTATACTCCAAAGCCAGGATATATTGCAGGAGTCAAGAGGCACAACAAAATTTTAATGCTGTCTGCTTCTCTGGCTTTGGGACAAAAGTTACAAGAAGGTGGGCAGTGGAGGGGGTGAAGAGGGAGAGAGAGAGAGCCTCATGGTATCCATACATAACAACACTTATGAGATCTTCTGTGAGTGCACAGACCCAATGAAAGATAACCCAACACCTGCAGCCAAGTACTTGGCTGTTTATTCCAGACATGATTCTTTGTCTCTGCATGCCCCATGCTGTCCCCCAAAGTCTCCTGTCTGTTGTTTCCCCCCTTTCCTGTCAGTCCTCTGGAACAGCCTTCCACAGGTGTCCTCCTGATGTGTTTGGACTGCCACTTTCATCGTCCCTCACCAGCATGCTCTCTTTCAGCAACCTTCTCTGAATCCTCTTTTTTCAGCTCTTTACCATTTCCTTTTCCAAGACCGCACTTCTTATTCTCAAAATTCTTTTTCTGTACTGCTCCCCTCTAGGAGCAAAACAATTTAGCCAGTGCTAAAGCAACTCTCCTGCCTGCTTTACTTCTGTGATATCACTGCAACTCAACTAATCCCTATCAAAAGGCTTCATCACTATCAATTCTCTCACCATGCTTTTTTAAGTAACTCAGAACCTATATTTCTTATTCTATGGAAATATTTATGACAGTTCTGTAGCCTTGTCAGTGACTGTATGATTGCAAGTCAAAGAAAAGAATGAGGGCTAATTGATCCAAAAGAAGGAAGATGCCAATATCAAGTCAAGTTTGCCATCACCACAATGATAATTTGTTTAACAGTCATTTTATCATATAATAATGAGCTTAAATTGCATAGCATGAAGAAACATGGGTCTGAGACTGCCAGGTTCAAATCCTAGCCCAGCCAGGTTCTTTGTTTACATCTGGACAAGCAATGGCATCTCCAAGACAATGCAGACATAGATTACGTAATAATATAAGCAAAGGATCTCATAGTTGCTCCCTTATTTTAAAAAATCCCTCTGTAAACCAAAAATAAAGAAGTCATAACTAGGCTATGACTTTGCTTATGGGCATCCTGGTTTTTTTGTTTTGTGTTTTTTGTTTTGCAGGCATGGCACTTCTGAGACGTTGGATCCATTAATCAAGACGGCTGTACCATCTGACCCCTTGTGAATGGATAGCCTCACCTTTAATCACAATTTAAGATGAAGTCTTTAAATACCCTTATTTGGGAGTAAGAGCCATTGAAATCAATGAAACACATAACCAGGTAAGCATAGTACATGTCTGAAAAATGCAGAGAGGACAGTGATTTATTTCCCCAGTTTCTTGTGAGAACTCGTCAACTGAGTCTTTCACACCTAGACAAACTTTTGTTTCCTTTTTAAAGGACGTTTGTCCTGACTCCAAGCAAAAATTACCAGCAATTAGTTACAGACACTTCTAAGGAACTTTCCCTCTCATGTCACAGCAAATGTTCAGAGATTAAACTCTGAGGGGGTTTAATGTGTGCAATTTTTAAATGAATTATATTCATCTCTTTTAAGCCAAAATGAGGTTCTGGATAATGTAAACAAACATTGGGTCTCTTGTGAGAAAGCCCTTAAAAGCCTTAACACAGTTTATTTACGGCAAGAGTGTATAACTTGTGGCCTGGCACATGTTGCTGGACTGCAACTCCCATAATTCTTCTGAAATGGCAATGCTTGTTAGGGTCGATGAGAGTTTGAAATTCAAGAACTGGAAGACCATGTGAGCATCTCTGCCATGAGTAAACTGTGTTAAAAATAGAAATACACTACGTTAGGCTTGAAAAGTGGCACTTGCTTAGTTACCTGTGGTGACTAAGAATCATTTCCAGGTAACTAGGGATAGAAAGAGTTAAAAAGGAGAAGGGAGATGGTTCTGCCCCTACCAGGCCATCAATGTGTCAAGCTCTTACAGGTAGGGTGGGTAAGTATATTTTGTAGATCTTTTGCATGGCTAGTTAAACCTGATTTACTTGCATTGTTGCCTTCAGTTGTCAGAGAAAGCATGTCAGAATTTAGGAAGTTAGCAGATCAGACTAAAGCTGATTTGATAACAGAAAATGCCAGAAACAAAATTAAGCCTTTTCGGCATTTAGTAACTTAGAAGTTTATTAAGCCATTTCTCACATTTTGAACTCAATTGTACATACAACTCAATTTCTAAAACCAAGAGGCAAAGGGACTAAATTCTATCCAGAAGTCATTCTCTGAAATCTAGCTATATGGAGACAAGTTGTGGTTATTTGATGCTAAAAGACACTCTGCACATGATCAACACACACACCATTTTAGCCTACATGCCAGAATCTAAGCCCCAAGTCTGAAAGTAGATCCAGCACCAAATCATATGCTCAAACCAAGTTTTGGCTCTGTGGCTTCAGAACTGGAGCAAGAGATCTGAGAACCTTGTGGGCCCAAGGCAGCACAAGGAGCCACTTTGGGATTGGGAAAGGCAATGTTTATTTCACCAAAGGCTGATACAGTCAAGGATGAGGTACAGATGCAAAGTTGGGAGGACTGGACTGGTTTTGACTAAAAAGGAGTTACTGCAGAAGAACCAGGAAGGCCTCAGAGAGGCACAAACAACACACGACAGCAGCTCACCGGATCTGTGGGGAGAAGCAAAAAAGGGAAGAGTTATTCCTGCTCCATCTGTGAGAGCTTGTGCAACCCTAATCCCTTGGGCAACCTGACTGTAAATGGAGTGGCACTCTGGGCCAGCCCTTCACACAGTTCAGCCAAATAGTGCTTATTCATACTTAGGGGGAGCACAGAGCAGCAAATGGCTGGGTAATGTAAATTACCTTGTACACCACCATTAATAATCATGGGAAAGGGAATGTAAAGATGTAAAGGGCAAGGCCACAGGTGTGCCTGTTAAGGATCATAATTTTTGGAAGCAAGTAGGGGAAGTAACACAGCAGGCAAACAAAGCATGTGGCCCAATGGAACCAGCAGGCAAATTTCAAGCTGCCAGTTGGATGAAGATGCAAAAGGAAGAGATTGAGTTCTAACAGACTTTGACACAAAGGTCATATAACTTATTTAACAAAAAAGAAACAAAGCCCTTATTAAACATCTCGCTCTTGCCTTTGACTATCTGTATTCTCACACCACCATCATTCCTTCTTGCTGTTACTTCGACAACTTTCCATGCTACATTTGTCCCTGTGTGTATCGCAGGGAGAGGATTTCATAATGAAGGTGTGAGTGGTTGCTATGGAGGATTCTGGGCTAAGTTCCACACTGCATCCAACACTGTGCTGTGGTTTGTTTTTAAAATAGAAAGTTGCCACCAGGTTTTAGCAGAGGAATGGTGTGTGTGTGTGTGTTGCCAGTCTCATTTTGCTGCTTTTTCCACTCAAAGTCACACATGCCCACCCCCACACTGTTTTCACCTAGTGGAGTGGGAAAGGTATTGGTAGCTGTAGCTACTGAGAAGAACAGTTAGAAAAAGAACAATTAAGCAGGCAGGGAGAGATGTAGCATGGAAGGTTGCTTCTCCTATTGCTTTTTACTTATTCAAGACTGTTCTCAGCTGATTGCCAAAAGTCACAAGGCAGTTAAATGGATAACTTAGGGCCGATGCAGATGGCCCGTTTGGGACGGCAGAGAACCGCCCTGGGGAGCAGCAGATCGGGGCTGCAACAACCCCACGCTGCGGCCCTGATCCTCCCTTTTGCCCCCCTAAAAGAGTGGGGAAATCCTGCTCTTTTTAGGGGCAGCAAAAGGCCACCCTAAGAGCCAGTGCCACTGCTCTTCTGTACCCTTTTGGTGCATGCTGCGCCAGAAGGGCGTCCTGCTGCCACATGCTGTGCATACAGTCGCACAGCATCAGGACAGCATCAGGGTGGGGTTGGGGCAACTGGTGTGTGGCTGCCTCGCCGAACTCTACTCCTGGGCCAGTCTGCAACGGCTCTAAAGCACCCTTCTACTGAAACCAACAGTGCCTCTGGATGCTTTTGTCTTCAAGGAAAGATGAAACAATCCACTCATTGCCTTTTTAATAACATTATTTTGTGGATATGCTGCTCTTACTTTGGGGAGGGGAGGTTCTAGTGGTTCCCAGTCAAAATCTCTAAGTCTGCATCTACTCTAACTCAGTATCTAAACAATCTTGAATCACTCCCTGCGGCACCACATAGCTAATAGGTGGGATGACCCACAATCTTTTTCCCCGACGCTGTTTCTCCCCTCATGGTGCTAGACACTGTGAAATATTGGGGGAGGAGGTAAGCCAACTGCTTCAAAGAGGCTCAGCCATCCAGTAACTTTTTTTTTTTTTTTTTGGTTTCAAGTATCTGTCAGCCAGGGGCCTCTGGACACTGAAAGCCAGGACTGAAAGGGACAGCCATGTAATCTCTTGAGCTGGTTTCTTAGAGATGGTGTAAAAGTGCCACTGAGTTTAGATATCAATTTCTCCCCATATTCCCTTTCAGACCATCCTTGCTCCATGGTGCCCATGCCACTGGGGACAGGAAATCAGCAGTGAGGGGCAGGGACTTCAGTGTGGTTGCTCTGAGGCTGTAGATTAATCTTGATTTGTAGCTGCCCCTCAGACTAAAAAAAAGTGTATAAAAATCACAGCTCTTAAAAGCATGTTGGCTGCAAAGATTTCATATTTCTGAGATGTGTTGGATTTGGCCATTCTTTGTGTTTTTATCATTTCCCTCCCCCCTCAAAAACTGTTGTAAGCAAACACACATTTTGGAGAAGTGAGATAAAAAGTGTTTTAAATAAACAAAAAAGCTGTTGAACCAATCTGCCATTTATAGAAGGTGTTTCCCCCCACTTCCTTTCTTCTTTCAGGCAATGTCAACAACATTGTTCAGAAGCTGCTGCACTACATTTCCACTCATTTTGACGGCCAGCTCATGTCACACAAGCTAAAGACATCTCACAGTACTGCCTATGCCATCCAATTTTGTTTATATATTAGACAGGAGCTGTCAATATCCACTTGGAGAGAATAAAAAAAAACCCTCTTTCCTTTGACCCAGAAAGCTGATCCTCTTCTGAATGGCAGTAGTCCAACTATGTTGTAAATGGCTGCAGCATAAATTAAGTCTTATTTTTAAATCAATGTTAAAAATGGACATTTCTGCCAGAAATATATTGTATAATTAGGCTTTACTGTTATTGCATTAGTACATAATTTAGAAAGTGAATACTCCAGAAGAATACAAATGGGGACTCACATTCCAAATGTTGTTGGACTACAATTCCTATCATCTCTGACCACTACCTGTGCTGCTTATGCTGACAGGAAGTGAAGTCCAACATCATTTGGATGGTCAGAGGTTCCTCAGCACTACACTAGGAAGTTCTCCTGCACAAGCCCCATTATGTTGTGGGCAGGACACACCTACTTCAATGTTCTTATACAGGAGAACTTCCCAGGGTATAAGATATTATCTTTGTTGTTACCTTCAACAACAAAGCCATTCATTCACTATCCCTAGATTTTGCATGGACTTTGTAAAACAATCTAACCAAGACGATCAGAAACCCAAACTTTTCATTTTCATAGATAACGTATTTTAAATTGCTAAACAGTAAGAGTTAGAGATCATTGTCAGACACTTTCACATGTTACTTTTTGGCGACAGTTAGCTTGTGAAGATACAGAGTAGAACTGAATGGCCAACAATAGTGATGGGAAGGAGTCAGGAGCTCAGAGGTTTCTAGTTCAACCCACCTCAGTCGTTATGCTCCCTGCATGAGTACATACAGGCCATTCATTCTCAGTCTCTCAAGTCCCATCAGAAACACTGGGATAACAGTACAGCCTACCTTATAAGGTTGTTGTGAGGATTACAAGGTCTACAAATTGTCAGTCCATGTAAAGCATTTTTAGCAGTTGGAAGCAAAACAGTTTGACTGTGGCTGTTGCAGTGTTTTAGATTCCATGGTGGGGTGGGAGAAACATCTGGCTTTGTGGAGGGATCAAGATTCCCTCCTTCCCTGTGGCTGGGAAAGGGAGTTCTCATCCTATCTGATCACTGGTAAGAGAGAATGGGAACTTCCTTTCCTTATTCAGCCAGCATTTGCAAGTCCTCTGAAAATGCCTACTAAGATTATTTCATTTCCCATGCAGGCAGTGCAAAAACTGCCAAACTGAAAATCACCACCTCACACTTTGGTTGGGAAATTGATACCATGAGGGACTGTGGCCCCATTTGTGGCCACAGTCCCTCTGGACCGCAGGGGACTATAGGTAAGAAAATCTGGCCATTTACCATATTTTAATTTCCCACCCATTTTAGATTAATGGTTTGATTGATTTTTGATGTGTTGCATAGTAATTGTTTGGATGTGACCTGAAAGGCAACATATACATCTTTTACAGTCAGTAAATAAATAAGTTAGCTATGTAAGGAAGTAAAATGTGAATATAAATCTGAATGATCAGATCAGCTAATTTTACACTGTCATAGTTTTGGAGATGGCTTTATTGCCTGCCATGCCCTGCCCTGATTTTCCCACCCTCTTGTCACCTTCCCCAAGCCCAGCCAGATCACTCCATTCCCTACCGTATACTTGTCCCATTTCTTCTCTGGGTCGTAGGGCTCCCATCGGCTTGCAGGGAAAATGTGTTTGTTCTTCTCATACCAACTGCGAAGCACAACCTTGCCTGCATGGGACTGGAGAATGAGGAAAAGAAAGTGTGGCCATGGCTGGGAGATCAATGCCCATCTAGCTCAGAACAGAAGTGGGAACAGGAAATTTGCTCGAAATGACATGGATTTACCCACAAAATGGGGAAGGAGGAGCAGAATGGCCAGCTTGGATTTAACAGCAGGAGAGGTATTGGCATTGCTGGGTTGTTGTTTTTTAATCACAGGGTTTCATTCAGGAAATAGGCCATGGGGAGTTAAGTGAGGTCCATTCACTTTTCCCTTACCTCATCTTTTTCCACTGTTGCATCACTCAAAAGCCGAACATCATCATGAACATCAAAATTGAAGAGTGGCCCTGAATTTGAAAGCGTGGAAAGGTATGAAAATAGACACATTGTGATGCACAGTTCTTGCCCCACAAACTGAACCCCTTCTCTCCAACCATCACCTAACTTGTAATCCTCCACAGTGCAAACTGAATATCTTCCAAGTCTCCCCTCCTTTTCCATTGTTGCCTCAGACACTGCTCTTCTCCAATCTTGTACCGCTGGTTGGGTTCAATTACAATCCCCACAGTTGCCCATCAACCATAAAGGTGAGGAATTGTGGGAACTGTAGTCCAACCTATGCAGAGGGCACCACATTGAGCAAGGCTGCACTACAACCTTAGTTCTCCTCATATTACTAGGTATAGAGTTCTTGAAAATTGGCCTCGTCCATGCCTCTTTCTGCACTTTTGACATTCCCTGTCTGCTCCCAATCTAAGTGTCCTTTTCACTGCTACATGTAACCACAGCCCATTATCAACCATCACACTCTTCCACCATTATCCTGAACCCTTCATCCCAGAAAGCCTCCAAGCCATGGAAGGCAAAGACTGGAAACAGAAGGGGGACAAAAGAAACTTACCACTTTTCCCCCGAGCCTTTGTGACAATGAAGTCATAGAAGCTGTGATGCTAGAAGGGTAGAAAGACAAGTGTTTAAGGTACCTCACAAAAATATTCCCTGGCCCAGACTGAGAAATTTGGCCAGTGGACTCACCCCCATTTGTGCTGGAGGGCAAATGCTAACCAGGTGCAGATACAAGAACTCAAACAATGATTGATAGAAAAGCTTAACACATTTCAGCCTGTTTACTGATAAGGCCTTCTTCAGGGGGCTACATAAAATCATAAAAGGGCAATAAATAAATGCATACCATATTTATATATTGCCTGTAGTCTGTATATTGTTGTTGTGTGCTTTAAATAGTTTCCAATTTATGGCAACCTTAAGGCAAACCTTCCATGGGGTTTTCTTGGCAAGATTTGTTCAGACAAGGTTTGCCATTGCCTTCCCTTGAGGTTGAGAGAATGTGACTTGCCCAAAGTCATCCCATGGGTTCAATGGCCAAGCTGGGAATCAAGCCCTGGTCTCCAGAGTCACAGTCCAAGGCTCAAACCACTATGCCACACTGGCTCTCAGTTTGTATATATCTACTTAGAATAAAACTGTGGAGACTGGCTACAATCAATGTACAAATGTAGTAATAATTTAATGCAGTGTGCTATTATGTATTTATGTGCTTTCCTTTTATGATTTTACAGAGCTCTCTGAAGGCCTTAAGAATACGCATAAGCCAAAACATGTTAGACTTTTCTCTCAATAAACAACATATTTTGAGTAGCCTGAGATGCATCTCTTGCTTTTACTGTACATTCCATTGGCAGTTGCCCAGTTTTTCCTTCTTTTGCAGATATAAGAAGCACACCTTCCCCAAAAGGGAGGGGGAATCTGGATTTGGTCCAGTACATAAAGTAGGTAGGGATGCTGTCCTTTTTAGGCAAACCTATCCCCACACCCCAGGCACAGCCATAGCCATCTCAGTGCTTTTCATGTAGACAGAACGGAAACTGTCTTGTTTCCATTTGGGCATTAATTTGGTCAAGAAAAGCTTGTACAGGATTTCTGGCTGGCATGGGTAGCTGTTCTCTTCTCTTAAAGTAATAACTTTTCAAGATGGTTAGTGAGTCTCTAAAAGAAAGTTCAGGTAGTTATGTTAGAGCAAGTGCAAGTCCCCTCCCTCGCTTGAATGGTGCCCCTAGTTCTGTCTCTTCACCCCGCCAAATGGCCCAGGATGAAAGGAAAGGAAGGAAGCTGCCTGCTTTTTTTTTTTTTTTCTCATTTTAAACCTTCTCATGGGACAAGTGTGTGTGTGGTTTTCAGCTTCCCACTCCTCCCTAATACTCTGGATGGAAAAGATATGTTGGTTCAGCACTTTGGGTTTCACACATTGGTACTTTAGTATGTTATGGCAGACAGCACAATAGAAAATGTCTGAAGAGCAGAGTATGTAATCCACTCACATGTGGGATTATGAGATCTTCCTTGATGTACATAAGTTGCTCCACACCAGCTGACCTGCAGAAGGAAACATAAATTAGAGACTGAACCTAGTAGTTTCTGCACACACTTTCTCTCTGTCCCCACCCCTCTTCCAAAGTCATCAAGAAACCCTGACTGAAACATGAGGCCCTAACCACATTCATTCCTCCTGAGGTTTGCTTATTATAACTATGCATGTGTCTCAGTTTTGTTGAAAAGTCTGCATGAATGCTCTAAAACACTGCATCACAGTGATGTGCTCTCTTCCTTTCTTTCATTCACCATTAGAGAGAGGATATGTGTACATTCTAAGCATTACAGCTGCAGCTAATTGACTGTGTGTATCTTAAAATAAAATATGTATTATCCAGCTGCGTATCTGACAATCTCAGGTACATTATGCACAGCAACATACTTGGTAATGACCTGTATGTAATTATGGATTAATGAATCGTTCCCATTTTACAGATTAAGATTTGAGGCTAAGAGACAGTGACTTTGCACAAAGCCAGGATTTGAGCCTGGGTCTATCAAGGCTAACTCCAATATTAGTAAAAACACAATCTCTTTGTACTTTATAGCGTTCACATGGTCCTATAAAGACCATGGGAGAGATAGAAATTTAGTCATGCAATTCTCTCAACAGTCTCTGTACCCTACCCCATGGGAGTAAATCCTGCTCTGACAGGCCTTTACCGGAGTTCACTGAAGTCCTTACGCAAGATCTCCAGAGCCTTTTGTAGAAATTGCTGAATGGTGTTCCCCTTCTTCATCTGCACTGCGGGGAAAACAAGAATCAGTCTAGAGTGGGTTGCTCTCACCAACACAGAATGCAAACCCTGTAGAATCCTCAACAATATCCGGTGTGGGTATTCATGTAAATATACCCTGCTTCCTGCAAGCACTTCAAGGCAGTATATTGGTTCTCCTCCTCCTCCTCCTCCTCCTCCTCTTCCACTTTATCCTCATAACCACCCTGAGAGGTAGGTTAGACTAAGAGTGTGACTGGGTAAAGTTCACCTAGTGAGCTTCATATTCCCATGGAGATTTGAACCTGAACCCCACATTGTTTTTGTACTCCTCCATGGGCCTTCCATTTTTTGGTTATGAAAATAATTTCAATTATCAGAATTCTGAATGACCCCTAGAGATTGTGGAAGGCACTTTTGACATGTTTTGGTCTTTCCAGGTCATTTTAGGCCAGGTCCATATGACATTCATGGGATTGCCATAAGTCAACAAGCAACTTGAAAGTTTATACACACATATACCACTTGGAAAAGAACTCCTCTTCTAGAGTAAAATGGCCCAGAAAGGGCCCAAGATACTCCCACATCCCCTAGAGCAGTGGTGGTGAACCTATGGCATGGATGCCAGAGGGGCACTCAGAGCCATCTTTGTGGCACACGTGCTGTCGCCCCAGCACGGAGTTCATCAGAGTTCATTACTAGAAAGCCAGAGAGACATTAATAAATAAGTGGGTTTGGGGTTGCAGTTTGGGCACTCGGTCTCTAAAAGGTTCACCATCACTGCTCTAGAGGACATCAGTAGGCATTCAAGGCAAAAGATGTGGTACTCAGATCCCCAATAGCTGCCCACCCCTGCTCTAGCCTAACTCAGCCCCACCCTGGCATCCCCAGATGTGTTCAACTATGAATCTCATTATACCCCAACATAAGTATGTTAGCTGCGGATGGTAAGACCTCAAACTCAACAGATCTGGTGATGGCAGAGTGCAGAAAGCTGCTCTTCAACACTATACCCACAATTCTGGTCTCTGTTTTTCCCTCACCCTCTTTTATCAAGAAAGCCTATGCATGTGATAGAAACAAGACTTACAGCTTCAGCTATACAGTTGTTCCTCCATTTTCGCAGACTTGAAGTCCATGACCCTTTCCCGTTGCAGTATTCCATTTTTGTGGGAAGGGGGGAGTCTGGACCTGATCCCCCGCAAAAACGGAGGGGCAATTGTATTTAGGCCCAAAACACACTACAGAATTAATCCAGATTGAGACCGCTTTAACTGCCCTGGCTCAATGCTAGGAAATTCTGGGAATTGTAGTTTGTTGTGGCAACAGAGCTCTCTGACAGAGAAGACTAAATGTCTCACAAAACTAGTTCCCAGAATTCCCTAGCACTGAGCTAGGGCAGTTAAAGTGGTCTCAAACTGGATTATTTCTGCAGTGTGTTTTGGATCCTAGTTAACTAAAATTGGATGTACTGTTTTGTGTAATGTGTGTTTCATTGAAGGGAACTGTAAGCTAAAGTGCAACAACACTCTGAGGCTGCTATTTTTCTTCTTGATGCATGATAGGAAATGACATAGAAAATATTAAAAACATCTTCTTTGGGGCTGAGGGTGCTGAAGCTCAGCAACTGTGGATCTGATCAGCACTCTGGAGGGGAGATTATCAGGAAATCCGTATGAGGAGGAGAAGCAGCAGCAGCCACACACACTTCTTGGTGTGGGAGGGAAAGAGACGAGACTAAATTTGCCAAAGGTTCCAGCAGGGGATCCGAGTAGTGGCATGGCAGGAATAATAATAATAATTATTATTATTATTATTATTATTTGTATTTCCCTGCGGATCGAAGCGGGAATATAAGTTACTCTGGAACCCAAAATGTGTAGAGGAGGCCATACAGTGTGAGTCAGTGTACTGGGGAAAAAAAGTAAACTGATTATTCCCCCATACCCAGCTAACTGCTTCTTTTATGAAACTGTGATGGGAACTCAATACTGGCAGAGAACAAATCTCACCTTGACAGTTCGGCGATGTCCAGAGCCATCCCAGTAGCTGAAGGTAATTTCAATTTCTTCACCTAAGCCAGAGATGGGAGGAAGGAAACAAACCCAAAACCTTTAAGGTAGAACCAAAGCCTGATCTGAAGACTTCTGGCAACTCCCTATAAGCACAGCCCTCCTGCATATGACTCCCTGCCAGACCAGCATTGTGTTCCCTCACTCACTCTTGATTTTCTCCTGTTTGGCCTCCCACTCCTGCCGCAGCTCTTCCCGCAGGCGGTTTTCTTCTTCCTGAAAACAGGAAGGAAGGGGTAAAAGCAGCCCATTAGTTCATATTGAAAAAAGGAGACATCCACAAGGTGAAAGCAGACAACAATGTGCCTAGGAGGATAGGCAGGGAATTGGGTTCTCTCATGGACCCCATTTATTTACTACTTGTCATGATTTTAGGCAAGTTACATATGCTCAGCCTCAGGGAAAGGCTATGACAAATCTCCTCTGAACAAATCTTGCAAAAAAAAGCCCATGATAGGTTTGTCTTAGGGTTGCCATAAGTCAGAAATGACTGGAAGGCACACACCACTACCACCTTATATGCTGTCTTTTCTCCAATTCATTATTAATTACATTTCTAACCCACCATTCCTATAATGAGTTTAAGACCAGCACATGTGGTCCGTTTCCCCACCACTGGATCCTCATAACAATCCAGTCAGGTAGGTTAGGCTGAGAGAGTGAGTGATTGGCCTGAGGTCACTGAAGGCATAAGTGAGAATTAGATTTTCCAAGTCCCAATTCAGCACTCCTGTTTCAATGGAGGGCATGTAAGCTTCTTACCTCACGGTCACGGTCAGGCAGGAAGCTAGTGTCCACATCTGGGTTCTTCCCCAGTTTCTTTTTCTTGGGAGGCAGCTCTGAGTGACATGGGGAAAGCATGAATGAGTGAGAAACTATTTTCAGAACTCCAGAACTTAACAGCCCCCCCCTTTGTTCTCTATGCCCCTACTGCACTTCACCATCATTAATCAAGACGTACTCACGTGCTTTTCATCTACAAAATCCAGTAGTCCACACACTGGTAACTTTCCAATTAGACTATTGCAGTGCACAATACATGGTGCTGTTTTGAAGACGACTCAAACTGCAGCTGGTACAAAATGCTGCAGTTTGACTGCTCACTGGAATTCCATCCAGATATCATATAACACCAGTTCTGAAGGAATTGCACTGGCTGCCAATACATTCCCATTCTGAAATCAAGGTTCTGGCAATAACGTTTAAAGCCCCAGACAGATTGGAATCTTGCGGTAAGGATACTTGAAGGAGTGCCTCCCCCCGTCTCTGTGCCCAAGAACTAAGATCTATTGGACAAGCCCTTTCCCCCAGTGGGAAATACATTCTGAGATGACATGGGAGAGGGCCTTTTCCATGGTGCCACCCCAGTTGTGGAATTTCTTCCCTGCAGAGGTCTGATTGATGTTAGCATTGGAATCATCTTGGCAACAAGTTAAAACTTGGCTTTCTATTACAGCCTTCAGGCCAAACTAATTTCATCCAGGCTGCACATGTTTTATGGTTATATTATTCAAGATTACTTTAACTGGCTTTAAATTGTTTGTTTTTAATTGAAAAACTTCAATGCATTTTCATCTTTTTAAATTTTTGTAATTATTTATTGTTTTAAATTGATTCTATTGTAAGACGGCTTAAGCTTCTGATAAAGGGAAGTATATAAATATTTTAAAGAATAATAAAGATGTCCTGTTCCTCACCTTCCCGCTCCAACTCTGCTTCCTCCTCCTCCTCTTCAGCTCCATCTTCTTCCTCCTCTTCATCCAAAGTGAAGGACAAGCTCGAGATCTTACGTTTCTGCTCTTGTTTGCGCTCTCGCTCCCGCATTCGCTCTAACTTCCTGTGAGGGTCAAAGCAGAGTCATCTTTGACAGGCACACTTTGGGAAGGGGAAGTGTCATGATCTTTGAGAGAGGTAGGGAGCTGAGAAACATTAAGAGAATGGTAGAGGAAAGGAAAGACTACATCCTTATTTCCATGAAAACAGTAACAGTCCTCCCTGGTTTGTCTCCATCCTGTAGTAATCAAAGAAATACTGCCTCTGAGCATGGAGGCTCCATCAAATTAGGTGACCAACCCCACCACCAGCTTTTGTTTAGTGGCATAACCCGTCCTCTGTCAATATATATGAAGTAGAAATCCAGGTTATTTTAATTCCACAGGCAATGAATTCTATAAGTTCATTATGCACTGCATGAAGGAGTACATTCTTTAGTCTACACTAAATGTGCTGCTCCCAAGTTACATCAGATGTGGGGAACCTCAGCCCCCATGGCCAAAACTAACTCTCTTAGGGCCTTTGCAGACTGCCAGAAATAGTGCAAATTGAGTCCACTTTAAGGGTTAGGGTTAGTGCTAGGGAATCATGAGAACTGTTTTTTTCTCTGAGACATTGAGCCTTCTCTGTCAGAGAGCTCTGGTGCCACAATAAAATACAGTTCCCATGATTCCCTAACCCTAATTAAAGTGGACTCAATTTGAACTATTTCTGGCAGTCTGCAAAGGCCCCTAATGCCCCAATTATAGTCCCTTTTACCCACAACACCATCACTGGGTGGTTTCCCATATTTTGAATTTTTACTCATTTTAAAAGGTTGAAATGTCTCTCATAAAGCTTTTACAAAGAGATTTTTTAACAAAGGTTTAAGAGAAAATACGCTACTATTTTTGGTCCCACTCTCTTCCAGTTAATCCCATTGCACTAGGGTGCACCCCCTGAATCACTGAAACGGAATGTTGCCCTCAGACAGAAGGTTCTCCACTGCTGGTTTACACACTTAGCCAATGAAGTACTCCAGCTCTCATCTACCACCATGGGTTCAATTAGTAGAGAAGGAATCAACCCCATCTTAAGACTATCTAGAATGCACACAAGCCCACCCCACCACTCACAGCTGCAGTTCTTTGGACTGCTCTTTCTTTGCCAGCTGCTTCTCCCGTTCCTTTACAAGAGCTTCTTGCTTGGCCTTCATGTCATTCAAGGTCACCAGGCCTACAAAAGAAAACAGGCTATGTATCAAACTTGTTAGGGATGAGTGTTCAGCACTTGGCCAAGAACTGGAATCCATTCAGCCAAGTTGAGATTTGGAGGAGGAATTCCTGGGTTCGAATGCAAAAACACACACACTCACCAACTGTGCTGGATTTCAGTTCTGCTTCCACTGCATCGTAATGGGCAGAGAATTTCTTGTCGATGTTTGACTTCATAATGTTTTCCTGCCATGGGGAAAGGACACACACATCATGCTCACCACAAGAAGGGAGAGGTCCCATAACTTCCAATTCCTAAACCAACCTTCTTGGGCTAAACCCAGAGCTTGGAAGAGTTCCTATTTTGGACTACGACTCCCAGAAACCCACAGCCTACTGGCTATGATGGGTAAAGGATCCTGGGTGATGTAGTCCAAATAAGTAAAAATTTCAAGCTCTGGATAAAACTGCAGAACTCTACCACTATCCCAAAGGCAGGAGGAGCAAAGGGCAAAGCAAAGGCAAGGGAAGTGGCAGCTGTCTAACTAAACCTCACACAACATCAGTGAGCTAAATCCAATTGTCAGGCATAACTAGAGTAGACACATTAAATCAGGGGTAGGCAACCTTTCCCCTTTAAGGGCCGAGGGACTTCAGCTCCCAGAAGCCTCAGCCATGTTGGCCAATAGTCCCATGTTGGCCAATAGCTCCTGGGATTCTGGGAGCTGAAGTCCCTCGGCCCTTAAAGGGGAAAGGTTGCCTACACCTGCATTAAATCAATGGGAATTATACATATACAGGAATTATAAAACCTGGTAATTGACTCAGTGGTAATTTCCACTGATTCAAGGGGTCTGCTCTACTTCATTGACAAAAATAACTGCTCACACCTTATGGGCAGGATCCAGTATTGTTCTGCTGTTGGAATTGCTTCCATCTGGAAGGGAACACTCTTCTTCCTACCTCCCCAGAATCCCTTGTGTACCCTCAAAACTCACTCCAAAACTCACTGGGAGACCTGCATCAAGTTTTTGGTCAGCCCAGAAGGCTACTGAGGCATACAGGAGAGAAGAAAAGGAATGGCCCTATTGCCTAGAAGATATCTGCTGGAATAGGAGTGGATACAGTGTGGCTCACAGACAGGATACAACTGTTTTTGTGTTCCCTGTGGCTCCGTTCCTTATCTTCAAAAATTTTCAAAAGAGCCCGCAATGCACTCTATGGAGCATGGGGGGCATTTTTCACTATGTTTTGGCAGACTTGCTGGACCATTTAGGAGAGGTCTTTCTTAAAAACAGGAAGTGAAGAAGAAGCAACTTCTCATCACTTCTTATTGTTGAAAAATGGCCTCTCCTGGGCCTAAAAAAATAGCAGAAATGCCCCTGGAGAGTGTTTGAAAGCATCTGGAGGAACATTTTATATTTTTTTCCTAGAGGATACAACTGGGCAGTGCAATACATCCAAGGTCTTATGGAGCGCTAATGCTATCTCAAAGCTTCCACAGTTGCCCACCCTTGCCTAGAATAAAACTGGATTTAAGCCTCTATCCCAACTACGTCAGACTTTACAGCCCACCTTAACCTAAAGACTTGGGAGGAGTTACATACTTTTTCCCCAAAACATTTCAGTTTTAAAAAAGATATATCCCCTTCTCATCAAAAGAAGAAATTCAGTTGGAGATGAACACATCTTCAAGGAGAATGTGCAGTTACACAGGTGATGCTGCCAGAAGGAATGCCACTTCTTTGATCACAAGTCACGTTCCATGAGAAAGGAGCAACGACCATGTGGAGCACTTAACAACAAACTAGAGAGAATACCTTTGGACATTGTCTCAGCAATCTATACAGGAAATCTGTTCACTATCATCTATAAGGTTGGAGGGTAAGAACCAAGCAGGAAGATTGCAGTTGTATTTGGAAGGCAAAGTGCTTGCAGAACAAAGCCCAAGACAAGGCAACAGGACAGCATCTATTTGAGAGACTTTCAGGCAATTATACACAGAATTTTGAATACCAATATGAAGGAAACAAGCAGGGTGAATAAAGTGTTGTCAGAAGCAGACCTTGGTGGAAAAGATCGAAGATACTGGAATATTATTATTATTCAGGGTTGTAAAGCTAATTATAAAAAGTAAGGAAAGGAAGAAAGGAGCATGTATGTCCATGCACTGCAGTAGTAAATGATCACCCAGGTCCAGAATGAAGAGAATGGCAATACCTGTGAATGGATCTGGGTCAAAACAAGGAAAGAAAAATCAATGTAAATGGCAGCTAGAAATTCACATACCCATCAAACAGTTGGAAGAAACATTATTTAACAACTTTGCTTATTTCCTGATGCTAAAAACACTGTGCATGATTAAAATATTACTGATGTCAACAAAATTGTTCTTCTATGCTTAGGACTACAGAATAAGTGTCAGAATATTTCAATCCAGACATTTAAAATCTCCCTATGAATTTACAGAAAAGGCAGCTGTACCTGAGGGGGAGGGTAAAATATGTTAACTTAGATCCAAAATACACCACAGAAATAATCCAGTTTGACACTGCTTTAACTGCCCTTGGCTCAGTGCTAGGGAATCCTAGTACCGTAAATGTAGTTTATTGTGGCACTAGAGCAGTCTGACAGAGAAGGCTGAATGTCTCACAAAACTACAGTTCCCAGAATTCCCTACCATTGAGCCAGGGCAATTAAAGCAGTCTCAAACTGGATTATTTCTGCAGTGTGTTTTAGGCCTTAGACAACTAGCAGCCTCTCTTAGGAAGAAATATTCAGTCACAGAAGAGTTCAGGAAGACAAATTACAAGACATAGCCATCCAAAAAAAAAAGAGGATGAAAATCAACATAAAAGGGACATAACTGCATAGAAATCTCATGACAGACACCAAAGTTTACAGGTGACAGGTAGCTGAAGAACAAATAACTGAAAAGGCAAAAGAGCAACTACAGATTGACTATCCTTTATCCATAATTCCAAAATCCTACAAAGTCCAAAACTGTCCACATCAGGGGTAGGCAACCTTTCCCCTTTAAGGGCCGAGGGACTTCAGCTCCCAGAAGCCTCAGCCATGTTGGCCAATAATCCCATGTTGGCCAATAGCTCCTGGGATTCTGGGAGATGAAGTCCCTCAGCCCTTAAAGGGGAAAAGTTGCCTACCCCTGGTCCACATGGCTGGCTGAGATGTAGCACCTTTGCTTTATCACGGTTCAGTATACACAGTTTGTTTCATGCTCAAAATTATTTAAATTATTATCTATAAAATTAGCTTCAGGCTATGTATATAAGGTGAAAACAAAACATAAATGGATTTTATGTATAGACTTGGGTCCCAAGATATCTCATTATGTATATAACAAATATTTCAAAATCCAAATCACTTCTGATCCTCAACATTTCAGATAAAGGAGACTCAACCTGTACACTTAGCCAACACTGGGGCGGGGCGGGACTCTAAAAGGAATATGGCAGTGGAACCTCTTGTAAAGTTGTGACATTACCCTAGAACAGGAGTAGGCAATCTTTCCCCTTTAAGGGCCGAGGGACTTCAGCTCCCAGAATCCCAGGAGCTATTGGCCAACATGGGACTATTGGCCAACATGGCTGAGGCTTCTGGGAGCTGAGGTCCCTCGGCCCTTAAAGGGGAAAGGTTGCCTACCCCTGCCCTAGAAAATAAAACATTTACTTAGGGCAGGGTCTGGCCAAAACATCCAGAGTATCCTCCACATCCCTGTTACAGAACATAGATAGATAGATAAGACATTCTCACACAACAATGGCATATATATGTCTGTTCCTGGTTTCCACTCTACTATATGCATCTGAGGAAGTAGACTGAAGTCTATGAAAGCTCATGCTGCCAACCTCTTTATTTAGACTCAAAGGTGCTACAAGATCTCTCTACATATTCATATATTCCTTGAAAGTAACATAATAAAACAGACCAAAAGCCAAATCTAGGTCAGGGTTTGAGGATTTACACACTTTGGTTTAATGCTTAGCTTACTCATGAGACTAGCTTAAGTGTGTGATAGGATGACCAGTTTAAATATGAGCTGGGTAATCAATCCCTGTATCAATAATTGGTATAATATCAAATATTTCCTAAAATATCCATTTGATTTTAAACTGCCTCTCTCTGATTTTCCATCCTGAATGAGAAATATTGCAGACGTATAGAAGTAGCAGAATCAAAGGTCAAATACTCTTCTAGCATCACATGTCAAATCACTGTAACTTTTAAAACAAGCATAGAAGATATATTTTAGAGGCAACAGCTGTCTTTGGTATCTGTTCTTTCTGACAATCTGTAAAAGAAGAAAAGGCATTCTCCCTGATATATACATACATACACACACCTCTTTCCCCATTTTAGTACACAAGAGCCTCCATCCCCCTATGAAGAATTCTGGACCTCATCCTCATAGCAGTACCAAACTCCCTCAGCACTTTCAACATTATGTCCTGAAGGAGTTCAGCAACCCAATAGCACCCCATCCTAGTCCCCACCAAGGTTTCTACTTCCACTCACCTCCGCAATGCGTTGCCTCATCTGCTCCATATGCTCACGCTGCCTCTCCCTCTTCTTCATCAGCTGGAGTGCCCGGCCAGCCTCGCTGGCAGCTCCCTTGTATTGTGCCATGGTTGTTGATGAACCTGGAAGCCACAAAGCACAATATGATTTTGCAAAGTTACCTTGTATTGTCTATTCTGGCCCCCTCCCTGCTTGCCTTTCCACAGCAGGCTAAGACATTTTTATTTAAGGAAGCATTTAAAACATAAGCATGCCATGGAGGTTTTTATATTGAGCATGTGTATTTGTCATGCCTTTTAACTTCTGTATATTTTTAATGTAGTTTTTAAATTGGTTTCAGATTATTTTAAGTGTTTTACATTTTATTGTAATGTTTTTTAAATCTGTGAGCTGCCTTGGGTCCCTTTGGGAAAACCCATTGCATATAAACTAACTAACTAAATAAATATTCTAGCAAGCAATGCCTGTTCATAAACATCCATCCCCTCCTCCATGATCACTTTAGTGTAGGACTCAGGCACTTTGGTTCTTCAAGTGTTTTGGATTTCAGCTCCCATAAGCCCCACATGCATGGGCAATGGCAAGAAATTGTGGGAGCTGCAATCTGAAAAGGTCTCCCTCCACCATTCTGATGTTGTTGTTGTTGTGTGTCTTCAAGTCATTTTTTACTTGGTATTGTGTGGTTTGCCTTCAAGTTATTCCTGACTTATGGAGACTCTAAGATGAATCTCACATGGGGTTTTCTTGACAAGTTTCTTCAGAGGGAGTTTGCCCTTGTTGCCATCCTCTGAGGCTGAGAGAGTGTGACTTGCCCAAGATCACCCACTGGGTTTCATGGCTGAGCTGGGAACCAAACCCTGGTCTCCAGAGCTGCAGTCCAACACTCAAACCACTACATCACCCTGGCTCTCTATTTTTGGCTTAAGGAGACCCTATCACAGGGTTTATTTGGCAAGATATGTTCGGGGGGGGGGTTGCCATTGCCTTCCCCTGAGGCTGAGAGAGTGTGACTTGCCCAAGGTCACCCAATGAGTTTCATGATCAAGCAGGGAATCAAACCCTGGTCTCCAGAGTCATAGTCCAAGGCTCAAACCACTACACCCCAGGTAATACCAGGGTTGAAACTGGGACCTTCTCAATACAAAGCATGGCTTCTCCCTTTGACTCATGCCCCTGTTCCTGAAAAGGAGCCCAATACAGGAGAGGAGGACCCCTCACCCCAAAACAGAAAACAAGGGTGAGCCAGAAGGACAAGGAGCCGGGTGAGGATGAAATACAAAATGGTGGGTGGATATGACCCTCACCTGGTCAAGCCTAGGAGAGATTTTCCCTTCCTCCTCCCTTTCCAATAGGAGAAAAGCCCCTTTCCCTTCAGAAGATGCCACCAGCTCGCTCCTTCTACGTCATTGGTATGAGACCGGATATGGCCTCTCTTTATTTCCGCTACAAACTGGGGGCAGCCATTGGCTCTATTCTCCACAGACGCAGAGTGGCGCCGCTCTGCCCCTTGACATCTCTATGACCCAAAACACACTGCAGAAATAGTCCAGTTTGAGATTGCTTTAGCTGCCCTGGCTCCATGCTAAGGAATTCTGGGAACTGTAGTTTTGGGAGACATTTAGCCTTCTCTGTCAGGGAGCTCGGGTGCCACAACAAGTTAAAATTCCCAGAATTCCATAATATGGAGCCATGGCAGTTAAAGTGGTGTTAAACTGGATTATTTCTGCAGTCTTATTTTGGACCTTTGGGTGCATCTTTGTTGTTGTTTTGTGCCTCCAAGTCATTTTTTTTTACTTATGGCGACTCTAATCTTAGCCAAGGTGACCAAATGTCCTGACCACAAAGGAGGACAAGGCACCTCAAAAATGGAGGACTTTCAAGAAAAATGTAGCACATTGCAAAATAAAAACTAGAACCACTAATATAAACATAAATTCATGCTTCTTAGTCATGCTCAAAATGGAGGACATTTTAGAATGCCTCCTGGACAGAAGGTTGAAATGGAGGACAGGCCCTGGAAAAGCAGGACTTCTGATCTCTCTGATCTTGGGTTTTTCTTAGCATGATTTGCTCAGAGGGGGCTGGCCACCCTCTGAGGCTGAGAGAGTGTGCCCTAGGTCACCCAGAGGGTATTATGCATGAGCAAGGAATCGAACCCTGGTCTCTGGAGTCATGGTCCAACACTCAAACCACACCACCACACTGGTTCTCTACAGTGCTGAAAATCATGCAGTTTGACACCACTTAAAGTGCTGTAGCTCCATCCTAGGAAGTCACGGGATGTGTAATTTTACAAGGTATTTAGCCAGTATTTAGGGTGTAGCGGTTTGAGCGTTGGACTAGGATACTGAGAGACCAGGGTTCAAATCCCCTCTTGGCCATAGAAACCCACTGGGTGACCTAAGGTAAATCATACACTCTCCACCTCAGGGGAAAGCAATAGCAAACCTACTCTGGACAAATCTTGCCCAAAAAAAAACATTATAGGTTCACCTTAGAATCACCATAAGTGGGCAACAACTTGAAGGCACGCAACAACATTAAACAACAAGGTCTTTCACCTTCCCTCCCAAAGAGTACTGGTGCCTCAAAAAACTACAAATCCCAGGATTCTGTGGGATGATGAAGCCATAGCAATTAAAGTGGTGTCAAACTGCATTCTTTCTACAGTGTAGAATATGCACCCGCTGCGTACCTAGCTTTATACTATGATTTTTGCACTATAAAGACAATGTTATCCCAAGAACCAACATTGAGAGGAGGGAAATAGATTTAAGCCCATTTATTTTTCTATATGGGACCTCGACTTCCAGAGCAGTTCATAGAATTGTCCCAAATGTTGCAATACCTGAAGAATTATTTTTGGGTGCAGATATGTAGCTTCTTTTCATTTTCCCTTTGAAATTGACTATCTTGAATTTGAATTTAGCCTTGGGTCCCATCTCCAAGATATCTCACTATGTATATGGAAATATTCCAAAATCTAAAAAACTCCACAATCCCAAACTTGTTATTGGTCTGTTGTTAACTGACCTTGAGTTGGCCTGACCCATGGCGAACCTGTGGATAAGACATCTCCAAGACCACTATTCTGCTTAACTCTTGTAAATTCGGTCCTGTGGCCTCCCTGAGATAGTCTAACCATCTGACATGTGGCCTTTCTCTCTTTCTACTGCCATCTTTCGCAGCATTATGGCCTTTTCTAATGAGTCACGGCTTTTCATAATGTGTCTAAATGTAATGTTATGTATGTCTCATATGATTTGAACAAATTTGAACAAAAACCTGATCTTTTCATTTCCTCAAAAATCCCAAAAATGAAAAGATCAGGTTTTTGTTCAAATTAACCCCCTTTTAAATTCTAATTTAGTTATCAGACGAGACGGAACGGGACAAATCCCGTAAATTAAAGTCTTCCGCTCGTCCGGTTTATTTCCACTTTCTCCCCGCGACTCCCTGTGTGATAACGTCCTATGATTCTAAACAGGAATGAGCTCGCATCCATAGCTGTCCTTTTCTGCAGTGGCAACCTTTCCACCAGTTGGTTTGTGATGTTAGTTCTAGGTAAGGCTCTGGGTTTGTTTGTGTTTAATTATAAAGCACATTCCTGATCATTTGAAGGCTTGGAAAATTGTGAGAAAAGGAATAATTAAAGGGATGTTTGTGTTGTTTCTATCATGAGGAAAAATTCCACCTAGTAAGTAAACTTGTCTGAGGTATCTTTTCAAGCTACTAGCATCTTAAATGGTTAATGTTCCTTCCTCCAGTTTTCACATCTCCTTCCTCCTAATTTCTATGTATGATTGCGACAGTTGGGCATTAAAGAAACCTGACAGGAAGAGAATCAACTAATTTGGAGTATGGCTCTGGAGGAGAGTTCTGCGGATACCACGGACTGCCCAAATTACAAATAAACAGGTGCTAGAGTAAATCAAGCCTGGACTGTCCTTAAAATCCAAAATTATTGACACTGGCAAACTTTGGACATATCATTTGAAGACACAACTCATTAGAAAAGACAATGATGCTTGTCAAAGTAGAAGGAGAGGAGGAAAAGAGGAAGGCCACATTACAGATAGATAGGCTCCACCAGCCTTACATCAATACCAGGAAAAATGTTAAGACTGGATTATATAGGAATCTATAGTTTTTAGTGTTTTTTTTGGGCTGTGTGGCCATGTTCTAGAAGAGTTTCTTTCTGACGTTTCACCAGCATCTGTGGCTGGCATCTTTAGAGAAGGAATCTGTATATAGGAATCTGTTAGTAAGTATCTTGATGACAGTGCAGTGATCAGGATGAGCTACCATGGGTTTGTCAAAAACAAACTAACCTTATATCTTTTTTTCTATCAGGTCACTAGTTTAGCAGATGGTGAGAATGCTGTGGATGTCATTTATCTGGATTTCAGCAGAGCATCTGAAAAGGTCCCCCACCACTGATTAGCAAACTGACCAAATGTAGAAATAGATGGAAACAGCATCACATGGATCCATAATTGGTTGGAAAACCATGTTCAAAGAGTTGCCATTGGTGGCTATGCTTCAAATTGGAAGCAGGTCTCAAGTGGAGTTTTACACAGTTTTGTGTCCTGGAACTGATGCTGTTCAATATTTTTATCAATTATTTAGATGGAGTAGAAGGAATCCATATCAGATTTGCAGATGATATAAAACTAAGAGCAGTAGCTAACACATTGGAAGCTAGGAACAGAATGCAAAAGAAACAATAAACTAGAAAACTGGCCTGAAATTAATACAATTAAATTCAAGAGACAAATGCAAAATTCTATATTTAGGCTACAAAAATAATATGCACAGGTATAGGATGGGGATACCTGGCTCTGCAGTACTCCATGTGAAAAGGACCTTGGGATTATTGTTGATAATAAATTGAACATGGCCAGCAGTATGATGCCGCAGCAAAGAAGGCAAATGCTATCTTAGCCTGCATTAACAGAAATCCAACACAAAATAATAATCCCAACTAAATTCTGTGCTAGTTAGGCTTCATCTGGAGTACTGCATTGTTTTGGGCACCTGGTTTTTAGGATATGGAGAAATTAGAGTGAATTCAGAGAAGGGCGATGAGGATGATAAGAGGGATGGATAACAAGGCATACAATGAAAGACTGAAAGAGCTGGGCATCTTTGATGGTGACATGATCATACTTTTTAAGTATCTCAAGGACTGCCACAAAGAGGGAAGGGTGCAGAGATGTTTTCTGGTGCTCCGGTGGATAGATCTAGGTCTAATGGTTTTAAGTTATAGAAGTGTAAATTTCAGTTGAACACTAGAAGGAACTTCTTGACATCGAGTGCAGGTTAGCAATGGAACTGTTTGCTTAGAGAAGTGGGTCTCCTCTGGACATCTTCAAAAAGAGACTGGACAGCTATCTGCTGGAGATGTCTAACCAGAGATCATGCATTAAGTAGAAGGTTGAACCTGATGGTCCACAGGGTTCCTCCATGCTCTGATTCTAAAGAAGCCATAGCCCTGAGTCTGCAAGACCTGAGCAGAGCTGCTTATTTTACGGTGATTTGGGAGATCTTATTCATAGGGTTGCCATATATCGAAGTTGACTTGATAGTAGTTAAACACAATGAAATCTTTTCAAGCTGGATTTCTTACTACCCACCCTGCACCCTGCCCTGGCCTTTATGTATAGAGCTCGTTTTCCCCTTGTGGAGGGTGTGAAACAAGCCTTTTCAAAACCTTTCCATGTAGCAATTCAACAGGCAAAATCTTTTCCATCACTACATCTTACATTGGTGTTCATCACAAGGCTTTAAAAAGCACAGAAAGGAGAGAAATCCTCTTGACTTGGGTTCATGAGAGAATTAATTTTACAAATGCAAAAAAAAAAAAAGGGGGATGAAAGAGCATTTCAAACCATTGCACTTCACTTTTGGACAGTGTGTTTTTATGTGGGATGTGAAGCATTTATTACAAGCACAAGCTTTCATGAACTACAGCTTGCTTCACTGTGTTCAATTTTGTTTCCTACATACTTACACAACTGCCTTGCCCTGTTTTCATGTGGCCCTTAAATGAACATTTTACAAAGTAGCAAACTGGGAAGCTTCTCAACAATTAACTTAGTGACAGATTGCAAAGAAAAAAATTCCTCTAATGTTCCAATGATCACCATACTTTCTACTTTGAGCCGTTTTGTTTAGAATTTTCCACTATTCTTCTCTATTGTGTTGGGTCTGTGTCCAACAAAATAAATAAGTATGAGCCTCTGATTTTGAGTCATAATTCAGTGTTTGAGAACATTTATCTTTTTCTTTTACAGAAACAAATACTTTTGACGCACACAGCTTGCTTTTGTATCAACTGAATGTATGAAAATAGATAGGTTGATGATTTAATTACAAAATGTAACATTTACCAACTTTTACTGATAGAAAGTTGCTGTTTTTAGTATCTCTTTGCTGCCTCAATCTCTGATTTAAATAAAGGGTTCTGGCCAGCTTGGAAGACACATGTTGTATGCCATACTAACCAGTGTATATGGCACTTGGATTTTTCAGCTCCAGTACCACATATTTTCAAACAGCCATATTTCCTTTGTTCAGACTTTACTAAAATAGTATTAAATTTGGTTTGAACTACCATAGCACAGGCTTCTTTTAAATCTTTAAATGAGGGTTAAAATCAAGCAGATTTCCAGATGTCAGACTTCAAATCTCATCAATCTTAACTGGGAGAACCAATGGTGAGAAACAATGAGAGCCGCAGTCCAAATAAAAAGATCTAGAGGCATGTATGATTTCCACCCCTGATTTAAATGTTCTTTTTTCTTATGTCAAGTGTACTATGAGGATGAAAAGTGACTTATTGAAAAAGACTGAAGTATGTTACAAGGAAAGCATATTGTCAAGCTCATGTTCACTATAAAGCAAAGAGAAGAGTGGAGAATGAGCTTCATTGGAAAGAGATATCCACACTTCTCCTGCAAATGACTCCCTGTGTAATTTTAATTATTTTTTTTCTCAGCCAGGTTTTGTAACTGAAATAAGTACAGCTAGGAGATGAGATAACCTCCAGGAAAGAGTCCAAAAAATATCCAGGGAAATTTGTAGGGGAAAATTGGACCTCTGGGTAATATTTTCAGGGGGAATGTGGTTCATAACCATTCTCATTCAGTTCAGTCCTTAAGTGCCATCCTGCCCCAATATTATTTTGGCAGATAGTTTCTGTTTGGAGAGAAAAGGGTTAAGCCAACCAGCCAAAAATGGCTTACTTAAGATAACTAAGGGTGCATCTACATTGTAGAAATAATGCAGTCTGACACCACTTAAAGTGCTGTGGCTCCATCCTATGGAATCCTGGGATGTTTAGTTTTACAAGGTCTTTAGCCTTCTCTACCAAAGAGAAACTACCAATCCCAGGATTCTGTAGGATGGAGCCATGGCAGTTAAAGTGGTGGAGATGCACCCCCAAGACACAGAAATAATAGAGCAACCTTTCTACTAGATACAGCTTAGCACTAGGGCAATATTTTGCAGTTTGCATAAAGCCAGGAGTGTGTGGTGTGAAGGACAGAGTCAACTTCCATAAACCAGTTGATTACAGTTAAGGCACTACAACAATTCTGGGTTAGATACAGGAGGACAAGCGTAATCTCCTGACTACACAATTGATTAACATGGGCATCATGGTTACTTTTACCTCAGTTCCTAAATTTCAATCACATATTATATCTTGCTTTACTCTTAGCACTCTTTGCCCAATTTTTTGAGGGGGAAAAGGGTAAATCCTGTGGACGTTTGCAACCAGACTAAACCATGCAAATTAAGTTCCACGTTTGACGGATGGTATGGCAGTGGGTACTACAGGATTCCCCCACTACCAAATGAGGCATATGTCCAGGTTGTGGTGCTTTTCCAACTATCTCCTCATCCCCTACCACGAGATTCCATTTCACACATACAGTGGGCCCTTGGTATCTGCTGGAGTTTGGTTCCAGGACATCTTGTGGATACCAAAATCCATGGATATTTAAATCCCATTAAATACAGTGGATAATAAAATGGTGTCCCTTAATATAAAATGTCAAAATCAAGATTTGCTTTTCAAACTTATGCATTTTGTTACTATTTTCAAGCCGCGAACGCTTGAATCCATGGATAAAAATTCTGTGGATATGGAGGGCTGACTGTACTATATTTTTCTTCCATCTCCTGAGCTCAGCATGGTATCTCTCTACAAAATGCACCCTACTTCTCTCTTAGAAGTGTCTGGGCCTGGCCACCCTTCTCTCTCACCCACATGGCAATGGTACCAGACAGAAGCCACGGATAGACTAAGTGAATTTATTATCTTGAGACAACTGAGCAGCTGCGGGGTGGAGGGAGGTGACCCCTCATATCCCCCTAGAGTTACAGACAGATTGTTAACCATAAGCCAGCTTTGACATGAAGGAAACCTCTGACACAAAACAGGCCCCAGGCCATTTTGCTGATGCCAGGGCTTAACCCCTCATCCAAACCTCATTAATTCTCGGGAGTGCCAACAAAAGTTTGACCTGCTTCGTTAATAAGTTACAATAAGTTACAGCAGGTGGCAGCAAGTGGAAGGGGACAAAACCACCACCCTGTCCCTATGTCCAGCACACAAGAGAGGAGGAGAGAAAGAGAGAGAGACATACACACATACAAATCTTCCCACATTTTAGGCTAAAGGAACTAAGAGGGATCAAGGGGACAAAATAGACGCAAGACAAACAGAGGCCTGTGGGAACCTGAAGTAGCAAGGTGGGGACATAGGACTGGCTAGGGGGACAGCATGTGTGGAAGAGATGGTTCAGATTGGCTTTTCCTGCCTCCACATCCTCATACTGTAGTGGTAGCTATTCCAGTCTCCTCTTGGTGTACAGGAATGGACGTTCAAACCACGATAAGGATAAACAGGGGAAAGAATGGCTATTCATACATCAGGTAAGGTGGATGGAGAAGGTCTGTCACAAGTGAAGCAGGAGACCAGTTCACTGGGATCAGAATTGGGACAAGATTGGGGCAGGGGCTATGAGGCACAGAGAAGCAATGATGGGGCACAGTTGGTGGACAGAACAAAGACTTTTGCAAAATGCATTGGGGGCAGGGGGAGCGAGAAGAAGAGAGAAGAGGATGAGAATTTGAGATTAGCAGCAGGACTGAAGGCCAGACTGCACGTTACATGCAATGACATGCATTTAATCCCAATGGTTGCTATTTCTAGATTGGAATAGTTTGCAATGGGACAACTTGGAAGTGCAAAAGTGGTGAGTGTGCTTAATTCTGCCTCCTTTCAGATGCGTGTTTACCCTTGCAAACATGCAGTGAGACCATAAGGGAGAACAAGTTGCTGCAGAAAAGTGTGCCAAGTCACTCCATCCCAAACTGCTTTTTTTCTAGACTAGGGTAGAATTAAATGCATGCAATTGTATGTAATAGCCAGCTTGGTCCCAAATGCCTAGAACAGGCACTGTAAGGAATGTAAGATGTGGATTTTGAAAAGGTTTAGGCTGCCCCAAGTTTGATCCAACCTCAACCATGGGGCAGTGGGGGAGAAGTTTGGTTTTTGTAGGCAAAAAGACCACCAGGACGTGGCACGGGGAGGATTAATCTGTGTTTTCTCCTTATGGTTTAAGGGGACTGGTCCCAGCAAGGAGAAGTCTGGCCTAGTGGAATGAGGATTTGGAGGACAAGCCAGTTTAAGGTGAAGTGTGGGTTAAAGCCAGTCCCTAGTGGGACTATGGTCCCTTGCGTGGGGATAACCCAGGGAGGGGATGGACAGGGAAGGAATAGGCATGGTCACTGCTCGTCCTCGCCAAAGACATCATTCTGGCGCCGTTTCATGCTTTCGAAGTCAAAAGGAGCCCCTGCCATGCGCCGGTAAATATCTTTGATGTCATCACATGTTGTTTCAAAGTGAGTGGTGGCATCGTATGATCGTGAGCAGAATATCTGAAGGGAGAAAGCCAGGAGACAAAACCAAAACCAATTAATTGAATGGGAAGAGGAAGTGGGAGAGAGAAGCCAGGACCCAGCCCACAGCCATCTCTGGACCCAACTAAGCATCTTCATTCTCTGTCTCTCTGAAACACTTCAGAAGATTAAATGTGCTGGAGATTCTCACCTGACTTTCAGTTCCATCATCAGTAGGTTCATATATATCACTGATAGCCACAAACCTATAGGTAAGAAAAGATGTGTAAGAAAGCCTATTTCCCAGCCTAAATTACAAAACAGATTTTGTGTCAGATAGTATAACCAGCGTTCCATAACTAGACACCCATAATGTATTTGATTCCAACTTCTAATACAACCAATGTTGGCAGGGAATTATGGGAATGGTATAACACAGGATGCCCCCAGTGCATTTTGCAGGTCAGGCTAATTTAAACACACACACACACACACACCTTTTGCCAATTTGTCCCCCCCCCCATCAAATAGGTTTGTTGGTTTTTGAAAGACATAGAAACCAGCTAATCCTATTAACACAAATAGGACACAGATTACTGCATGCACCAATGATGATCTTCCTTCAAAATACTTTCAATATAAACTTACCACCTCAGAATTTCTAAAGTCTTTGTTTTCACAGATTCAGTTCCACTGCCAACACTCTGCCCCAGAAGTTGATTCACTATGCCTTTCCTTTTTCATGGACCATGCCCATTTTCAGATTTAATATAAACCTTTCAGTTTATTAAATGTCCATCTCTCAGTAATCTTCCAGCATTTCATTTTTGTATCCTTACTTCTTACTATACTTCTAGCCACTTTGTTTGTTAAACTGCTTTTGCATTCTTTCAAGGCTAGCTTTAGACAAAGTGGTAAACATGTGTCTGCACTACAGATGGGGTTCATATGATAGAATAACCAAATGCAGAGAAAACCAGTACACAATGGAGAGAGTGGGATTAAACCTTTGTTCCTGTCATCTCAGAGGGCTATTGTTGTGGTATGGAGCACCAATCTGCACTCTGAAACTGGATGCTCCACCTGCACTCTGAAGGTAAGTGTGAAAAAAAATTATCATTACATTTACAAGAACTAGACTGAGTCCACATTTTTTTCTCTACTGTGGTTCTCTTGCTCTGTCACTCTCTTTGTCTCTGTTGATCAACTCCTAAACTCCTCTCATGGGTTAGGAGTAAAAAACTCCAAGACCTCTAGACATTTTCAAGTGCTAATTCCACAGACACTCATTACTGGGCATGCTGACTTGGGCTTGTGAGAGTGCACCATTTTGTCTACCCCTGCCTTAGGCTTTCCTTTCTAACTTGATATGGATACCTTCTCTCAGGAATTACCATCTTAGACCACCTTTAATGTAGTGTTACATTACATTGTGTAACTAGAATGAAGTACTGATGTGTTCTTCTTTCATTGTGCTCAAGTATATGTTTGTGCAGGCAAACACATGTGCTCACCTCTTCCTTTAAATCAGAGATGTAGCCCTCCAAATGTTGTTGGACTGCAACATCACTACTGGTTATGCTGGCTAGGACTGATGGAAGCTGCAGCCCAAAAACATTTTGAGATCCACACGATTTCCCTTTCCCTGCTTTAGCGTGTGAATTTCAAGCAGGAAATCACCTTTTAACTTACAATTCCATATAGCATCCTTCTTTGAAAGCCCACACTCACTTTTGGTCGATAGGTTCAAGCAGCTCAAGGGCTGGTTGCACTTCATTCTCAGGAGAGTCTGTCTCCACAGTAGTGCTCACGATGGCAATGTACTTGCCCTGGGCAGCCACATTGTGGGCAGACGAGATGAGGCAGACATAGATATCTGGATGGGAAAGAAGTAGAAAGCAAGTCAGAAGGATCACCAAATATGCCCCTTAGCAGCTTCCACAATGTACTCAAGTGCCAACACTTCTGCTATAGAGAGACCCAGAGGACAGTGTTTTGTTTTAGCTACTACAGTCGCCCTCTGTTTTTGCGGGGATCCATTCTGGTCCCCCACTGAGAAAACAGGAAATCGCATATGTTCAAACCCCATTGTGGGCTCCTGTGTGTGGCCTTGTGCGTGCGCCATGGGCGCACAGACCATTATAGCCAATGGGGCTCACCCCTCCATGAATAATCAAGACCGCAGACCTCAAGTCCGCGAATATGGAGGGGTGACTGTATAGGGAAGGGCTGTAGCTTCATTAACGAGCCCTTGCTTTGCATGTAAAAGACCCTAGGTTTAATCCCCAAAATATTGAAGCAGGGCTGGAAAGATCCTTGCCTGAAGCCTTGAAAAGCTGCTGCCAGTCTATATGGAGCAGACAATATCAAATTTGATTGAGGTGGGCAGCTGCATGGGGGCCAAGGGCCAATTTCCACCAAGCTCCCCTCCATGGGGCTCACTTTCACCCTCACACATACATCACAGCAATCCCAAATACCTGTTTTTCTCTACAGTCTCTGTCAATATGGTAACAGGAAGTGGCACTGCATCTCATCCTGTTGCCATTTTCTTAAGGACTATGGAGGGAAACAGAGGCATTTCGGATTCATAAGCAGTCTGGGAGTGCCCATGGGGTGGGATGGGGGTATTTTTGCATATTTTCTGTGAGTTGGATGAATTTTCTACATGGTTTGGGGGCAAAAATTGCCTAAAAATTTTGATTCTTTTTTTAACTTGAGGAAGTTTCAGAGGCTACAAGAATGGGGTTCAGGGGTCATATGTAGGCTGCACTAGACCCACCAGTAAACTAGATGGACCAACAGGCTAATTGAATATAAGGAAGATTCCTATGTCAGTTACACTGCAAACTAAGTTCAGCTCTCCAATCCATTAGGTGTGCTTGACCTATTCTCACAATAATCCTGTGAAATAAAAATTTGAGAAAGATGTAGTGTTAGAAGGAACTTATTACATGGCATGTCAGCGTGCAGAACCCCACAGCCCAGTACGTTTCTGTCTTCCCCATTTCCACTCTTCCAAACACCATGTTCATTAACACTCACCAGACTTGCGTCCCACTTGATTCTGGGGGATGATGATTTGACAAGAGTTGGCATCACTGGTGCCACGGATGGGGTGGCTCAGAATACAGATGACACGCACAACCTTCCCTGCTGGACGCACTCGGTCTGGTACGTAGCTGGGATCACAGATCAGCTGTTTGCAGCGTGCCACCTGGGGAGGGAGAGTCACCATTATCAAGGGGATGTGGGGAGAGACCCATCCTTTCTTTCTTGCATGCTTTGGGGACTAGTAATGACTTGCAAAAATTTTGCCATTCTCCATTTTGTAGTATTTGTTTTACTATTTCAAAAATTTGACCACTCTGCACATCTTGATACCGAACAGTGGCATATAAAGGTAAGCAACAAATGCAGATTTTTTTTCCCTTTTTCTAAATTTGGTGATTTGAAATGAAAGAAGCTGGGGGTGGGGGGAACAGGAACAGATTTTTGTATGAAAGGACTGTAACTTCACTTCTGGTGCTGAACTGAGCACATGTTCAGAGGCATCTCAATCCCTCAATCTACATTCAAATTTCGAGCCACTATTTGTACCTCAGTCTAGTTGGTAGATATGGGAATTCTTGTGTAAATGTTTCCCCGCTTGCTCCAGTTCCATCTGCCAATGTACACAATAGAAATAGGAGCTGAAACAAATAAGGAGCTTTTGCCAGGTTTTACTATATTACAGTGCAGCTGAAGGACCTGTGTGTTTCACTTAATGTCCATATCAAAGGCAGGACCACCTTAACATTAGGCAGAGTGAGATGGTGCCTCAATAGCAGCAAAGTGTTCTTTATTTTGTTATTGTGGTATGTACAGTGCTTTGTTGTTGTTGTTTCTGACTTATGACAACTGTTAAGGCACAACTATTACAGGGTTTTCATGGCAAAATTTGTTCAGAATGGGTTTGCCTTTATCCTCCTCTGAGCCTGAGAGAGTGTGATTTATCAATGGTCACCCAGTGGTTTTAGTGGCCGAGCAGGGATTCAAACTCTGGCCTCCAGAGTTATAGTTATAGTCCAATGCTCAAACCATTAGTTCTCAATTATAATGCCAGAGATGGAGAAATGTGATTATGGCATTTTTTGCCTCATGTACCACAACGCTGGTTGGTTTTGGGTACTACGAATACAAAAGGGCAGGGGTTTTTTTTGGACTTGTGGTTTTGAGTACCGTTTTAGGCAGCAAAGTATTTTAGAGTGGCCCTTATCAAAAGCCATTAACTCAAGGACAAGGTGAGACTATGATTACCTCACAAACCAAATATACCAGACTAGTCAGGAGAAGGAGTGATTCCCCATTCCATCTGTGAGTCTATGTGGACTCGATTACCAAGAAGTAAGAAGGGTGATAAAAAGATAAAAAGTTTATTTTGGATGCTGGTAAACAGCATGAGCATTCAGGGATCTCATAACAGAAAGAATCTTTTTAAAGTTAGGTAAAAAAAAAAATCCATAATCTTCCCATTACTGCCTCCCAGGTTCTCCACCACACAGGCATGAAACTGCCAGCTTCCCATTCTCACCTCGCCCTCTGATTTGACCCCAATGACCTTGCCGCCTTCCATGACAATCTCATCAACTGGCTTGTTGAGCATGTAGGTGCCACCATAGATAGCGCTGAGCCTGAGGACATGATGAGGGCAGCTGATGAAGGGTACTGATCTGATCCCTCCCTGTACCCCACTCCAAACACAGAACATGCAGTTCAGCTTAAGGACAAAACAGTATCTTGCCAACCCCCAAAATTAAAAAAATCCTTCCCACCACCCAACAGATTCCTTAATTCCGGATCTATTCCCCAGTATCAGAGCTGGTTTTATTTTCTGGTGTTAGCATCAAATAGAATTTAGTTTTCTAAAACAAAAACACTATTCTTTAAAAAGTAGTTGCCACTTCTGTTTGAAAAAGGATGAAAACAGTATCTACAAAACAATGTTCAAGGAGTTTCTGTGGTCTTCTTGAGTATGTTTTTCTCCTTCAAAGTACTATTCAAGGTTCAATTATTTACAAATGTTTCCCTGACCTATCCATGTCTCCCCTTTGTTCACCTCTGTTGCAAGCAACTATTATAAAAATTAGATTCATAAGCTTGGCTGCTGAGTTCAGAATAAATGCATATATGTTTATGCTGAGCCTGCAGATAATTGATTTGAACAACCCACGCAAAACTCAGTGTCTGAATTTTTTGGAACAGAACAAGCATCTGGGATCCATGCCATTCTTATCTTCTGGTCTATAGTAAGATGCAGGTCAAAGGCAAGAGTTCTACTATGCCAAGAAGAATCATGCAGCCTTCCAGATGTGAGCTGTACTACAACTCCCAGAAGATCTGAGTAGACTAGCCATTGGTGAGGAACAGGAATGCTTCAAGTTGTAATCCAACAACGTCTGAGGGTGACACAAGCCCTATCTCAGTTCTATGCCCTTGATTTCCTTATGAGGTTCAATACCTGGCAAAGCCTTGAGGAAGCTCACCCAGACCATAAAGTGGGTAAAGGTACGGGCTCTTCCCATAGCGGGCCAGGGATTCACTGTACAGTTTGATACGATTGATGGTTTCCAAACAGGGCTGATCCAAGTAACTGTGGAAAGAGGGGGGAAGACAAACAGACTGTCTTGGTCTAGCCTGGCACAGAAGGCAACAGTAGACAAAACAATAGAAAGTTTCTTAGGCAGCAGATCAGTAGTGTATTTTTTGGTTTTGGTTTCGCCTTAGGAAGTCAATGGCCCACTGCTTTGGGGGCAAACTCCCCACTTGTTACATACGGTTTTCCTAGCAAGTCTTTCCCCCCCGTCCCAGAACTTACCAACCAGTGCTGAAAAGGACATCAACATCAGACTACCTTCCAGTTATTCTCAATAGACTTACCCATCTCCCAACAGCAAGAAATTGCTAGTGGAGCCAAGGAGCACAATGTATTACATATCTGCCTTGGATCCCTTTGGCAGGAGAAAGGCAGGATATAAAGTGAATAAATAAATTAATTAAACAAATAACTAGGAATGAAGGGATACAGTGTGAGCCATGCTACAATCCAGGAGGATTCTGATGAATCACTCACTCATCAGTACGGTAGAGTGCCAGCGCGTGTCCTGTAAAGTCAATGACATCCTGGCCCAGATCAAAGCGCCGATAGACTTCACGCATGGTGGTGCTATGAGGATCCACACCTTCCAATGTCTTTGAGTCATTCTCATCAAAGTTTGCCACGAACACCAGGAACTTGCGGAAGCGTCTCTTCTCAAACATGCCCATGAGATCTGAAAGGAGTAGGATAAGCAGAGAAGATGGGTGGATTGGAGACATCACACTGGAGAGTTACATTGAATTACTATGGCCCTGGCTCATAAGAGAGCACCCCTATTTTCCCTGCAGAAGGTCCCAGGTTCTCTTCATAGTATCTCCAGCTGAAGGAACTTCAGATTGACAATGGAGTATAAACACTGCTCCTTCAGGAGAAGGGAAAGAGATGGAAGTCACTGTTCTCCTTCCAAGCCTGAAGGAGATTTACTGAGCACCAGCACAGTGTCTTTGAATCTATGAAAGGTAAAGACTAGCACTGTCATTTCATTTCCTAGATTCCAGTACCTCAGGTAAACAACATGGAATGAATAAAGTGTGGCAGAAATGTTTCTATTTAGGTAAGTGATTGCAACTCAGGAACAACCTTCTGCAGAATGTGTGTGTCAAGAAATTAAAGATGTTCAAGAACCAAGGGTTTCAAGTATTCATCCTGCAGAGAAGGCTGCCCAGTACACCTCTGTACAATTCGCTGTTCCCCATCTACATCAGAATCAGTCAATCATTCCCAGTATATAAATGCAAAATTTGAATTTGCCTGCCCTCAAAGAAGTCATATCCATACATGCCATTCAAACAGACACATGGGGAGGGATAGGTAACTGGCTTCTCTGGTTACAGGTTGTTCTGAAATGGTAAACTTTTGTAGATGTAAAAGTGAACCATGTTTTCAATTTCCACTCAGAAAAGAATTAAGTGTAGCTTGGCTACCAGTTTCAAAAGCATTGTTTGTAGGCTGATCTTGCCAATGCATTAGTATGGGCTGGCTTTTAAGTGATTTTGGATTGCACTCCTCTAGGTCTTTTACACTGGATATGCCTGAGTGTGTTTGTAACTGCTCGGAGAGCTCATCAATGGATTATGAATCAGGATACATATTTTAAATTAAAAGTACAGCTGCCCCTCCATTTTCGCGGACTTGGAGTCTGTGTCCCTTGCCCATTCACAGGTGGCAAACAGAGGGGGACAAAATGGGGCACACACTTCCATTCAATCCAATGGGGCCTTGTATACTGGCAATTTTCCATTTTCGCGTGGGGGTCTGGAACAGATCCCCTATGAAAATGAAGAGATGACTGTAAACACCAACTAATACAGACAAAAATCAGCTCTGCAAGATCAGACAGAGCAGAATTTTGCAGCAGTCACTTGTTCAATCCAGACCCACTCACTGGATGCCAGGGCTTCTGTCTCTGTTGACGGCACCTTGTAGATCTTTCCTGCCTTGTAAACAAAGCTGCCTTCCACCACTTTGAAGTCCAGGTAGCGTGTTACTTCTGTATACAGCAGCATCTTCACCAGCTGGCCTACAAGTGAGAAGACAACCCTTTAACTGTTTCCAGAGGTAGCTTCCACCCCCAGGACAGGACAAAAAGATGAGCCAAGATATTATTTATTTAACCCTTTGCCATTATCTCTCAGCTCACTCAGGTAGTCAATGTGATATGCAACAAATGAAGGCATTTAGCACATTAAATACACAAAGAATAACATTGAAAACAAACAAAAAGACCGTTCAGAAACAAGGATAAAAGATTGCAAGAAGCTGCAAACAGATGGTGAAAAGCTCATGTGCCTGGAAAGTACAGGTAGAGTTGTGGGGACATAAGCAGCAGAGCTCCAAGGACTGCAAAAACAATGTGTGGATGTTTGCCTATCAGTGCCAGCCAATTACATGCAAATTACATGCAATTACCTGGTCCATGCTGACACCAACACATCTTATGGTACTACTAGGTGAGTCTTATTCTTAACCACTGTGGATTTCTCCTACCACAGGGATAAGAAACCACTGATCCTCCAGAGGTTTAGGACTAGAATCCCACAATCCCTTACCACTGACTATACTGAGTGGGACTAATGGACACTACAGGTTAAATCATTCAGAGGAACTGTTCTACAGGTATTTGTTTTTTGGTAACTTATCCTGACCCCTCTTTCAGAAAAAAAAAGGCTACCAATTCTTTGGTCAACAGATCAAATAAAAGAAAGCTTACCATTCGCCATGAGGAATTTGGGGATAAGGTCAACATTCCAGTCTCTGCCACGGCCCATGGACTCAGGGGGACCCTCTGCAATTTCAAAGCGCTTGTAGAGCTGTTGGTTGAGAGAGGAAAAACAATGCATTGTACTAACTTAAATGAGGACAATTCAGTTTAGAATGCACTTTACATAAAACAGCAGTCACTTGTATAAAACAACAGTTTCAGTGCCAGCAAAACAGAATTGATTTCAGCTGTATCAGCCAAGCAAAGGTTGCTAAATACCAGTTGGTTCCACAAAAAGGGATTCTCCCAGCCAAAAGGCATAAGAATCCCATTAGCCAATACCCATTTTATTATGAGCACTGCTACTATTTCAGTCTCCCTACTGCAAGAATAGTGCTACTGCACTCCTATATGGTGTTTACACCAAAATCGGCACACAAATACAAACATCACCATTTTGTGATTCTAGCGCACATCTGGCTGGAAAATTCTAGAGAATGTGACAAATTTGCACAACTGAGTAACTCTGTGACTTAATGCTTACATGGCTTTTTTCTGAGTGTTCAAAATAGTTTATATATTTTATCTCAGCAAGTCTTAAAAATGTTCAGTGCTTCTTCCCTTACTGCAGGTGAGGAGGCCAACAGTGAGAAGGCCATTGTCTAAGGCAACCTTTTGGGTTCAAAATTCAGTAGGGATTAGAACTGGGCATACAAAAGCAGAAATGCACACAGACTGCCCCTGATCCCTCACCTCTTCCAGCGGGGTAATGGATGAGCTTTCACCCCCATAGTATGGATTCCGGTCCATGTGCAAAACCTTCTTGCCATTCACAGACATGATGCCAGAAAGGATACATTCCTAGGACAGAAAAAGGGTAGGTTTATGTCCTCTCCATAATAGTTTCAAATGTGCCAGAACAGGTGTATGCTTTCAAAATAAGGTTTTGCAAATACTTCTGAATGTTCAACATAAAATATAACTAATGCAACTAATACTATATTCAAACATTATTTAAGTAATTTTAATTTATTTTAATTTATTTAAATAGTGTTAACCTCTGAGAATGTCTTTATCAGCCATAATACACACACACACACACACACACACACACACACTCGACTATAAGTTGACCTCATGTGTAAGTTGAGGACAGGTTTTGGGGTCAAAATTATGGATTTTGATATGACCCATGGATAAGTCGAGGCTAAAACTTAGGGTCTTGTAACAAGGGATGTAAAGGACAAAACAAAGGAAAAAGATCCCAAAAAACTTATAAAATTCCAGCAGGCATAACTGTTTCTGCTCACACTAAAGACTGGATGGATAAGAGAACAGAGTGGAGCTGGTACTTCTAGGACAGATTACGCTCTTGCCTTTCACCAGGGAATGGTTTCCTTTTTTAAAATAAGAGTTAAAGAACAGTACTTACACTGATCTGTCGACTGAGGTTTTTTTGGGTCAATTTTGACTAAAATCTTTAGACTTATACGTGAATATATACAGTATATGCTTTATGAATTTTAATAGCAACTCTGTGTGTGTGTGTGTGTGTGTGTGTATCTGATATCTTGATTTATATTTTGGTCTATTATCATAAATAAATAAATAAATGACGATGATGGTATTCAGTGAACACTGTGGAGGGGGAAAGGGGACAAGGAGAGGCTTGAGGTTGTTTTCTCTTCAATGAGCACCCCAATGTATGCTCTAGAGAAGGAGATGGGGGAATACTCAGTTAAAAATAGAGGAGGGGTGACAAAGGAGTGGAACTACACAATCTCAAGGAAGTTCTGAAAAACTGATGAGTGGGTTTTCCACGGACACTCTGCCATTTATTTTATTTTATTTTTAATTAATTAATTAATTCTGCCGTGAGCATTTCACCACAGATAGGTGGGGGTGGGAGGATTAAGCTGAGAAGCAACTTCATTGGCCAAAAGGGAACAATGTTCTGGGTAAATGTATAGAATGCCCGTGTCAGTTTCACCTGCAATGTCTGGAGATGAGGTTCAGTGAGTAGATGGAGGTGTGAGTGAGAGGGAAAGCTTATAAAAGGATGCTCTACACTTTGAAATTCAGTGCCTGTTCTTAACTTAATGAAATGCTTCATCAAGGATGGGTCCTCCCTCTCTCCAATTAAGAGATGGGGCGAAGCAGATCACCCTGAAGGAGCGGTTCTGCTCCACTTGGGGCTGTGGCAACCACATGCTGCAGCCCCAATCCGGTGTTTTTCCAGCCCCAAAAGAAGCGGCAATATGCCACTCCTTTTTGGGTGGAAAAAAGCCACTCTTGCTGCTCCCACACCAGCTCTTCTGCATTTCCTTCAGCGTGGCATGTGTAAAAGCTGCACCCCTGAAATGGTGAGGGGCAGAGTCAGGGGGTGTGCCATGCATACGACACCCCAATGCCAGCGTTTGTAATCTGTACAGCCCCATAATTTCACTGAAACTTTGCAGGTCAGTTCCTTAAGTACAGGCCAACATGCAAACCTAACATCCGGTATGATTTAACTGTCCTTCATAACATGATTTTACCTGTACAAAGTTCTTCAGTTATCTTTAGTTACCAGAATGGCAGGATATTCAGAGACAAGGAAATGGCAATCATGCTATTTCTGAGTGGAATTCAAGAACAGGTCTTGGGCAAAGTCCAATGTTAGTCCCTGTGTGAGTAGATTACATGAAAATGTAAGGGACTTGTTAGTCACTACATATGGAAGTGACACTGATTTCAGTGGGTCTTCTCCATTTGGGACTAACATTGAATTTAGCTCCATAAAGTTATACTCCCTTAAACTCCAGTCAATCTGACTTAAGCATTCTAGCGGTGATTGTGTAATTTGTTATCAGTGATATGGGTGTTACTCAGAAAAGTCATATTTTTTAGTTACAACTTCCATAATTCCCCAACTAAAGGCGGAAGGTGGAGTATTCTTGGAGTTGTAGTCCAAAAAATCCATAACTTTCCCAAGTGCTAATAACACTCCAGAATACAACAAATCTTCCTAGCTGTAAATTCTTTTTTTCACCACAATTCTTGTTTGAGTGAGGGGAAATTATGGGATGGTCCCTGAAATTGTAATTTTTGCACAAGGAAAGATATCCCCTGTCACTAAACTGTGAGTTGGAAGAGGTCCTTTATGCACAGCATCATTACAGATTTTCACTGGTTTAATGAATATTTCATCTCCCCAGTTCTGTAGCTCTACAAGAGAATAGAGGCCTCTAAGAGAAAATTCTGAAAACCAACATCCACCCTGAGGTCCAAGAATTACTTGGGAGACGCCATTATGGTTAAGCCATCATGGCTAACTACAAAAGATGTTTGCACTGCCAATTTGCTATTAAAAGTTAATGCACTGTGAGTGCAGAAAGAGAGGGCAGCTTACTTGCCTCTAGAGGACAAATGGCTTCTCCAGGGGATATCAACAGCCTGCATTTATCCAAGAACCTGGATCTGGGCATGGGATGGGGAGGTGTCAAGAGAAAGTAGAGAAAGAATGGCAAAAGACAACTCAGGCTGCATCTAGATGGCAGAATTAATGCAGTTTGACACCACGTTAACTGCCATGGCTCAATGCTATGTAGTTCTGGGATGTACAGTTTTGTGAGATATTTAGCCTTCTCTGTCAGAGACTCCTTGTGCCACAACAAACTATACATTCCAGGATTACATAGGATGGATCCATGACAGTTAAAGCAGTGCATTAATTGTGCAGTGTGTTAGAAGCCTCAGTGTTTTCCCATCCTAAAAGGATGTATCCTTTTCTCTTCCACAGCACAGAAATTGGATAATTTCAAAGAGAGGGGCCATAGTAGCTAAATAACTGAATACACATGTAGGCAGAAGATCCCAGATTCAGTTCCCATCAACAGGGCTCGGTTAGGAAAGACTCCTGTCTGAAACCCTGGAGAGCAGATCCCTATGAGTACAGCGTCAATAATACTGAACAAGATGGACCAGTGACTTTGATCTGGTCTTTCCACCATTTCCTACATTCTAGAGATGCAAGAAATCCATTCCCTCCCATTGCCCAACAGGGATGCAGGCAGTAGATAGAAAAGTGATGTGTGTGTATGAACCCCTTCTCCGCATTTGATTATCATTCTCAGGGGGTCAGAGCAAAGGAAGAGCAGAACAGATTGTGCTTCCTAATTTAGGAATAGCAAGGAAAGGAAAATAAAAGATCTCATTTGAATAGGCACCAAAATGAGGACTATGTTCCTTGGACTTCTATAAAAAGAAAGGAGATGAGAAAAAACAAAGGCTTAAATTAAGGGCCTAAATCATGCAGCCTTCTAGATGTTGCTGAACAGCCCAGCCACCATAGGCAATGTGATGAATGCTGGCAGGGTGACCAGATATCCTCCTTTTCCAGGACATGTCCTACATTTCAACCTTCTGTACAGGTAGAATTTCAAAATGTCCTCCATGTTCAGCTTGAGTAAGAAGCATGAATTTACATTCATATTAGTGTTTTTATTTTGTCATGTCCTATGGTTTTCTTGGATGTCCTACATTCTGTGGTGCCTTGTTCTCCTTTGCGGTAAGGACATCTGGTCACCCTGAATGCTGGGAGCTGCAGTCCAACAATATCTGAAGAGGCACATGATTCCCACCCATGACTTAAAGTCACCTAGAGTAGACTCACTGAATGAACTGTTGAATGGTAAGCTCTGGCCCTGAGTTTGTAAGATCTAAGCAGGACTGTCAATTACAGTTTCTCTTGGATGTCTCTTATTCATAGTATCACCATAATTTGAAGGAAACTTGACAGCACCACCAACAAAAATTCATACTTAATGTGTCTACTTTAGCTAGGACTAGCTGTTGAATTCTCAAGAGTGCAAAACACACAGAAGTTGTAGAAAGATCTTTCGATTATGTAAGAAGGCAGGGCTTCAACCCATCCACTGAAGGCAGGGAGAGGTGCCCTGCATTGGTTTCCAAAGCAGAAAAACCCCATCCCTGTAGTGCTGTGGAAATAGGAGCAAACCAACACGCTGAAAGCAGGTTGCAATCCCCCCATTTGGTTCTACCAAGCAAAAATAAAGAGATCAACTTTCAGAAAAACATGTTAAACCAGATCTGAGAAAGACCAACAATTATACAAAACCAAGATGATATAGAAAAAAAGACACAAGGACACTTTGGAGAAGAAAGCAAATTAGACTAGCAAGAAGTGAAAATCAAGGTCTAAAACACACCGCAGAAATAATCCAGTTTGAGACCGCTTTAACTGCCATGGCTCAGTGCTAGGGAATCATGGGAATGGTAGTTTATTGTGTCATGAGAGCTTTCTGACAGAAAGATTAAATGTCTCACAAAACTACAGTTCTCAGAATTCTCTATCATTGAGCCAGGGCAGTTAAAGCAGTCTCAAACTGGATTATTTCTTCAGTGTGTTTTGGACCCAAGCCTCCTTTCTAGATTACAATGATACGTGGAAGAAACAGATTTTTTGAGCTTCATTTCCTCAAAAAACAAAAACAAAAAAAGAAACCTGAAATGGGGAAAGCATTTACCTTAGAAATTTTCATATACAGTTACAAAATTCAGAATGGGAAAAGCACAGGATATTGACTGGAAATCTGGAGAATTGCATACAGAGGATGGAGTGTGCATTGTTTAAACTTGCAATGAAAGAAACATGCACATCTGCACCAGGACAAGGCATTGGACACCTTTGCACTGCAGACCCTTCAAACCTGGGATGGTGATAGACTGCCCTGTCCATATTGTGACTCCAGGATTTGTGGGGCAAGAATTAAATGGCTGCATTAGGGGTGGCTGCAGGGATGTTGTGGGATAGATGATATGCAAACCCTAGGAATATCAGTGATGCCATTGTCCTTTTCCCCGCAATTTCTGTGCTGCTTCCCTGTCTAGTGCCTTTAGCTGCACCGTCTGCAGAAAAAAAAGCAAGAAGCTCTGCACAAGACAGACGTAAACAGTATGATCTACATAACCACCGCATATGAGGCCCATATTAAAGGCACAACTGTAGAAACCAGGTGATCTGCTGGCAATCGCAGAATGAGCAGGATCATGTGGAAGTACTGGGGGGAAAAAGAAACAGGAAGAGATGCCCACAATTGGTATTCACCAGTGCTCACTGACAGGAACGGGGATGGAGTCAGGTTGCATCAGAGGAGCTGCAATGGGACCAAACCCATTACCCATTAGGAGATGGATACATGATGCATGGCTCACGGCTGGCAGGAACAGCTGTAATTCAGGGTGGAATGTAGGAGCAATAGGGAACTAGGCGCTTAAAAATAGGAAAATGGACAACTACAGTGAGATATTAAATACTAAAGGATTGTCCAAGCCATTGTATTCCCCATCACCATGTGCATGGATGTGAGAGCTGGCAGGAAGAAAATCAACTCATCTGAGATGTGGTGATGAAAAAGACTGCTGAGGATACTGTGGTCATCCAAAAAGACAAATGGAGGGGGGTCCTAGACCAGATCAAGCCCAAACTCTCCCTGGAAACCACGAGGACTAAACTGAGATTGTCATACTTTGGCCTATCGTGAGAAGAAGGGACTCAATAGAAAAGATGACAATGCTTGGGAAAGTGGAGGACAATAGGAAAATAGGAGGGCCAGTGTGGCCTAGTGGTTTGAATGTTGGGAATAAATATTAATATGCAAATATTAATGTCAATTTATTCACAAATGTAAATGCCAATCCATGCTTCCTAGCCATGTTTCAAAATGGAGGACATACAGGAATTCCTCCTGGGCAGCATGTGATGAAGATGGAGGACATGTCCTGGGAAAAGGAGGACACCTGGTCACCCTGGGGCAGGTGTCCTCGCTGCAAAAGGAGGACAAAGCACCTCAAAATGGAGGCTATTCATGGGAAATGTAGCAGGACATGACCAAATAAAAAAGCTGAAAACACTCATCTATAAATAAATATGAATATGTCAATATTAATGTTCATTCATTCACAAATACTTATGCCAATCCATTCTTCTTAGCCATACTTCAAAATGGAGGACATGTTGCAATTCCTCTTGGACAGAAGGTGATGAAAATGGAGGACATGTCCTGGGGGAAAGGAGGACTTCTGGTCACCCTGGGACAGGCGTCCTCGCCGCAAAAGGAGGACAAAGCAGCGCCAAATGGAGGACATTCGACAAAAATTGAGGCCATTCGAGGAAAAATGAGAGGGCATTCGAAGGAAAATGGGAGGACATGACCAAATAAAAAAGCTGAAAACACTCATCTATAAATAAATATCAATGTGCGGATATTAATGTCCATTCATTCACAGATATAAACGTCGATCCATGCTTCTTAGCCATGCTTCAAAATGGAGGGCCTGTTGGAATTCCTCCTGGGCGGAAGGGGATAGGGATGGAGGACGCGTCCGGGAAAAGGAGGACGCCAGAGGCTGCTGCAAGAGGAAGAGGAGGAAGATGGCGAGTGCTGCTGAGGCTAGGAGAAAGAGGCGGATGCATGGAGGGAGGGAGGGAAAGGAGAAGGAGGAGGAGGAGGAGGCCTTCTCCTCGGCCGGAAAGGAAGGGACTCACCGTCAGGCCGGTGCCCAGCACGATCACATCGTAGGCCTCGTCCATGATGCCGCCGGAGGAGCCGCCCCCGCCGCCCCAAGCGGAGCCAAGATGGGGCCGCAGCACCACGACCACCAGCCCAGGAGGATCCCTCCGCCGGAAACGAGATCCGGGGCAAGACCAGGAGGATCCCTCCGCCGAGGGGGAAACCACCGCCTCAGTCGCTTCGCCCCTCACCTTTTCCCTCGCGGATGTGGAAATGGAAGCGAATGGAGAAAAAAAGAGGACTGCAGGATCTTTTTTTTCTCCTTCCGACAGCTGCTGCTGCTGCCTCTACGATAATAAAAAGAAGTAGTTCCGGCTGTGTTCTGTCTCTGTCATCATCATCACCTGAGGAGAGAAGAGAGAGGAAGGAAGGAAAGGATGGATGGATGCTGGGCACCACCCTCTTCTCGCCATGGAGACCATCGTTGTTGCCATGATGGAGGAGGAGTCTTGTGCAAATAAAAATAATAAAAATCAATAAAAATCTTATATATTTTGTGTGTGTGTTGTTTCTTAAAGTTGAGGGGAATGGACCCCCCCCGGACAAGATGGCCACATTTGTAAGGTGGCCAGATGACAAAGGAGGTGGATGTGCCCGGCCTGTCTGAATAAACCCCCATGGCTGGCTTTCTTCCTTGACTGGCATCATCCTCATCCTCATGCTTTTGCTACATTTGGCAGCTTACATGGAGAAGGTTAAAGGTGTGAAATGGAGGGCGTTGGAGGGGAAATGGCGGACACGGCCAAACAAGAGCTAAAAACACTCCCAGGAATGTAAATCCATGCTTCTTAATCATGCTTAAAATGGAGGACATTTTGGGAATTCCTCCTGCATAGACGGTTGGAAAAATGGAGGACGTGTGCTGGAAAAGGAGGATTCCTGGTCAGCCTGGGCCGGGTGTCATAACCGCCAAGGAGGACAAGGAATGTAGGACATTCGAGGGAAATGTAGGAGATGGCAAAACAAAAAGATAAAAGCAGCACTCCTCGAGATGTACATTCAGGCTCCAAATGGAGGACATTTTGGAATGCCTCATCTTGCACAGAAGGTTGACAATGAAGGACGTGTCCTGGAAAAGGAGGACGCCTGGTGGCCCTGCCTCAGGCACCTTTGTCCTCTTTTCTCACTGGATTGGCTTTCAGTCTGAGGAAAATAATCCTCCTTAACCCCTGCCTGTGCTAAATAATTCACACAATAATTCACATTGTGTGTGTGTGTGAGAGAGAGAGAAAATTGTTCCCAGTTGCATCAAAAACACTTTTTCATTTTAATCTCGTTATATGGAGTAGAAGAGGCTTCCACTAAGACTAATAGAGCTATTTCCTGCTCCTCAGGAGCTTCCTTCTCCTCAATAGGGCTACCATCACTCCTTGAGGATGAAGAAGAACAGTGACTGGGATGGGTAGGTTTCCTCACATATAAAGCCCCAAAAACACCCAGGGGTAGCTGTGTTGGCCATTTAGCAAATTCAAACAAAAATCCATTAGGGATACCTTTATGGGACCAACCCAAATGCACAATATACCTGTTGCAAGCTTTCGAGGCTCCACTGGCTTCTTCATCAGGCAAGGTGTTATAAACCAAACAGGAGAAAAAAATGGAGATGTTATTTATAGGCCTGCATTTTGTTGTTTCTTTTCTTAATTAAGATGGTATGGAGGGGCAAGTCTTGCAGGCTTTCATCTCCTCCTCCTGGCCATGTGGCTGCTGGGAGATTCTCAAAGTCCAGGAAATTTAACATCCATTTGCAACGCAAAAAAGATACTTCCTTAGCAATCCATCTCCATCCTTTGTGAGGCCAAAGGCCCCTTTTGTAGGTGGAAGACACTGGATTTCTCAAGAAGCTTTCATGCTTTTGCATCAGGAAAAGTTTAGGTGATGCTGAAGTAAAACATGCCAATGCAGTCCAAAATTTTGGGGAAAAATTGTTATACCTTTGTTGGACATACAAACCTCAAATAGCAAGATCCATTGGCTTTCTCTTCAGGATTTTCCTGTTGCAACTATAATGCAGTATCCTGAAATCCCCAAAACATGCAGGGATAGCCTGGTTGGCCATATAGCAAATCCAGTAACAACAAAAGTCCACCTTTATTGGTCAACCAAAATGCACACTATACATGTTGCAAGTTTTTGAAGCTACACTGGCTTCCTCATCAGGCAAGGTGTTAAATGTTTCACCTCAACATCACCTAAACTCTTCCAGATGCAAAAGCATGAAGGCTTCTTGAGAAATTCAGTGTCCTCTGCCTAACAGAGGGGCCTGTGGCCTCACAAAGGATGGAAACATATTGGACTGCAAAGGAACTATCTTTTTTGCGTGTTGCAAATGGATGTTAAATTTCCTGGACTTTGAGAGGGTGGCCTTACTGTAGTTTTGTGAGACGTTGAGCCTTCTCTGTCTGAGCGCTCTGGTGCCACAATAAACTACAGTTCCCAGGATTCCCTAGCATTGAGCCAGGGCAGTTAAAGCGTTTCAAACTGGATTATTTCTGCAGTGTGTTTTGGATCCTTGTGGCTGCCAATTTAGCAAAATGATATTCGGGCATAATTCTACTGATATACACAAAAGGCCTTGAGTAGATTGGGTTTTAGATGTATTTAGGAAAAACTGAAAACACCTTCAACGAATCATTACTTTTAATAATTTGACTTCTCTAAGTTCTTTGTGTGTGGGGGGGACTCATTTACACCAATTATATTGAGGGTTTTCTTGAATATATCAGCTAATTGTGGTTGTCTTACCCTCAAATACTGTCATTGCCAATGGTAACGAAGAAGAATGCACAACATGCACGCACACCCCTTTTGCAAAACCCTTTCTTTGTCGGTATGTACAGCCTTGCAGCACAAATGTCCACCGGCACACCCATGCGAAATGCAACAGAGAATAACAAAAGCTTTTGTTGCTTTTCCATGGTAATGTTGGGAAAGACAAGGGAGCCAGAACAATCACATCATGATGTTGCTGAAGGATTGAAAGGGAAGTGCATTAGGAGTGGAATCCCTAGGGTTGGTGTCACCAGATGCAGCGGTGATTTATGGTGTCACTCCCCCCTTGACCTCCTATTTCACACCATACAGAATCCTCAGTAATGCTTTTTTGCATGAATGTTACTTGTAAATCATAATTCCCATATACCACTGAATGTAATGGTAGTCGTTATGACATAAATAACTAGCAAAATTAAAATTATACCTTCAAATTACAATATAATACATACAACCTAAATGTATTTACAGATACATAGTGAAGATTTGGTTAAAATGTGATATTTTTAAAGAAAAATTAAAAAGAATAAAAAAAATTAAATTTCAATTTAAAAATTATTTTTTTAAAATTTTAATTTTAAAAAATTCTGGGGCCTTTCCTTTCTCCTCCTACTGAGCTTCACCCCACTGCCAACATCTCTTAAAGCATTGTATAGGGAAACAGATGAATGCCTCAGCCCGTTTCTGCCAAAAGGTAGGTGTTTGAGGAGCAATGGTCGCCTGGTGTGGTCCGCACCACCTTAGTGACACCACTGCCCTCCTTCCTTCTTTGGGACATGTGTGTGTTCTGTGTATGTGCCTTCAAATCACCTGTTGATTTATGGCAATGACTCCATGAATTTCCTAGGGTTTTCTTAGGTAAGGAAGACTCAGAGGGTTTTTTGCCAGTTCCTTCCTCAAGTACAGCCCACAGCAACCTGGTATTCATTGGTGGTCTCCCATCCATGAACTAACCAGGGCTGATTCCAACTTAGCTTCCAAGATCAGACAAGATCTAGTGCCTTTAGGGCAGTGCTTTTCAAACACTGTTCTTCTAGGTTTTTGGACTTCAGCTCCCAGAAGCCCCAGCAAACTTGGCCAAAAGTCAGGAATTCTGGGAGCTGAATTCCAAAATATTTGGAGGACCAAAGTTTGTGAACCACTGCTTTAGGGTATTTAGGCAAATAGGGTTTTCTTAGGCAAGGAGGACTCTGAGGTGGTTTTGCCAGTTCCTTCCTCAAATACACCCAACACCAACCAAATAATAACCAGGACTGACTCCTGCTTAGCTTCCAAGATCAGATAGAATCTGCTGCCTTAGTTTAGGGTATTTAGGAAAAGTGGGTTTTCTCAGGCAAGGAAGACTCAGAGATAGTTTTGCCAACACCTTCCACAAGTACACCCAACACCAACCTATTTATTATTCATTGGCAGTCTCCCATCCAAGTACTAACCAGGACTGACCCTGCCTAGCTTCCGAGATCAGACCTGGTGCCTTTAGGGTACTTAGGCAAATAGGGTTCTCTTGGGGAAGACTCAGAGGTAGTTTTGCTCTGAAGTATAGTCTACAGCAGCTGGCATTCACTGGTGCTCTCCCATCCAAGGGCTAACCAGGACTGATCCTGCCTAGCTTCCTAGATCTGGTGCCTTTAGAGCAGGGGTAGACAACCTAAGGCCCGTGGGCCGGATGTGGCCCCCCAAGGCCTTTGGACCAGCCCCAGACCGGTCCTGCCGCCACCGCCCGCCTTGACGATATTATTGTTGTTATTACTTGTTCTTGGGGTTTTCTTGGCAAAATCTCCACAGGGGTTTTGCCATGGCTTTTCTGGGGCTGAGAGAGTGTGCATGCATATTTTTTTTTAATTTATTTATTTATTTATTTATTTTTGGTGCTTCAACCCCCCCAATTGTCTGAGGGACAGCAACCCGGCCCCCGGCTCAAAAAGGTTGCCTACCCCTGCTTTAGAGAGTTTAGGTGAACAGGGTTTTCTTAGGCAAGGAAGACTCAGAGGTGGTTTTGCCAATTCCTTCCTCAAATACACTCAACATCAACCTGGTATTCATTGGTGGTCTCCAATCCAAGTAATAATAATAATAATAATAATAAACTTTATTTATATACCGCCCATTGGTGACCCAATCCGGGCAGTTCACAACATTAAAATAATACAGCTTAAAACCAACGTATTTCCCACCCACCCCTTAAAAAACTATTAAACCAGATTTAATTAAAACCAATTTTCCAACAAGTTTAAAATATACTATAATAAAACAACAATAAAAAGTACTAACCAGGGCTGATCCTGCCTAGCTTCCAGGATCAGTTCTGGTGCCTTAGGATATTTAGGCGAGTAAGGTTTTCTTAGGCAAGGAAGTCTCAGAGGTGGTTTTGCCAGTTCTTTCTCTGAAGCATAGCCTACAGCACCTGGTATTTGTTATTGGACTCCTACAAATATGAAAGGACAAGAGCCCTCCGTCTGTCCTTATTTGCATCTGGTCCTTGTCATCATAGGAAACAGGAGAAGCTGTCACATACTTGTTACTGAGAAGGCCTAATCTTCCATCTAGAACAGACAAGAAAGCTCCTCTTTTCTCCCTGCTGAGGACTGCACACCAGGGAGATTCAGGGGGACCCTCCTGACACCCCCTTTATTTTCTTTGCCAGGATAGTGCAGGTTTTGTGCCAGAGATCTGCTGGCTACATGTCCAGAGTTTTGGTAATTAGGCTGAGTCCGCAGCCTAATTTGTGGCACAAATTGTGCACCTATAAGTTCTCAAAAACTACAAGCTATTAGGAAGTGTAGGGAGCCAAAGCTCAGTCTGGGATATTTTTTATTAAGCAGGTCATCTGCCACCCACCTTTAACTTCCCTGTCTCCTCTAACTGACTTGCAGCCTCCTAGAATTTGGGAAGGATATACCTTCCCAACAACAGTGGATTTGTATGTGCTACCCTAACAACTCTGTTATTGTTAGTTTTTTTCCGTTTTGGTGCAGTGTGTGCTTAGTCTGGTCTTTTTATTTTTGGTGTAGGTTGTTTGCATGCCATGGGTGGATTCCTGACTGTCACCAATTTTTATTATGTGACTGAGTGTTTTTGTTGGGTTTGTGGGAGGAAATAGCACAAGGCCTATACTATATATATAGTACAAGGCTTATACTATACTGTATACCTTGTGCTGTTTCTTGACCAAATTATTTCTCTGAGCTGTAACAGTTTGCTTTCTGTGAAGTGAGTGAAATGACCAGGAAACTATTCAAAAGAATAGCTTAGGCTTTCATGCAAGCATCTTACTTTTCTCCTTCATCTCACAAATTTATGGGACATGAAAGTGACTGGTCACACTCATTGTGGCAATTATTTTGTGCGCATCCGTGGCACTCTCAAAATTTGAGATGCATCCACCAGCCTCCAGGCCTTGCTTCAGTGAAAAAGAGATGCTTTAGTGTCAGTCTACCCCAAAATACAGATCCTGGACCCCACTTTTACACATCTTAAGATCCCAAACTCCTAAAAAAAAGCAGGCTCTTCTCCATTATTTTTTTGCCTGAAAACACATGGAGAATGCCCAAAATGTGCAAAAACACTCCAGCCCCACCAAGAAAGTGCCTGCCGAATCCCCAAATACCTCTATATTGAGCAGAATCATTCTCAAAAGTCACAGGAAGTGAGATGACATCAGTTCCTGTCACCATTTTGAGAAGGATACTGATGAAGGTAGAAGTATTTCAGAATACTGTTGGGGGAAGAGTTGGGGGATTGGTCTCTGGACTCCCTACCCCATCACAGGGTAAAGCAAACAGATCTTTTATCCTGCGGCTACATGTTCAACAAATATATTAAGATTCAACAAATACTGAATCTTAACATATCCCCAAGAAGATGATCGATATGGTTGGCTATCCATTTATCTTTGAAACTTACAATAAGGGGTTGTAGTTGGGGGAAAGGAAGATAGACTGAGTAGTAAATCACCATCCAATGCCTTAGACACAAAAAACAAAAGGTGCTTTAGGACTGGTTTCTTTGCACAGCTCCCAAGAGTCCCTCTCTCATACCCACACACAGACAGACTTGACTGTTTGTCGTTTATTCACATCTTTCAAGTTGATGAAATAGCAGGGGTTATGGGAAGGAAACCCCACTCACCCCTGAACAACAGCAGCACGGAGTCCCAAATACTGAATCACTGTAAACAGAAGTAATCACAGGAACCAAAAAAATAAATATACAAGGAGTGGGGGAAGAGAGAAGGACCATCTAAAAGCCACATAAGGGGATCTGGGTGAGAAAGAGACATTTAACACAACAATGTAGGAGAGTATGTACACCACAAGGCAGGACTACTTTTGTTCCACTGGAAACCCAAACGGATGTCAATGTGTCCCTGAAGAGTTCTGCTCTCAGCAAAGTTCATGGCAGATAGCTGAGACACTGCACTTCATGCAGGATTTGCTTTTCCATTCATTGGAGAACTACACCTCCCCCTTATTTCCATCACGTCCACTGGGGTATTTGAAGCTGGGGTAGTGGGAAAAGATTAGAAGCACATAAGAAGTGATAAAGTGATAACTATTGGGAAAGGGAGCCTGAAGATAGAAAAAGGTATGGGGCTCAGACCAAACAGGACCTTAATGGATTGTGTTGGGAGGATGTGGTAATGGGAGGAAAGAGCAGAACAAGCCCAGTATGGCTACAAGAGGAAGGAGCTACTCGGTCTGGGGCACAGAGATGGTAGGCCCTTTGGGATCATCAAAACGGTCCATAGTCTTGAGACTCATGACCATGTGGAGGCCATAGGTAAAAATGGCAGCAAGCAGCAGGGAGGTCAGTAAACCCATCCAAATTCCAGGAGAGAAGAAGCCGGCACAGTCACTGGCATAGGAGAATTGTTCGCCTGTCACATTGAAGCTCTGGATCTGAAAGGAATGGGGTGAACACATTAGTGATGGAGTCTAATTTCAGCTTCACCCCACAACCCACAACCTCCCAAAAGGAAGTCAAGTTATTTCATCATTCAGAGTTTGGAAAAGTTGCTGGCTGGGAAATTCTGTAAGTCACAGTAAAAAAGTAACATGCATCATGACAGTATAAAATGAGACCCAGTTCTAGTTGAGCTGCCATTTGCAAACCATAGAAGACAGGGGTGGAAACTATGTGGCCCTCCAGGTCTGAACTGCAGTTCCCAGCATTCCTCACCAATGGTGCTGGTAGGAGTTGTTGTCTAACACCTCTAAAAGACTATGTAATTCCCACCACCATTGCAAGAAGGCAGGAACTACAGGATGAGGGACTATCCTGGTACAATTTCTTAAAGTTCAATCAAAGAAAACCAGCAATGCCCAGCTACTTCCTGGTGCTAGAAGAACTTATGAAATAAAGAGGTAGTCCAAAGATGGAGGCACAGAATAATGATGATGAAAATAATAATGATAATGATGATGATGATGATGATGATGATGATAATAATAATAATAATAATAATAATATTTATACCCCGCCCCTCTCTTAAAACAATCGGGGCGGCTTACAATTAAAATTACATCAATACAGTCTAAAAAACCCAAACCCCCTCCCTCCCCAATGAAAATATATTAAACTAATGTACATTAAAATCCAACTAAGTCATAAATACCATAAAGTAAACAAAAACCGCAGGCAATCCGAGACACAAAAGGGCAAGGGTGCAGCTCCTGAGGCTGGGATCAATCAGGAAAGGCCTGCCAAAAGAGATCCGTCTTTAGCGCCTTTTTAAAGCTACTCAAGCTCGTCATCTGACGGATCTCGTCCGGCAGGCCGTTCCATAATCTGGGGGCGATCACCGAAAAGGCCCTCTGGGAGGTAGTAAGCCTAGATTATATGGGAGGAGGTGGTTCTGAAAGCATGGAAGTGATGTCTTCAAAAAGGGATAAAATTTTCCATCAAGAGCCAACACACTATTCCAAATCTACAAGAATATACTATACCATGACAACATACCTGAAAATTCATAATCACCACCTTCCAGTGGTTGGCATTGCTGTGGGGTACCAAGATGGCCCCAGAGGCTGGCTGACTACTGACATGGGCACAGCTAAATGAATAGCTGCTGGGTGCTGTGATCTGGGTAGCATTGAAGATTGCTGGGGGATTTGGAGGCCTGAGCAGCTCCACAGTTTGGACAGTAAACCAGTGCCGTGCTGAAACTGGGTAGCGGCGGTTTGTCATGCGGAACCTGGGAGATAGAAGGGAAAGATGCAAAGAAAGTGAAATGGAACAGTTGGTAAGGATCAGTTTGAGCAGACCTTTAGGCTTCTAGTCACCTCCCCACCTCACTAACTAAGGGCCTTTACAAACTGCCAGAAATAATGCAGCTTGAGGCCACTTTAACTGGCCTGGCTCAATGCTAAGGAATCATGGGAACTGTAGTTCATTGTGGCACCAAAGCTCTCTGACAGAGAAGGCTTAATGTCCCAGAAAAAATATAATTCCCATAATTCCCTAGCACTGAGCCAGGACACTTGAAGTGGCCTCAAGCTGCATTATTTCTGGCAGTCTGTATAGGCCCCTACTCTCTAAAAAAACTCTCTGCAATGGGCCATATCATGAGATATATAATACCCTGTGAAATAACTCCTTTCTTCCCTCCTGCCTGATTTCTAAACCCTTCTTATTTATCTCCCTGGATTCAAAAGGAGAGAGATATGGATTGTTCCCAGTGCTACTATGTCTGCTCTAGGAAAAGGAACAAAACCTTGCCTATCTATTTGCCTGAGCTTGTGGAGGGTGGGGAGGAGCAGATGAAGACAGGTTATACCTCCCATCCTTTTCTAGAAGTCTTGGTCGGTTGTGTACCTTCAAGTCATTTCCAATCTATGGCGAGCCTAAGGCAACCCTATCATGGGGTTTTCTTCGCAAGATTTGTTCAGAAGTGGTTTGCCATTGCTTTCCCCTGAGGCTGAGAGTATGTGACCTATTCAAGGTCACCCAGTAGGTTTCATGGCTGAACAGGGAATCGAACCCTAGTCTCCAGAGTTGTAGTCCAACACTCAAACCACGACACCATGCTGATTACTCTAACGTAAATGTGCCAAATGGAAATAAAAACTCATGAAAGGCCAAAAAGGTATGCGTGCATCCTTCTTCTCTCCAAGTGGGGACTGGATTATCAATTTTAAAAAAGAAAAGTCTGTGAGTGGGATAGTCTTCCAAATTAGATGAGGACAGAGAATAAGCATAGCTAATTGTTTCCACAGATTTAAAAGGACAAAGACCAATTGCTAGAAAATGACAGCAGTTAGCATAAGGAAAGAACTAAAGAAGAGTATGTGTCCAATGTACTTACGTGACTGTTAAGGGTTGCCCACCTACATTGGGATAACTCAGTACTAACCTAAGATATGGAAAGAAAACAACATTTAAAAGTTGTTTAAAAGTACAGATATCCATCAGCCAAAGTACTGTATTATCTTCCAAAATATTTAAAAGTACAGATATCCATCAGCCAAAGCCTGTATTATCTTCCAAAAACAGTACTTCCCCACCCCATGTCTCACTTTTCCTTAGCAAGGGCTGTAAAAACCAAGTATATGATTAGATTATGCAAGCACAGAATTTGTTACTTGGCTGATGAAAAATATAAGATAGTGTCCCAAAAATCAAGGTGTGTACATGCGTGTCTTTAAGCCAAGTATCTATCACATTGCAGGGAGAAACCCTTCTGGGGGAAATGTAGGCATCTCTGGTCAAGACCCAGAAATGACGTTCCTACCTGTGGAGAGAAAGGGAAAGTAGGAGGGCTTTTTCAGTAATGGCTTTCTGTCTATGGAATGCTTTTCCAAGGGAAGTTTGCTTGGTCCCAAAACTATCTCCTTTATGGCCAAGTTTCTACTCCCAGGCATTTCATGGGATATAACAGAATGATTTTAAATATTGCCCATAGACCTACAGATTATCCTTATAATTTGTTCTCAGTAAGATGCTGATGCTTTATATTATGTACTATTTGTTTTGTTTTTTACTTTTGCATATTTTATATGTAAATATGTCTAACATCTTTCTAAGAAAAAGCTGTCCAGGAATAACAGCAGCAGCAGCTGCTGCCCCTGCCACATAGTTTATCATATCTGGAGGATACCATGTTGGACAAGGCTGAGAAAGGGCTTAATAACATCCCCACCCTGATTAGGTGAAGTTGACCAATACCAGATAAGTAATATAAACAGACTGGCAAGCATATGGTTTAATTTCAAATCTACAAATCTTAATTTGGCTGTTTTTTTGTACAACACACAAGTATGCAGCATGCGAACACCTAAACACACACACACCTTGACCTTCAGCACCCAACTGCTAAGATCCAACACAATGCCCCACATTGCACCACCTCATGCAATCACCTCAAGCTCTGTCTTTCTTCCATTGTCGATCAAAACCTTTCCCCCTGCCCACCTATCCCTTCCCCTCAACTCACTCAGAAAAATTGAATGCCCATTTAGACTTCTCCACATCAACAGGGACCCCAAATGTGAGTTTAGTAAGGTCATGCCATGTGTCGTTGATAGCCACCGAGAAGTTGCTGGCCCAGAACAGTATCTGTGGGGTCTCGGTTTTAGGGTAACGGACTGGTGCATCTGTACTCTCCTTCTGGAGTAGCTGTCGGCCAAGTCTCTCTGGGACCAAATCAGACACATCCCGAACAACCTAGAGGTCAAATATTTATCATTTTATACAAGGCATAGGTTGCCCTATAACCAAGTTCTCTGAGTGGTTTACAACAATGCTACTGAAAGTGGTGGACCAGGGAGCAGTACCAGTCTTCAAGCTATTGGCTGCAAGTTTCCAGGAAGGAAAGAAAGACTTTTCACTAATGGGCACAAATATGGTTCCAGTCCCTGACATATTGGGTGGGAAAAACTCCTGCCATTTCCCTAAATCAGATAACTTAAGAAGCACTGGTTTACAAAAATCAAAGCAAACAAAATTATAACAAGACATAACCCATATATTATCTTCATAAAACCAAAGAAATAATGTGAGAAGAGAGCAGAATGATAGTTGAGAGAACAAGAACAAGAGAAAGAGTTAAATATGTATAAAGTATTCATAGTACAAAGATGCTTAAGGATCCTGTCTGGGATCTAAAAGGGAGGGTATACATGGAACAAATTAAATTAATGAAGTGTCAGGACAGTCACATTCATTCCCATGAATGGATCAAGTAGTCAAGCAAAGCAAAGGAATCAGAAGGTCCACATACCCGCGAAGGCCGTAAAGCAGTCAGGATAGCAGTATAGGGAATGTCCTCTGATTGAAGGGCACTTAGAACCTGCCCCAGGATTTCATCTGTATGGAGAAATCTTGTTAAAGAAAATGGCAGAAAATCTATATCCCGAAGTCAGTATCCTTTCACACATGTACAAGAGCATGAACAGATTCCTGACTCAAACAGAGCCACTCATCTCCGCAGACTCCTGCCCTGTTTATATGCCTCCTTCTTTGCCAGCCTGCAGCACCTCAAACTTCTCGATCATCATAAATGGCCACTGTCTCTTCCCACAGAACATTGGGCTGCTCATTTGCATACATTAATCATTTCGAAACATTCAGATTTTAGAGCTCTCAGACAACATGCATCTGGTCAGACAGCTGAATACAAAGACAGCTTCTGAACTAGCATTAACATCAGCCAAGCATTTGCCCAAGCAGGCCTTCCAAACACTCACAGCGGTGGCCTCTCTCAGAGAATGAATATTAAACCCAACATGCCCACCCCTAAGTGCCTTCAGGGGCCATTCCTCCCTACTGAGTTATAAGTTCCTTGCTTTTGCTCACCATTGCTGGTTAGAACTTCCTTTGGGGCCATCAGACTTGAACTGCAGGAGTAAAGAAGAAAGAGAAAAAGGAGGAAGACTATTGTTAACGTGCCCCCTTTCAGTATGAAAACTAAACTCCTAAAAATGCCAACGTCTCCCTTTTTATGAGTGGGAATCACAGGGCCCTCAAGATAGTGTTGGACTGCAACATCCAGAAGGCTGCTTCTGCACTGCAGAAATAATGCAGTTTGACACTGTTTAACTGTCATGGCTCAATGCGATGGAATCCTGGGATCTGTAGATTGTTGTGGCATCAGAACTCTATATAGAGAAGGCTAATCAACTCACAAAATTGCAAATCCCAGAATTCCATAGGATGGAGCCATAGCAGTTAAAGTGATATCAGATTGTATTATTTCTGCAGTGCAGATGCAGCCAAAGTCAGCATATCCAATGGTAAAGAATACTGAGAGTTGCAGTCCAGCATCTGGAGTGCCTCATGATTTCCCCTCCTGCCTTTGGTAGACAGGTAGGCTGCATTTAGGGATAGCTTGCCTCTCACTGGAAAGGAAAGAATGAAGTCTACACTCTTGGCAACTGATCAAACATCTAAGCCTGTGTGCCAACAATGAATTACTTGAAATGCTAGGGAAAATAAAATGTGCTTGACAATAGGATAGTTCAGGAAAGGGACGCATCCATTTACACTGGAAGAAGCAGGAACTTCTGATCCCAGGGAACATGGGCAGGCGGGATAGGGTGATACTAGACACTGAAAAACACATTGAAGAGGTTAAGATCTTGGGTAGATAAACATGGACAGCTCAAATGTTAAATTTAGCAACTCTTTGGTGCTAGAAACATGTTTTCTAAAATAACAGTGAATTATCTGAATGATAAAGCCAATGCTAATAATGAATTTCAGGGATGCAAGTCACCCTAGTAGACATACAGCTGCACACATCCGTCTTTGCACCTGATGATGCAGAGACGAAGCACTTTGCCCCTTGGCAATATCAGGAAAGCTGTCAAAAGACAGGTTACATACCCAGTGGTGTATGGCAGTCGTATCAACAGCAGGGCAGGTAGGCTGGCATTGAGCCGTAGCTCCTGAAGGGTGTTCTGATCCACATGGAGGGGTGAGATGCCCAGCTTGGCCTTCAAAAAGGCAGGGACAGCACTGGCTGCAAACCAGTCCACAGAGGGAAGCACTAAGGAGGAGGGAGCTGCACCTAGCGCATTCTGTTGGGAAAGAAAGGAGAAGAGTAATTGTTTGCTAACAGGACTCCAATCTTCTAGGTCAGGGGTAGGCAACCTTTCCCCTTTAAGGGCCAAGGGACTTCAGCTCCCAGAATCCCAGGAGCTATTGGCCAACATGAGCCTATTGGCCAACATGGCTGAGGCTTCTGGGAGCTGAAGTCCCTTGGCCCTTAAAGGGGAAAGGTTGCCTACCCCTGTTCTAGGTCATGGAAAACCCAAAAGAAAATGGCAGTAGAGAATGCACAGAGGACCACGTCAGCTCTGCTTAGATTATTTTTACAATAAAGGGGGTGGGGGGCAACACATTGCCTCTGTCATCCAATTATTCACAGCTAAGGTTTTATCACAAATGCTGTATGGATCATGCCTTTGTGCCTACAATAATTTTGATTTATTTGAAGCATTGCAAACCAAATTTCTTAGAAGTATATTTGTTGTTCCAACCATTGTCCCAAATGCAGTCTTGTGCCTAGAAGGTGGCCTGACTTCTATTGAGGCCTGCAACTGGATTCATAAGATAAATTACAGGCTAAAACTTATTTTTTGCCCATTCAGGCTAGCCTTCTTGATGCTAACTGACAGCTTTCAATATGCATGAAAACAGGCACTATATAAGAAATTTCAAAGATGTGGGCTTACAGCTGCTTACAGCTGTACAGCCTTGGTAGCCCTGGGCTTTAGTGAAACCAAAGCTGCAATTAAACAATGAATAATGGGTATAGAACTACAAAACCACCTGGGCATAGCTGCCAAATATCTTGTCATAAGAATTACTATAAAACCTTTTACTTATCCCAATTATCTAACTAACTTAACAACTCCTAGGTACAGGAAGGTTTTTACCCAGCATGTTTTAATGTTTTGCCATCTGCTGTATTGGAAGGGAAGTACCAGAGAATCCCATACTATGAGCGCAGCTGCCCCTGTGCTAACAAGGCAGTAGAATCACTTAACCATGTTCTCTTTCACTGCTCCTTCTATCAAGGGAAGCATCTCACTGTAATTATACCTATTCTCCAAAACATCCCAGGCAGGTCAAAAGCATTTTATTTTTCCTTTTGGCTTGATGACCAGGAACCACAAATTACAAATAAGATTGCTAGATTTTGTGCATCTGCCATTATGACTCATAAGCAGATGACAAATCAGCACTAGGGAATAGTGATAAAGAATTAGGCAGTTAAATAAATAACAAGGAGAATGGATTATATAGGTTCTAGATAATGCACCTGATCTATATATAGGATTGTTCCATCAACTTTGCACTACTATTATTAGGAGAGAATTGTATGTATCTATTATAATTACTGTTTTTATGCTACTTTACTGTATCTCATGCATTTTATGTATCTAATAGTAGAACTGATTCATAAGCTGATCAATGGACATAATAAATTATTGAATTGAAATGCCAACAGGACACTGGGCTATAAAGTGACCATGACCTTCCCTATGCTTCAACCATTATTTCTGCAGGAATGAGTAACCTGTAGCCCTCCAGATACTGTCAGCCTCCAGTGCTTATGAGCCCTAGTGACTCTAGCTAATGGTCAGCGATAATGGGAGCTACAATCCAACACCTGGAAATGCACAAGTTGCTCACCCCTCTTTTAGTGCTACAGAATTCAGTCTTGTCTCTCCACTAGTGACAGTGACTCCAAAGCACCTCTCAAGGCATCTAAATGCACACTAATTCGGGAAAGCCTGGCCTACCTATTTATTATCATCTTGGGGTTTCAGTATTTCATTTTTAATTCGTGTTAGGTTGTTAACAGAATATAGAAATAACTAGAAAACTTAATTCCAATTTTTAATTTTTATTGTAGTCTATACACACATGCAGGGGATGCAGTAGCTCAAGTGGTTAAGATGCCAATTCTGACGATTGGAAGATGAGCAGGTTGGCAGTTTGAGGCCCGAATGCTGCATGATGGGGTGAGCTCCTGTCACTAGTCCCAGCTTCTGCCAACCTAGCAGTTCAAAAGCATGCAAATGCCAGTAGATAAATAGGTACCACTTTGGTGGGAAGGTAAACAGCATTCGGTGCAATCATGCTGGCCACATGATCACAGAGTAGTCTCTGACAATGCTGGCTCTTCAGCTTAGTAACGGAGATGAGCACCACCCCTTACAGTCAGACACGACTTGACTACCTTTTCAACAGGGAATGCCTTTACCTTTACACACACACACACACAGGCCTACAGCAACTTCTAGAATCCATTTGATTTCTTGCTATATGTTTGCTTAGTTCACCTCTTGGCCTCGGCACTTAACCATTGGATGATGGCCTATGAGGAGCCAACATGTTGTGCCAGAAGCTGGGTTGTATTTCTGAATAGGAGGTGAGCAAATTGTTTCAACAGTGAGGGAGGAATATTATACCGTATCATTGGTGAGAAGAGAGGTATTTTCTGCAGTTAGTATTCTCTTTCTCTGGCTTTTCTTCGCAAACGAAGATTCAGGAAGGACTCATCCCATGCTTTTTGCAAGTGCGCTGATGACTAAAAAGGCCAATCTGAGATAAACAAGTCTGGTTGCAGAAAGCACAGCAGAAGATCTCCTTGGGTGATGTTTCCGGGTTGTGATTCTTTCTGCGTTGTTGTTTCTCTTCGAGACTTGTTCGACGTGACTTCTCAAATAAGGCTGCAGCATTGTGGATAGTGTGTCTCCATGCCTCCCGATGTGAGGCCAGGGTGGACCATTGTTGGTGATCAATTTGGCCGAGCCTGAGATGTTGTTTCAGGGAGTCCTTGTATCGCTTTTTTGGAGCGCCCCTCTTACGCTGACCCGTGGCGAGTTCACCGTAGAGTACTATTTTTGGGAGGCGATGGTCCTCCATCCTAGAAACATGCCCTGCCCAGCGCAGCTGCGTTTTCAATAGCATGGCCTCAATGCTGGTGATCCCTGCTTGCTCAAGGATAGCAACATTTGTCACATAGTCAGTCCAGTGTATATTTAGGATTGTGCATATACAGCGCTGATGAAAGTGTTCGAGGAGTCGTAAGTGTTGGCGATAGGTGACCCATGTTTCAGACCCGTAAAGGAGAATAGACAGTACAATTGCTCTATACACACTGATTTTTGTGCTTCGCCTCAGGTGTTTGCTACTCCAGACTCTTTTGTAAAGTCTTCCAATGCGCTGTATGCCTTTGCTAATCTGTGATCGATCTCTTTGTCAATCTTGGCATCTGAGGAGATGATGCTTCCCAGGTAGGTGAACTGCTGAACGGACTTAAGCACAGATTTGCCTACAGCGATGTGGGGATGATGGTGTTTGTCTTGTGGTGCAGGCTGGTAGAGAACTTCCGTTTTCTTCAGGTTGACTTCCAGCCCAAACATTTCTGCAGCTGTTGCGAAGCAGGATGTTAGGCGCTGCAGAGCTGCTTCTGTGTGGGCAACAAGGGCAGCATCGTCAGCGAAGAGCAGCTCACGGACTAGATAGTTTAGAGTCTTAGTGCGAGCCCTCAGACGGCTTAAGTTAAACAAGCTACCATCAACACGGTAACGTATATAGATGCCATCTTCTTCTTTGAGCTCTGCTGCAGCCCTTTGGAGCATCATGCTGAAGAAGATTGTAAATAAAGTTGGAGCAAGAACACAACCTTGCTTCACTCCATTAGTTATTAGAAAGGGCTCTGAAAGAGCATCGCCGTATCTGACTAGTTAGTATTCTACTAATTAATTAATGGACTAAAATTTTCACAGACAAATTGGCGTGAGGATAGATAAATATAATAAGCTATCTTGACTCTCAGTTGTGCAGAAAAGGTGGGGCATACATAAAGATGAAGAAGAGAAGGTGAAGGAGGGGAGGAGGAACAGGGAGCAGCAATAGCAAAACTGTAGCCATAAAAAAAATTCAACATTCTTGTTGTTAACTGCCTTTAAGTTACAGCAACACCATGGATGAGACACTTCCAAGACCCCTTGTCCTTCACTGCTCTGCTTAGGTCCTCTAGTTTCAGACCCATGACCTTCCTAAGTGGGTCTATCCATCTGGTATGCAGTCTTCCTCTTTTGCTACTGCCCTCTACCTTTCCTAGCACTGTCGTCTTTTCTAATGAGTCATGCCTTCTCATGATGTGGTTAAAGTACAAGAGCCTCAGTTTCATCATCTTGGATTCCAGGGAGATTTCTGGCTTGATTTGTTCAAGGACCCATTTGTTGGTCTTTTTGGCCATCCACTGTATCCTCAGCTCTCTTCTCCAGCACCACATCTCAAATGAATTGATTTTTTAAAAATCCACTTTCTTCACTGTCCAGCTTTTACATCCATACATGGTGATGTGAAATATGGTGGATTGTATGATTCTGACTTTAGTGCCCACTTACACTTATAGGTGTAAGCATGGAAAACTAGAAACTAAAAAAAGATCATAAAGAGTAAAGACACAACTATGTCTTTACTCCTTATGATATTTTTTAGTTTCTATTTTTCCATGCTTACACCTTATCAAAAAGGCTGTTTTCCAAAATAAGCCAGTACAGTATGTGTCAGGAGAGATATAGTGAGAAATGATAATTGCATTGCTTTTCTCCTGTTTAATCTAACACTATTCTGTTAGGATGCTCCCAGAGGACTGCTTCTCTCAGCAAGAGCAATAGGAAAGGTATAAATGCAGGAGACAGGAGGGCAGTCTACTAGCTTTTCACCACAGAGGAACAACTAATGACCATGCCAACAATTAAAGAATTAAAGACTGGATGAGAGCAGTCCATGTGCTGCCTGTATCACTGTCTCCATGGATATAACTGCATGCAACACTAAATCATTGCTAGCTCTACAGAAAACTTCTCTCAAGCTACTGTTAAGTAATTTTACTATGCACTTTTGCAGCATTTAAGCAATTCACCACAATTTAAGCAGCTTCAAAAAGAATCAATGTATTTCTTATTTCCATTAGACTTTCACTTGTAATTTCCTTTCCTAAATAAATATCTTGATTGTTTGTTATTTTGTACATTCTGGATTGTTTGAAAGAGCCAGTGTCCAAAAACAAATACAGTTGCCCCATCTTTTTCACAGGGGATCTGTTTCAGCCCCCCCCCCCCAGCAAAAAAGGGAAAACACAAACAATGAAGCCCTATTGGCTTGAATGGAGGCGTGTGCCTGCGGGGGCGAGCAGGCACATGCCATGGGTGCGTGCCTCATTTTATGTCTTTCCGTCCATCCCTTGTGAATAAGTGAAGGTTGCAGACTTCAAGTCTGCAAAAATGGAGGGATAACTGTACAAACAAAAAACAAAACAAAACTGTGGGCTTTTCAGAAACAAGCTTTTTTTTTTGCATTTTTAATTTTTTTAAAGACAGAACCAGCTGAAGTAAAGAAAATTACTTTTTTGGCCTCAAAACTAACTGCTGGCATCTTCCTAATTCAGCCAATACAGAAAGAACTCACCATCTTCCAAGAAGTAAAACAAGCTACACCTCTTTAACATTATGTCTGGAAACAAATATAATCTAAATTTTATTCTGTTCTTCCTTCAAAAAGCTCAAGGAGGGAGGCAAATTTCTTCCACCAACTCAACTTTTCCTCACAACACTCCCGTGAAGTAACATGGTAACACTACACCAGACTAGCTGTTTCAACTTTTTGAAAAACTGGGAGGGGGGAATATTCTTCACCATCCTCTTTAATACTGAGCTTGGGAAAAGTTATTTTGGATTATGATGTCCTGAATTCTCCAGCCAGAAAATCCAATAGCTATGCTGGGTGGGAAATTCTGAGAGCTGTAGTAAAATCTTACTTTTCCAAGCTCAGGTTTAAGATAGTAGTGTGAACTCAAATTATTTCCCAAACTTTTGCAAAATGTGTGTGCGTGTGTGTGAATATTCTTCTCCATCTTGTTTAGTACTGAGCCCGGGAAGAGCTATTTTGGACTATAATATCCTGAATACTGCAGCCAGAACAGCCACTGACTATGCTGGCTGGGAAATTCTGAGAGCTATAGTAAAATCTTACTTTTCCAAGCTCAGGTTTAAGACAGTAGTATGAACCCAAACTACTTCCCCTTCTCTTCAGTCCTCTGTTGGTACAGTGGCTAAATCAAAGGAATTATCAAGCTGTCTGGACTTGGCACTGGAGGTCACAGAAAAAGAGGAATGGAAAATGAGCTCTTGCTGGTTAGATGGGATTTTAAAGACATAACTGTATTTCAAGTTCCTCTTTTGACATCCTTCTTTGACATGCTGGACAATTCATCAGAATGCAGTGGACCATCAGAAGTGTTGTTATTCATATATATATACATCAGGCTGTCATGATGGTGGTGGAAACAGTGACTTACCCAAGCATATATAATCACCATTTCTCACTCACTTACCTCAAGGTTGGGGAAGGCGCTGTCTGGCTTGTTTCCGAATACTCCTCCATAGGCAGTGAAATCCTCAACACTGAGCTGAGAGGAAAAGCCACTTTTAGTTGAAACTCTGAACAGTACTATTTTAAAATATCTAAACACAATCTTGTTGTCCATTCCAACTGTTTGTCAGCTGCTACAATTTTAGTAGCAGAATGGATGAAAGGAATAAAATGGTGTTGGGAATAGAGATAGGTCAGCTACTCACATATGAATTCATAGTTGGAAGGAACCACAAGGAGCATCTAGTCCAACATTTGCCATGTAGGAGTATACAACTAAAGCATTGCGGAGAGGGGCCATCCAACCACTGTTTAAAAACCTCTAAAGGAGGAGAGGCTATCTCTTACAGTCAATAAATTCTTCCAAATGGTTAGGTGGAATCACTTGGCTGCTGTCCTAAGCTGCTGCCACACTGCAGAATTAATGCAGTTTGATAGCACTTTAACTGTCATAGCTCCATCCTATCGAATCCTGGGATTTGTAGTTTGTTGTGGCACCACTGTCATGGCTCCATCCTATGGAATCCTGGGGTTTGTAGTTTGTTGTGGCACCAGTGCTCTCTGTCAGAGAAGGCTAAATATCTCACAAAACTACAAATCAAAGAATTCCATAGCATTGAGCCATGGCAGTTAAAGCAGTGTCAAACTATATTAATTCTGCAGTGTAGATGCAGCCATAGTTGCTACAGAAGCAAAAACCAGGCTTTCTTCATCTTCTACATCAGAGGTAGGCAACCTAAGGCCTGGGGGCTGGATGAGCCCCCTGAGGCCTTTGGACCGGCCCCAGGCCGGTCCTGCCACCGCTGCCGCCCCCCGCCATGATGATATTGATTATTGGTTAGGCCGCTTCTGAAAAAGCCTTCCCTGGACCCCCTGGATATGAAGAACTATAGGCCGGTGTCATTGCTGCCATTCTTGAGCAAGGTGATCGAGAGGGCGGTTGCTCTTCAGCTCCAGGCAGTCTTGGATGAAACGGATTATCTAGATCCATTTCAAACCGGCTTTAGGACAGGCTTTGGGGTTGAGACTGCCATGGTTGCCTTGACCGACGATCTGCGTCTGAGCATCGACAGGGGTAGTGTGACCCTGTTGGTGCTCTTAGACCTCTCAGCGGCTTTTGACACAATAGACCACGGTATCCTCTTGGGCCGCCTGAGAAGGTTATTCTACCTATTTCTCCCCCAAGTCTTTTAAACAAACAGATAGAAAAAAATGAAAATGAAAACACTAGCACCCTACAATTTGTTTCAGATATCTCAGGCCCTAGCAAAGGGAGAACCAGAGAGCACGAGAATAGATAAACAGTATGAGGAAGTGATGAATGGAAAGTCATGAGGCTCCTGGCTCAGATGACTAGGGCTAGGAAGCTTCTTCGCCTTGACTGCTACAACTGTTGTGAAATCCCATCTGCCAGGCCTGGCTTTAATCTTCCTGGAAGTCTTGTGTAACACCACCACTATTCAGATGGTTGCTTTTTAGATATTATTTTTTGGTGTTGATCCAGTAAATTGTATCTAAGTTGCATTGTGATGCTGAAACTGATAATAAGTTAAAAATACAGAACAGTATCACCTTCTGTACCTTGAAAAGGGATGAGAAATAGTCTATCAACAGTGAACTCAATTATGGAATTATGCAAATTATATGGAGGTTATCTCCAGAAGGGTATTCTACTCCCAGAGATTAGGATGACACAAGAGGATGTAGAGCCTGAACAAATGCATCAGGATTTAGTAAGTGGCATACGTTAATCCACCCACACATACCCAGATGACCTTTCCCAAACTGGGGCCATCCAGATGTGACGAATCATAAAATCCACCATGCACAATCCGAACCATGGTGAGTGGGGATGATGAGGACACTCTGACACATCTGGTGGGCCTCATTTGAGGAAGGCTGACCCAAGTTAAATATAGTATGCCCACGCCATACGTGGCTTTGACTTTACATGGAAGTCAAGCCCCATTTAAAACAATGAGTGTGTGTGCCCGTGGCATATGCAGCGCACTCCAGGCAGGAGTGTGCGCCCATTGTTTTAAACAGGGCTTGAACATACATACTTCTTCCTTTATGTGGGGGTGGGTCTGGAATAGATCCCCTGCGTATGGGAAGGGCCCCCTGTAATACAATTGTCAAGACACTCATTCCCCCCTGCATAGATTTGAAGTAGTGTTGCTGGAGAACATTTCCTATGATTTTTGAAGAAAGGAAAACTGCTTGCTGAGGTTGGTTCATATTTCTAGCGTATCTTAGGTGCTCAGCTATGTGTGGAACACTGCTTGGGACAGTGACCCTCTTCTGCAAGGCTACTTTTCACACCCCAGTATACGCCAAGGGCCAGGAAACAAGTACTCACTTTCTCCTGAAGGAAAAGCAGCACATTGTGAGGTCCGCTGTCTAGTGCCGAGTCCAGCAGTGCTGCCAGCTGAGTTTCTGTCACCACGTGCCCCTCATGTGGGGCTTCCAAAGGGGACCACAAGGATCTGTTGCACAAAAGACAGGCAGAGCAAAGGGGTCAAAAGGAGAAGAAGAGGTAGGGAAGGCATGAGTTTCTGACACACTTGCCTTATTCAGGGACAGTGGGTGGCTATGATGTGAACGGGGCAGCGAATCTACTCTGATTTACAGTCAGAACTTTCAAGGAACTAGCAAAGGTGCTGAAACCCAGCCCAAAATGGCTTCTGCAGAGCCAATTTATCACCCCACTGATATTGGAACCACCAACGTCCCCAACTCTTAAAATAGGGTGCTCCTCTAAGTTTGTTTTGGTGGCCCTTGACCCCTCCAGAGTCCCTGAACTGCCCTTGTTTAGAATCCCTAAAGGGGCAATTTTCCTCTTTTAAATAGCAAGTTAGCTTGTATTAACTTGTATTAACTTACAAGTTAACTTGTAACTTGCAAGTTCAAATGGTTTAAACATCAAATATTAGCCATTTTTCAAAACCACAAGAGAACCTCCAGTCACTTCCAATTTTTTGTCCTTTTCTGGCAGTTTACGTGGCCTTGGGAAAATCCAAGAGGTAGCAAAATGGCTCCTAGACTGACTGAAGTTGCCCATCCCTGTTTTAAGCTGCAGAAATAATCCAGTTCGACCTTACTTTAACTGCCCTGGCTCAATGCCATGGAAGTCTGGGAACTGTGGTTTGTAATTTACCACAGCACCAGAACTCTCTGACAGAGAAGGCTAGATATCTCACAGAACTACAATTCCCAGAATTCCATAGCACTGAGCCAAGGCAGTTAAAGTGATGGCGAACTGGATTATTTTTGCAGTGCAGATGCCATCTGAGGGCCTTTACAGACTGCCAGAAATAATGCAGCGTGAGGCCACTTTAACTGTCCTGGCTCAGTTAAGGAATCATGGGGATTAATTTTTTCTGGGACATTGGGCCTTCTCTGTCATTGAGCTCTGGTGCTGCAATTAACTACAGTTCCCATGATTCCTTAGCACTGAGCCAGGACAGTTAAAGTGGCCTCAAGCTGCATTATTTCTGGCAGTCTGTAAAGGCCCTTAGACTATTGAGAAGGGAGATGATATCTTGCTGTCTTTTATGGGAGTATGATGCTCCTTGACTCATTACAAAACATAAGGGCAGAGAGGTATAATGAGAATGTTTGTTCTGGCCCTTGCCACCCACAAGACCAATTTTATTTCCCAAAGACATATGTCAGACGGGGATAAAACTCCAAATTAACTATGTATTTCAACTTCTGCAACTATAAAATCACAGAGTTACAAGAAACAGCACTCTCAAAAGTTATTGTAGAGCTGGAAAAGGACAGAAAAAAGCAACTCAAGTGACAAAGGAGATGAAGAAATGAGGAAAGGTTTCAATGTTTGGAGTCCTTCAACTAAGGAAATAAAACAGAGTAAAGGGGTGCATAATGTAATGGTATACAATTATGCACAGTTTGGATAAAGCAAAGCAGAGGTTCTTGCCTTTCAAAATACTAGAATCTGTAGTAGAGTCATACAACAGAGCTCAATGCTGGACAGTTTTGGACAAATAAAACAGAGCAATGTCTTCACAGAATAAATAGTCGTTATTTGGTACCATAAGTCATGGATGGTCATGAAATGTGGATGGCTTTAAAAGGACATGAGCCATAGCTACAAAGAATAAGACCATCAATGACTATATACTACTCCCAGCATTGGGGCACTATGCCTCTCAGTCTCCAGTTCAAGAGACTCTTGTGTTCTTGTCCTACTTGCAGACTGGCCAGGGTACAAATAGACTTCTGGACCAGATCGGTCTCTGATCTGATCCAGTATGGCCTTTTTGATTTGTTCAATCTATTTGCTCGATTTGTAAAATTGTACACTCTGCTTAACAAGTGATCAGGATGATATAAAATAAAGATACAAGACCATATAATAAAATCTAAGGGCAGGGCCAAAACAGTAGCAAAACACTAAAATTTAAAAACCTGGTTCAGCATGACCACCTTTACTGACTGAACAGAACTTCAAGAAAGTAAGATTCCCTTCTCTGCTCACCCATGGAAACCCATTGCATGTCACACTCTCTCAGCTGCAGAGGAAAGCAGTGGCAAACCCCTATGAACAAATCATGCAAAACAAAACAAAACCCAACAACCCAAAAACAAAACGGTGATAGATTTGGCTTAGGGTCACCATAAATTGGAAATGACTTGAAGGTATGCAGCAGCAGCAACAACCTTTTCTACTTATCTACAGCATAACAAAAGAAGGAACCAATCTCACCTCTGGAGAAAATTCTGTAACCAGGGTGCTGCTATCAAAAAGATCCCATCTTCAGGACCCAACAAATGATGTGACGAACACCAGAAATCCCAATGATTATTTTAAGTTTCATACAGGTACATACAGAAGGAGACAGTCCATCATATATCCTAGCCCCAACCATTCAGGGCTTTGTGCATCAAACTCAAGATATTTTATGCCTAAACTAATGCAACAGTACATTGTTGTTGTGTGCCTCCAAGTCATTTCTGACTATCACAGGGTTTTCTTGGCAGAATTTGTGCAGAAGGGGTTTGCCCTTGCCTTCCTCTGAGAGTGAGAGAACATGACTTGCCCAATGGCACCAAACAGATTTCTATGTCTGACTAGGGATTTGAATCATGGTCTCTCAGTATCCTAGGGGGGTTGCAGACTGCCAGAAATAGTGCAAATTGAGTCCACTTTTAGGGTTAGGGTTAGTGCTAGGGAATCATGGGAACTGTATTTTATTGTGGCACCAGAGCTCTCTGACAGAGAAGGCTCAATGTCTCAGAAAAAAAAACAAAAAACAATTCCCATGATTGCCTAGCACTAACCCTAACCCTAAAAGTGGACTCAATTTGCACTATTTCTGGCAGTCTGCAACCCCCCCTAGTCTACCATTCAAATCACTACATCATGCTGGGTCTCAACAGCACATACAGGGCCTCTTTTCCAAAATGCAGACCAGTTTTCATAAACAGGTATGGGCTATGGGGAGGAAAAAGAGAACCAGATGCCAAATGGGAAAACCTTTGGAGAGTCAAATGAAAATACATGTTCTTATTGGCACTAACTAATCATATAGGGGCAGAGGAATAATTTTCTCCCATGAAGAGGTGAATGTCAGGAAGGGGTACAAAATAAAACTACATTGCTTATGGGCTAGCACAGTTTTTGCCTCATTCTGAGCATGGGTGCATCTGCAGGAATAGGAAGCCTTTGGATCCATCTTTTATGGGAGTATGATGCTCCTTTTTGTCCTTTTTGACAAAGTTCAGTAACAGTCTGAAATGCTTACCCAGTCATCTGACAGAAACACAAACTTGGTTAAAAATATGGAAAACCAAACGTCATGTGTGGACAAACAACTTGCCCTTCTGATGTCAAAATATATCAAAACTCAGACAGCCTCTCCCCCATCTTTGCTGTCAGATGCAATTTAAGAATACAGTGGGCCCTTGGTATACACTCGGGTTTGGTTCCAGAACTCCTAATGGATACCAGAATTTGTGGATGTTCAAGTCCCATTAAATACAATGGGGTAACAAAATGGTGTCCCTTATATAAAATGGTAAAAGCAATGTTTGCTTTTTAAAAAACTATTTACAAGCCATGGGTGGTTGAATCCATGGATAAATAATCCACAGGTAGGGAGGGCTAACTGTAGTATTCTACTAAAAATGGAGCTTCACCACTTCATCAGGTATATTCCATCTGTATGGTGTTCTTACCTGTCCTATGCACCAAGTAATCTAGATTCTGTCATGCCAGAGGAAGACCAAACTGCTGCTCTTTCCTAAATATCACTCTTTAACAGGTAGGCAACCTTTCCCCTTTAAGGGCCAAGGGACTAGGGATTGGCCAACATGGGACTATTGGCCAACATGGCTGAGGCTTCTGGGAGCTGAAGTCCCTCGGCCCTTTCCCTACACTATGCTTTTAGTGAAAACAGTGGTACAAGCAATGACATTGTCTGACTGACAAAGGAAATACCATAAACATATGTTTGCAAGCCTCTATATTTATATATTATATATCTACTTATTTAGATGTAAATATATGGGAAGCCAGAACTGGATGCAACTGTCTGCCACACATACATGCAATGGAAACATTTCTGCAAATATTGTTTATTTATACTCATGTATAAGTCTAGAAATTTTAGTCAAAAAATTGACCCCAAAAACCTGTGTTGACTCATCCATGGGTCAAAGTAAGTACTATACTTTAATTCTTATTTAGAAAAAGGCAGGAGAATAATCTGTCCTGGAAGCACTGACTCCCCCCCCCCCCTCAAATTCTCTCATCCATCCAGCCTTTAGGGTGAGTGTAAACAGTTATGCCTACTGGAATTTTGTATGTTCTTTGGCATGGTTTGTCTTTGCTTCATCCTTAACATCCTTTCTTACAGGCCCCTAAGTTTTACCCTTGACTTATCCACAGGTCAGATTCTGCTCCCAAAACCTGTCCTTGACATATACATGAGGTTGACTTATAGTCGAATACATACGGTACTTAACATGGCAAGTAATTTTGAGAGGAAGAGGCAGAGCCTGTGGCCAAGGAAAGCACTAGATTCAACTCTGTCCCTTCCATCTAGATTGAGGAAACCTTGGTACTTCTGGTATTTTGGACAACTGCCCCCACAATCCTTTACCACCAGGCATGTATGGTAGAATTTCTGGAAGCTGAAATTCAAAACATCCTTCCTCATTCCAGCCTTATTTAATGCCATCAAAATTTACCTGACCCTTACTCTGTGGTCAAGATAAAAAATATGTCAAAAAACGATTAACTTCCATAAAAAGTAAAAGTAAAACCACTGCCTACTATGCCATGCCAGGAACCCCATAACCAACCTCCTGCCCAATACTAACAGTGTACATTTCTACTCTGCCTCACTCCCCATCACACACCATGTTACTCAGCTATCACTTTGTGTGTGTATGTGCCTTCAAGTAGACTGGCAATTTATGGTGACCCCATGAATTTCCTAGGGTTTTCTTAGGCAAGAAATACTCAGAGGTGGTTTACTAGTTTCTTCCTCTGAAATATAGCCTAGAGCACCAAGCATTCCTTGGAAGCCTCCCATCCAAGCCCTAACCAGGGCTGGCCCTGCTTAGTTTCCAATATCAGATGGGATCTGATGCCTTTAAGGTATTTAGTTCTCCTCATAATTACTTTACCTCACCCTATAAGTCCCCCAGTTCTAATGCATCACACCCTTCCTGTATAACCCACTTTGTTTGCATCATTTCTAGAGCAGTTTCAGGTTCTGTTGCTCTTGAACCTGGCGCAATCAGCCCACATGATATACAGACAGTTCTGCAGCAAAACCACTTCGTTTAGCCTTAATTTGGCTGATTCTTGTGCATTCTGTGTAGAGAAACTCAATAAGGAGGCATGGATTTGCTGCGGGTCTATGCTGAGCATGCATTCCTCCTTATGTGTGGCATGTTCCCCCCTTGGTTATGGTTGGAGTGTTTAATGAATAGGCTGCTGACATGTGATCTTAATTGGCATTTTTAAGTATGCATATAGTGGGCCCTTGCAATCTGCTGGGTTTGGTTCCAGGACTCCCTGTGGATATCAAAATCTGTGGATGCTCAAGTCCCATTAAATACAATGGCATAGTAAAATGGTGTGCCTTATATAAAAAGACAAAATCAAGGTTTGCTTTCTGGAAGTTATATATATTAAAATATTTTGAAGCCTTGGATGCTTGAATCTGTGGATAAAAAAATCTGTGGATATGGAGAAGTAACTGTGTATATGTGTGTGTGTATGTGTGTAGTGAGTTCAGAGCTGAAGGCAGGCCTTCTGGGTATGATTGTGTGCATGTTTTCTGGGTCTATGATGCTAGAAGAGCCAGTATGACGTAGTAGTTTAAGTGTTGGACTACAACTCTGGAAACCAGAGTTCGATTCCCAGCTTGGCCATGAAACCCACTGGGTGAACCTTGGGCAAGTCACACTCTCTCAGCCTCAGGGGAAGTCAATGGCAAACCTCCCCAAACAAATCTTGCCAAGAAAACTCCATGACAAATTCACGTTAGGGTCGCTGTAAGTCAGAAAGGATTTGAAAGCACACAATGACAACTCTGTATAGTCCAATGCCCAAACCACTGGCTCTTTTAGCATCACAGACCCAGAAAAAAATGAACCCGATCATGCCCAGAAGGCCTGGCCCCAGTTCTGAACTCACACGTATACAGGGCCCTTGGTATCGGCTGGGGTTTGGTTCCAGGACCCTCCGTGGATACCAAAATCTGTGGATGCTCAAGACCCATTACATACAATGGATAGTAAAATGGTGTCTCTTAAATAAAATGGCAAGACCAAGGTTTGCATTTGAAAATTTACATATTTTTGAATATTTTCAAGCCTGGATACTTGAATCCATGGATAAAGAATCCATGGCTATGGAGGGCTGACTGTGTGTGTGTGTGTGTGTGTATATATATATATATATATATATATATATATATATATAGTGTGTGTGTGTGTCTGTCTATCTATCTATCTATCTATCTATCTATGCCAGTTAAGTTCAGGAGTCAGCATCCCATCCATTAACCACTCCAGCTACAAACCAAGGGGGGAACATGCTGCACATAACCCAAGACGAATACACACTCAGCATAGATCCGCAGCTAATCCATGCCTGCTTGGCTGCATCCACACTGCATAAATAATCCAGTTTGACACCACTTTTAACTGCCAGGGCTCAATGCTATAGAGTTCTGGGAAAGCGTAGTTTTGTGAGACATTTAGCCTTCTCTGTCAGAGTGAGCTCTGTTGCCACAACAAACTACAATTCCCAAAATTTTACAGCACTGAGTCATGGAAGTTAAAGTGCTGTCAAACTGGATTATTTCTGCAGTGCAGATGCAGCCCTTACTGAGTTTCTCTGCACAGATAACACAGCAGCCAGTGTGCTGTGGCGGTTTGAGTGTTGGACTACGACTCTGGAGACCAGGGTTCGGATCCCTGCTCGGCCGTGGAACCCCACTGGGTGACCTTGGGCGAGTCACACTCTCTCAGCCTCAGGGGAAGGCAAGGGTAAACCCCCTCTGGAGAAACTTGCCAAGAAAACCCCTAGATAGGGTCGTCGTAAGAGGGAAACGACTTGAAGGCACACAACAACACAGAATGCACACTTGCAAACACGTGTTCACAGCATTCGCACGTTACGCTTCAGGTACAGGCACGCAAGGCCTCCCGTACTGAAAGATTCAAGGGCTTGGAAGCCTCAGCTATCTGGGTTAGGAGACCCTAGGCGTGTGAACCGGGAGAGGTCTGTCTATATGCAGTCCACACCTCCCTGGGAGCCGCTTTCGTATCGCGTCGCCGCAGAGCCCCACGTACCTGTGGCTGGACCAGGCCAGCAAGGGCACCTGCCCGCTCTGCGCCGCCGCCAGCGCCAGGCCTAGCAGCAGAAGCCCAGCCGCCTCCCGCAACGCCATCTTCCTCTCCTCTCTGGCCCTTTCGCCCAACGCTCCCTGCTCCTGCGTTCCCGGCGCGCCATAGCCAATCAGAAGGCGAAGTGCGCTGAGGATTCCAGAGGGCCCAGAGGCAGCAGCCAATTAGAACGCGGAGTAGGATCAGCCACAGCCAATAGGAACCCTCTTCCTATGGAACCTTCTTCCTCTCTATGCTCTGACTTCCTTCTCTGGAGGAGGTTTTGCAAAACAGCTGACCTTCCAAAGCCAAGGGCGCTTGGATTGTCTGGCTGCATCCGCACCCCAGAAATAATCCGGTTTGACACCGCTTTAACTGCCATGGCTCAGTGCTAGGGAATTCAGGGAACTGTAGTTTTGTGAGACATTTGGCCTTCTCTGGCTGCATCCACACTGCAGAAATAAACCGGTTTGACACCGCTTTAACTGCCATGGCTCCGTCCTAGGGAATCCTGGGATTTGTAGTTTGTTGTAGCACCTGACAGAGAAGGCTAAGTACTGGTATCTCACAAAAGTACAAATCCCAGAATTTCATAGGATGGAGCCATGACAATTAAAGTGGTGTCAAACTGTTTTATTTCTGCAGTGCAGGTGCAGCACAGTGTGGTGTGTGTGATCCTCCTGGTGTTTTTGGACTGGAACTCCCATCATCCCTCCTCCTTCACTGTGTGAGTTTGGGCTCATGGGAACTGCAGTCCAGCACTGGAGAGCCATATATTCAACCCACCTGAAGTTTCAACAGGAAAATATTCAGTAGTTAGCCAGAAGAAAAAGGATGTGAGATACCTGCTTCCTTCACTTCCATGCTGTTGCTATAACCCTCCGACTCACAGCAACCTTCTCATATGTTTTTCTTGGCCAGATTTAATCAGAGGAAATTTGTGCACTGTTTTCCTCTGAGGCTGAGAGAGTGTGACTTGCAGAACTAATGCAGTTTGACCCTGCTTTAACTGGTATGGCTCCATCCTGTGGAATCCTATAGTTTTTTGTGGCACCAGACCTCTCTTGACAGAGAATGCTAAATATCACGCAAAACTACAAGCCCCAGTATTCCATAGCATTGAGGCATGGCAGTTCAAGTGGTGTCAAACTGCATTAATTTTGCTGTATAGATGCAGCTTTGCCCACCCACTGAGTTTCCATGGCTGAGGGGGGATTCGAACGCTTGTCTCTCTGGCTGCATCCACACTGGAGAAATAACCCAGTTTGGCACCAGTTTAATTGCCCTGGCTCAAAGCTATGGAATTCTGGGAATTGGAATTTGGCCCCACAACAAACTCCAATTCCCAGAATTCCATAGCCTTGAGCCAGGGCAATTAAACTGGTGCCAAACTGGGTTATTTCTCCAGTGTGGATGCAGCCCCAGAGTACTACCTCAGCACTCAAACCAGTCCATGCTTCCTCCTCCTTCACTTCCATATAGGTTTTCTTTATTCTCTACTGGCAGAATTTGGAAGTTATGGGACTTTAAGAAGACACTACCTTTCTAGGGAGGTGTTTAATTTTGAAATGCAGAAACTAAAAAACAATGAGACTTTTCATACACAAAACATTTCTTTGTGGTCCGTTATAAGTGTGGGTGGGCAGCAATTTTCAGTACAATTTCTGGGAAATACAATTTGTAAGACTTATTCCTGCACAACACACCATTCTCCCTATAAAAGGTACTCCACAGACCAGAGGAAGGGAACATCTAGATTTCCAGACATTATTGGATTGCAGCACCCATTAGTTAGTACAGTTTGTAGTGGGGAAACATAGGAAGTGTAGTTCCACAGCATTTTTTACAAATTTATTTTGAGAGCCAGCTCCTAATTTAACATCCCAGTAAATTAAATTGGAATTAATCATTTTTAAAAAGCAGTACAGTGATGATCACCAGAGTTTAGTCATTTCATATCTATTGATATTTCATATCAAATTAATATTTCATGTTAATTTCCAGATGGTTTTGGCTTACAGCTCCCCTCAGTCCTGGCCAGCATAACCAGTGGCGGGGGATTATGGGAGTTCCAGTTCAAAACAATCTGGAGGGCCACAGTGCTGAAACACATAACCAAAAAATGAAAGAAAACAAACCCCACAAACTTTAAAAGGATTGTTGCTCTGGCAGAATTGGACTGGCATTAGATGCCTTCCCAAATCCCTATTAGGTTGAAACAAGGAATTCTTCTTCTTTATAGCTCTTTTGAATTGTGCATCAGTGAGCATAGCTCACAATGGGATCAGTTTAATTTACAACTATTTTAAACATGTGTAGTTAGATACATTTAGTTCAGTGACACATATGCGTGTTTTCCCAGATACTGCTTGATTGCATCTTCCAGAGGTTTAACCAGCAAATGCAATGAGGAGGAATGCTGGGAGTTGCAGATTAACAACATCTGGAAGGGCACACAATTCCCATCCTGTGTTTAGCTAGGGTTGGAGCATTTCTTTTCCTGTTAAGAATGCTTGATGTTGAAGGACTAGCAGGCCAAATTCAGCCAGTAGACCAGAGGTTCCTAGTTTTTGGTTTCTGTAGTCACTAACAGTTTCCTTTAATTGGTAGTTACTCAGCAGTGAGTTCATTTCTGCCCTGCACAATATTCTTTACTCAAGGGAAATTATGTTTAGAGACTAAGACTGTAACATTCACAAATGAGTTTTGTGTTTGTTTGTTTTTTACTAATGCTTCTGATGTATTGAAGAGTTGGAAGGGATCTTAGAAATCATCTAGCTTAACCTCTTGCTGAGTGGAGCTACAGTATCCTTGACATGCAGCTGTCCAGATGTATGTATATGTGCCTTCAAGACTCCTGGCAACTTATGGTGACCCCATGAATTTCGTAGGGTTTTCTTAGGCAAGGAATCCTCAGAGGTGATTTTGCCATTCTTCCTCTGAAACATTGTCTACATCACCTGGTAGTCATCAGTGTCTCACATCCAAATATAACCAGGGCTGACCCTGCCTAGCTTCAAAAATCAGACGGGATCTGGTGCATTGAATAGCTCCAGCAAAGGAGAGTTCACCATGGCCTAACATGGTATGCCTTCAGTATCACACAGCCTTGGAGTTTTTGCACCCCTTCCCCAAATGGAAGGTGCAAAGCATAATGAATAAGTACATTAGAGATTAATTCAGAGCTAAGGGCTTACTGTTGAACATAAAGAAAACAAAAATAATGACACAGAGAACCTACACAATTCAAACTAGACAATGAGGAAACAGAAATAGTAAGGGAGTTCTCATCTCTGGGATCAAACATTGATAGGAACAGGGACGGCAGCCAGGAAATCAGAAGACTAAGAACAGGGAGAGTGGCTATTCTAAGATTCTAAAATGCAAAGATATACAACTCAGCACAAAAGTTAGAATCATACAAGCCATTGTATTCCCTTTTACCATGTATGGATGTGCGAGCTGGATAGTTAACAAAGAAAGTAGGAAGAAAATCAATACATTTGAGATGTGGTGCTGGAGAAGAATACTGGGGATCCCATGGACAGCCAAAAGGACAAACAAAGGGGTCCTTGAGCAGATCAAGCCAGAAATATTCCTGAAAGTCAAGATGACAAAACTTAGGCTGTTGTACTTTGGACATATCATGAGGACATGAATCATTGGAGAGAACAATAATGCTAGGAAAGGTGGAGGGAAGCAAAAAGAGAGGAAGGCTGCATGCTAAATGGATGGACTCTATTAAGGAGTTCACGGGTATGGGTTTGCAGGAGCTGGGCAGTGGAGGACAGAGGGGCTTGGAGATTTTTCATCAGCAGGGTCACCATGGGTCAAGATTAACATGAGGACAGTTGTAACGCAACAAAGGAACAGTTTGAGTGGCTGAATGGGAAGAACCAGGAAGCTTTCAGCAAAGAGCAGGTCAACTGTTGTTTTTGCCATAAAACATCACAGACCTATGTTGTTAACTGCTATCAAGTCACCTTTAACTTATGGTGACCCTTTATTATCTTAGCTTTTTAGCCCCGGCCCACTCCAAAGGTGGGTGAGAAAGGATGTTAAAAATATACAATCCTATTGCAATACTGTAAATGAAATCCTCCTGTGACTCAACCTAGTCATCCCAATCCAAACATTACGGAAGTATAATAAGGAAGCACAAACAAAATCTGAGAATTTTCCAAATAACCCTCCTTGAAATACAGTGGCCCCTTGGGATGTGGATACAAAATCAAGGCTGTTCAAGCACCATTATATACAGTGGTGTACTAAAATGGTGTCCCTTGTATCAAATGGAAAAATAAAGCTCTTCTATCATCACAAAGGCCAGAGGGACAGTGGCCAACCTGACTTGTGTCATCAGAGCCATCTTCCCTCTGCCTCTTAATGGTAGTGATCAAGGCTGTGTGGTAAGGTGCTCAGCTCCTCACAGAGCAGGGATGGGAAATGAGTGACCTTCCATATAGTGCTGGACTGCAGTGTCTGGCTGTTAACTAAGGGCCTTTACAGACTGGTAGAAATAGTGCAAATTGAGTCCACTTTAAGGGTTAGGGAATCATGAGAACTGTATTTTATTGTGTCACCAGAGCTCTCTGACAGAGAAGGCTCAATGTCTCAGAAAAAAACCAATTCCCATGATTCCCTAGCACTAACCCTAACCCGTAAAGTGGACTCAATTTGCACTATTTCTGGCAGTCTGCATAGGCCCTAAGGCTAATGAGAGTAACAATCCTAAAACATTGGGAGGACCACACAATCCCAACCTCTGCTATATAGAGAGGTACAGTTAAGGATGTGTGCCTTGTCTACTTTGTAGAAAAAAATCCTTCACCTTGGTTTAATCTGCACTGCAGAAATAATGCTGCCATTAGCTCAATGCTATGGAATCCTGGGATTTGTAGTTTTATGGCATCAGAGCTGACAGAGAAAGCTAAATATCTCACAAAACTGCAAATCTCAGAATCCCATAGCACTGAGCCATGGCATAAACAAGTGTCAAACTGCATTATTTCTACATTGCAGAGTAAACCCTTGATTGGTTGGCACAGGGTGGAACAAGTTGGGTGACTAGCAAAAGAGGAAGCACATCTCTTTGCATATACATCTCTCTGCAAAGTGAGTGCACAAATCATCCTCAGCCTTGATCTGAATGTCCTTGCCCATCTCTCATCACCAAAGAACTTAGCATAGGCTGAGGCAGGGGTTGGAATCATTTATTGGAAAAGTCCAGTATAAAAGCCACCTACAGACCAACATTTTTACCTAAAAAAGGATCTCTTATCCTTCTTTTCCCCAAGCAAGGGAGGCTGGTGCAAAGGGGTATCACTGCTACGAGAGGACAAGGTCTTTCTTTATCTCCTCCCTCAAGCTCATCCCAGTTTTTGTATATGCCTCACCAAGAGACACTAACTTGAAACTTCAGCAACTCTAAGTTCTGGCAATGGAGAATTACAAGAACAGTTCTGAGTCCTTCCTCTCCCCTTTGGGAGACAGGCACAATGAGAGGGCACACCAATAGGGTGCAAGGCTCAGTGTGGTACTTGGGAACCTTTAACCAGTACTCTGCATGCACTGCCAATATATTTGTGGCATTGGGAAGTACGGGTCGCAGGTGGAAAAGTGGGAAGGTTTCACTCCAGAGCTAAGGTTAGAGGCTGTCCATGGAGAGACTTCATTCTCCATCATGCTTCAGGACTACCCATTCCATATTTGAGTGGGAGGGCCTCGAAGGCTCGTTGACACACCAGTTGCTAGCCCTGCAGCTTGAATGTCTGATGCAGTCTCTCAGCCTGGTCCTTCAGGGTCTGGATCTCCTCCTGAATGAAATCTGTCAATGCTTTGCGCATTTCCATCTGCAAGAAGAAGCGGCCATTGCAACACACACTGTTCACATGCAGAATTGCAGTTTTGGCAGAATTCTGCTTCCCACCTCCAGTATCCAGGAATATACTAACAAGACACCATCCCTGCACACAAATGAACATAACTGAGGTGTATCCTGAAACAGAGTTTGGAATCTCCAGTACACTACATCTGTAAACTGATTTATTGCTGAGCTGAGTCACAAAACCAGATTGATGGACAAAGTTTCCCAATCTGAAAGCCCATCTTCTATTCCTGGGACATTTTTTAACTGCTCTTGTTGGATAGTTTACTTGCAGCCTGTGCAGACCCACCAAAAGAGCCAGCCTGGGGTGGAGTTGGGGTGGGGCAACCACCCACCGCCCACCTTGACTCTGCCCCAATGCCGTTATCACGCCGCGCACCCCACTGCATGGCATGTAACATCAGGGTGCCTTATTGGTGCAGCATGTAGACATGCTGCACCAAAGGGGTGCAAAAGAGCGTGTCAGCAGCACTAAGAGCACCTTTTTGTCGCCCCCAGAAGGAGTGGCATTTGCCAGCTTTTTTTGGAGCGACAAAAAGCCGGATCGGGGCCATGGCGTGTGGTTACCGTGGCCCTGATCCAGTGCTCCCAGGGGTGGCACAGAGCCACTCCTTAGGGGCTGTCTGTACAGCCCCTTATTCTAAGATTCTTCACTCATTTGGAAGCATGGCTATGGGTTTCTGATTTTGTAAGAAAGAGGAAGAACCACATGCCTCCATATAATTTTGGGAGAGGGACCAGCAACAGAAAGTACAACTTTAACTCCATAGGAAAAGTTTGATAATTATTCATCATAGAAGGCCCAAAAGTATGAAACATTCAAGTCAATCCAACGCTAATCCCCTCCCTCAGCCCTTCGCAGCACAGGGCATCACCCGGCCTAGTGTCTCCCTGCTGTACTCACCGCTGACTTGTTCTCTGCCCGTAGACGCTCCAACAAAGGCCGGCAACTGAATGGCTTCCCAATTAATACTGTGATTTTCTGTAACAAGAAGGGCCATTAGAAAACTGGAGGCCATTTCTTTCTTTTTTAGGTTTCTTTGCTTTCATGCAGGCCGGAATCCCCTGGCCACTTCCTCCTGCAATGCCAATCATTCCACATCCAGCCATTTAAAAACACTCACCTGTCCAAAACGGGGCACATAAGGAGGTGCATTGGGAAGTACGTCATTCATCCCTACAGAAATTGAAAAACCAGATGAAATTGTCAGTTTGCTTCAAAACATTCACTGTTGATCACACAAGGAAGTTAGAAAGTTTTCATGTTCAGCAGATAGCACAGAAGCTTCTCAAAGCTCTTCATTAATGTCCCCTCACCATCAGAAAAGGGTCACTAAATTGAAAGCATGCTAGCCTTGCTCACACCTAGCTGAAAAGAAAATTGACACCTAGGATGGTATCTCTACTCAACAGGATGGTATTGTCATCATCCTGGACTCTAAGATAAAGGCTGGAGGGTCCTATAATGGGAGAAAGGTGGGAGATAAGTCAAATGAATAAATAAATAAATAAAGAGAAGACCAACATCATACATTTCAATCTCAAATCACTCTCTCAGAACTCTTTCGCACATCCTGCGTTTCAACAGTTTCATCAAACTACTTCTGAGAAACAAAATGGTGATTTGGTAACCATGACAAAGAGCTTACTTGTAGCAAGTTCTGCCTCTGTTCCCGTTGTGTGTTGTGACCACACAAATCACACACAACCATCTGGAGGGGGATTTGCTGGCAACCGCAGCTCTCTGCAACACCATAAGCCATAGGATATCTACTCTTTTACTGGTATTCTCAACCAGAGGTCTTACGTAAAGTCAACTGGAAACATCTGCAACTGTGACAAATAAATCCAGCTACTGATATGATGTTCTGTATTCTGTTTTGTTTGTTTATCTTTGGACTTTTTAATATTCTTACTAACTTGATGCTACTTGAATAGCACCTATGCACTATTGTTTAGTTTTGTTTTCTTAACTAAATAAAACTTAAAAAAAAAAAGAATCCATCAATTTGAATCCATCCACCACCTAGGCAATTGCCCCATGCCTACTGTCAAATTTTGTTCATCCCCTGATTCAGGTCTCACCTACATGCCAGAGTGGCACTATGATAGGGTGCAGGCGGCACTCAGCTAGAAGGCGTCCAATGCCTGAAAGAAGAAAGAGAAAGTGGAATTTAGAGAGGAGAAGAATATCTCAGAATGTTCTCCTCTCCACCTCCTCAAAAAAAAAAAAAAATACTCACCCCACTTGAAGCGTACAAACTCTTGGGTCATGTTCACTTTTCCTGCGAGAGGAAGTTGAGAGAAAAAATAGGGTGACCGGGAGCACTACAGAATGGCTTTGCCCACAATATTTTGTCAAATATAGCCCTTCAACACAGAGACACACCCAGCATGTCCACCTACCTTCTGGGAACACATGCACCCAATCTCCATGGTTGAGCTTCTCAAGTACGTAATCCATGCCTTTCTGGTAGACTCCATCTCCTGCAAAGAAAACAAATAAGCAAGTGACAGTGCCATCACATATCAAGGGCAAGACTCCATCTTCTGCAAAGAAAACAAATAAGCAAGTAATGGTGCCATCACATATCAAGGGCAAGATCCTCTCTCTAATTATGTGTTGCTGACCCATTGGTGGAGATCTTTTGGCCCTCTAAAATCTTTAACCATTAGTCATGCTGGCAGTGATGACAAGAGCTGTGGTACAAAATGTCTAGAGCATGGTTGGCCCTGCCAATAGGCAGAGTGAGGTGGTTGTTTCAGGGAGCAGGTTTTTAGTATCATGAAAAAGTTTATTATTTTATTTTTACCTACAGGGAGGAAGACAGGTGCTTATTGGGTTTTCTGTCTAAACTGCAAAAAATAATTTGGGTATCTTTGGGCTATACACCTTGACTGGGGTGACAGCAAGCATGGTATAGTGGTTTGAGTGCTGAACTAGAACACTGGGAGACCATGGTTCAAATTCCCACTCAGCCATGGAAATCCACTGGGTGACTTTGGGCAAGTCACACTCTATCAGCCTCAGAGGAAGGCAAAGGCAAAAACACCTCTGAACAAATTCTTCCAAGAAAACCCTGTCATGGGTTTGCCTTAGGGGCACCATATGTCAGAAGTTACTTGCATGCACACAACAACAGCAACAACAACAACCTTGACTGTGGTGGGTAAGGATTGACATTTTCTGTTCTGCCCTAGGTGGCACAATATTTTAGGTGTCCTAAACCCTACTCATTTATTTCCATGTAGTCCATCCCTCATTCAAGGGAAAGTTCAAACTAAGGACTGGGATGCTCTACGACAGGGACCAGCAACCTTTTGGAGACCTGGGCCGGTCTCCTGTAGCCCAGGTCTCGGCTGGGCCAAAGGGGTGTGTGTGTGTGCGCGCGCGCGCGGGCCCCCCCCACATGCCGCCGCTGTGCATGGCATGGCGGCAGCATGTACGGGGGAGCGCGCGCGTCGGTGGAGGGTGCGTGCGGACTTACCGGCCCAGGCGGACCCCTGCCGCCGCCTCTGCTTCCGGCTCCGCCGCCTCCGCTCGCTTTCGTCAGCGGGCGACAGCATGCGACGCGGCCAGCATTTTGGCCTCCAAAATGCCGGCCGCGTCGCTCGCTGTCGCCCGCTGACGAAAGCAAGCGGCGGCGGAGCCGGAGGAGGGAGGCGGCGGAGGGAGGCGGAGGGAGGCGGAGGCGGCGGAGGGAGGCGCCTCCGCCTCCTCCTCCGTCGCCGCCTCCGCCGCGGCCTGTTTTGGTGTGCGCGCGCCCGAGCGTGCCGCGGTGGGCATTTTGTTTATCACCAAAATGTTTAGACCAAAATGCTGGCCGCGGCGCGCTCAGTCGCACGCTGACCAAAACAGGCCGCGGAGGCACCGCGGCGGCAGCGGCAGGGGTCCGCCTGGGCCGGTGAGTCCGGCATCCTGGGCCGGAAACAGCCCAGGGGCCGTAGGTTGCCGACCCTTGCTCTACGACATTAGAAATAACATAATTCAACACCAGGAAGGAATAAAAGACGGATGATACAATACACAGAACAGCTACATAAAAGAGATGACGACATGAAGGACATGTGGAATGAAGAGCTATATGCAAATGAAACCCAAATTCTAAAAACTGAGGTGAAATCTGCAATAAAGGAAATGGAAAAAAAGCAAGACTCCAGAAACAGATGATATCCCAATAGAACAGTTGCAATGCAAATTGACAGTCTACTCTAGTGCTAACCAACATATATCATATGGAAAACAAAACGGCCAGCAGATTGGAAGCGATCAATATACATCCCCATCCACAAAAAAGGAGACACAAGGGACTGCAGCAGCTATAGAACCATAGCATTAATTTCCCATGCAAGCAAAATCATGCTCAAAATTCTACAACATAGGCTTGAAGAGAGAAATCCCAGAGGTCCAAGAAAGGTTCAGGAAAGGAAGAGGCACCAGAGATCACACTGAAAATATATGATGGCTAATGGAGCGCAAACACCTACTAAGGGAGATCAAAGAAGAAAGTGCAAAGGCAGGCTTAATGCTGAACATAAAGAAGACAAAAATAATGACCACCGAGGACCTTCACAAGTTCAACCTAGACAATGAAGAAATAGAAATAGTAAAAGAATTCTCATACCTGGGACCAAACATTGATAGAAATGGGGATTCAGTCAGAAAATCAGAAGACTAAGAACGGGGAGGGTAGCTATGAAAGAACTAGAAAAGATTCTAAAATGCAAAGATATACAACTCAGCACAAAAGTTAGAATCATACAAGCCATTGTATTCCCTATTATCATGTATGGATATGAGAGCTGGACAGTCAAGAAAGACGATAGGCAGAAAATCAACTCCTTTGAGATGTGGTGCTGGAGAAGAGTGCTGAGGATCCCATGGACAGCCAAAAGGATAAACAAGTGGGTCCTAGAGCAGATCAAACCAGAAATCACCCTGGAAGCCAAGATGACCAAACTGAGACTGTTGTACTTCAGACATATCATGAGAAGAGAGGACTCTTTGGAAAAAACAATAATGCTGCGGAAGGTGGAGGGAAGTAGGAAAAGAGGAAGGCCACATGCTAGATGGTTGGACTCTATTAAGGAGGTCATGGGTATTAAGGGGTTGCAGGAATTAAGCAGAGCAGTGGAGGACAGAGGGTCTTGGAGATGTCTCATCAATAGGGTCACCATGAGTCAAGATCAATTCAAGGGCAGTTAACAATAACAAAATGGAGCACACCAGGGAGTTCCAAAAGGAAATTAGCATGTGCTTTATAGACTACAGCAAAGCCTTTGACTACATAGATCATGAAAGGCTATGGAATGCTCTTAAGGACATGGGAGTGCCAACACATCTGATAGTCCTAATAAGGAATCTGTACTTAGGACAAGAGGCTACTGTCAGGACAGAACATGGAGAAACAGAATGGTTCCCAATTTGCAAAGGAGTCAGACAAGGCTGCATCCTATCACCCTAGCTATTCAACTTGTATGCAGAAAATCTTGTAAGGAAATCAGGCTTGGACATGGAAGAGGGAGGAATGAAAATAGGAATCTGAGATATGCTGACAACACCATAATACTAGCAGAGAACCTCACAGACTGGGAACACCTATTAAGGAAGTTCAATGAAGAAAGTGCAAAGGCAGGCTTACTGCTGAACATAAAGAAAACAAAAATAATGACCACAGAGAACTTACATACATTCAAACTAGACAATGAAGAAATAGAAATAGTAAAGAGTTCTTACACCTGGGATCAAAAATTAATCGGAATGGGGACTGCAGCCAGGAAATCAGAAGAAGATTAAGAATGGGGAGGATGGCTATGAAAAGATCCTAAAATGCAAAGACAAACAATTCAGCACAAAAGTCAGAATCACACAAGCCATTGTATTCCCTATTACCATGTATGGATGTGAGAGCTGGACAGTCAAGAAAGAAGATAGGACGAAAATCAACTCATTTGAGATGTGATGCTGGAGAAGAGTGCTGAGGATTCCAGGGACAGCCAAAAGGACAAACAAATTGGTCCTAGAGCAGATCAAGGCAGAAATATCCCTAGAAGCCAAGTTGACAAGACTTAGACTGTCATACTTTGGACACATCATGAGAAGGCATAAATCATTGGAAAAGACAATAATATTAGGAAAGGTGGAGGGAAGTAGAAAGAGAGGAAGGCCACATGCTAGATCAGGGGTAGGCAACCTTTCCCCTTTAAGGGCCGAGGGACTTCAGCTCCCAGAAGCCTCAGCCATGTTGGCCAATAGTCCCATGTTGGCCAATAGCTCCTGGGATTCTGGGAGCTGAAGTCCCTCGGCCCTTAAAGGGGAAAGGTTGCCTACCCCTGTGCTAGATGAATGGACTTTATTAAAGAGACTACGAATATGAGTTTGCAGGAGCTGGGCAGAGCAGTAGAAGACAGGAGGGCCTGGAGATGTCTCATCCATAGGGTTGCCATGGGTCAAGATCGACAAGAAGGCAGTTAACAACAACAACATACTCACCCGATGCTTAGAAAAAAAACACCTCATAATCATTTAAAACAACCCTCCTTTTTTTCTCCTGTAAGTGAGTTATTTCTAGTCCTTTTGATTTGAAAAAAAGGCTGCAATCTTAAGGACTATTAGGAACAATCACATCATAATGTCACTATTGTTCTCATTTGACAGATGGCAGTGCAGAAGACAAAAGCTTGGAAAAAGAGGTCCAAGGTTCTGCAGTCTCACAAAAGCTCTGCAGTTCCATAAAAGAACAAAACTACCTTTCAAGTCTGGATCTGGGTCCTTCTGTTTAGGGTCCTAGTCTTGTCTAGACAGCTACTTCATCTGTATCACAAGCATCAGTCAAGCCATCCATCCACTTACCACGACAGACAGGAATACATCGCCCAAGGCTGAAGAAACGAGAATGCAACTCCTTAGTGAAACAGATGTCTGCAGCTGTTGGGGTCCTGGGACAGGAAAAGGACAAATAAACCATATTCACAACATGCTACACTAAACTTTTGTTTACAGTCTCAGAAAATCCCTGAAGGCCACAGTATGTAGGACGGAAAGTCTTGTAGGAAGCCACATAACCAAGTCAATTCCTTTCTCTTAGGGAACAGCCATTGTTTCCTATACTTACCATCTCATCTTTTGCAAGTTCCAGACATGCCTTAATTTCAGGATACCTTTGAGAGACAAGAATGATGAGATTAATATTTGGGAGCAATCTAAACTAAATTATGACTAAGCTAGAAAAAGAGAGGAAAACAGAACAAATGGTTTAACAGTTAGAACACTGGACTGGGGAGATCCCTGTTCCAATTCTCACTTGGCCATAAAGCTCTCTGGATGATCTTAGGCCAGTCACACATCTTCAGCCTCACATACCCACAGGACTTGTGACGATAAAAATGGGAGCAGAGGACCACTGTTTCACCTTGAGCTGCTTGGAGGAAAGGTGTCTCACCACCCTAAGGAGCTAGGTAGGTGAGTACGCGAGACAAAACTTTCTCTGCAGCCAGATGCCAACTGTGGCACTCCCTCCCAAGGGAAGTCAAGCTGGCTCTATCCCTCTTGATGTTCCAGTGGGCAGCCAAAACTTTCCTCTTGATAGAAAGACCCAAGTAATATCACCCACTGCTATCCACCAGATGGCAGTCGTTCTCTTCAGTACCATACCCCAAAGGTGTGGATCATCCATGCAAGATTGGTGGTTGCAGATGGTGAGGAGGGGGATGCCTGGCTCACGCTTCTCAATTAGGTCATACAGGACTTCTTCATTATGGACGTTCAGCTGGTTCATATATTCTGAAGGAGAGAGAGCAAGATGAGAGCTCTGGATGCAGCAAAATACGGGAAAGCTGTAGGAAGGGATATGGAGTTCCTAGGATCGAACTCAGGGGGAGCAGAAGAGTTAGAACCAGCTGTTACAACATCCCCATTGCTCTCTGAGATATGCTGATAACACCATACAGTATTAGTTATACAGTATTAATACTTAGTTATACAGTATTAATACTTAGGAATCACACAATCAGTCTGAGCTTTGAAGCATTTCACATGCACAGGTCTACCTTGAAAGCTGCTTTATAAACTGAGCTAGGCACCAGTCCATCTAGCTCAGTATTAACAACACTGACTAGTAGTTTTTCTCCATAGTTTCAGGCAGGGATGTTCCCTAGCTCAATCTAGAGACTAAACCTAGAACCTGGGACACACAAAGCACCTACTCTACCACTAAGCCACAGTTTCAAGTTATGCTGTCTTGCTGTAAGCCTTGAATCAAGCCTATAAGATAGGTTGGCACAGGGAAGATGAAGCTGGGCACACTCAGCTAGTGCTCTGAGAGAATTCAAATGACTATTGAAACATTTAGGCAGAGATACTTCATTCCCACCCACCCTACCTTCCCAGCACAGGAAAGCTGTGGGGAAAGGAGTAAAACTAGGCATGTTCTCAAGAGAGGTCTCACTCTATCAGCTGAATGTGCTTTCTTCCCCACTCTCATTTCTTCTAAGCAAACTGGACTGGAATCCCAGTAAACCAGATTCACCCACTCCCAGGTCTAAAGCTACCTCTTTTGTTCCAAGTGCAGATGAGCTATACTATGCCTCATTGGGGGGAGGGTTTGGTGGCAGATGGGGGAGCAGGAAGAAAAGAGGGAAAAGAATTACATTTGCTCCTCCGTTTTTGTGGACTTCAAGTCTGCATCCCTTGCCCGTTTGCAGGCAGGAAACAGAGGGGGATAAAATGGGGTGTGTGCGGGCATGCACCCCCCTTCAAGCCTATAGGGTTTGAATATTTGCGATTTTCCATTTTTACAAGGGGGGTCCAGAATGGATCCCCCACAAAAAGAGGCAACTATATTCTCTGGGGACCAGGCTCATACAAAGTCTGAGTCCAGTAATTTGGCAGTGCTCAGACAAGAGGAGGCATGTTATGTGAACAAACAGAACATTTCAGTGGATGCTATACTGACCTCACACTTATTGCTCCTCCTTCCCACCCCCTACATACCGAATGCCACTGTTAATCTAGACTTGATCCCCAAGAGCTTAATAAGATGAGAGCTTTCTCTCCCAATTTCTCTGCACCAACACACAGAAGCATCAGGGGAGGAATCAGTTCTCTGAAATTCTGTCCACTCAGAAGGAAGATGGAAGTGGGGAAGGAAGCACATTCAGCTCATATACTTTGAGAGACCCCTCTGAGATTGTGTCCAGATTGATTCCCTTTTGTACAGCTTTCCTGTGCTGGGAAGGCAGGGTGGGTGGGAATGAAGCATCTCTGTCTAAGTGCTTCAATAAACATTTGAGTTCTCTCAAAGCATTGGCTGAGTGTGCCCAGCATCATGTCAGGGCACACAGAAATGTAGATGGAGTCTCCTGCTTCAACCCAGCCTCCAAAGAAGCCTAAATGGTCCTGCTCAAAGCCTCCCCTCCTAGGGGCTCTGGTTCCCATTGTTTGCCTGATCTGTAATGCTAGCAATACAGGAAATAAGGGTTACAGGTACTCACTGGTCCAGAAGCAGCTGTAGGTGCCCACTAGTCCCATGACCAGCCTGCTAGCCAAGGTCCAGGGCAGATGTGGGGCCTGGGGAAAGGGCCATTTCACCTCAAGGGGCATCTTCCCATCCCAAGTGATCCTCTCAGGACTCTAGCACCAGCTGTCCCTGGTGAAGAAGAAGAAACAACGCAAAGCTTTTCAACCTGTCACTTCTGTGATGACTCATAGCTTACAGAGTTCTCCCTGAGCAAATACCTCCCACTGCCAAGAAATCCCTGTTCTAACTTGCAGGTGGCATCATACTCCCTCAGACTCACCTGTGCCTGAGGGCTGACACAACATAAAGAAAGAAAGGGGAAGAAAGACTGGCCTACATTTCTTTTAAGAACAGATACTCTCACACAGCATAGGGTCAGAACCAGAAACACAAAGATCGCAGTCCCTCTTTTTATTTCCCAACAAAGATTACTTTTTGTCTTTTGATGTATTCATCAGCAGCATTAAGCAGAAATATATAATGAAGGGAAAGAGATTATAACTGAAACATAATTGCATAAACATATAGATTGGCCAATATTATGACACGTACTATGTAGAAACTGCAGTTAATTCCACCCACAACACAAAAAAGGCTATTAGCAAAGCACTTTATTTGCATTGATCCAACTCGGTTGCTGGAAACAACACTCTGAAGGATCAAAGGATAGTAAATGCCATGATTAGGGAAGCATGGATTATACTAAATAATGCACAGTAAATGAAAGCAAAAGATTTTGAGCCAAAGCAATTTATCTGTGTATTGAATCTGGAATTTTGCAACAGTAGCCTTTAATTTTGACAGTTTCCATGCCAAGCCTACTGAGGATGAGAGAGAACTGGAACATGCTGTTACCACAGTATTGTAGTTAGAACACTGCCAACTCCAAGCCCATAGCTAACCACAATCTCTGCTTGTAGTCCTCGTCTCTAAATGCCACTTGTTGCTTTCCTTGCCACTTTTACAACCAACCAAGTCTGTCTTTCTAGCTAAGCTTGACATGGCACCGCCTTCTATAAAAGACTATCCTGCTGTCCAACAGGCCTACACCTCCCTTCCCAGTGCCATGCAACTTTCCCAGCACATCCTTTTCCTGATGCAAGATTCCTATTGTTACCCCACTATACATGGGGAACAGGGTGAGCAACAGGACTTGGGGAGGGACAAGCAGAAGCGCATATTCTCCTGTGTAGCTGTAGCAGGGTTAAAAGCAAACAGACTCTGGTTTGCAAGCTGGCAGTGTATCCTACTAGCCTTTACTTACTTATTTCTCTAAGGATGGGAAATGTGTTGCCCTCCAAATGTTGTAAGTCTGCTGCTTCCATCAGTTTTACCTAATATCCAGTAGAAAGGGATGATAGCAGCTGCAGTCCCCCAATATCTGGAAGACCACATGTTCCTCATCAGGGCTCTGGGGGCTGCCACCTTGCTTCTGCAAGCCCTTCCCTGTCTTGGACAAACTATCACCCAGAATTTCCAGCAAGTGGAGCACATCAGAGAATTAAAAAAACAAAACAAACAAACAAAAAACAAAACAAAATCACCAGCATGTGCTTTATGGACTATAGGAAAGCCTTTGACTGCATAGATCATGAAAGATTATAGAACGCCCTTAAAGACATGGGAGTGCCAACACATTTGATAGTCCTAATGAGAAATCTGTACTCAGGACAAGAGGCTACTGTCAGAACAGAACATGGAGGAACAGAATGTTTCCCAATTAGCAAAGAAGTCAGACAAATCTGCATCCTATCACCCTATCTTTCAACTTGTATGCAGAACATATTGTAAGGAAAGCAGGCTTGGACACAGAAGAGGAAGGAGGGAAAATAAGAGGAAGGAATATCAACAATCTAATATGCAGATGACACCATAATACTAGCAGAAAGCCTCACAGACCTGGAACAACTGCTAAGGAAGATCAAAGAAAAAAGTACAAAGGCTGAACTATTGAACATAAAGAAAACAAAAATAATCACCATTTAGGACCTTCACAAGTTCAACACAGACAATGAAGAAATAAAAATAGTAAAAGAATTCCCATATCTGGGAACAAACATTGATAGAAATGGGGACTGCAGTCAGGAAATCAGGAGAACATTAAGAATGGGGAGGACGGCTATGAAAGAACTAGAAAAGATTCTAAAATGCAAAGACATACAACTCAACATAAAAGTCAGAACCATACAAGCCATTGTATTCCATATTACCATGGATGGATGTGAGAGCTGGACAGTCAAGAAAGAGAATAGGAAGGAAATCAATTCCTTTGAGATGGGTTACTGAGTGTACCATTTGTTTGTCCTTTTGGCTGTTCATGGGATACTCAGCACTCTTCTCCAGCACCACATTATCTCAAAGGAGTTGATTTTCCTCTTATCTTCTTTCTTGACTTTCCAGCTCTCACATCCATACATAGTGATGGCAAATACAACCATACATGGTAATAAAGAATACAATGGCTTGGGTGATTCTAACTTTCATGCTGAGTTGTACACCTTTGCTCTTCAGGATCTTTTCTAATTCTTACACAGCTGCCGTCCCCATTCTTAGGCTACAGAAATAATCCAGGTTGACAGCACTTTAGCTGCTCAGAGCTATGGAATCCTGGGAGTTGTAGTTCATTGTGGCCCCAGAGCTCTCTGACAGAGAAGGCTCAATGTCTGACAATACTTCAGTTCCCAGAATCCCATAGCACTGAACTAGGGCAGTTAAAGCAGTCTCAAAATGGATGGTTTCTGCCGCACATTGTGACTACTGAACGTTTCTTACCTGCCACGCAGGTGTTACAGAAGCAGGAATCAAGAAAACCCAAAAGGTGGGGGCTCTGCTCACCGTGTGTCCCACATACTGTGTCCCCCTGCGCACCCCCACAATAGTCCCCAGGGCTTTATTACCCCCTCCCTTTTAGCCCCATTCCTCCATAGGGGTAGGCAAACTGTCCCCCTTAAGAGCCGAGGGACTTCAGTTCCCAGAATCCCAGACTATTGGCCAACATGGCTGAGGCTTCTGGGAGCTGAAGTCCAAAATTCCTAAGCGAGCCGAGTTTGCCTGCCCCTGCTCCATCCTCTTGGTTCCTCCATTTCAGCCCACTCACGCACTGCTCTGCCTCTTCGCTGCCGTCAAGCGCGCCTGCCTGCCTGCCTCTGGGCTCCTCTTACAGCCATGGGCCCTAGCAGCTCACCAGAAGGCAGCCCAGCTTTGCAGCTCCCGCTCTCCCCCGCCACAAGCCAATGTCCTTCAGTAGCATTTACTAATAGGAGAAAGGGACCCCTCCAGCTCCCCTCTCCCCGCCCAGCTGCTTTTTGCGACAGTTGTGAACTGTCGCAAAAAGGCATCTCGAGTGACGCATTTTCTGGCAAGCCCAGGAAGATAGGAAAAGGATAGAAAGGGACGCCCGCTGTGAATCGTGGGCTTAAAACAGACTGAAGAAATGCTAAATGGCGAGGGCCTAAACAATTCACATCCACAAACCATATAATTTCACAAATGAAAGACTTTTTGTCTCTGTGTAACTTGTCTCCTTTTTTGTGGGATGCTACAACTAGATTATGGTCCGAAACACGCTGCAGAAATAATCCAGGTTGAGACCGCTTTAACTGCCCTGGCTCAATACTAGGGAATTCTGGAAATTGTGAGACTTTGAGCCTTCTCTGTCAAAGAGCTCTGGGGCCACAAGAAACTACAATTCCCAGGATTCTCTAGCACTCAGCCAGGTCAGTTTAAAAGTGGTCTTAAACTGGATTGTTTCTGCAGTGTGTCTTGGACCTGACAAAGGCTTGTATCTGCATCTGTACTGCAGAGATAATCCAGTTTGACACCACTTTAATTGCTATGGCTCCATGCAATGGAGTCCTGGGATTTGTAGTTTGTTGTGGCACCAGAGCTCTCTTGACAGGGAAGGCTCAATGTCTCACAGAATGACAGTTCCCAGAATTCCATAGCATGGAGCCATGGAAGTTAAAGCAGTGTCAAACTGGATTACTTCTGCAGTGCAAATGGAGCCTACATCTTCTTTGGGGGAACTCAAAAGCCTAACCCTGCCTGTTACTGGAAGAGAACATATTTGGACTGTAACTCTGGAGACCAGGGTTCAAATCCCCAAGATACCCAGTGGGTGACCTTGGGCAAGTCACACTCTCTCAGCATCAGGGGAAGGTAATGGCATACCGCCTCTGAACAAAGCTTGCCAAGAAAACCCCATGATAGGTTCGCCTAAGAGTCTCCATAAGTTGGAAATAGTTTGAAGGCACAAACAACAATATATATATAATATTTCATTCCCGCCTCTCTTCAAAGCAGGGTACAGCATGTCAAAATTGTTGTTGTTGTGTGCCTTCAAGTCATTTCCAACTTACGGCAACCCAAAGGCAAACTTAACTTGGGATTTACTTGACAAGATTTGTTCAGAAGAGGCTTGCCATTGCTTTCCCCTGAGGCTGAGAGTGTGTGACTTGCCTAAGGTCAGCCTGTGGGTCTCATGACTGAGCTGGGAATCAAACCCTGATCTCCAGAGTCATAGTCCAACACTCAAACCACATATGATCTGCAATTAAAAACATAAACCCACAATGTGAAGACACACCCAACTAAAGGTGGTGGCAAATATGGGTGTGCAACGCCAGTACCCTGGTGAGATCAATCTCTAACCCAAAAAAGGCTCCAAAGCTGAGTGTAAAGTCCAAAAAGAGAGAAATTTATTAAAGAAAAACAAAAAGGGGATTTCTCCTTCCAAGCTCTAATAGCCTTAAAATAAAAGGTACTTTACAGTTCAGGTTTAATGATCTTCAGTGTTTGTTCCTGGGTTGATCTCCTTCTCAATGAAGCTGGTGCAGGGTCTTTCAGCTTCTGGTGCTCTTGTTTTCTTTGATGTTGATGTTTATTGGAATTAACTGCTACAGGTAACTAAATTGGCTAATGTGGTAAATAAGTTGGCTATATGGTAAATAATTTGGCTGCAGGTGTAAGAAATGCCCTTTCCCTCTGCCTGAGCCTTTTGCCACCAAACAAATCAAGCCAAGCCTGCCTAAGAAAAACTAAAAACTCCCAAGCTAAAGCAGAGCTTGCTGGGAAGGGGCAAACCAAAAACTAGAAAAATAAAGGGGATTCTTACAGCTCCTCCCACAAACTAATACAGTGGAACATTCCTATGCTCAAACTAAACTGAAAATAAAGGAAAATACAAGAGAGAATTTAAACAGTCCAGGCTGGAAATCACACACAGTTTAAAATACAATACTGTAAAACCATTAAAATACACTCATAAAAGTTCATAGGCAAATTAAAAAATAATGATTTAAAATTGACTGGACAGGCCTGCTGGAAGACATATGTCTTTAGTGCTGTTTTAAATGCTGTCTGCCTTTTAGGCAGTCATAGATCAAGCAAGAAAGTGCAAAAGCAGGCTTACTATTTAACATAACCCCCCCCCCCAAGAAATAAAGACCACGGAGAATCTACACAAATTCAAGCTAGACAATGAAGAAATAGAAATAGTAAAAGAATTCCCATACCTGGAGTCAAACATTGATAGAAATGGGGACTGCAGTCAGGAAATCAGAAAAAGACTAAGAACGGGAAGGATGGCTATGAAAGAACTAGAAATGATCCTAAAATGCAAAGACATACAACTCAGCACAAAAGTTAGAATCATACAAGCCATTGTATTCCCTATTATCATGTATGGAGGTGAGACAGTCAAGAAAGATGATAGGAAGAAAATCAATGCATTTGAGATAATGTGATGCTGGAGAAGAGTGCTGAGGATCCCATGGACAGCCAAAAGGTCAAACAAGTCGGTCCTAGAGCAGATCAAACCGGAAACCTCCCTGGAAGCCAAGATGACCAAACTGAGACTGTCCTACTTTGGACACATCATGAGAAGAGAGGACTCTTTGGGGAAAACGATAATGCTGGTGTTACAGTCAAAAATCAGTTACAATTATTTCTCAAAAAGCACAGACAGCCAGACCAGAAACTCTCATGCTCAGATAGTTTTTATTCATTTGCTAGCAAAGTAACCACCCTTTGAATAGCTTCAGGATAGAGTGGGGTCCCAAAGACCAGAAACAAAGAAACTTTATACACATTCAAAATGATGAGCTCATCCAAGGAACAAAGAATTCTGTTTAAATTCATTAATCAAAGAGATACAGCTTTTGGCTCTAACATTTGGGCACCTGTTCTTTGATATTGCTTTCAGTGCGCTATAGAAGGTCATTCTGCCCCAGATGCCTGTCATTATCACTTTCACTTCCCATCTCGCCAGTCAAGGACTTGTTAATTGGAGAGAACATTTAAATTGTATCTCTTATTTTCTGACTGGCCAGGGGGCCCTATTTTGGGAGACAGGCAGGAATGTATCTATCCTCCCTTTATTTTCTCAGGGCAAGCGCATGTTTGATCCACAAACGAAGGCACACAGTTTTAAAACAACTTTTAACCATTTCCTACCAGGTTTAGCTCTAAGCCTTTAATTTCTTCAGGTTAATATTGATTATTGATAATATCCATTTTCAAACCATATCACTGGGAAAAGTGGAGGGAAGTAGAAAGAGAGAAAGGCTACACACCAGATGGATGAATTCTGTTAAAGAAGTCACAGGTATGAATTTGCAGGACCTGAGCAGGGCAGTGGAGGATAGGGGGTCTTGGAGATGTCCCATCTACAGGGTCACCATGGGTCGAAATCCACCCAAGGGCAGTTAACAACAAATCTTTTCTGGCAGGTCGTTCCACAGTCTTGAGGCAACAAATGAAAAAGTTCTCTGGGAAACCATTGCTGGTTTAGTCCTGACTTATTGGAACAAGCTTTTCCTAGAGGACCTGGGACTACAGTGCGGATTGTACAGGAGAAGGTGATCCTGTAGGCAACCTGGACCCAAACCATAGGGCCTTGAAGGTAATAATTAATGCTTTCTACTTTGCCTGGAAACTAATTGGCAGTTGGTGGAGTGCTTTTAAGATTGGTGTAATGTACTCTGGATGTAGCCTTAGGGCAGGGGTAGGCAACCTAAGGCCCGGATGCGGCCCCCCAAGGCCTTTGGACCGGCCCAGGCCGGTCCTGCCGCCTCCGCCCACCATGATGATATTTATTATTGTTGTTATTACTTGTTCTTGGGGTTTTCTTGGCAAAATCTCCACAGGGGTTTTGCCATGGCTTTTCTGGGGCTGAGAGAGAGTGCATGCATATTTTTATTTTTATTTTTTAAAAAATATTTTTATTTATTTATTTATTTTTGGTGCTTCGGCCCCCCCAATCGTCTGAGGGACAGCAACCCGGCCCCTGGCTCAAAAAGGTTGCCTATCTCTGCCTTAGGGCCTTTGCAGACTGCCAGAAATAGTGCAAATTGAGTCCACTTTAAGGGTTAGGTTTAAGGAATCATGGGAACTGTATTTTATTGTGGCACCAGAGCTCTCTGACAGAGAAGGCTCAATGTCTCAGAAAACAACAACACAGTTCCCATGATTCCCTAGCACTAACCCTAACCCTTACAGTGGACTCAATTTGCACTATTTCTGGCAGTCTGCAAAGGCCCTATCAGTCTGGCTCCATATTCTGAACCAGTTGGGAGTTTCTGGACTTGGTACAAAGGTAGTCCATTAAAGAAGTTAATCCATGAGGTCACCAGCACATTCACTACCATCTTTAGGTCCTCTGATTCTAGGAAGGAGGACAGTTGGCATATTAGCCAAAGCTGCTAATAAGCACCTCTGACCGTTGTATCTATCTGAGCTGACATTTGGAGGGACAGATCCAGAAGCACTCCCAACTGCAAACACAGTCTTTCAAGGGACGTGTGACCCCATCCAGGACTGGTTGACACACCTCCATCCCCAGATCATTGTTAGTTGTTGTTAGCTGTCCTGAAGTTGACCCCAAATCGTGGCAACCCTGTGTATGAGAAATCTTCAAGACCCATATCCTCCACTGCTCTGCTCAGGTCCTGCAAAGTCATGCCCATGACCTCCTTAATAGAGGGCCTTTGCAGACTGCCAGAAATAGTGCACATTAAATTGAGGCACTGCACTGGCTCAGTGCTAGGGAATCATGGGAACTGTAATTTATTGTGGCACCAGAGCTCTCTGACAGAGAAGGCTCAATGTCCCAGAAAAAAAATACAATTCCCATGACTCCCTAGCACTGAGCCAGGGCAGTGCCTCAATTTAATGTGCACCATTTCTGGCAGTCTGCAAAGGCCCAGAGTCTACCCATCTAGCATGAGGCCTTCCTTCTCTTTCTACTGTCCTCTGCTTTTCCTAGCATTATTGTCTTTTCTAATGAATCATGCTTTCTCATGATGTGTCTAAAGTATGACAGCCTTAGGGTCTTTACAGACTGCAAGAAATAGTGCAGCTTGAGGCCACTTTAACGGTCCTGGCTCAGTGCTAGAAAATCATGGGAAATGTATTTTTTTTCTGAGACATTGAGCCTTCTCTGTCAGAGAGCTTTGGTGCCACAATAAACTACAGTTCCCATGATTCCCTGAGCCAGGACCATTAAAGTAGCCTCAAGCTGCACTATTTCTGGCAGTCTGTAAAGGCCATTAGTTTGGTCATTATAGCTTCCAGGGAGAGCCCAGGTTTGATCTGTTCAAGGACCCATTTGTTTGTCTTTTTGGCTTGTCCACAATATCTTCAGCACACTTCTCCAGCACCACATCTCAAATACATTGATTTTCTTCCCAGATTAGGACCTTTTAAAAAAAAAAATTATTGAAAATTAAAACAGACACACAAAACAAACAAAACATAGACAAAATCACCTAAAACATCTATCCTAATACATAAAAACAATTCTATAACAACTTCCTAGACAGAGCACAGAGATTCATCGTATATCATTTAGTTTTCATAACTCTTTATAAACATCAGAAATCAAACATCACAGACAAAAAAAAAAAAAACGTTAACCACGGCGATTATTCCATCTTTAAATCCTATATAAACTCAGTCTTCAGCACAGCTACTTCTCTAGTAGATATCACCATCATAGCTATTTCTACCAGTATAATTTACATTCCTGATTCTAAAATCTCTACCTAAACTAGTACGGTCGGATATATAAATTATTTTTAAATTATTCCCGAAGCATTGGAACATGTACTTCTATATATATTTACATTTATTTATATTTATGTATAAAACAATCAGTTATACTATCTATTTATACTAGTGATATTAAATTTTCAGTGCACATCGACATCGTCCTTATCAATAGTCCACATCATCCTTATTTATCTAGCAAGTAGATATTAATTCAATCCTTACTCTACGACCCAAATACATTATATTTGATTTTCTTCGTATGTGTTCTCCAAATATCTATACCAAGGAGCCCAGTTTTTATGAAAATCAGACATTGATTTGTTGTCAAGTTGATGAGTTAATTTCTCCATTTCATAAATTTTGAATATTTTTGTTTGCCACTCTTCTAAAGTAGGGGTCTTTTTTTTCCGCCAAAATTTAGCATAAATTATTCTGGCTGCCGTTATCAAAACAAAAATTAATTTGCCATGTTCCCTTTCAATAACTTTGTTAACAATATTTAACAAATATACCTTTGGATCAATATATAATTGTAAATTCAATAGCTTTCCTATTTCCGAATTTATCTGGACCCAGAATTTTTTAGCTAACTTACACTTCCACCACATATGCCAGTAAGACCCAATTTCCTCTTCACATTTCCAACACACAGGATTTAAACCTTTACACATTTTTGATAATTTCAATGGGGTCAGATACCAACGTATCATACACTTATACAAATTCTCTTTCAAATCTGTATTTACAGAATATTTTATCCTTTTTTTCCATATTTTTTCCCATTCAGTCAAAAAAAATTATTGGTTTAAATCTCGCGACCATTTTATCATATAGTCTTTAATTTGGTTATCTTCCAATTCCCAATTTCTTATAATCTTATAGAATTTAGATATCAACTTATTGCCGTCCCCACTTATAATCTTATCAAAAGGTTCATAGGCTGGTCCAATTTGATCTAACTGATTGTCCATTCTAAATCTCTCAGTTAATTGTCTATACTGAAACCAATTCAAGTCAAACTCTGCCAATTCCACCTGAGTTTTAAATATCTTTTTACCTCCCACCGATTTTATTAATTCCCCATATCTTATCCAGGAACTATTCTTATATAATCCCTTGATCATGATTGCTTCGGATGGAGATGCCCACAAGGGGATTTTGGGACACCATCTTTTTTTATATTTAGCCCACACCCTCCAACATGCTTTTTGTATATAATGATTCTTAAATTTACTATCGGTTTTAATTTTATCATAAAATAAGTATGCATGAAGTGTAAATCCGCTCCATCTAATTCCAGTGTTCTCGCATTTTTGAGGGTAAACCAATCGTACATCCATTCTAAAATGCAGGTCTCATAATACCAGATTACATTGGACAAGGCTAGCCCACCTTTCTCGGTAGCGTCCTGGAGATTAGCAATTTTAACCCTTGGTTTCTTATTTGACCAAACAAAATTGGAAATATCTTTATTCCACTCTTTAAGTGGTTTCTCACTAACGATAATTGGTAAGTTTTGAAAATAATACATTAGTTTAGGCAGGACCATCATTTTTATAACAGCTATTTTTCCAAACCAAGATAGATTTTTGAAGAGATCAGAATTTTTAACTGTAACCCAAATTCCCAAATATTTCACCTTATTCTCATTTTGATAACCCGTCTTGTCAATAATTTCCTCAGATTCTTTCTTTGAAATGTTTATTAACAACATTACTGTTTTCAAATTATTAACACGATATCCAGAAATTTGTCCATATTGTTTAAGGATTTCCAATAAAGTATCCAGAGCCAGACATTCCATCGGATTTGAAATGGTTAGGACCACATCATCCACATACGCACGTAATTTATATTTTTGCTTTTTAATTTCAACCCCCTTAATAATATCTTCATTTCTTATTTTATTTAGTAGACTTTCCAGAGTAAGAATAAACAATAAAGGAGCTAGAGGGCAGCCCTGTCTAACGCCCTTATAAATTTTAAAGTTTGAAGTTCTTTCCCCATTTACTAATATATGAGCATCCTGGTTTGTATAAATTTTTTAAATCCAATTCAAAAACCTATCTTAAAAAATTCTGTATTTTCCAAATATTTCTCAATTTTTGATATGGATTCTACCGGTCTGTTATATATATTTTGGAAATTATTTAAAAAGACTTTTTGTATTTGTTTCTGGTTTGTGATAATCTCAACCCCATTTCTAATTTTATTAATAACCCGTTTAGCTCTTTCTCTCCGCAAGGCATATGCTAACAATTTACCTGGTTTATTGGCCCCAAAAAAGTACTTCTGTTTGAGAAATCTGATTTTTTTTCCAATTTGTTCTGAGTTCAGAATCGAAATTTGCTTCTGTATCATTTTAATCTTCTTCAAAATATCTGAACATTCAGGTTTTTCCCTTAATTTTAATTCCAACCTTTGCAATTCCATAGTAAGCTTATTTTCCATTTCTTTTTTCTTTTTCTTTTTCTGTTCCACTGATTTCTGTATTAATACTCCTCTTATTACGGCCTTATGTGCGTCCCAAACTATATGCATGGGGACTCCTCTATTATCGTTCTCGTCAAAATAATTTTTAATTTGTTTTCCAATTTCCTCCTGAGACTTTAAATCTTTCAAAATATTTGTATCTAGACGCCAATCGAATGTTGTTTTGCTGAAACTTAATTCAGTTAACAGTGGATTATGCTCTGACCAAACTTTAGGAAGTGTCTTAACAGAAATTATTTTATGGGCAAGATGTTCTGTTAGCCAAATCATGTCTAACCTAGAAAATGAATGATGCCTATTGGAGTAAAAAGTATAGTCTTTCTAATTCTCATTCTTGAATCTATGTGCATCTATGTGCATCTTTTAAGTTTAACAAATCAATCATTTCAAAAAATTCCTTAGGGAGTTTACCCTGTGATTTTTTAATTGGCTTTATCGAATATCTATCCAAAACCGGGTCCACCACCCCATTTAAATCTCCCATCAAAATTATGTTTTCTTATTCCAACTCTAATATCTGATTCTTCAATTTACAAAAAAAAATTACTTTTATTTTCTAAAGGTCCATAAATACCAAGAATTTTTGTCCATTCATAAAAATTTTAACAGCAAGGAATTGGCCATTTAAATCTTCCAAAATTATATTTGGTTCAAGATGCGCCTTAATATAAACCGCCACACCTTTTTTTTTTAAATTGTGAGGCCGAAATAAAATCTAATCCCAATTTAAGACATTAAGATGTCTAGTATCTCTTTTTCTTATCCTAGTTTCCTGAATCAAGCAAATATCCGGCTTTAATTTTTGGAGATCATGAAATTTTTTGTTTTGTTTTTGGGGCGTATTCATCCCTTGCATGTTCCAGGAGACTAACTTTATCTGCGTATCATGACCCATTTGTACCTTATCAAAAACTGTTATTTATATCAAGTCGACTAAATCAAATGCTCAAATCAAATAGTATATTTGTCAATTATCAAAAAATTCTTCCACACCCAATCTAATCTCACTGGACAAGTTCTTAGTATTACCGAATTCCCTACTGCATGTTAATGTTTGTTCCTCTCTATCTACCGGATCTTCATCCAGTTCATCTCTCTCGTCCTCATCTATAGCTGAAGTTTCCTCATCTTCCTCTTCATCATACTCTCCCGCATCTGCTAAAATCTGCGGATGAGCCGAGGCTCCTACACATAGTTCTATTCCAACCTCATCATCTTTATTATTATCTGGACTCTCCCACCTATAACTGATCTTTTCCTTTCTAAGTAAGGCAGTCAAATTGGCATAATTTCGTCTCTTTTTCAACAAACAAGCGGGAATATCTTTTAAGACCTTAAGTTCTTGATCGTTATAACAGAAGGGTGAGTCATTATACTTGGACAGAAAGAGGTCTCAAGTTTGTCTTCTAACAAAATATACAACCACATCTCTAGGGAGACCTCTTTGTTTCGCCAATCATGAATTCACTTGATATAATTTATCTATCTCAAGCCTAAATGATTCAAAACTCTTGTCCAGAAACCAAGCAATTTTAGGAATTAATTTTTCATTTAAGTCTTCATCTCTCTCCTCTATTAATCCTCTCGTTTTTACAGCTTTCTCTCTTATTTTTTGTTCCAACACTGCAACCTCGTCTAAATAATTTTCTCTCTTAGTTTCTAGTTTAGCTATATGCATTTCCATTTTCACCAGATTAGGACCTTTGATAGTGAACATCTCTGTCTTGTCTGGATTCAGTTTCAATTTATTTTTCTTCATCCAACCCATTACCTCTTCCAAGCATTCACTCAGAGGAGACACACTAACCTTAGCCGAAGCTATTTTTGAAGGCATGGAGAAGTGTATTTGGGTATCTTCAGCATACTATTAGCATCCCATTCCATGCCTCTGGATGATCTCTCCCAGCACTTTCATATACAGTTGTCCCTCCCAATTCGTGGGGGATTGTTTCAGACCACCTGCAAAATGGCGGCTCGCTAATATTGGAGCCCCATTTAAAGTAATAGTGCGCACGGCCATTTCAGGTATGGCAGTTGTCCCTCCCTGCGAAAAGTGAGACTGCGGACCTCAAGTTCACGAATGGGGAGGGACAACTGTAAATGTTGAATAGCAGTGAGAATAGAATTTTAGTTGACTTTTTAAAAACATATATATTATTTCACCCATTAAGCCTTTTTTTAAAAAACTAAAATAATCTGAAATTGGGGAAAAGATTTAAAAAAGCTGATTTTGGACTATTTTCTATTAGAATGATGAATCAAATGCTTAAAACAATATATAATTTTCCTCCCAAAATTATTTCCAAACATTATTTAACAGGAAATTAACATACAGGATATGACCATTGTAATTCCTAGTTTTAGAGCCTTTACAGACTGCCAGAAATAGTGCAGCTTGAGACCACTTTAACTGTCCTGGCTCAGTGCTAGGGAATCATGGGGATTGTAGTTTTTTTCTGAGGCATTGAGCCTTCTCTGTCAAAGAGCTCTGGTGCCACAATAAACTACAGTTTCCATGATTCCTTAGCACTGAACCAGGACAGTTAAAGTGGCCTCAAGCTGCATTATTTCTGGCAGTCTGTAAAGGCCCTTAGTATCTTTTTCTCCCTTTTTTTTTTATGGGGATGGATGTTTGATGTCTGGTTGACATGTCTGACTAAATTGTACTTTTAATATACCAAACATGAAAACTAAATTCCAAACAAAATTGTATCATATCATATATATAAATATTTTTGTTCCTGAAGTAAAGATGTACACTGAGATTCTGCATCATCACATGGAGCTCCATCATTGTAGCTACTTCTGCCAATGCCATGCCCCCCAAAAACTACCTGGAGACATATATAGTTGTTAACAACCATAAATATGAATCCCAAAAGCTACAAGATTATAGGTGTGACTTATGATTTCATGATTATTTAAAAGGATTCTTATTGTTTTCAGTCTGTTGATGTTTTTTGTGTCTTCAAGTAGTTTCCAATTTATGATGACCCAAAGGCAACCCTATCACGGGGCTTTCTTGGAAAGATGTGTTCAAAGGGGGTTTGTCTTTGCCACTCTCTGAGGCTGAGTGTGTGATGTGCCCAGGATCACCCAGTGGGTCTCTATGGCTGAGCAAGGATTCGAACCCTGGTCTCCAGAATCCCAGTTCAAGGCTCAAACCACTAGACTACAGTGGCTCTCATTATAATTCTGTAAAGGATGCTAATACCACATTTACCCCATTTTTCTTGAAACAAGAAGGAATGAGGGAGGAAGAGAAGAGAAGAGAAGCAAAAAGAAGAATGTAAGAATAATAAAATTTGGGAACAACAACAAAAAGACACAACATTATTCTACCCTGCCAGTGTGAGCCAACAGAGCATTAGGAAATGTGATTCGTCTGCTATTTTCTTCTCTCTGTCCTTCTGCCTTAAGATTTCCCCACCACAATTTTAAATCAGCCAGTTAATTATGAAATTGGAAAATCAATTCCTAAATTGTCCTCCAGATGGAAGTTTGAGATCCTTATTATACCATACCATTATACCAGGTGATTCTGTTTAAAAACCACTTAACCTGGACTCACAACAATAGCTGAAGGCTGATGCTGTGTATTGCACCCTTGCCACATCTGTTCTTTAATGGCACTATTTCCATGTTTTTTCATCTGCACTAATGCCATTATCGCCATCCTATATGCCATGCTTCATGACTGGTTTACCATATATAGCCATAATAATGCAATTATGGTACAACATCATTACAACCTACCCTTTGTTGGCCAGATCTCGTATCATGAGAGGTGACACAGGAAGAGAAATGGACCATGCCACCATCACCAATGGCCATTTTTGATACCTTTCTCCTGTGAGGAGAGAAAAGACTTCCACATTTTTACCATTTTTGTCTAATTTATCTGAGTTGTGTATTATTGCAATCTGACACTTGCACCACTTTTCCAATAGAACCTAAACTTGCAGCCCCGTACATTCAAGTGTCTGCCCTGGTTTTGCTTTAGATTACTGGGTTGTTGTTTGTTGTTGTTGTGTGTCTTCAAATCATTTCTGACTTATGATGACTCAAATGTGAACCTATCATGGTATTTTCTTGGCAAGATTTGTTCAGAGGAGGTTTGCCATTGCCTTCCCCTGAGGCTGAGAGAGTGCAACTTGCCCAAGGTTACCCAGTGGGTTTCATAGCTAAGCAGGGAATCAAACCCTGATCCCAAGAGTTGTACTTCAACACTCAAACCACCACACCACACTGGCTCTCTATGCATGCATTACAGGAGAGCTTTTTGGAGAAGACAGCAGCAGGAGGAATCGGCTAGGCAACTTCTTTTCTTGTATTTTCTCTGCCATCTGTATTCATAGATTTTCCCTTCATGCTGAAGCTTTTTACGGATATGAGTTATTAGACAGCACAGGATGAGTCTCCCTTATACAGAATTCTGAAATCCGAAATATTTAAAAAAACCCAAATCAAAACTCTTTTCATGGGTGGCTGAGATAGTGACACCATTAATTTCTGATGGTTCATGGACAGCTAAAAGGACAAACAAATACCATGGACAGCTAAAAGGACAAACAAATGGGTCCTAGAACAAATCAAGCTTGAACTCTCCCTGGAAGTCAAGATGAGGCTGTCATACTTTGACCACATAATGAGAAGGCACAACTCATTAGAAAAGACAATGATCCTAGGAAAGGTGGAAGGAAGTAGAAAGAGAGGAAGACCACATGCAAGATTGGTAGACTCAGTCAGGATAACCATGGGCCTGAGCCTACAGGACCTGAGCAGAGAGGCAGAGGATAGGGGGGCTTGGAGACATCTCATTCACAAGGTTTTGCCATGAGTCAAGAGCAACTCAAAGGCAGATAACAACAACAACAATCAGCATGAACCACTAACATTTTCATTTCCCCCATGATCAGCATAAAATAAACCTGAAAGTGAAATGCATCCTGGTGCAGCAAGAAACAACTATGAGGTCCCCAACAGCCAGCTAACCCTAGGAAAAGCTATCTCAAATAACTACGTTTTAATTAAACAGTTTGAATAATGTTAGACAGACTTCACTTGACCAGGAGTTTCAAAGAGAAGGGGCAACGACAGAAAAGGCCCTACTTTGTATTCTCACCATCGGTTTTACTTTGAAGAAGGAAAAGCCCTGGAATATAGCACAAGATGCTGTTCAATACATATTCTCCATCTCATCCCTTCCATGTACAAAAGTCAGCCAGGTTGTCAGTTTGGTCATACAAACCTTACAAAGTGGTACTTTCCCTTTTTTAAAAAAAATGATTCTGTTAGGAAGCCATCTTGGGTCACATTCTGGGAGAAAGGCAGCATACAGATGAGACAAACAAACAAATAAAATTTGCTTTCTTGGAAGACAGCAGGCTTGATATTTCAATGGTTTTTATTCATGCCATTGAAGATAAATCACACAAAGGAATATTGTTCCATTGCCACATCAGTTGTGAGCATTGCAACACACTTTCACAGAATGTGATAACATTGTGGTTGCGCATCCTGCATTTACATCTTTTGCTGGGTGTAGTTACATGACTTAAAATGACGACAGAACTAAGCAGAGTTTCATAGTATGAGCATGGGAATTGTCCAAACTTTCAGATGTTGCCGTAGTGCAACTCCCAGCAGCCCTAATCCATCAATGTCAAGGTGAGGAACATTGCAGTTCGGTCCCCATATATTGCATAATGGTTGGTAAGTTGCACTTTTGGACTAATCTCCTACTCCTGGCAGGAGTAAATCCCCATTAGTACAATAATAATAATAATGATAAAATTTATTTATATCCTGCCCCTTTGAGATCAATCGGGGCGGCTAACAGCAATAAAATATTACATAAAAACAAACAAATCAAATTCCCTCCCCCCCCCCTTAAATCAATCCAAGTTAAAACTACAACATTTTTTATTTTTATTTTATTTTTATTTTTATTTATTTTTGGTGTTTCGGCCCCCCCAATTGTCTGAGGGACAGCAACCCGGCCCCCCGCTCAAAAAGGTTGCCTACCCCTGGTCTAGATAATCGGTTTCATCCAAGACAGCTTGGAGTTGAAGAGCAACCGCCCTCTCAATCACCTTGCTCAAAAATGGTAATAAAGAAGCTGGCCTATAATTATTCATATGCAGGGGGTCCAGGGAAGGTTTTTTCAGAAGCGGCTTAACAGCCGCCTCCTTCAGACAAGATGGAATATGTCCTTCCCTGAAGGACGCATTGATGATGTTCGCAAGGAACTTCCGCAATGCATCCCCCCCCGGACAGCCAGCCATGATGGGCAAAGATCGAGAGGGCAAGGTGTTTTCCTCACACTACCAAGGAGCTTGTCCATGTCATCGTTACTCACAGATTGGAGCTGATCCAGTATAATTACATCGATGGAGTCGCTGGACACATCTATGGTTTCTGTTAAAGCCCTGGCGTCTAAGTCGGCTCTTATCTGAGAGATTTTATCTGCAAAGAAGTTGTTAAACACATCACAGCAGGCCGTCGTTGGGGAGAATTCTGGGTATTCCAGATCTGTATCACACCACACTGTTATACCACCATTGCAGTGGTTTAGGCCCACTTGTGTCTCAGCACACTGGCCTTTATAACCTTGCTTTCCTACTCTATGCTCTATGCACAGCATGTGTTTTGGTCTGTATTTTTATTTTTACTTTTTCATTTATGCAGTCATAGCAATCAATTAAGTAAAAGAAAAGAAACTGGAAAGAAGAAAAGAAAAACAACCTGCTTGGGAATAACAGGGAAGCTGGGAAGAGGAGCCCATTTGCAATACATATCGGAACTGCTTTGGGATAAACTTATCACATGTGAATCAAGAGTGGGAAAGCAGCATGATCGGGAGGCATCTATGAATTTTGTGTTAATGCAAAGGAGTGCTTCAGGAATGGATGGAAAACAAAGCAGCTACAGGACAGACATGCTGTTGGGTGATAAGGTACAGCCACAGATATGACTATCCTGCTGTAATTCTGCTTTGTAAGCTTTGTGTGATAAGGTCCAGACTCACACAGTGGCATGGTTCTCCTAGTGTTGTTGTGCTGTACAGTCATTGTGAATGGGATTTTTGTCATGCTGGAAATACAATGGGCCTTTGGTATCAGCTGCGGTTTGGTTCTAGGACACCCTGTGGATACCAAAATCCATGGATGCTCGAGTCCCATTAAATGCAATGGCATAGTAAACTGACGTCCCTTATATAAAATGGCAAAATTTTGGAATTTATATACAGTACTTTTAAAATATTTTCAAGCCATGAATGATTGAATCCATCAATATGGATGGTCGCCTGTAATCCATTATTCACCCCCCTTTCCTGCTATGGGTCAGTAACCAGTTTGAGTGCAGATGTCTAATTCCATTTCATTGCAAGAATGGTCAATTAGTAGGTGCATTGCAGGCTTGGTCTGGTTGTTCCTCCTTTAGGGGATCCCAAGGAAATCTGCAGGAAGAGAGCCTCCCATAACTTTGAATGCTTGGACTGGGAAGACAGTGGCATCACATTGGTTGGTGTCATCCAGTGTGGGTCTTGGAAAGGGCTGTAGTGGGGGAGGGTGGCCTTTTCTGCCCACTCTCCCTCCTTCCCTCCCACCAACTTGCTCACCTGCCCCCCCCCATGGTCAGCTAGACAGACCTCTGCAGCATCTGGAGGGCCCATTTAAAGTCTGATGTGGCTGCTGGATAAGCAAAAAAGGGAGCCAATGCCCTTCCTTACTCGCTTAGTAGCTACACCAGTCCCACCAGGTGTACCATCTCACCTGGTGTACATCCCCTCTGGGATGTTGCCCAGTGTGCACTGTGTGCTTTGTTTTGAGAGTTACAATTTGTGGTGCCCCCCTAACACAGTGGACTATTGATTTACCTGGGACAGAGGGGGAGCATGCCTGGGAGATTGGGGTGAAGGTGAATTCCTCATCTGCACTCAAAATGGTGATCCAGCATCACCAGTGAGATGGTTCTTGTACTTGCAAAAAAGCACTTTCTTGCAGTCTCCCTTTTCACAACATGGGGTGAAATGACTATGGAATGCAGTAGAATCAAAATTACTGTATAATACTTCTGCATTCACACACACACACATTTCACAAAGCAAACATCATGTTGAAGTTGCACTATGATTTGCTGTTGTTAACTGCCCTTGAATCGATCTTGACTCATGGCGGCTGTATGGATGAGACATCTCCAAGACCCCCTGTCCTCCACTGCTCTGCTTAAATCCTGCAACCCCTTAATACCCAAAGTGACCTCTTTCATAGAGTCCATCCATCTAGCATGTGGCCTTCCTCTCTTCCTACTTCCCTCCACCTTCCCTAGCATTATTGTCTTTTCCAAAGAGTCCTCTCTTCTCATGATGTGTCCGAAGTACAACAGCTTCAGTTTGGTCATCTTGGCTTCCAGGGAGGTTTCCGGTTTGATCTGCTCTAGGATCCATTTGTTTGTCCTTTTGGCTGTCCATGGGATCCTCAGCACTCTTCTCCAGCATCACATTATCTCAAATGCATTGATTTTCTTCCTATCATCTTTCTTAATTGTCCAGCTCTCACATCCATACATGGTAATAGGGAATATAATGGCTTGTATGATTCTGACTTTTGTGCTGAGTTGTATATCTTTGCATTTTAGAATCTTTTCTAGTTAAATACACATCCATGCACACATGAATGTATATTACATATATAATTTAAATTTAATGAAATATACATCACCAGTGGGATGAATCAAAGTAAAGTAACTTGCAAAGAACCCCTCTTACCTGTGGCACCTCTTGTAATGTGAGATCTGAGAGGTGATGGTGTGCTATAATGAAGCTGTGCCATAATTGTGTTATTATGGCTATTTTTTTACTTGAAGCAAACCAATCACAAACACAAGGGGGGGGGGGGCAAACGGGGCAGTGATAAAGGTATTGCTGCAGATTTAAAAAAACTGCAAGTCATGCCATTACAGCACAAATGTGGTCAAGGTGCAATACACAGAGTGTCAACAATCTGCTATGGTTAGGAGTACTGTACAGCTGATGTGATTTTCCAGGTGAATAATCTGGCATAATGGCATGGTGTATTAAGGACCCTAGTCCAAAAAGTTACCTTTTCTGCATTCTGGGACTGCATTAGGCACAATAAAACAGTTTTGGAAGAGATAAAGGGGGGGGGAGATAAATTGGCTGCTCGAGATCTGGAACAGATCCAGACTACCTTAATCTTAACAAAGAAAGCCTACAAAAGACTGCAGCAATTATAGAACCATAGCATTAGTTTCTCACATAAGCAAAATTATGTTAATAATTCTGCATCCTAGACTCCAATCATATATGGAGAGAATTGCCAATGTCCAAGAAGGATTCAGGAAGGGAAGAGACATTAGGGAACCACACTACAAACATATGGTGGATAATGGAGCAAGCCAAAGAATTCCAGAAAAAAAAATCAGCATGTGCTTTATAGACTATCACAAGGCTTTGACTCCATAGATCATGAAAAACTATGGAATGCTCTTAAAGAAATGGGAATGCCACTACATCAGATAGTCCTGAGAAGAAATCTGTACTTAGGACAAGAGGCTAATGGAGAATATGAAGAAACATAATGGTTCCTAATTGGCAAGAGGCTCAGGCAAGGCTGCATTCTATCACTCTATCTGTATATCATACATAGAGCAGGTTTAGACATGGAAGAAGGAGGAGTGAAGATAGAAGGAAAGAACATCAGCATTCTAAGATATGCAGGTGACACCATACTATCTGGACGTTATCACACGGGGTCTAAAGCAGTACCATCCCCGTACCATCCCCGTCCCATTCCGGATCCTTTGCCCCTGTGTTCAAACGACGTCGCAGCAAACCCCGCCCCATCCAGTGCCATCCCCGGCGCATTGCGGCATCATCCCCGTTCTTTGCAATTCCTCTTTCATTTGAAGAATTACATCTGCCGCAACCAGAACCATACCGGAATGATGATGCTTTCTTGTCTGAAGCTATGGGGTCTATTCCGGTATGGTTCTGGATTGATTCCATGCCGCTTTCTTGCCGCCGCGTGTGATAACGCCCTTAGTGGAAAGCAGCACAAACTTAGAACAATCACTAAAGAAAGTCAAAGATGAAAGCACAAAAGCAGGCCTAATGTTAAATATAAAGAGAATAAAACTAATGACCACTGAGGATTTACATGCATTCAATCTAGATAACAAGGAAATCAAAATACCGTAATTAAAAGTTCCCCATATCTTGGATCAAATGGATCAGGATGGAAACTGCAGTCAAGAAATCAGAAAAAAATCTAGGAATGGGAAGGGCAGCTATGAAAAGAACCAGACAAAATTCTAAATTGTAAAGATATACAGCTGAACGCTAAAGTTAGAATAATCCCAGCCATGGTATTCCCCGTCACCATGTATGGATGTGAGAGCTGGGCAGTGAAGAAAGCAGATAGAAGGAAAATTAATTAATTTGAGATGTGGTGCTGGAGAAGAGTGCTGAGGATCCTGTGGATGGCCAAAAAGGCAAACAATTAGGTCCTAGAACAAATCAAGCCTGAACTCTTCCTGGAAGGCAAGATGACTACACTGATGCTGTATAATCCAGTTTGACACCACTTTAACTGCCATGGCTAAATGCTATGGATTCTAGTAACTGTAGTTTGTGGTGGCACTAGAGCTTGCTGACAGAGGCTAAATGTCTCACAAAACTACAGTTCCCAGAATTCCATAGCATTGAACCATAGCAGTTAAAGTGGTGTTAAACTGGATTATTTCTGCATTGCTAATACAGTATTTTTTTTTTAAATGAATTTTGGCTCCTGTTTTGTTAATTTACCAGTAAGCATCTATAAATAATAAAATGTCCATGTTCTTGTTAACCATATTGATTCCAAGGCTACGCAGCCGGAAAGAGGCACTGGACAGGGATGCCCCCTTTCATCTTTGTTGCTTGCTTTCATAGGGCATCTATCTGAATATATAAGAGCGTCCTCATTAATAGAAAGGGTTCAAATAGATGGCAAGCAACACATCCTGAATCTTCATGTGGATGATTTGTTGTTATTTCTACATCAACCAGATACAGCTGTTGACAAATTAAAAGAGGATTTTAGCTTCCTTTTGCCCCAGTCATAGGTTGCAGAATTAACTATGCAAAATCTCATTCATTTTGTCTAAACATTCCTCTTAATAAACAGCTACCTTTGGATTACAGAATACGCAGCACAAGTCGGTGGTGGAAGCACCAGGTGGCCAAGAGGATACCCACACACAGAGCCACAGCGGCACGGGAACAGAGGGCCAGGTAATAGGGGCAGAATGGGATAGCTATGGGGCCAGGAGTATCCTGGGCAGTGCAGACAAAGCCTGAGTGCTAGCATGGTCCTTTGGAATGCATGCTTTCAGTGAAAGCAGAAACCAGAGCTCTCCCCAATAAAAGACTAACCAGCAGTGACAAACATTAGCACATTCCTTTAATTAGATTAATGTTCTAATGTTTTATGGCTTCACTTTGGTTCATTATGGTCTCAGGTCTGGAATCAAGGAAAGGCAAGTTTGGGGTTCTGGGGGAACTGACCTACATTCTGTCAGACTTGGGAGTGCCCAATCTACTTCCCCTCAAACTCCATGCTGTCCAAGGTACCAGCTCAGCAAGAAATTGTGTTGTAGCATGTGGATGACCTTTTAGTTGGTGGGAAAACCATGGATGGGCATTTGGAAAACACGATCATCTTATTGTTGAATTAACAGCCTATAGAGTGTCCAAAAGGAAGGCACAGGTTGCAGAAACAGAAGTGAAATATGGATTTGACTTGTCACAGGGCCAGTAGAAGCTAGGGCCTGAGAGAAAAGAGGCTGTCTGCGGGATAGCAGTCCAGAAAACTAAAATGGTCAAGGGTCTGGACATGTCCCTCTCCCAGTTGGCAGAGATCTGCTATAGAGTTCATTCTAACAAGGATCAGGAGAAGACAAAGGAAAAAGAGATGTGAAAAAAGAGAAGGAATTGGAGCTGCACGCCACTCTTCTAGCAGCAGAAATTCAAGGAAGGAAGAGAGAGGGGCTTGGATGTGGTCAAGGATGTCGATTCAAGGGTGACAGAGTATGTGGAATTACTCTGGTAGTGCAGTAGTTAAATGCTGGTACTGCATCCACAGTGTTGTATGTTTGGTCCTAATGGAGAGCTCCAAGGTCCACTCAGCCTTTTATCCTTTCATAAGTCAGTAAAATTAATACCCAGCTTGTTGGAGGCAATTGGCTTACACACTTAGGGAGTGCTAGTTCACTGATAAGCAGTATAGAAATGTACTTGCTATTGCTATAATGAATGGTAGCAGAGGATGTGGATGTGAGAAAGGTGTGTGGGGGGGGGGCTCGGCCGAGTACAGTGTGCATATTGTTGAAAGCAAGGTCACTGGGAGAAAGAATGCCCAAAGAAAGCAAGAGATAAAGGGAAGGAAAACTCAGATTCTTGGTGCCTGGAAAGGGACAAGGGTATACTTTTCAAATCAGATGGATTCTGTAGCATAGGGCTAAATAAGTGGATAACAAGAAAATAAATTCCTTTGAGATGTGGTGCTACAGAAGAGTGCTGAGGATATTGTGGACAGCCAAGAAGACAAACAAAAGGGTCCTTGAACAGATCAAACCAGAACTCTCCCTGGAAGCCAAGATGACAAAACTGAGGTTGTCTTACTTTGGTCACATCATAAGAAAGCATAACTCACTCGAAAAGACAATAATGCTTGGAAAGGTGAAGAGTAGTAGAAAAAGAGGAAGACCTCACATCTTCCACTTTAACAATTATGGATCCATCCTACAGAAACTTGGGGTTTGTAACTTGGTGAGGACACTCTTTCCAAAGAAGGATAAAGACCTTGTAAAACTACAAATCCCAGGATTCCATATGATGGTAGAACATCACTTAAAGTGGTGTCAAACTGCATTATTTGTACAGTGTACATGCTTCCTAAATCTTCAGAGAGCAGCTCAGCTGTTGGCAAGGAGCTTGGTGTGATTTAGGTACTTGGCTTTTGGAGAGCTTCACCCCTTACAAAGCAGGAATGTGGATTAGGAAGAGAAAGAGAAAAGAATGTGGATTAGGAAGAAAGGGGGGGGGGAATGGATACTCTTGTACTGAGGGGAAACTGGTTGGAAGAAGGGATAGATTTGAAAAACATCCAGGACTTAGATCACTTGAGAATCTACCTCTCCACAAAAAATATTTAAAATATAATATATTATCAATCCCTAACAAATCAGACAGTCAGTTAATTCCTTTTAATCGATTGATTGATTGATTTAAAAGTAAAATTTTAAGTGACAGAAGATAATGGAAAAACCATAAGCAACACATAGAATTACATTTTTTAGCATCACAGTGAATAAGACAAAAGAATTAGATTTTTACTTTTTTAGTGATAAGTGGAATGAATTCCTTCAAAGACAAACATGCACAGACAGAGGGCCGAAACAGACAGGCTGGTAAAACCACCTTCTGGGCTGCTTGGGAGTGTAGCATTTACACACTACACCCCCCCAAGACATCTGGAAGCCACCCTGGCCGATTACATGGGGGCACCTTCTTGGAATTGGAGTTTATTGTGATCCCAGAGCTCTCTGACAGAGAAAGCTAAATGTCTTTCAGGAGATTATCAAACAGGGTAAGGAGGGATCACTCCCATCCTTACCCTGTCCTTATGGCGTCTGCGTTTATCCCATCCTTCTCTCATTAGTGGCCTTGTAATTGTATTAACAGGAGTTTCCATTAATACATAGGGACAGGGCCATGCTTCTTACTGATAGGAGAAGGATGGGATAAGTGCGATGTTGTCTGAAAATCTTATCATGATCGCACAATAAGAATTGCGAAAGGATAGGATAATGATATATGTTAATGTGATAATCTTTGCACAATCATGCCATAAGGATGGGGTAAGGACAGGAGCGTTCCATCCTTTACCCTGTGTGATAATCTCCAGAGTTCCCAGAATTCTCTAGCATTGAGCCAGGGCAGTTACAGCAGTCTCAAATTGGATTACACTCTCCCCTCCACATTTGTGGCTTTGACTTTTGCGGATTTGATTACAGTCACCCCTCCATTTTTGCAGGGGATCCATTCCGGTCCTCCCCTTGTGCGAAAAGGGAAAATGTGGATATTCAAGCCCATTGGCTTGAATGGCGTGTGCCTCATTTTGTCCCCCTCCATTCGCTGTCCGCAAAAGGGTGCGGGACTGTATTTGCGGTTTTGATGAATATGTTCTCTTTGAGGAATCTCTAGTTCTTCCAGCACAACTCTGCCAGAGGTTGACCACAGAGTTGTTCTGGAGAAACTAGAAATTCCTGGAGAAAATACTTCTCTGGGCCTTTGTAGGTCCTCCAGCATGATTCTATGGCCAGTTTCTGGCAGGTGTTGACCACTGAGTTTTACTGGAGGACCTGGAGATTCCCAGAGGTGTTCTCTCAGGTAAAAAGAAGTGTGTGGTGTTTTGTTTTTGTTTTTTAGGTTTTCCCAGATTCATGGGGGTCCTTTATAAGCAGGGGGAGAAGTGAGATATCAATCCCCACCACGACCACCCTGAGCGTACGTGGGCTGCGGGTCTCCATCCTGAACCTCTCTGGAGAGATTGTTATTCTTGATCAAGGGGTTCCCCTCCCCTCCATAACAGAACAGTCCAGGAGTCTATACAGGAGCAAAGAAAGAACAACTTTATTGACAGGATTCCAACATTTATAAGCTCGCAAAGCTTGCTTGCTATAAGACATTACAGATGACAAAATTTCACGTGTACATTATAGAGGTTCTCATGACTTCATTCAGTGAATGTTTTAACAATCAACAATGGAACATTTAATTTACTTTTCCTTAGTCAGCCCCTGCATATGAAATGTATCAAAGGGGGATAAATTTCATACTGGGAACTGCAGTTGCCAGCAGTCCTGCAGCTGCAAATGTATCTCTGTCAGTTCCCCTGTCCAAGGCTGTTTTCCAACTATCAGGACTCTGTGGTATGGCTTCACTTTGGTCTGTTAGTAGTTCCAGGTTTGAACACAGGGTTCTAGGGGACCCAGTCTACCTTCTGTCAATCTCAGAGATATTGATTTTCCCATCCCACTTCAACCCTGTGCTGCCTATGGGCTGAAGTTAGTGGTTTGATTTAGTGGTTTGATTGGAAGGAAATATTAATGTCTTTCACTACTGATTGCTTCAATTAGGGAGGGCCTCAGGTTTCTACTTTCAGCCCCAGAGCTCTCTGACAGAGAAAGATAAATGTTTCACAGTTCCCAGAGTTCCCTAGCATTGAGCCAGAGAAGTTACAGTGGTCTCAAACTGGATTACACTCAGCCCTCCACATTTGCAGCTTTGACTTTTGCGATTTGTGGTTTTGAGTAATATGTTATCTCTAGAAATTTCTAGGTCCTCCACAGCAACTCTGCCAGAGGTTGACCATACTAGAGTACTTAAAAGTTCCTAGAGAAAACGCTTCTCTAAGCATTTGTAGGTCCTCCAACATGACTCTATGGTCAACTTCTGGCAGATGTTGACCATAGAGTTGCACTGGAGGACCTGGAGATTCCTAGAGAGGAGTTCTCTCAGGTACAAAGAATACCGAGTGTTTCGCTATTTGCGGTTTTCCCACATTCACTGGGGTCCTTCACCCCTAACCCCAGCCAATGTGAAGAGACCCCTGTATTTCTGCAGTGTGCTTGGGACCCACTTCTCGCGAGAGTTCTGGCCCTGGCCCTGAGGCGCCCAACTGCCTCTTTCCAGGCGAGCATTCCCGCCCCGCCCCTCTCCTCCAGTTCTCGCGAGAAGAGGCTGCTGCTACTGGAAGAGCCAAAATGGCGGCGCTGGCGGGCTCCCCTTCGCCTGGGCTCCCTTCCTTGGTTGCAGCGGCGCCGGTGGCGCCAACGACGACCCCGAGCCCGGCCCCTCCGTTGCCTTCTGGGCCGCCGGGCTACCGTCCCTTCGAGCCGGAGTCGGTGGGGCTGAGCCCCGGCTGGAGGCTGACCAGCTACGGGGAGCTGCGGGGCTGAGGCTGCAAAGTCCCCCAGGAGACGCTGCTCAGGCTCCTGGAGGGACTCGGCGGCCCTCGCCCGGCCTTGGCGGAGGAGGCGGCGGGGGAGCCCACGGCGGCCACCCCAACCCTCGGTGAGGGGAAGGAGCAGGGGATAAATCCTCCCTAGACAGAAGGCTGGGATGGAGGGCAGGTCCTGGGAAAGGAGGACCCCTGGTTCATGGGGCTGCAGGGGGATAAGGCTTGATTTGTGGGGGTACAAATGCACAGGGTGACCAGATGTCCTCCTGACCGCAAAGGAGGACCACCAGGCACCACAAAAGGAAGGACGTGTCAAGGCAGAATGTAGCAGGACGTTACTAAATAAACGCTCAAAACACAGAAATGTAAATGCTTGCTTCTTAGTCATGCTCAGAATGGAGGATGTTTTGGAATTCCTTCTAGACAGAAGGCTGGAATGTAGGACATGTCCTGAGAAAGGAGGACCTCTGGTTCCTGGGGCTGGAGGGGGTAGGACAAATCTTGCTTTGTAGGGGTTCATACGCAGAATGGTGACTCGCTGTTGTGACAGGGACAGAGTGACCAGAGCTGCATCCACACTCTGCAGAAGTAACCCAGTTTGACACCAACACTTTGATAGGAGAGCTCTGGTGTCACAACAAACTACCCTTCCCAGAATTCCATAGCGTTGAGCCATGAAAATTAAAGTAGTGTCAGTCTGAATTATTTCTGCAGTGCGGATGCAGCCTAAATGTCCTAACTGCAAAGGAAGACAAGGCACTGCAAAATGGAGGATGTTCAAGAAAAATGCAGCAGGACATTACAAAATAAAAGCTAAAAATACTCATAGATATATAAATTCATGCTTCTTAGTTATTTTGGAATTTCTCCTGGACATAAGGTTGATATGTAGGACATGTCCTGGAAAAGGAGGGTGACCAGAGGACTCTCAAGGTCTGAACAGCATTTATTGACATAACTTGGTACTCCACTGGCTGCCAATTAGTTTCTGGGCAAAGTACAAAGAGTTGGTTGTTACCTTTAAAGCCCTGCATAGTGTTTTGAGCTTTTATTTAATAATGTCTTACTACAGGTTACCTACAAGATTGTCTTCTCCCATATAATCCTTCCCGTACAGTGAGGTCCTCTAGGGAACATTTATTTCAACCGGCCAGGACTGGACTAGCAACTGTTGCCCAGAGGACATTTTAATTAGCTGCCCCTAGACTGTGGAATGACCTACCAGAAGAGATTTGACAGCCGAAAAAGCTGACTGCATTTAAAATAGCATTAAAGACATTTCTTCTGCCAGGCCTACACAGTCAATTTTAAATCATGATTTTTTAAAATTTGTATATGTGGTCTTATGAGTATATTTTAATGGCTTTATAGTGTATTTTAACTGTGGATTTATGTGTTTTTAATTGTTTTGTATTTTAATGTACTGTGCTTCAGCTCCAGCCTGGAGGAGAACTGGGAAATAAATAAATTAGAATTGTTATATTGTTACTTCTATTATCATTAGCTTGAAAAGGTATGATGGACTGAAGCTCTTCATGTGGTGTGAGGTGACAGTTTTCAGTGCATCCTTAACTCTGAAGAGTTTATATACAAAGGTGATTCCTCTCTCCCTTGCACTATGTTCCAGCCTATTGGAATTGCCACATTGGATAGGCTAAAATGGATGGTTTGCTGGGTTTGCTTCCAGGATCCCCCATGGGTACCAAAATCCATGGATGCTCAAGTCCTATTAAATACAATGGTGTAGTAAAATGGTGCCCCTTATATAACATGGCAAAATCCACATTTGCTTTTTAGAATTTATATTTTAAAAAAATATTTTCAACCCATGGATAGTTGTCTCTGCGGATTAAGAATCTGGATACAGGGGGCCAATTGTACTCTTTTCTATTCTAATTTATCAACTTTGGTTCAAAACACACAGCAGAAATAATCCAGTTTGAGACTGCTTTAACTTCCCTAGCTCAATACTAGGAATTTCTGGTAACAGTCGTTTTGTGAGACACTCAGCCTTCTCTGTCAGAGAGCTCTGGTGCCATAATAAACTACAGTTACCAGAATTCTCTATCACTGAGTCAGGGTAGTTAAAATGGATTATTCCTGCAGTGTGTTTTGGACCCTAGTCTGAAGATAGGAGTGTTCTGATCACACTGTTATTTGGTAGAAATACTTGTAGGGGTACTGTAATGCTGGTGTTCTCTCCATAGGCATTGGGATGGACTCCTGTGTGATCCCTTTGAGACATGGGGGCCTGTCCCTTGTACAGACTACAGACTTCTTTTATCCACTGGTGGAAGACCCCTACATGATGGTGAGTGTGGAGCATGGGAGAGTACTAATAGGAAGGGTGGGGGGGAATTGCTGATCAGTTAGAAGGAACCCAGCTATGTCTGTGGTGGAGCATGGTACTTGTGCTGGGAGGAAGCATGCCTGACACTTGAAGTTCATCAAGACAATTGTCTTGTGTTTCATCTTCTTTTATATCCAACACTGTTGCTGCTTGTGTCTCATCTAGGGCCGGATTGCTTGTGCCAATGTGCTGAGTGACCTCTATTCCATGGGTATCACAGAGTGTGACAACATGCTTATGCTGTTGAGTGTGAGCCAGAAAATGAGTGAGGAGGTGAGGAGCAATCCTATCAAAATCAAAACCTGTCTGTATAACTTTATATAACATTCTGTATGTAATTAGACTGCCACCAAGTAAGGACATTACTTGTTTGGATTAAACTTGCTACACCAGAAACTGCTTGAGCCTGGATGCTCCCAGGGCAATGGAGCTAGTGGTACCTCTGAAAATTATAAAGGGAAAGGGGGCATTATTCAGTGGTAGAACATTTAATGCAGAAGCTGCCAGGTGCAATGTCTGGAATTTTCAGTTAAAATGGTCAGTTGGCAAATGATGAGAGAAGATGGCTCTCTGGATCAGAACATGGAGACCCACTGCAGGGCTAAATTAAAATACAGTCCGCCCCTTAGTATCTGCGAGGGATCTGTTCCGGACCCTCCCCCCTCCCTCCCTGCAGATACCAAAATCTACGGATGCTCAAGTGGATTCAAGTGACTTCAGTGGCCCTCATGCGGAGATGCCTGTCTTCCTCTCTCACCTGTGGCAGGTAGGCAGCAGGGGGCTGCCGCTGCTGCTTCTCCCTCCCAGCTCTCACCGATGGCAGGTGGGCAGCTGGAAGCATGGGGCCACCATCGCTTCCTCTTCTGCCTCCTCCTCTGCCTCTCCCTCCCTCCCTCCTCTCACTGGCAGTGGCCGGTGGCATGGGGCTGCCTCCTCCTCCTCTTCCTTCGCCACCAGCGCCGCCTCAGCACAGGCTTGCCATCCGTGGATGGTCAAATCCACAGATGGCAAGTCCATGGATACTGAGGGTGGACTGTATAGTCTGTCTTAATATAAAAACTGCTTCTATTTTAAAAAGAAAAAAGTGTATTTTGACCTGAATGAAATTGCTAGCCCGAGCCATGGTACATTCAGTGAATCAGTAAGAGTGTGGGAAAGCAACACCTATGTAAATTCCACTGATGCAGTTATTGGGATTAATAGTGGGAGTCATAATTGAATTTTAGGGTTTATGTGCTTCAAACATTAATGCAGTTTTTCTGGGACAAACCTAACTGGGATTGTGTCAATGATTATTTGCTGAGATAAGATCAAGACACCTTGAGTCAATTCAAACATCATGCCAAATCTTAATTTGCACTGATTGAGGTTTAGAACTCAAACCTGGCTTGTGCATCCATATCATTAGTCAAATTATGTTTTAAAGCAGTTTTCTGTACAGCATTCCTGTTTCTTTGGTGAAACAACTTGCACTAATGTGAAGGAACAATTGAAATTATGGCTTGCCAGTTTCCTGGATCTTTTATCATATTTCCACCCAGGAACGGGATAAAATCATGCCACTGATAATCAAGGGCTTCCGAGATGCAGCAGAAGATGGTGGCACCTCAGTAACTGGTGGGCAGACGGTCTTGAATCCTTGGATTATTGTTGGAGGAGTTGCAACAGTTGTTTGTCAGCCCAATGAATTTATCATGTGAGTATTGAGATCTCATTGTGAGAGAATTTGAGAAAGTTGCAAGTGTATTTGTAGAAAAGATAATTGTGTTGTAGTGCCATTTACTGCTGAGAGATAGTGAGGATGCATGCAAGATTACAGAGTTGTTGAGTCACACTGGAGGAGTGAAAAATATCTTAATTGAATTTGGGATTGCTCAGGTTTACAAGAGGAAACTGTTGGGCTGGGGAATGGAAAATTTTCCTTCCAATTCCAAGGCAACCTTGGTATAAGGGCTCTTATGGTGGCTACCAAATCATATGCAAAATGAAGCAATAGTGACCGTAAAATAGTCTCAAGCTATATAATATCATCTGGTGCTGAAAATAAGCAGCACAGGCTTTGTAAATAGTCTGGATAGGGCATTTTTAAAAAAATTATATGTAAACACTCCTCTTGGAACTTCATGGCCATGATTACCGTAGGGGCTGGTCCAATGTATGTAGCAGTACACTCTTGATCCGGCTTTCCCAACTAGGCTGGAATATATTGGTCTGACAATTCACCTAATTATTGAGATTTAGAATTATGGTGGTTTTGGAGACTTGTGGAATAAGAAGTATTTTTTGGCAGAAGAGGTTGTTATGCTTGTGTCAAATGGAGAGTTTCCAGCTGGATCCAAGACATAGGAACTAATTCTTTGAGAGAGGGCAGTCTCGGGTATCTTAGGGCCTTTACAGCCAGCCAGAAATAATGCAACTTGAGTCCACTTTAACTGCCCTGGCTCAGTGCTAGGGAATCATGGGAACTGTAGTTTTTTTCGGAGACATTGAGCCTTTTTTGTCAGAGAGCTATGGTGTCACAATAAACTACAGTTCTTCTTTGTGGTCTCTGCGAATCACACAAACGGGTAATGACTGCGCATGCGCAGCAACTTCGGATCCTTCTGGAATCACTAGGCAGACTTTAAAGTTGCAACTTTTCCCTGGGCTGGACTTAAGTTGCAACTTTTTGGCGGTAGCGTCGCCCATCCCTATAAAGGCCCTCTGCTGGTACCGCCCCCTTCCGTTCCTTTCGTGCGCCGCGTTAGCAGCTTCGGAGGAACCTTTGCTCGCTTGGCTAGCAAACTCTTCGTTTGGAATCACACGTGCTATCGAACCTTGGACTGTTTTTGACTACGACTTGCTTCTTTGCTGCTCTTGTTTGCTGTTGGTGACCTGGTATGTCGACTACTCTTTGTTTGAAGGGATGGCTTCCAAATCCTTTAAACAATGCCCTAAGTGCAACAACAAAATCCCAAACTCTGATCCGCACTCTCTTTGCCTGCTTTGTTTGGGTCAGGCCCCTAATCCTAAGGCCTGTTCTGACTGCCGCTCCATGCCGCCCCATGCCCTGAGGAATCGGGACAAGCGGCTGAAGGCAGCCCTTTATGAGGAGGCTTTGCGCCCCCCCTCTAAAGAGGCTTCATCAGGAGATGTGCCTACAGGAGCCCCTTCTAAATCCAAGAAGAAGGTGGGCGTGACAGGCACTACCGGAGACGAGGCTCCTAAGACCTCTAAGAAGGCCCAGCCTGAGCGGGGTCGATCCCCTGGGCCCAGCAAGGGAAAGAGCTCGTCCAAGAGGCATCGCTCCCTGGACATGGAAGGAGAGTCGTCTAAGGACGCACCAGCTAAAAAATCCCGTGTGCGATCGGGAAAGCCTAAGGAGCTTCACGGGCTTGAGCCTCTTCCTCCATCCCGCTCCAAGTCGTCCTCTCCACCCTTGGTACCATCTGTCCTCAGCCCGCCTGTTCTGGAGGCCGTCTTGGAATCCCTGATGCACCCTCCTCCTCGCGTTGTGTCGTCTGACTCCGAATCGGAAGGGGAGATCAGAAGACATCCCAGTTTCAGCTCCTGGACTGTCTACTCTCCATAGAGATCATGCCACCCTCGGCACCAAGGCTGAATCTAGTCTCCTCGATCCCGAGACCGAGAAGATCCTCCAGGAAAACCCCGACCTGGTTTATGATTCTCTAACTCATCGTTTCCTCATGCAAGTGGATCCGAAGACTTACTTGTCCCGTCCTTCCACTCTGCAAGTTCAAGCTCAGGTACATAGGGTGCCCTCTCCTTCTCCACCGGTTCGGGCGTCTCATCATCGCTCCCGGTCTCGTCGTGACCATACTTGGTCTCGTTCTCCCTCGCCACCTTGTGTACGGGACCATCAGGCCAGAGCCCATCGTCCTCGCTGGGACTATTTCCGCTCTCGCTCTCCCACGCCTCATTCCAGGTCACCTTCTGTTCTCTCTGCTCGCTCCGTCTCGTCTTCCAACTCGTCTTCTCCACCCTCGCAGGAAGCCAGTGTCTTGGTTGAACATCACCCGGCCTCACCCACGGATGATGTCAAGTTCTTCTCGAAGCAGATCGTCCGTATGGCAGACGCGCTGGATGTTGAATTGGTACGGTCTGATAGCCAGCCCAAGGATTCTATTGAACGTAGAGTTCATGGCAGAGTCCCCACACCTCCAGCTCTTGGGTTCCTTCCTTCACTCCAGGGCCTCGCAGAGCGTTCCTGGTCAGCCCTAGCCTCGGTCTCGTCCACCTCCAGGAAGATCGAAACCTCTACCGGATTGCCCCTTCACAATCGTCTTGGCTATTCGAACATCCCAAGCCTAACTCTGACATTGTTGAAGATGCTCAGACGGTGACGTCTTCGAAGCTCACCTCTCCGGTAGACAAGGATGGCAAAAAGATTGATGGACTGGCCAAGAAATGCTACGCTGCGGTTGTCCTCAACATGAAGGTTGCGAACTACGCTGCTTGTATGGGGGCTTATCAGCAGCATGTTATGGAGAGACTCCTGCCTCTCCTGGAAGACCTCCCAGACGACAAGAAGGCCCTGGCTATAGCCCTCCAGTCAGAGTCTCACTCCATCGGGACCCAACAAATTGTGTTGGCACGCCATGCCGCGGACTGCTCCGCGAAGTTGGTCGCGGGCTCAATCGCCCTAAGGAGGTTCGCCTGGCTCCGGTCCTCCGATCTGACCACCAATGCTAGGGCTATGATTGAGGACCTACCATTCGATGATTCTGGCCTCTTCAACAGGAGTACAGATGAGAAGCTCAACCTGAAGTACAAAATGAAGGTTGCGGCTAAAAAACATGGTACGGCCTCATCATCCCTGCACCCACGCCACCGCTTTGGAGGTGCGAGACCCTGGTACCCACAGCACCACCAATGCTCCTTCTATCAGGAGAGATCCTACCAGCCTGACCAGCCCGGGCAGAGGAATCTTTCCAAGTCATCCTCCTCCTCGGGACGCCAGCCCCAGTCTAGATTCTGCCAGTTCAGGAAAAAGGATGGAGATAGGCCCAAGAAGGCATTGTGATGTGTTGCAGCGCATTTCGCCGGCCCTTTCCTGTTTGGGGACAGATTGAGACCCTTTCTCACCTCTTGGTCTCAAATTACATTTGATTCTTGGGTGCTTTCCATTGTGGCCAATGGCTATGCCCTCGAGTTTTCAGAGCTCCCTTCCACAGGAGTATTCCTCTCTACCCCCCCCCCCCACCTTACTCAACGAAGTGCGCTCTTTATTGGATAAAGGGGCTATAGAGCCAGTGGACTGTTCTTCTTATCCCTGTTCCTTTTTTTCTCGATACTTCATGGTACCAAAACGGGATGGGGGCCTGAGACCTATCTTAGACCTGCGGCAGCTTAATAGGTCCATGACTTACAAGCGATTCCGTATGGTAACCTTGGCGTCTATTCTACCATTGTTACAGGAGGACCTGTGGATGGCAACTCTGGACCTCAAGGATGCCTATTTTCACATTGGGATTCGAGAGGACCACAGAAGATTCCTGGCCTTCGCTGTAGGTGACCAAGTGTTCCAGTACAGAGTCCTGCCCTTCGGCCTCTCCACCGCCCCTCGGGTCTTCACAAAGTGCATGGCTCCAGTGATAGCCTTCCTACATCAACGGGCCATCTCTGTCTACCCATACCTGGACGATTGGCTCCTGGTGGCTCCATCCCAAGAGCGACTCTTACAAAACATCGACTATACTATGGATCTTCTACGGTCCTTAGGACTCATGGTCATTCTGGAAAAATCCTGCCTCATCCCATCCAAGAGATGCAGGTTCATTGGGGCTATTCTAGACTCCACCCTCTCCATGGCCTTTCTTCCAGCGGACCGCTTCCAAGCCTTAAAAAGTGCCATACAGGATTGTCTACGCAGAAGACATTTCTCAGCGTACTCCATACAGGTAGCCTTAGGTTACATGGCATTAACTACTTTCGTGACACCATGGGCTCATCTTCACTTCAGGCCCCTACAAGCCTGGTTTCTATCTGTCTTCGATCCCTTTCGAGACTCTCCATCCCGACGCCTCGCGGTACCGGGGGCAGTGGCTCGATCCCGTAAACGTATGCTCGGGGATGGCGTTTCTTCCTCCGCAGCCCGAGTTATCCCTGACGATGGACGCGTCGATGGAGGGATGGGGAGCCCACGTCAACGATCTCACTGTTCGGGGCCACTGGAACAACAACGAGAAATTGCTCCACATCAACGAGCTGGAAATGCTTGCTTTTCAGAAAACTCTTCGGGCCTTCGAACTCTTGCTTTGGAACAGAGTGGTGTTGCTCTCTACGGACAACACTACTGTAATGTACTACATCAACAAGCAAGGGGGAACGAGGTCCTGCTCTCTGCTCCAGGCTACGCTCCGCATTTTGGACTGGTACATCGCAAGAAACATCACCTTGCAGGCGATCCATCTTCCGGGAGAAGAGAACGAGCTCGCGGACCAGCTCAGCAGGTCTACGGACTTGTGTCACGAGTGGCGTCTTCATCCCGAGACGGTGGCCCATCTCTTCGAGACATGGGGGGAACCCGAGGTCGATGTCTTTGCAACACATCTGAACACCCAATGCCGACGCTTTTGTTCCAGGTTCAGAGCCCCAAGTTCTCAGGGAGATGCCTTCATGTACCAGTGGACAGGGAAACTCCTATACATGTTTCCTCCCTTTCCCCTGATCACGAGGGTGGTTGCCAAGATCAGGCGGGAGCACTCCGATGTCATCTTGATCACCCCTTGGTGGCCCAGGCAACCGTGGTTCGTCCTGCTCTTGGATCTCTCGAGAGGGAACTTTCTCTGTCTCGATCCTCGGCCAGACTTACGGTCTGTCCATAACGGCCAAGTCCTACACCTGGACATAGACTCCCTCCAGTTGGTTGCTTGGAGGATTCTGCCCTGAGTAGAATACCATCCCCTGTAAAGGCTGTTATTGGAGCTTCTCTGAAACCTTCTACACGGAGATCCTACGCCTTGAAATGGTTCAGGTTTCAGCTCTTTCTGGACTCGAAGAACTTATCTCCATCCCAAGTTTCTGTGGAAACAGTCCTGGATTTCTTGATGTCCTTGGTAGACAGCGGTCTTGGTTTCCAGTCGATCAAATGCTGCCTATCAGCAATTTGTTCCTACTACCACCTTCGAGGGATGCCTTCTTTCTTCAAGGAACCTCTCGTAAAGGCCTTCCGTAAGGGACTCTCTAACCTTTATCCGCCCACGTTGGTACCGACGCCGGGCTGGGACCTCAGTATCGTCCTCTCTAGGCTGGCATCAGCTCCATTTGAACCTCTTGCTGCCACTGAGATGAGACTCTTGTCTTGGAAAACGGCCTTTTTGGTAGCAATTACCTCAGCCCGCCGAGTCAGTGAACTCTGTGCTCTTAGAGTAGATCCACCCTTTCTGATCTTCCACAAGGACAAAGTTGTTTTGAGACCTGACATCACCTTCTTGCCAAAGGTGGTGTCAGCCTTTCATTTGAACCAGGATATCGTGCTCCCAACCTTGGCCCCGAATCCTACCACTGCTGAGGAGAAGCGGCTTCATCTCTTGGATGTGCGTTGAGCTCTAGCCTTTTATGTAAGCAGAACGTCGGACTCGAGACGCTCAGAACACCTTTTTGTGTGTTACGGAGAGGCTAAGAGGGGCTTACTGTGGGTGACTGCCACCATTCACTTCTGCTATGAACTTGCTAACAAGGAACCTCCAGCTGGAGTTAGGGCTCATTCAACTCGAGCTGTGGCTGCATCCTCTGCCTTCTTGTCTGGGGTGCCACTGGAGGACATCTGCAAGGCTGCGGTCTGGTCCCAACCCTTGACCTTTGTCAAGCATTATAGAATGGATGCGAGAGCCAGACGTGAGGCAGCTTTTGCAAGGGCAGTGCTACTGTTGGGACTGCACTGAGAGGTCAATGCCTGTCGTTGAGCTAGACGCAGTGAGTGTTGTGCATTCCCTTCCCCTCTAAAGCATTTTATATGCCGGTACCAATATTATGGCAGGGCACTCCCTCCTCCATTCACCAAAGCTTGTCAGTCTTACCCATTTGTGTGATTCGCAGAGACCACGAAGAAGAAGGACAGGTTGCTTACCTGTAACAGTATTTCTTCGAGTGGTCATCTGCAAATTCACACAAATCCCGCTCATCCTCCCCTCATTTGTGCCTGCTTATGTTTCTGCTTTTTTCACAGCTGGCGGCGAACTTCCGGAACTGAAGGGGGCGGTACCGGCAGAGGGCCTTTATAGGGATGGGCGGCGCTACCACCAAAAAGTTGCAACTTAAGTCCAGCCCAGGGAAAAGTTGCAACTTTAAAGTCTGCCTAGTGATTCCAGAAGGATCCGAAGTTGCTGCGCATGCGCAGTCATTACCCATTTGTGTGAATTTGCAGATGACCACTCGAAGAAATACTGTTACAGGTAAGCAACCTGTCCTTCCCATGATTCCCTAGCACTGAGCCAGGACAGTTAAAGTGGACTCAGGCTGCATTATTTCTGGCAGTCTGTAAAGGCCCTTAGTTATTGTGCGCTGCTTCTGCCTTGGATCTGAAGTATGTGGCAGCTAACATTTTCTTCTTAAGGAGAGTGCTTGATTTAGTTACTGTTGTCCAATTTCAAATGTTTTTGGATGAAACAATCTTTCAGTAAATACATAGGATAAGTTTTATGTAGACCAATACATGTTAACATAAATCCTTTAGGGGTATTTTTCACAGAAAATGCTCATAAAATCATCACTGCAATAGGCAAAGGCTTTCTTATTTTCCCAGGCCTCTTAATGTACATTTTACATTTTTCTTTCTCTGGGTTTATTTTAAAACAATATTGGGACTGTTCTTATTCTTATTATTGAATTAAAGTTGTTATTAGCCATCCTAAGAATTTTGTTACAAAGTGATTTGTAAATATTGGAGGGGGGAGTATATAAATAAGGCACTTTGAGCTTTTGAAGTTCTTTTATTTTGATTCTAGGCCAGACAGTGCAGTTCCAGGGGATGTTCTCGTGCTGACCAAACCACTGGGGACTCAAGTAGCTGTGAATGCTCACCAGTGGCTAGATAACGTAAGTGATAATGTAATGTAGTATCTTTGGGGGAAACCTTGGAAGTACTTGGGGTGTGTGTGTGGTTCCTCTTTACATAGAGAAGAGATGGGAAAATATTGCCAAGATAATAGTGCAGGGATTAGTATAGGTCTTAATCTGAAAAGTAGAATAGAAACTGTGTGGCCTTCCTTATGATGGACTGCAGCTGTCTACATCCCTTACTGTTGGCTATGCTGGCTAGGGCTTGTGGAACTTGCAGTTCAACAATGTCTGGAGGGGCACAGTTGCTGACTGGTGTTAAGAGCGATACACTGAGACTAGGGAGATCTGGATGCACACTTAAGCCCAGTTGCAAAGCTTACTGGGTGATCATGACTGTCTGCCTAACATTGTAGGACGAATCCAGTTACTATTATTTTTTAGAGGTGGGTGAGGACCATGTATATATCATTCTTAAGCTCTTTTAAAGAAAGGAGAAGACAAAAAAAATATAAGACTATGGATTAGGAGATTCGATTGTCAACAATTGTTAGACGTAACTGAATATTCAAAATGTAAAATGTAGATTTAAGATTTAAAATGTATACTAGAGTAGAGCTGTAAAGACCTGCATAATTCCCATCCCTGCTGTAAAAATGATGTCCCCATACTCAAGAGCATTTACCATATGCTTGAAGTAAGAGTGGTAAGTCATTGGTCAAGAGGTTTGTTGCAGCAGCAAAGCTTCTGCCCTCCCATTATGAGAATGTCTTTATTTGAGTTTTATTAAGGTGTGCTGGACTGACTTGATTTGGGGGTGTGGTGAAGTCCCTGAATGTGCTAGTTAATAAAAGCCACAGAATCATTTTTAAAGTCCTATATTTCTATTCTAGCCAGAGCGGTGGAATAAGATTAAGCTGGTGGTTTCTAGAGAAGATGTTGAACTGGCATACCAGGAAGCCATGTTTAGTATGGCTATGCTGAACAGAACAGGTAAGGGACCTCAAGTGAGAGCTTAAATATGTATTTAAATTACAACTCAAAAGTGTTGAGTTGACTGGCTTCAGGTGGCAGCTAGGGCAACAAATGCTACTCACATTTTTGAACATAGAATATTTTGGGAATGTTTTGCGGTAATGCTTAACTCACCTTAAATGCCTAGTTGTGCCAGAAAGATTTGGGGTAAACTTTTAAAAGAAAGATATAATTTTTATTGTTAACACTCATGTGTATTTCTCAAGATTCTCAGAGCATCAAGTACAGGTTTAAGGAAAACAGCCTTAGATGAGTTTCCTGAATGCTACTTTTATCTCGCCTTTGTATTCTCCTTTAAAGAAGGGAAAGAATAAATTTTAAAAATATGGAATTATGACATCCTTGTTTTTACTGATATACTAGAGCTCCTTCATTTTTACAGACAGAATTCAACCCGTTTTTCTTCCCCACGAAAAGGATAAAAATTATGAACTTCCGATGTTAAGAATTCTATGGCAAAGTGACTAGATCAGGGGTCAGCAACCTACGGCCTGTGGGCCACACCCGGCCCGCGGACCCCTGCCGCCGCCGCCCCGCCGCTGCGCGCTCCCACTGCTGCGAGTGTCGCAGCCGCCATTTTGTTTGCCAAAATGGCGACCGCGAGTCGTTTGCGCATGCACAGTACTCCTGCGCATGCGCAAACGACTCACGGCAGCCATTTTGGCAAACAAAATGGCGGCCACAAGTGGGGGGCCTTTCAAAATGATGTACGCATCGCGCACGATGTGGGCACCATATTGGAAGGCTCCCCCTGCCGCTGCTGCGGGCGAATTCACCCGCCGCGGGTGTGGAGGAACCTTTAGGAGGCCCAGGGAAGCCCCCCCAAGGCTGCTGCGGGCAAATTCGCCCGCTGCAGCCGCTTCCCTGGGCCTTGGAAAGGCCCCTTGCCGCCGCTGCGGGCGAATTCGCCCGCCGCTGGTGTGGAGGGGCCTTTAGGAGACCCAGGGAAGCTGGCCCGTGGGTGCTGCAGGCGAATTCGCCCACCGCAGCTGCTTCCATGGGCCTTGGAAAGGCTTCCTTGCCACTGCGGCGGGCGAATTCGCCTGCCGCCGGTGCGGAGGGGACTTTAAAAGGCCCAGGGAAACCCCCCTGCTTGGGGGGGCTTCCAAAACGGCGGGCGCATGGGCACGGCGGCTCCGCTGTGCGCATGTGTGTGGGGGAAAGGAAGTGTGTGCACGCAAGTGTGCGGGGGGAAAGGAAGTGCGTGCGTATGCGCACCTCCCCCGCGCCATCCCCCCCCCCCCCCCCGGCCCCCCGGCAACAAAGGTTGCCGACCCCTGGACTAGATGATCAGCACTGAGCTGCTAAATGCAGCTATGGCTAAACCATACTGATAAAGTCAGAACTTTACATTGTAAGGTTACAATTAGTTTCATGGTAAAACCCCACACAATCGGTTTGTTAGTGTTCAGCAGTGATGTAACAAGAGGTAATGCTTAAATTGATTGGGTAGCAGCTAGTTTAATATGCCTTCAGGTTCTAGTTTCCTGAGCCTGATTTTCTTGGGAGCTTCTTAATATTAAGTCATGTCACACATATTTGCATGCCACACAGGCTGATGCCACCAGCCTCCTGATGGAAGTAGAAAAGACTAGTAAATGGGTCTTGTTTAGCTGTAGGCCAGGCAGCAGTTAACTGAGAACTGCTTTTTTCAAGTTCAGCTACTTTTGTCAGTTGTACTTCTAAATTTTCTTCTCACCTTCCAGCTGCTAGTCTGATGCACACTTTCAATGCTCATGCTGCCACAGACATTACAGGATTTGGAATTCTGGGCCATGCACAGAACTTGGCCAAACAACAACGCAGCGAGGTGTCATTTGTCATCCACAATTTGCCCATTATTGCCAAGATGGCTGCCATCAGCAAAGCATGTGGCAATCGGTCTAAGCTCCTACAAGGGACATCTCCAGAGACATCTGGTAAGAATGGATAACATAGGTCAGGAGTGGACAGAGGATAGATGAAGATCTACCAGTAAATCTTTTGGCGACATGCATTTGATTGAAGATTTCTGACTTAATAATAGCAACAGAAATTGCTGAAATGAAGGAAAATGAGTAATAAGGAGTGGCAGGTTTTGAGGAAGAATTGAGCTCTCTCGTTTTGGCACTGACAACAAATTTTTGGACTCAGTTCTTTAAACTAACTGTATCTTTTGATTTTAAAAGGCAGATCCTGCAAGTCTAAAACCTGCCTACTCTAGATAGAGCAGGGAGGGTGGGAGCTTAAACCTGTGTGCGGCCTTAATTTGTTAACCTTTTTTATGACAGGAGGGCTGCTGATTTGTTTGCCCCGAGAGCAGGCCGCCCGCTTCTGTGCTGAAATCAAGTCCCCCAAATATGGAGAAGGACATCAAGCCTGGATCATTGGCATTGTGGAAAAGGGCAACCAGACAGCTCGCATCATTGACAAACCACGTATTATTGAAGTGACACCTCGTGGAGCCAGTGTTTCCCCTCAAGATAACAATTCTAGTGCCAGCCCTGAAACAGCTTCATGAGGTGGCAAAATGACTTTCTTCTGTCCAACATAGGTTCTGATATTGAAAAGGGAATCACCCTGATATTCTGGTTTAGAGAGCCTTTGCCTTTTATATCATTATGATCCCCAAAATATGGTCTGTCTGTTGGTTGGTGACTGGTTCTTTCCTGTCGTTTGATGTTAATTTTGAAGGTGCAAGGAGGTAAATTGTTGGCATAATTTGATCTGAAGATGATAACTTGAATTATTTATTGGAATCATTCTGCCTGTTCTTGAGCTCCCCTAGCTTTTGGTCAGACTGAGCAGCTGGTCCAAAAGGAGGGTGGGTGATTTAAAAGCCATTTGGTTGGGCCAGAGGTCTCTCCTCTCTTCATGAAGCACCTCCCTTAAAACCCAGTTGTGGGTGTGGAGGAGCAGAAGAACCCTAGAGGAGCAGTATCAAGCTCAGCTTCATGGATTGTTCCTTGGGTTGTAAATTATTGGTGATTTGAATGAATTAAAAAACTACATTTCTACAGGCAGTGAAGGACAGTGTGTTTTTATACTATTGACATAAGTGGGAGGTGCCTGGTATAAGGAAAGTCACTGCTCTTGAACTTTGCTTTAATTCATTTAAAATAAAATGAGTCATACAGTGGCTCTTGATATCAAGGAAGGATTGTAACAACAACAAGCAATTTCAGTGGGGAACAGCTCTTAAAAAGCCAAAGAAAAAATTTGTTCCCACCCTTTTGTGTGGTTTACCTTATCACAGCTTGGCTGAAGAAATGTTTAAGGCACTGTTAGGGCAGCTTAGGGTGTTCTTCTTGTGACCAAGGAGGCACATATGAGAAAGAAAGAACTAGTAGTCTTCATGTAGAAGAAGGTTCTTCTTATCACCACTATAAAGAGAGCTAACTGGCAGATAAATAATCAGTGCTTGTTATCCAAAAGGGGTGGCCCAATCCCATGTGTCCCTGACATACCACAGATCAGACACTTGTTTCACATAAACCAAGAATAGTGCAAATCCCCTTTCCCAATGGCTATGGTAGCCAGGCCCTGAAAAAGGACAGCAGCAGGCTCAACCATTCTCATAGGAGGAAAAATTAATAGCGTACATGGGCAGGAGCAAACAGTCCATGATCTTTGCTCTATAGTCAACTGTCAGTAGCTGAACCGCTTGGTCCTGCTTAAGGCAATGCAGCAAAAGCACATCATAGACTGGAACTCTCCTTCCTTCATGTCACTGGATGCAATCCATGACATGGATCTGTAGTGTGTCCATGTCTGGAGCTCTGTACTGGCATTTAGGACAGCAGTAGTTAGGCTGTTCTTCAGCAAAGCTTTGTCTTTGGCCTGCCATCACTAGGGGTGCTCCATTCCATCCCATTGGGTAATCTGGAATGACGAGAAGGAGAAATTAACAAATTAAAAAATGCCACACTGGATACAGGATGAAACCTAATCTACATGGGTTGCTCCTCTTGTGTGTATGTGCCTTCAAGTCAATTTTTGACTTATGGTGACCTCATAAATATAACAGCCCTTTATTTCTGGCTAGCAATAATGGCAATGGTTACATGCTGCACTTTTGGTGATAGCTGTATGCAGGGATGGGCATCTTGCCTTCCAGATGTTACTAAACTGTATTTCACATAAGTTGTAGTCAGTGTAGTTAATGGCAAGGGATGACAGGAGTTGTATCTGAAAGTCCACGAGATGCCCATCCTTGATTTAAAGAAAGTGGAACAGGAGAATGAGAGCATATCATGTGAATGGCATGCTTAGAGACTGTTTAAATACCACATTAAGAGAAATGCTTAGGAAATATCTACACAGAGATTCAAGAAGGTGCAAGTGTAATTAACAAGAGAGAAACACACTTTTTCAGAAGAACAGAATTCTCATCCAGAAGAGATTAAAAAAAAACAAGTTGAAAAGAGTCAAATGATTGGGGGGGGGGGAGAGGCAGTTTAAATGTTAGAAGCAGAAAGTCAGCATAGCAGCAGTTTACCATTAGACAACTGGCATTATTGGTAAAGAATAGGGAGGAACTCAAATCAGTTGTGTTTGTTTCGACTGCCAATCCCCCCCCCCAGAGGCCATTTGAAAAAATGTAGGTAAAAATGTAAGAATAGTAGTATTAGTGTTACTGTAGTATTAAAAAGTCACTATCTTTGACTGATCTCCATGCAAGGATTTCAGACCAGCAGTTTTACATTTCATTTAACAAAACATGCAAAATCACTGAAGCCAGTCGGGAGGACTGAAAAGCTGTGAACATACTACTATTTTACTTTATTAAGATTCAGGAATTTACAGGCCAGTTAGCTTAAGGTTTATTTCAGTAAGCTGCTCAAAATTGCATTAGGTAGTCTCTAGAAAGCAAAATCTTCCCTTTCCAATTTTTTGAAGTTCTGCTGTGGGGGTCAGCAAGGGGAAAGAACTCATAGAGCAGACATTACATAATTGGACTTCTTCCAAGTTTTCCCATTAAGTCCTCATCATAAAACTGATTAAATTTAGTCATGGGATAAGAGGGCAGATCCTCTTAGGACAAATAACTGCATAACAAAACCAATGAAGGATATGGAGTAGAGTAAACAGAAGTAATCCAAGGGCTGCTCCAATTATTTGTATTGGGACTACCACTCTTAACCTGATTCAGAATGGTTTGGGATGAGGAGCAATCAGTGACATAGCCATATTTTCAGACATCAAATTACTTAGGATGATGAAAACAAAGGAAGACTGAAGAATCTCCAAGAATATCTCCACATCTGGTGAATATGAAACAAAGATCCAAAACGCACTGTCCAAAACAGAAATAATACAGTTCAAGACTGCTTTAACGCCCCTGGCTCAGTGCTTGGGAATTCTAGGAACTGTAGTAACTACAGTTCCCAGAATTCCCTAGCACTGAGTCAGAGCAGTTAGTGGTCTCAAACTGGATTATTTCTACAGTGTGTTCTTGATCACAGAAACAAATACACTATTCCGTATTTACAAATCTACAAACAGGAACATATCTGCAGTGTGTTTCGGACCAAAATGACAAAAGAGGTTGTAAGGTACAGTGGGACCCAAAATTCCAGTGGGACAGGGACAAATGGAAGCATAAGTGACTCACCAGGGAAGGAACTACAAGGTCCCATAGGCAGTAATGAGCTACTCTTCAGGCAAAGAATTAAGAAATTAATTGTAATACCTTCATGTAAATCTCTGGTGTAGTTGCATTTGGAATATTTTATATAGTACTGATTACTCACCCCTCAAAAATATGCAAACAAAGGCAACAAAAATGGATGGTTTGGGTGGTGTACTGAGCAGGTAAAATTGCTTTTAAAACCCTTTTGGCTCAATTGAAGTGGGCGCGCAAAATTGTGAAGAACAGCAAAATTTCTTCAGGTTCATTATTTACCATCACCAGTTAGCAGAATTTTTGTTTTTCTTTTTTTTAAAATGCTATGGGGGACTTCTAAGGCCACCTTAACCAGGAGCAAGAGAACAGAGAGCTGCTGCCTATGTAATTATTCCTATTCTGAAACACTTGCCGCAAAAAAATTGCCTACAGTTTTCATTCAACACAGAGTTGATCCATTTCATATACTAGGAGAGGGTAAAACTTGTGGAGTTTCTTAGGTGTAGAAAGGGAACCGTTGTGGTACAGTGGCTTGAGCATTGGACTACAGCTGTGGAGACGAGGGTTAGAATTCCTGCTCAGCCATGGAAACCCACTGGGCGACACTGGGCAAGTCACACTCTCTCAGCCTTAGAGGAAGGTAAGGGCAAACCCCCTCTGAACAAATCTTGCCAAGAAAACCCCATGATAGGTTCACCTTTCAGTTGCCATAAGTTAGAAACAACTTGAAAGCACACAAGTGCAGGGGGGAAAAAGAAAAAAAAACCCATTTATACAGTAACAGGCTTATAACATTTTGCACTTCATAGCATATTAAAGAGAAATAGTTTTATCTCTCAGATACTGGTACTCAAGTGCTCTCATTGATTTAGCAGGAGAAACAGATGTACAAAATACTGTAGTCCACATATTAACTATCTGAATTCAAAACCAAAAATGTGACATTGAGTTAGGTGGTCCGAATGGGGACTGGACAATTTCATGGGGGTAAGTACCTCATGGTTTTTGAAACCTCATAGGTAGCATTGGACTGAATAGCAGTTCCTAGAAGGAAATAGTGAAAGACAGGCTATTGCCTTCAGGTCCTTAGAGGCCTGGAGACATCTGGCCACTGTCCAGAAAGAGAATAGTGGACTAGACTAGATGGAGCAGCAGGGTCATACATAATTGTTGATTGATTGTTGTCAGGGGGGCGGGGTATAAATAATAATAATTATTATGATGCTATGGTGGCATAAGTGACACTCAATTGCTTATAGTAGTCCGTTTTCCTATAGTAGTCTATCTCGTAGTTGTGTGCCTATAGGTTGTTTTCGACTTATGGTGACCCTAAGATGAATCTATCGTGGGCTTTTCTTGGCAAGAGTTCAGAGGAGGTTTGCCATTGCCTTCCCCTGAAGTTCAGAGCATGTGACTTGCCCAAGGTCATCTAGTGGGTTTCATGGCCAAGCTGAGAATCCAACCCTGGTCTCCAGAGCTGTAGTTCAACACTCAAATCTTTACGCCACATAGGGTAACTAACAAAAATAAGCAGTGGTAGAACCCTTCCAGCTGACTGGCTTGAGTCATTAAGCATTTATCCTTGAATGAAAGAGATGTTCTTGGAACCCCATGCTCTACTTTTTTTAGTTTCTACTTGTTTCACCCTCTGAGTTTACTTCTTGGTACCCAAGGTGGATGAAGATCCTGAGTCTCAACTACAGCACTTACCTGGTAGTGGAGGAGGTGCACGGATATCTGAATGGCGATTCCTCATTTCTTCCATAAGAGCCCTATTTGGATAAGGGAAAAACACAGTTTAAGTGGAATACTAACTCCTTCAATGGTAGAGATGCAAGACAAGCTTATTGCCTCTAGCTACTGGCCCACAGCCTCCTCTGCTGATAGCAGTTTTAGGAAAATGTTTTAGATTTCCATTAGGCTTTGGCCACTAGGCTTGAGCTCTTGTGCTCATGATTGCATTTAAGGGTAAATGGGCTGGCCAATAAATAAGAAAACCAGAATGAATCTGCAGGTCCCATTTGTGCCTTATCCAGGGTCAATAACTGAGCATAAGACATTAATACTGCAGCTGGGATAGACAAATGACTGGACCCCAAACTATGTACTCCTCTCAGTCCACCTGTGACTACTCACCGGCTGGCCCCCTCAGAGTCTGCTTTCAGTTTCTCATAATCTCGTTGCAATTGTGCAAGTTGCTCCAGCAGGGCCTCTCGCTGTTCATGTAGCTTTTCACGAGCTTGACGCTCTGCCAGGAAGTCTGTCTTATAAATATCAGCCTGAATGGAAAGCATGAGATGCCAGTTCCTTTTACTCTTTAAGATCCATGGATGGTGCAGGCCCTCCATCCCTTTATTGGCATGGCTACTATGTTCAATACAAGTAACTCCCTACTCACTTGTGCCTTGAGGACAGGGACCGTCTCCATGATAGCTTTGTGGTTTTCAGCTTCCTCTTTCAGCTTGTCAATCAGCTCCTGCTTGGCCACCAGAGCCTCCTCAGCCTCCTGTAGCTGCTGAGACAGTTCGGTAAGCTGCAGGTCCAAGCCCTACAGAGGGGATAGGGAAACAGTGGTTGTGCTAAAGGAGAAGTGAGGCACAACAGGCATAAACAAACCCTCCTCCAACCCCTGGTTCTGTTTACCTTATCCCAAAGGCTTATCCCAAAGAGGAAACAAGCTCTCCCACCCTCCATTCCCTGGTCATCTCTAGCAGCAAGGTTTTGCATTACAGTAAATCTAGCTTCTACCTTGCTCCGCTTCTCACTTTCCATGCTGGTTTTGATATGAGTATCATACTCCCGGAAGAGCTCGTGATAGGCCACTTGGAGTTGAGCTAACTTTCTCCTATATAGGGGGAAAGGAATAGATCAGGGGACACATTATTGTGTCAGGGCTCAGACCCTGCTCCATCCTCCATCATGTGTACTCCCTCTTCCTCTGGGCTTTGCTTCTTCCACCTCTGCACTTACTTTTCCTCTTTGCCGCTCTGGCGCTCCACCCGTAGGGCACTTTCTAGGTTTTGCACCTGCAGCCGCAACTGATCCACCTGCACACTGTGCTGTTTGGTACGGTCTTCAGCCTCTCTTTCAAGCTGCTGGAGCCGTACACTAGCCTCATGGACCCTGTACACAACGTGGCACAAAACACAATTTTATATTTTTAATCTAGCCAATATTCCAGGGTGGATAGAACCTGTCCCACCTTTTCACCTCAAAAAACATATACCATGACAGCATTAGTTCCAGCATTGTTTGGTTCAGTAAGTTTTCTGTGTAGCTTCTTGAATCTTCTTCACTGGAACCCTCACTGCCACCATCATCTTCTGAGACTTCACAAGGAAAGTGTGCCACGTTTGAAGATGTATATGCAACTGGGGGTTGCTCTGACCGTTCCATCATGGCTCCTTGCACTCCTGAAGAAGCAATTTGCCTACCTCTTCAGCAGTGCAAGTGGATGGGGTGTAATCACCAAGGAAACATCTCCAACTCTTCAGCATTTTCCCTCATTTTCTCTTGTAATTTCATTGAGTCTCTGAAAACACACAGGAGGAATAGCAGGGGGCCCTCCCCTAGTTCAGAGTTGAAGAATGTCTTCTATCAACTGGGGAGGGATGAAGAACCTTGTCCTTGGACAACTGACCTCTTCTAGTGAAGACCAAACCTGTCTCCTATCCTTTTCAAGAAGAGACCCAGATACACTCTCTTTTTGGCATTCAGAATAGCCACAGATGAGAAAGGGCAATTTGTTGGTAATTTAGGTCCAGGACGTATTTACTCCCCAGCTGTACAAGGGTTACCACAGGATCTCTCCCAGTCTAAAGTCAGGGTGCCTGAAGACCAAAGGCCAGCCAGCCTCCCTGTCCTACAGCACTCCCAGGTCATTGTTCCATAATGTCTGCATCACTGCAGGCAAAGTGGACCTCTCTCCAACCACCTGCCCCCAGTACAACCAAACCACACAAGACTTTGGCAGGCATCTCACCTCTCCTCCTGCTCTTTCTTTTCCTTCATGGACGTTTCCAAGCGGCTTTGACTTTCCAGCAACTCCCCCAGCAGGGAAGTCACCTGGGCCTTTACCGAGGCCCTGTCTTCCCCAAACTGCTGTAATGGGAGAGAGAAGGTAGTCAATCCTTCTGAAATGGGGCATACAGAAGTCTCCTCTAACCTTTCTCCCCAGCTTGTAGGGAGGAAGTACTGGACAGGAAGCTAGGAGCTTATCTACCTCCAACTGCTTGTTCAATGTTTGCAGCTGCTGCTGGGTCTCCTGCTCTTGGGATGCCAGACGGGCCAACTCCTGCTGGGCTAATGCCAGCTGTTGATGAAGGGCTGAATTCCTGTGGGGGATGGGGTGGGTTGGAATGATATGATAAATAGCAAACATACACCTCCTGGCCTTCACAACCCAGCAGATGTAGCCTGTTCCAATTAATCCAGTCCCAGCCACTACAAAATTCCATCACCCAATAGTGAGTTTTTTAACAGTCTGTTCAAATTTATTTCGTTAGTTATTTTATCAAAACATCATATCCTGTCCTATATCCTATATCCAAAGATCTCAGGGCAGTTTACAATAAAATCAGTTTAAAACAATAAATAATAATAATACAGTAAGGCCTCCGTTTTAGCGGACTTGAAATCTGCTGTCTTGATTATTCATGGAGGGGCGATCCCCATTGGTTAAAATGGTGCGCATGCCCACAACATGCATACAAAGCCACACGCAAGAGCACACGGCCATTCAAGCCAATGGGGCTTGAATATCCACAATTTTTCATTTTCGCAGGGGGAGGTCCGGAATGGATCCCCCGCGAAAAAGGAGGGGCGACTGTAATTTAAAAGACTGAAAATATCTTAAATCCTTTATTAGTTAAAATTAGACTAATCAAAAATGATTAAAACAATTAAAAATAGTACCAACCATAGCACATGTGCAATCTGGAAAAAGCAATTAGGCCTGAAGGCTTTAAAAAAAAAAAGACAGGTAAAAAAACCCAGGTTTTGACTTGGCACCAAAATGATACCAACATTGCCACTAATTACCACCCAACTGAGGTGGGGTGCTGTAACTGGGCATGCATACTAAGACTTACCTATTAATATTCTTTATCATATTCTGTTACCTGATACTTTCTACCTCAATACCCCCAAATGGCTATACAGGTATGTGATCCAACATGCCACCCAGTGGTGAGCCTTGGCTAGGAAACCTCAAAGTCCTGCTCCCTGTCTCCTCCATTGCTCTTCTTATGATCCTGTTTGCTTTGCTGTCCAGACTTCTCCCCCATTTTCCAGGCCATGCTGGGTGCTCAAGTTTCCTCTTTGCTAGCCAGCAGGAAAGGACAAAGTAAAACAACCATAACACTGAAAGGACATCTAGTCTAACTCCCTACCTACAGGAATATACAATAACAGCACTCCTGAAAGATGTCCATTCAACCTTTGTTTAAAGACCTCCACAAAAAGAAAATCACCTCATTGTTTGTTTTTTAAAAAATACTTTTTATAAAGTCCATCCAGTGGACTGGGCAGCCCAAAAAACTTGTACAAATGGTATAAAATGACTGATAAACTTATGGTCACCTATCCATCACAGCTTCCTTTATACTTCTTCTCCCTACAAGCAAGATTAAAAACAATCTTTTACACAAGATGTCAAGTGTGGTATCCCTGGCATGCCCGATTTCTTTTAAGTTAAAAGGAAAAGAAAATGAAAAGGGACAATAAAATTGAGGTGTTGCTGCTTCTTGTCACATCCTCATTTTGGTGACCTTCTGGATTCGAGGTTACTAGTGTTCCATGGCCTGGCCCTAGAAGTCATCCCGTCTATGGAAATCAACCTGTACTTGGTTTCTCCTGTCTCAGATAAAAACCTACCCTTTCATGTGGAAAACTGGTGTCCAAAAGACCTTCTCTTTTTTTGGTGAAGAAGAAATTGTTGAATCACACATTTGCTACTTTAGTGAGAGAGAGTTAAGCCAAAGAACTGCTATTCATTTCCTTGACTAGCACCTGCTTCTAGAATGACCATGTGGCTGTTCTGAACACAGGCTGAATCTCCCTTAGCCAGAATTCCTAAATCCGAAATATTCCAAAATCCAAAATTACCCACATGGATGGCTGAGACAGTGACATCTTTGCTTTGTGATGGTTCAACATACACAAACTGTTTCATGCACAAATTTATTTTTTAAAATATTGTGGCTTAGTGGTTAAGATGCCAATTCTGATGATCGTAAGATCAGAAGGTTGACAATTTGAGGCCCAAATGCCACATGATGGGGTGAGCTCCTGTCATTAGTCTGAGCTTCTGCTAACCTAGCAGTTCGAAACCATGCAAATGCAAGTACTGTAGAGAAATAGGTACCACTTTAGTGGGAACGTAACAGCATTTGGTGCAGTCATGCTGGCCACATGACCACCAGTCATCCTTGGACAACACTGTTTCTTCGGCTTAGTAATGGCTTAGTAACTGCCTCCTACAGTCAGACACGACTAAACATTCATGTCAAGGGACTACCTTTACCTTTTTATAAAATTACCACCAAACTATGTGTATAAGGTGTACATGAAACATAAATGAACATCATTGTGAGACTTGGGTCACATCTACCAAAATAAAAAAAACCCCTCTGAAATCCAAAGCATTTCAGGTCTCAAGCATTTTGGAAAGGGGAGACTCAACATGTACTGTAAATATGAAAAATCCAACTGATCACATTCCCTATTATCCTTCCTTGTGGATTCCCTCCTCCTCAAAGCAAGACATTCTCCTTAGTGTTGGCTGGTCCCATTCAGTCAAGAGGGATTCCCACAGTTCCAGTCCTGCCTGTTTTACGCTTCCAGTGCGCAAACTAGCTGTGCTAGTAGCTGGATTCATGAATCTTTCCCTCTTCATGGATTCCTTGCTCCAGAAAGCACCCCATTTGCCAGAATCTGTAACTTTCCATCCAAGATGTGTTCTTGCCTAATAGCTGGACCTGCCTGAGAAAGTTCCAGCATATCTTCATAAACTTACTCATCCTCCACTTCCTTCAGCTTCTTGGACAGCTGCTCAGCTTGGTCCCCACCAGAACTCTTTCTGTGAAAACAGGACGATGGCAGATTGTCACTTTCTTTCCAAAAACAAATAGTCTTCACTAACTGGTTTGGAGCAACAATTCTCAGTAAGTTACAAACACATCCTCCTCCAACAACACAATACCACTCAAGACTCATTCTCCACTTTGACATATTCCCAAGAGAGGTGCTGTAGTGAGTTTTGTGGAGAATGACAGTTCCAAGGCATGGATCTGCACGAATGGGGAGGCTGACAGCTCCAGAAGTGACCAAAAAATGATGGCTCAGGGACTAAAATGATTATGACATGATATTGTCAGTTTAGAACTGTCATTATGAATCACAGGTGATTATAAATGCAAAAGCATGTATGCTGGCTTCTTAGATGTGAACTACAAATTATTTACTTATCTTGTACCCCATAGTGAGTGAGTCTTAACACATATACCAAAAATGTAGACTAGAGCTAGGCTGGGGAAAAGGTTATCTTCCAAACACTGGACTGCAAATCTCACCAGCCATAGTCAACACAGCCAACAGTAATAATTTATCAGAATTTCAGCCAAAAAGCACCTGAAGGACTGACTGTATTTTCCCCATCCCTGACACAGGAGACTGTAATCAAGGCTGCATCTGCACTGTAGAAATAATGCAATTTGACACCGCTTTAACTGCCATGGCTCAATGCTATGGTATTCTGAGATTTATAGCTTTGTGAAACATTTACCCTTCTCTGTCATGAGAGCTCTGGTGCTAAAACAGTTCCCAGAATTCCATAGCATTGAGCCTTGGCAATTAAAGCAGTTTCAAACTGGATTATTTCTTGCAGTGCTGATGCAGCTGATTGAGGGTTATGAGGAAAAGGGCAGTGATTGCAATCCCGCTTAGGAACATTCTCTCTACAAAGGCTTGTCTGGTGCCAGCTAAAGACCTTCTAATTTCCACAGGCTTATCAGGCTGTTATAGTCTGAGTCAAATGTACTTGTGCAGTATTATTTTTCTGTATTACATATTTGTTGAAATTGTAGTTAATTATTAGAAGCCACTTTGATAAATTGACTGAAAATGGGAGAGTAGGGTTAATCTTAAAATCATGATAAAGATTAGAAAATAAGATCCACATGAACACATGGAGTTTGGCCTAGAAGGGCCATTCCCTTTGCTTCTCCAGCCTGGGTCACTTACCTGTCTCCTGAGCCCTGTACAGATTCCAATTCCAGGGGCCGCTCTTCTTGAATCCCATTCTCCTGGAAAGGTGACCAGATGACAACGTGAGTTCAACTTCAGCTGCCCCCAACCTCTCTTCCAAACTACATGTGTAAATTTATCCCCCTTATTTGCCTTTGACCCTATCACATCTCTTTTCACTTCCCCCAGCTACACTCACTTTAATTTTTATTCCACATTTTTCTGTGGGCACTGTAGTCTTTGCTACTTGTTGCAATGCACAGATCTCAGCCTGCAAGGACAGCTTCTCTTTCTGCAAAGCCTGGTTGGCTTCTTGGAGCACCTTTAGATCTTCTTCCAGCTGCTCCCTTTTTTCCTGAGTTGATTCAAGGGCCTAGGAAAAGGGAGAAGTGCAGAGTCTAATGGGGGGAATTTCGAACAAGCCACCCCATTGGGTCATAATATCTAACCCTCCAGTACAGCATACAGGCTAGGAACACGCATCTAATACTTGTGGCAGATGACGGGGTGAGACAATAGTGCTAATCACAGTTAGTTAGCAGTCCCTTCAGGCCAAACTCCTTCTGTGTTCCTAGATCATGTTTGTTCGAGCTGATGTCCTCCAGATGTGTTGAACTATAGCTCTTATTTTCCACAGCCAGTATGGCTGATTACTAGCTAGGATGTTGGAAGTCATTGTTCATGGTATTTGAAGGGAATGGCATGTTGGAGGAAAGCTGACTTAGATGGATACAAAGCATGTCTCCTTACCACAGCAAGTATGTTCTTTTCTTCAGTAAGGGTCACAGTGTCTTGGTCATCTTGTGCTCCAGAGGCCTCTTTCTCTGAGGGATATGGCTGAGAAGCTGCCTGTGAGCCGGAAAAGAAAAAATCCCACACATAGGTTGGCAACAAGGACAAAGGGTCACCAGAAAGATAAGACAGACTGACAGGAGATGTGGAGACATATTGTGTGTGTGTATGTGTATTTTTTCATAGAATCTTATAGTTTGAAAGGGCTGCAGGAGTCATTTAGTCCAACCTCCTGCCATGCAGGAATAGACAACTAAAGCACTCTTGAGAGATGCCCTGAAACCTCTCCTTAAAGACCTTCACAGAAGAAGAGTCCACCGCCTTCTGAAATACCCCTTAAAGATCTCCACAGGAGAGTCCACCTCTTCCAAGGCAGTTCATTCCTCTGTCAAACAGTGGGATCTCTCTTCTTGTAATCTGAATACAGCGCGCCCGCACCAAGTGAGGGCTTGCCATTCGTGGTTTGAGCTTCCATGGACAGCAAGCCTCAGCTTTTTTAATGGGCACATGCACACACGGTGGCACAAATGGGAGTGCACACCCATTAAAAAGAATGGGATTTAAGGTCCCATGTTTTTTGGGGGTCTGGAATGGATCCCCTGTAGATAGCAAGGGCGCACTGTACATTAGTTCACATTCTAGTCTCCGGAGCAGCACTAAACAAGTTCACTCCATCTTCTACATTTCAAAACTTCCATTTACTTTCAAAACTGTCCCTCTATTCTGCAGAAAGAACCGCTTTCTGCGTTATTCTGTCTTGAGTATTGTATGTAGATACATGTGGACATCAAAGAGACAGGTTTATCAGTAATAACAAATAATGTTGATGAGTGACTACATATCTATGTCAGACATCCATAAATACACACTCATTCATCAACATTGTTTTACTGTCTTTCCTGGTGACCTTTAGACCTTGATACCAACAGATACGTTATAAAGTACACAAAACACAGAGAATCACAGGAAGCAGTTCTTTAGGCAAAACGACTAAGCAACAACAGGGAAAGGTGAGATGAAGGAAGGCCCCCAGCCAGCCTCCCAGTTACCAGCTGCTTCTTTAGTTGTTCCAGCTCCTGGGCAGCCTGCTCCAGCTGTTTTTTCAGCCCTGTCCGTTCTGAGTGCAAATTTTCCACCAGCAGTCGAGCCTCCTGGAACTTGCGCACAAGGAATTCCTTCTCCTCCTTGTGGGAAGCCTGGAATTGCAGGAACTCTTGGTAACGCTCACGCAGCATGTGGTTACTCTGGCGGATGGCTTCTGCACAAAGAACAGAGAGAGAAGATGTTGGCCCTTTCTTCTTCAGAAGTGACAGAATCATTACATCCTACCTGCTAATGGAAATGAAGGAATGGGTAGTGGTGCGGGAAATCATCAAGATTTCACCTTTCTTTCAAATCCTGACTTTACACTGTATGAAGTTTCTACTGTTCCACTTTGAGAATCCAGTTCTCAGTGTTAAAAGCACAATAATCTGTTCTCACCTGTCACATGTGACAATTTTAAGTACAGGTTGAATATCCCTTACCCAGAATTCCAAAATATTCCAAAATCCAAAATTATCCACATGGGTGGCTGAGATAATAACACTTTTGCTTTCTGATGGTTCAGCAATGCAGCAAACTTTGTTTCATGTACAAAGTTATTAAAAATATTATGTATAAAATTACCTTCAGATTATGCGTATAAAGTATATACAAAACACAAATAAATCTCATGTTTAGACTTGGGTCCCATCTGCAAGATCTCATTATATGCGGTATGCAAGTATTTGTACTAGGAAAACATTCACAAGACATTTAGACTATCTGAATCAAGAGACTGGAAGACCATAAAACCCAATCCATACAGGACACTATCTTCTACTCCTCAGTCCCCTACTTCTTTCTCCATTCAGATTAATCCACATAGGTCCAAAACACACTGCAGAAATAATTACAGTTTGCGACCACTTTAACTGCCCTGGCACAGTGCTAGGGAATCTTGGGGAACTGTAGTTTATTGTGGCCCCAGAGCTCTCTGACAGAGAAGGCTAGATGTCTCACAAAACTACAAGTCCCAGAATTCCCTAGCATTGAGCCAGGACAGTTAAAGCAGTTTCAAACTGAATTATTTCTGCAGTGTGTTTTGGACCATAATCTAGCTATAGTATCTCTCCAGGAAGCAAACAAGGTACACACAGACAAAACGTCTTTCATATGTTTCTTCCAGAATGTTGAATGTAGATATGGGAAAGTGTTCATTACTTTGGATTACTTCCACATCCTATTGCATGTAGGTTGATACAGGCATGTAGGTTGATACAGACATGTAGGTTGATCCACTTCCATTGCAACTACAAGTATTAACTACTTCACTTTTGTAATTTCCAGGTGCAAGTTGAATTGTGATTTAATAATACTCATTTCCCCCTGTTTTGTCCTTGCATTGTAGTCACTAATTTCAACTACTATTCATAAATGCACCTTTCTTGCTGCATTCAAATATGGATTATCTTACTCCCCAAAGCTCAAAATCACAAAAATATTGTTATTTCCCGTATTTTTCGGCATATAAGACGCATTTTTCTTCCCCAAAACGTGGGTGGGGAAGTTGATGCGCCTTATAAGGCGAAGGAGGCCGCGGCCGCGGCCTCAGTTGTTCAATCGGCTGCTGCTGGGATCGATCCCAGCAGCAGCCCATTGAACTGAAGCCGCGGCCGGAACGAGGCCTCGTTCCAGCCGTGGCTTCAGTTTTTAAATGGGCTGGTGTTGGTATCGGAGCGATCCCAGCACCGACCCATTTAAAAACTGAGGCCGCGGCCGAGAGGAGGCCTCGTTCCGGCCGCGGCCTCAGTTTTTAAATGGGCTGGTGCTGGGATCGATCCCAGCACCAGCCCATTTAAAAACTGTGGCCGCGGCCTCAGTTGTTCAATGGGCTGCTGCTGGGATCGATCCCAGCAGCAGCCCATTGAATTGAAGCCACGGCCGGAACGAGGCCTCTTTCCAGCCGTGGCCTCAGTTTTTAAATGGTCTGGTGTTGGGAACGGAGCGATCCCAGCACAGCCCATTAAACAACTGAGGCCGTGGCTGGGAGGAGGCCTCCTCCCGGCCGCGGCCTCAGTTGTTCAATGGGCTGCTGCTGGGATCGATCCCAGCAGCAGCCCATTGAACTGAAGCTGCGGCCTCAGTTGTTCAATGGGCTGGTGCTGGGATCGGAGAAGTCCTCCGATCCCAGTAGCAGCCCATTGAACAACCAGCTGCTGCTAAAGGTAGGAATCTTTTTTCCTTGATTTTCCTCCTTTAAAATTGGTTGCGTCTTATATGTCGGAGCGTCTTATATGCCGAAAATACGGTATATATCCAGGACACTGGTTTTTAGGCACTTGCCTGACAGTCACAGGTGATCAGATATTCTATGCTGGTGAGTGAGTGGGTTTACAGGTAGGATGCTAGAATGCAAGTGGAGGGCATCCTTCCCTTCTCCACACCCAAATCAGCAATGTAGTAAACTGTTGGAAGACAGAATTGGACTCTCTGTCTTATAACTTGCAACTTCCTGCATACTAATAATATTTTTGTGGGTTTATTTGCAGGACTGCTCAAAACAGGAGTTGAGTGTGATTAGCTTCTTGAAGTCTCTGTCACAAAGAAAAGTGAGTCATAAAACAAGTTACATTACCGGACCTTACTGGAATGAAAACCACTCAGAGCAAGTAATGCTCCCAACAAATTATGCCTTTTAGTATAGCACAAAGAAGAACTGAGGTTTTCTGTTTTAGCAAAATTACTTCTGCCAAGAAACCAAGACACTTCTAATCCAGTTGGAGATGTGTGACTTCTTTTGGATGACAACTCATGCCCAGAGCAGCTGTGATATTCTAGAAGCTGTAGTCCAAAAAAGCAACTTTTCAAAGCTCTGCTCTAATAATTCTTCTCATCTTTTAATCCACTTCCATTATCTTGGTTTGCACCCCATTTGATTGCCTCCAAAAGTCACATGTTGTTTAGGTCACTTGGACAAGTTGGCTTCCTAGATATACAGTGGGCCCTTAGTATCTGCTGGGTTTGGTTCCAGGATGCCCCCCATAGATAACCAAAATACATGGATGCTCAAGCCTCATTACATACAGTAGTGTAGTAAAATGGTGCCCCTTATATAAAGAGGGAAAACCAAGGTTTGTTTTTGGGAGTATTTCTGTGTGTAAATAATTTCAATGTGGATGGAGAATCTGTGGATATGAAGGGCTGATGTGGCTGAACTTTTGCAAAAACCAAAATATGGAATCAGGTTCTAGATAAGTTCTCTGTTTACCCTATAAGCTCAGAACAGGAAAATACCAGATTCAGTCATGGAAATGCCCACAGTGGGAATTTGGGAGTGAGGCTAAACCAACTGGCAAACATTTCATCAGTACACTTGAATAAACCTCTTCCCAAAACTCAATCCAATGCATCCTCACCTTTCAGGTCTCTGTTCTCAGCCAGGAAGTGCTGCACAGCTTCATGTCCAGCCAGCTCAGCTGGCAAGAGAAGAGGGCTATCTTTGCCAAGAGAGGAATCATCTCCCATCATGCCGCAGCCACTGTTGGGGCAACCACCTGGCTGTACCATGTCACAGCTCCAGCCACCTTGGGCTGCACTCATTCATCCAGGTCCTGGAAACACAGAATATGATGAAAAATGGGATAGGTACATATAGAAGTCAAAGTCCAGTTCATTCAGTCACATGGGCCTCCATCTAACATACGTAATGACTAAAATGAGAGGAATTATGGGACTTCTCCCTGTTTCTCATAAAACACTTTTGCTGGGCTATATATACCATGTCAGACAACACACAAAGGCTCATACAACTATCTTTCTCCATACCAACAAAAATGACGAATACATAAAAACGAGCATGTTGGAGAAAAAATCTAAGCTTGAAGCTTTATTCCACCTCCCCACCCCCATAATACATATTTCTCTGAGTGTGTTTTACCCACCACAATCCATGGGGAGAAACGGATAAGAAATTATTATTATTATTATTATTATTATTATTATTATTAGATGGAGAAGCACCTAATGTGAATCTTCCTGTCACAGGCTGGAATGTCTAAGAAATACTCTAGTCTGTACTCACAGAAACAACTACTAGTAATCTTCAATGCCCAACTAGAAAGAGAAAGTGAATAATCTGGATTAGTGCACTCCATAGAGAACAAGTTCATTGAGTCTAGATTCTTGACACAGAAGCTTGGATTCAGGGTAGTGTATAAGGTCCAAAACACACTGCAGAAATAATCCAGTTTGAGACTGATTTAGCTGCCCTGGCTCAGTGCTAGGGAACCCTGGGAACTGTAATTTATTGTGGCACCTGAGGTCTCTGATAGAGAAGGCTAAATGTTTGACAAAACTACAGTTCTCAGAATTCCCTAGCATTGAGCCAGGATAGTTAAAGCAGTGTCAAACTGGATTATTTCTGCAGTATGTTTTTGGACCTAAATTTCAGGATGAGGCAACCTGTGACCTTTCATTTGTTGCTAGACTACAACTCCCAGCACCATTGGCTATGGCAACTATGTCTTGTGGGAGTTGCAGTCCAACAACATTTGTACGGCCACAGCTACTCACTTGAGTAAGAGGGCTGGAGGTAACCTAGGGAGATCTGGATGAATACATTAGGTGAGCCTCTAAGCTTACTCAATGATGAGGACCCAGCTACTTACTCTCAGCTTAATTTACTGCAGTGCTATTGCAAGGTTTCTTTTTCTTCAGGAGTGGCAATGAGGTTCATGCATATCACTCTAAACTCTTTAAAGGAAAAGACAGATAAAAATGTAACACATGAAAAGGACTAGGAGAAGGAAAGGCCTGTCAATAACTACTAGACATGACTACTTCAATGTTTAAAATCTAAAATGTTGATTTAATATTTAAAACGTAGATGGCTGAGACAGCCAGTATTGTGTAGTGGCTTGAGCTATGACTCTGGAGACCAGGGTTCAAATCCCTGCTTAGGCACAGAAGCCCACTGGGTGTCTTTGGGCAAGTCACACTCTCTCAGCCTCAAAGGAAGGCAAGGGCCCTTTGAACAAATCTCACCAAGAAAACCCCCATGATAAGGTCGCCATTGAGTCAGAAACAACTTGAAGGCACAACAATGAAGTAGTTCTAGAAGAGAGCTTGGCAAGGCTCCTGTTTGGGACTGCAGTTCTCAGAATCCCCCAAGGGCACAGCATGCTGGCCTGGTAGCTGGGGGATTATGGGAGTTATAGTCCCCGAAAGTAACTTTCCTGAGCTCCGCTACATACCCAGTGTGATACTCCTGACTCTGCTCACCAAGGCGGAAACACAACTAGGTTTGCCACCATATGTCCTACTTGTGAGTTTCCAAAAGCATCTGGCTGGCTGTTGTTGAGAACAGAGTGCCAATTTGAGAAGTGTATCATGGAAGTCACACACTCTCAGCCTCAAAGAAAGGCATAGGCCTTCTGAACAAATCTCATCAAGGAGAGCCCCATGATAGGGTTGCCATGAGTCAGAAACAACCTAAAGGCACACTAACAACGACAACAATGAAGTCGTTCTAAAAGAGAGCTTGGCAAGGCTCCTGTTTGGGACTGCAGTTCTCAGAATCCTAAGGGCACAGCCTGCTGGCCTGGTAGCCAGGGGATAATGGAAGCTGAAGTCCCCAAAAGCAACTTTCCTGAGGTCTGCCAACTATCCAGTGTGGTACTCCTGATTCTGTGCACCAAGGAGGAAACCACAACCAGGGTTGCCACCGTATTTCCTACTTGTGTGCTTCCAAAAGCACCTGGCTGGTTATTGTTGAGAATAGGGTGCCAATTTGTGAAGCATACCTTGGGCAAGTCACACTCTCTCAGCTTCAGTGGAAGGGAATGACAAGCTGCCTCTGAACAAACCTTGCCAAGAAAACCCAATGATAGGTTCACCTTAAGATCACCATAAATTGGAAACAACTTCACACCCAACAACAATGAGGGCAAGCCACACTCTCTCAACCTCAGGGGAAGGGGATGGCAGACCTCCTCTGAACAAACCTTGCCAAGAAAGCCCTGTGATAGGTTCGCCTTAAGTCGGAAAAGACTTGGAGGCATACAACAACAACTAGGGCAAGTCACACTCTCTCAACCTCAGAGGATGGCAAACCAAAGTGTGACAAGAAAACCCTATAACAGGGTCTCCATAAGTCGGGAAACGACTTGAGGGCACCCAACAACCAACTTGGTTTGGGACCTGGTTCCTGAGGGGCGGAAGGGAGGGAGTCCCATGCTGTGGTCCCAGCCAGGATTAAAGCACCCATCATCCCCAGCCAGGCAGAGAGACCCCCTCTGAGGGCAGTGGGGAGCCCCACCTCGACCTCCAGTTCCGCCTCCGCCGCTTCCTCCTTCCTGGAGCCTTGTTTTGTTATGATCCGGAAATGACATCCAGAAAGAGAAAGCGAAGCGGGGAAACGAAAGGAGCAGGACTGGGGCGGAAGTGACGTCAGGGGGAGGACCAAGGAGGGGGAGGGATATTGGGTCGCCTAGTCTGGAGATAAGGCAGCCTGGCCTAGTGGTTTGAGCCTTGGGCTACGACTCTGGTTCCCAGCTCAGTGTGGCCAAGTCACGCTCTCTCAGCCTCAGGGGAAGAAGGCAAAGGCAAACCCACTCTGAACAAGCCGTTCCAAGAAAAACCCATGATAGGTTCACCACCGTAGGGGTGCCATAATTTGGGAATGGCTTGGAGGCACCCAATAACAACTGGCGTGAGCACACTCTCTCAGCCTCAGAGGGAGGCAATGGCCAACCTCCTCTAAAGAAATCTTGCCATGAAAAACCCATGATAGCGTTGCCTTAGGGTCGCCATGAGTCGGAAATGGCTTGAAGGCACACAGCAGCAGCAGCAGCAGAGGTGCATCTACACTGTAGAAATAATGTGGTTTAACTGCCATGGCTCCGTTTTCCAGAATCCTGGGATTTGTGGTTTTGTGAGGCGCTTTGGCAGGGAAGGCGAAAGACCTTGCAAAACTACACGTCCCAGGTTACCCTAAGATGGAGCGACAGGACTTAAAGCTGTGTCAAACCGCATCATTTCTGCAGTGTAGATGCACTTTGTGTGTAAAGCCAGTGTGGCAAAGTGGTTTGAGTATTGGACTGTGACCCTGGAGACCAGGGTTTCATTCCTTGCTTGGCCATAAAACCCATTGGGCGGCCTTGGGCAAATCACATTCTCTCAGCCTCAGAGAGAGGCAATGGCAAACCTACTCTGAACAAATCTTGCCAGGAAAACCCTATGATAGGGTCGCCATAAGTCGGAAACTATTTGAAAACACAAAACAACAACAGATGCATTTTAGGGCCTGCCAGATTGGAAACTGGGGAAGGCTCTTTTAATCCTTTAAGGCCCTGGTTCCAAAACTCTGCTCCTTCTGATCCTTTTTGTCTTTAGCTCCCAGAATTCCTGACTGTTGACCATGTTAGCTGCGGGATTTTGGGAGCTGAACTTCAAAAACTGGGGTTGGAGTGGGGTTATCAAACTTTGAGCATTACTGCTATAAGGGGTTGTGTAGAGAAGAGGGATTTCATCAGGCGCTGCTTGCCATGCAAGCATCTATCTAAGGTCCAAACACACTGCATAAATAATCCAGTTTGAGACCGCTTTAACTGCCCTGGCTCAGTGCTAGGGAATTCTGGGAGCTGTAGTTTTGTGAGACATTGAGCCTTCTTTGTCAGAGAGCTCTGGGGCCACAATTAACTACAGTTCCCACTCTTTGTATATAGACCTGGGGCCCTTAAGAGGTCAGTCATTGGGTCCTAGAGCTTGGAAAAGAAGGCATGAGGGAGAAGAAAGGCACATTGGTCAGACAGTTCCCCATCTCTGCATCCGGCTTGATTTGGGGATTTCCAAAGGATTTCCACCAGAGGGGAAAAACCAGCAGAGCCTCTTGTTTGCAAAATTGTAACTGAAAGCAAGTGGTTGGAGCACAATTCATATCTTTGGAGGTGGAGAGTGAGAATGAAGGAGCATTGGAGAGAACAGTTTATCTAGGGCTGCATCTACACTGTATTAGTTTCCGGGCGCAGTACAAGGTGTTGGTTTTGACCTTTAAAGCCCTACATGGCTTGGGCCCATCTTATCTTAGGGACCGCCTCTCCCCATATGATCCCCCTCGCGCCCTCCGGTCCTCTGGGAGGAATCTGTTGCAGCCAATAAAAACTAGGCTGTCCCAGACCTCCCAGAGGGCCTTCTCAGCAACCGCTCCCAGGCTGTGGAATGGCCTGCCGGATGAGATCCGTCTTACTACCACTCTTGCTGCTTTTAAGAAAGCAGTAAAGACGGATCTCTTTCGGCAGGCCTTCCCGGAATAATGGTCAGCCCATAAAGGGGCCCCATTTGTCTGTCTCCTCGTAAAAATTTGCTTTTAATTTATTAATTTAATTAATATAGCATTTTAATTATTCTTTGGTTTAATTCTATTTTAAGGGGATGGGGCGGGGGGAGGAAGGGATTATGGGGAGAGGGAATGTTTTAACGCTGCTCTGTTTTAAATCCTGCTGTCCCCCGCCCCGATTGCCTAGCAGAGGGGCGGGCTACAAATAAAAATTTATTATTATTATTATTATTATAGATGTAATTCAGCTTGAGACTGCTTTTACTGCCAAGGGTCAATGCTAGGGAATTCTGGAGTTTTAGTATTTTGCAGAAATAATCCAGTTTGACACCACTTGAACTATCATGGTTTCATTCCAAATCCTATGGAATGCTGGGATTTGTAGTTTGTTGTGGCACCAGGACTCTCTGACAGAGAGGGCTAAATGTCTCACAAAACTACAGTTCCCAGAATTCCCTAGCATTGAGCCAGGGCAGTTAAAGCAGTCTCAAACCATATTACTTCTGCTGTGTTTTGGACCACAGTTGTGTTTTGTCATCCATTTTTTAAAATTATATATACTGCATATGTTTGATGTTCCACCTTATGGTAGAAAGGGCTTTATAAATAAACATTATTATTATTATTATTATTATTATTATTATTATTATTATTATTAGTTTTATGAGATATTTTGCCTTCTCTATCTGGTGCCACAACAAACTACAAATCACAGGCTTCCAGAACATTGAGCTATGGCAGCTAAAGCGGTGTCAAAGTGTATTAATTCTGCAGTGTAGATGCAGGCATTCTGCCCTGGGCCTTGTGTACTGCATGTAGTATATTGTTGTTATGTGCCTTCAAGTTATTTCATAGAATCATAGAGCTGAAGGAGACCCCAAGGGCCATCCAGTTCAACCCCCTTCTGCCATGCAGGAATACACAGTCAAAGCACCCCTGACAGATGACCACTGTTTAAAAAAGACCAAAGGAGGAGCCTCTACTACACTCAGAGGAAGCCGATTCCACAGTCAAACAGTTCTTACCTTCAGGAAGTTTTTCCTAATGTTTAGGTGGAAACTCTTTTCCTGCAGTTTCCATCCATGGCTCCGTGTCCTAGTCTCTGGAGCAATAGAAAAGCTTTTCCTACCTCAATATGACACCCTTTCAAATATTTAAGCAAGCAAAATTATGCTCAAAATTCTGCAACACAGACTCCAAACATACATGGAGAGATAAATCCCAGAGGTTCAAGTGTGGTTCAGGAAAGGAAGAGGCACTAGGAACCACACTGCAAACATACTTTGGCTAATGGAGCCCACCAGGGAATTCCAAAAGAAGATCATCATGTGCTTTATAGACTATAGCAAAGCCTTTGACTGCATAGATCATGAAAGGTTATGGAATGCCCTTAAAGACATGGGAGTGCCAACACATCTGATAGTCCTGATGAAGAATCTGTACTCAGGACAAGAGGCTACTGTCAGAACAGAAAACGGAGAAACTGAATGGTTCCCAGTTGGCAAAGGGGTCAGACAAGACTGTATCCTTTCACCCTATCTGTTCAATTTGTATGCAGAACATATTATAAGAAAAGCAGGCTTGGACACAGAAGGAAGAGTGAAAATAGAAGAAAGAAATATCAACCATCTAAGATATGCAGATGGCACCTGATATAATTGTGTAGTGTAAAAGAGCACCTGATGGGCTCAAAGGACTGAGGGGAGGGATGTTCAGACCCCCATTTTCTGGGCTGCATCCTCACTGCAGATATAATCCAGTTTGACGCCACTTACCTGCCATGATTCAATGATATGGAATTCTGGGAATTGTAGTTTGTTGTGGCACCAAACTGGGGTCAAACCGGATTATTTCTGCAGTGTGGATGCAGCCTTGGAGTCCTAGTCAAACCATTAGGCTCACCACGACAGTTAAAGCAGTATCAAACTGTGTTATTTCTGCAGTGCAGGTTCAGCTTTAGTTTGGCAATAAAAACAACATAATTCTGCCAAGTTACTGTCACTGTAATCCCATTATCTTGTTGGAAGAGCTTTAGTGGGAGATGGCAAAGGCTTCAGAAATAACCATGAAATCTAGTTTAGAGTAAAACAAACAAACAACAATACTCCCTCTCAGTCTACTTTCTCCTTATCAAAATACAGTTTCACCTCTAGTTGGCTGTGCTCATGGAAGGTTACTACTGTGTTGACTTTAGCTGAAAATAAAGGTGCTGTCTACTGGCTTTTAGATATTACTATTATTATAATTATTATTATTATCATTATCATCATGCTTTCCCTCCAAAATTGAGTCTCAGGGCATTTTACAGTTTAAAAGAATAGTATATTTAAAAACATACAAGAGGTCCTGGCTACATTAAAAGAGTAATGAAAGAGGTAAGGGAGTGCATTGTTACCAGATGAGGTGACTTTTAAATTCTCCATGAGTAATTTTCAGAATTATTTCAAACCAGAAACTGAAATGCAAGGTTGTTCATTTCTAAAGTACTTTTAGCCTAGAAACCTATGTATATTTAATTGGACACGTCCCACTGAACTTTCCTGAGGAAGCGTATGTTCCATGACGCTGTTATAGTACAATCTGACCATGTTTTTGTCCTTGAACAAAAAGACTACAAAGGAAGATTGGAAAGAGAAATAGCAGAATTGGAGTATATCAACAAACTGTGGTCCATCTGCAGTGGGTTGGACAGAGACAATGGTTTTCTGGCACACTACACACATTATAACATCAGCTAACCCCCCAGCCTCATGGAAGTTTTTCTTGGCCAGTTTATCACCTTCTTTTTGACTCCCACACTACATCTCATTCATACGGTCATTTACTAACCTTGGCTTTAGGCAACATCCTTCCTCCTGCCTTGCCCCCCAATGACCATCCATTAAAACTGAACTTGTCACCTCATCTTCTTGTTGTGTGGCTCCAAGTCATTTTTGGCAACCCTAAGACAACCCTATTGTGGGTTTTGCTTGGAGAGATTTATTCAGAGGAGGTTTGGCATTGCTATCCCCTGAGGCTGAGAAAGTGTGACTTGCTCAAAGTCATCCAGTGGGTTTTCATGGCTGAGACGGGATTCGAAACCTGGTCTCCACAGTTATAGTCCAATGCACAATATACCATGCTGGCTCTCCTTCGCCTCATCTCCACACCCACAATGTTTTCCATTCCTATGGACATTCTCACACACAGACTGCTATATAGATCTGTCCCTGGGTTTCCACTCCGCCAAATGCATCTGAGGAAGTAGGTTCAAGTCTATGAAAGCTCATGTGACCAACTTCTGTCTTCTAGTTAGTCTCAAAGATGCTGCAAGAACCCTTTGCATGTAAGTCAGAGGTCTTGCAGATAATTTTGGTAAGCACACTTCAGATTCTGAGTGCCTCATCTGAGGAAGCAGGCTGCAGTCTACGAACATGTATGCTACCAACTTCTTTCTGTCTCTCTGTTAGTCTCAAAAGTGCTACAAAATCCCTTTGCATACTGATCCAGATGACACGGCTATGTCTTTGAATTCTGGCTCATTGGCTTACAGTTTCAATTGACCCAAATTCTGAACAAGAATCAGCATTTTGATTCATTTTATTTTGTTGGGTATTCTTCCTAAAACAAAACAAAAAAACTAAAGTTCTATCAAATCCTTCAAGCTCAGATGTTTTGAAAACCAAATCAACTTACTGCCTAGGGCTTTGCAGATCTAGTGAAGCCAGTTATTTAATAAAGATGAAGAATGTGCAAAAAGAAAGCAGTATTTATATTGTGAGGAAGCCACCTGCTAAAGCTACACAACAATCTGCTTACTTTTAGGAGTATTTTTTTTCTTGTGAGTACATGGAAGTTATGGAATGTCTGCTATCTTTGTATTTCCCTCCCTGCTTTGAAAATAGATCTGGTTCTAGATCAAACCACAGATATATAGGTTGTAAGTATTTGTGCCATGTATACACCTAGTATAAATCCCAACAATTCAGGTGAAATATAATTGTATAAAGCAGTACTTCTCAAGCCATCTGATACAGAGGACCAGCATTTTTAAAAATTGTCCTAGGAATCGGTACCATTTTTGTGCCATATTAATCAGAGAGCCAGTGTAGTGTAGTGGTTTGAATATTTGACTAGGACATCTGGAGACCAGGATTCAAATCCCTGCTCAGCTGTGGAATCCCACCAGGTGACTTTGACCTAGTCATATTCAGGACCATGCAACAAAATACATGCAGCCCTTCAAATGTAGTGGGACTCCTAACTTCTATCAGTCATTCCAGCATAGCAAGTGGTGTGGAAGGCTGGCAATTGCAGTAGGCCACGTTTCTCACCTCTAGGTTTTCCATACTGCAATATGTTCCCCTTTTTAAAATGTGAAAACTTCAGGAGAGAATTTGTATCATACCGACCACTATATTTATGGGAAATGTTAGTGCAGCAGCCATGGACATCAATGGGGGTAGAGCAAGGGAGTAGGTGCTCATTCATTCAATAAGCCATAATCTCCTGATTGCCAGATTTCACTTTTAAAAAATAAAATCTCTAGTCATTGTAGAAGTTGATATATGAGGTTACAGTATGCAAAAGAAAATCAGCATTTGTTTTACAGACTACCCTTTAAGGACTGAGGGACTTCAGCTCCCAGAAGCCTCAGCCATGTTGGCCAATAGTCCCATGTTGGCCAATAGCTCCTGGGATTCTGGGAGCTGAAGTCCCTTGGCCTTTAAAGGGGAAAGGTTGCCTACCCCTGGACTATGGTATAGATCACAAAAAGCTATGGAATGCTCTTAAAGGTATGGGTGTGCCACTACATTTGATAGTCCTGCTGAGAAATCTGCACTTAGGACAAGAGGCCACTGTTAGAACAGAATATGGAAAAACAGAATGGTTCCTAACTAAAAAGGAGTTAGGCAAGACTGCATTTTATCACCCTACTTGTTCAACTTGTATAGAGAAAATATCATATGAAGAGCAGGTTTAGACTCAGAAGGAGGAGGAGTAAAGATAGGAGGAAGGAACAACAACAAGATGGAAAGAAGAACAATGTTTGAAAGTAAGAGAGTGGATATGGAAAATGTTGGATTATATAGACAGATTAACCGATTTGATTAGAAATAAATCACTACAGATATTTAAAAAAGAACAGATGGAAGTGGTAGAACTACTGAAAAGAATATTAGCGAGTTAAAAGAAGGAAATTAGGAAGAAAAAGTTCTGTAAGGAAAAGAAAGAGAAGTCTGCAAGCAAATAAGGCAGAGTAAAGAGAGAGAAAGAAGACGGAAAGAAAGATGAGGCAAAGATAAATAAATGTATCAGTAAAGAGCAGAGCTTTAGGAAGTAACTTTTATTTGTAAAGTAAGAAAGAGAATGTAATGTTAATGTAATTGATATGTCAATGTCTTGGTTTTGTGAAAAAAAGGAATGCATGGGATGGGTAGATTGTTTTCCTTTTTAAAAATTGTCATATGTGGTGAAAATCATACTAAATAATAATAATAATAATAATAATAATAATAATAATAAACAATCTAAGACATGCAGTTGACACTATACTACTCACAGAAAACATCACAGACTTGGAACAATTACTAAGGAAGGTCAAGGAAAAAAGTGCAAAGGCAAGCTTACTGTTGAACATTAAAAACAAAAACAAAAATAATGACCATGGAGGATCTACATAAATTCAGTCTAGACAATGAGGAAATTGAAATAATTAAATATTTCCCATACCTTGGATCAAACATTGATCAGAATGGAATTGTAGTCAGGAAATCAGAAGAAGACTAGGAATGGGAAGGGCAGCTATGAAAGAACTAGAAAGGATCCTAAAGAGCAAAGATAAATAACTGAGAATCATCCAGTTCATTATATTCCTTATCACCATGTACAGGTGTCAGAGCTGGACAGTGAAGAAAGTGGATAAAAAGAAAATGAACTAATTTGAGATGTAGTGCTGGAGAAGAGAGCTGAGGATTCCATGGATGGCCAAGAAGACAAACAAATGGATCCTTGAACAGATCAAACCTGAACTCTCCCTGGAAGCCAAGATGATTAAATTGAGGCTGTTGTACTTTGGAAACATAATGAGAAGGCATGAATAACTGGAAAAGACAATAATGCTAGGAAAGGTAGAAAGCAGAAGAAAGAAAAGAAGACAACACAGCAGATGGATAGATTCAATCAGGTAGGTCATGGGTCTGGATCTACAAGAGCTAAACAAAGCAGTGGACGATAGGGAAGCTTGGAGTTGTCTCATCCTCAGGATTGCCATGAGTCTGGGTCGACTTGAAGGCAGCTAACAACAATGCAGACATTAGAGAGAGCCAGTGTGCAGTAGTGGATTGAGTATTGGACTATGACTCTGAAGACCAAGGTTTGAACCCCCACTTGGCCATGGAAACCCCCTGAGTGATCCTGAGCAATTCACATTCTCTCAGCCTTAGAGGAAGGCAAAGGCAAACCCCCTCTGAACAAATCTTGCCAAGGAAACCCTGTGATAAGTTTGCCTTGGGGTGCCATGAGCTGGAAACAACTTGAAGGTACACAACAGCCTACTCCTCCTCAGCCCATTTGTTTGTACACAGTTGGTCTAAAATGTTTAAGTGTTTTTAGCCAATGAATTAAGACAAAACAATGGACACATTCTCCTTCTGGAGAAGAAAGTCCATTGTGGGAAGTGTTTGTAGCCCATTAAGAATGTAGATGTGATTGGGCATAAGTGTCTACTTTCTTCCCTCAAAATTGTAGCAAGAAAGACAAGACTTTACAATGTTTCTAACTTTGGCTTTATTTACATGGTACTTCCCCCTGAAGTCATAAACATTTGGAAAGTTACCATACCAATTCATGCTGATAGAACCTATCATTATCATCATACCTATATGGCAGGGGACAGGGCTATAACTGAGAAACTGTGGGTTATGCTAGTTTTACAAAGTACCCACTTTGTTGAGAGGAATTTGCGCATGCTATGACAATAAAATGACTCCATAGACAAAAATGTGCAGTCTCAAAAGAACATTTGTAGAGCTCAAACTTCAAGTAACACAAATATTCTTTTATGGTCACTGGGCAAAGAAGCGACTGATAATAATGGGGGAAATGACATGACGAATCCATGTTCTTCTAGAACTCTTGGCGCAGATTAAACATAGCCATTTCTCCCCATCCTGGCAAAGACAGGCATTATCAACTCCATTGCTGTTCCTTTCAGATGTTTCTAACTTGAAAGAAATAATACTGGAACATAAAAATCCTTTTACTGACAACTCTTGTGAAGCTATCATTATAAGAACCGTACCTTGCTCCACTAAGGGCTCATTCCCACTTACATTTAAACCGGTTTGCGATTTGCCTTCGCTCCACGTCGGTGAATTGATTCCAAAAGGTCTGTCGTTCCCACTATGAAAGTGGAACTTTTCATTATTCCCTTGTAATTGCTTCTTTTGGGGCACAACTGTCGTTCCTAGTTTGTGCCACTTCAAAATGCATGTCAATCATCTGTGTGTCTTGGTGGCGCAAGTGGCAACATGTTCCAGGCGCTGAGCGGGGTGACTTTAGCAACTGAGCCTTCCTCTACCCCTCAGCAACCCAGGCTGCTCAAGCATACTGTTTTTCTGGCTTGGGAACTATATATTTAAAAAAAAAAATTGACAGGATATGCCATCCATTGGTTTTGCAACTACTTACCTTACTGAGCTGCAGTCTGCTCGTTAACTTCAAGTAGTTGCAAATACAATGGATCACATATTGTCAATTTTTATTATATATATCTATATATCTATCTATCTATATATGTATGTATGTGTGTGTGTTAATTCCCCCCGTAGGTCACACCACAAGTACAAAGGCAGCGCTGGGGGGAGGGGATAGCTGATTTCCCAAAAATTGAGGAGGAATGGTAAACACCCCTCTGGCATTAGTGTCTCCCCTCCAGAATGATCCAATTCAGATCTGTCGTTCCCACTTGTTGATCACGCTTCGGAATTGATTCTTTTCAAAAGAACTGTCAAAAAACTAGTGTCAGGAAACAGTGGGTTTTTTGCATTTGCCTCACTTCATCACAATTGAAACCGAGCACAGTAGGATCGGAGAATAACGGTCATATAACCCAATCAGCAATTAACTTTAAACGAGGCCATACACTTTTTTTGGAGTTTGGGAGACCTCGTGTGTGTATGGTGTGAAGCACCACTAAATGTAACAAGTCACACTAGACCAGGGGTCGGCAACCTACGGCCCGCGGGCCGTTTCCGGCCCAGGTCGCCAGACTTACGGGCCCAGGCAGACCCCTGCCGCTGCCGCCGCCGCCGGCCGGTTCGGCCGCCGCCCGGCCGCGCACAACACAACCGCCATTTTGGTCCCCAAAATGGCGGCCACATGTGCTTGCGCATGCGCAGGATTACTGTGCATGCGCAAACGCGTTGCAACCGCCATTTTGGAGACCAAAATGGCGGTCGCGGCACCGGGAGCGCGCGCGGCGCCCTGAGGAGGCCTGTCCCCGCCAAGGGAATCCTCCCAAGGGGGACCCTCGGTGGCGACGGGCTTCCAGGAGGCCCGTAGCCACTGAGGGTCCCCCTTGGGAGGCCTCCCTCGGTGGCTACGGGCCTCCTGGAAGCCCGTCGCCACCGAGGGTCCCCCCGAGGAGGCTTCTCTCGGTGGCGACGGGCTTCCAGGAGGCCCGTAGCCACTGAGGGAGGCCTCCCCAGGGGGACCCTCAGTGGCGACGGGCTTCCAGGAGGCCCGTAGCCACCGAGGGAATCCGGACCCCGCACCATTTCCTGCCCCCTCCCCCCCGGCCCCCCAGCAACAAAGGCCGCGGCGTGCGCGGGGGGGTCGTGCACAGTGGGGGAGGGTGCGCTCGCACGCGCGCGCCGCCATCCCCTCACCACCACCTTGGCCCAGCCGAGACCTGGGCTACGGGAGACCGGCCCAGGTCTCAAAAAGGTTGCCTGTCCCTGCACTAGACATACAACAAAAAGAAAACAGCTAGGCGTACTGTAGTGGCGCATGTTGTGTACATGAATTACATGTACAGCTTTGAAGCTCTACACTGCTCCACACCCAGGAAATTCCCTGGAGACACACTTTTAGTGTGGCTGGCCATCTCCATAATGGTGTGAGTTGTAGCCAAATGCACACCTGCAGGGCAGCATTTGGGGAAGGCTGTCTTACTTGTTTTTATGAACATCAAGTGGGACTTCACTTATGGCAACCTTATGAACAAAAGACCTCCAGGATATTCTATTAAAAGTCCTGCTGAGGTCTGGCAAAATCAGGGTTGCATTTCCCATGACTGAGATCCACCTGTATTTATTTATACTGTACAATCCAGCTCCCCATCATCCAGCCCTGAAGAGAAGGCTCCTGTCATGGAGGGGCAGGCGAAGGAGCCAGACCCCCCAGAAGGTAGGTCCCCAGTGTGTGGGCTAATGGCTGTATGGTGCAGCCTCTGTGGTGGTCCTGTGGGCCCCTTCCTCAGCAGTGCAGTGACCAGATGCATGACCCAATTCTCCCCACCTTCACAGCAGGTGATGATAGTGATGACCCCAGACCCAGTCAACATCTGGGGACTGGTAGATGGGAAGATCTGTTTCCATGTTGGCCTACCTCCTGGAAGCCAGGGACCAGGACCATGAATGTGGTATGGCTGGCACACCAATGGGACCAGGGTGGGGGATGCCTCTGTGCAATCAGTGGAGGGACTACATGGGGGGACCAGGAGACCCTGCCAATGGCATTGGGTGTTCGAGTCCACATCTCTCTGCTAACTACCCATTTCCCTTGTTCTTCCCTTACAGATTGCAGAATAGAGCACAGATGGTGGTGATGAGGGCCGGATGAGGCAGTCCCAGGACACCATGCAGACCCTCTTGGTGCACCTCTTCCTTCCCCTCCCCCCAAACCCTCCAACCCCCCCCCCTTGCCCAAAACATGTAAACCTTTCTGCGTAAATACTTTTTCAATCAAACTTTTTTATTTTTCTTTAAATGACATATTTGTATATTCGCATGTGTGGCGGGTCACAGTAGCACAGGAGGCTAGTGAGGTGGGCATGGTGGGGTAGTCAGGGATGGGCTGATGTGTGGCGGGGGAAGGTACTGGCAGGGACATTGGTGGTGACTCTGGGTGGTGATAGCCATGTCACTGGGGATGGGTGCTGGGTCGCCTGCCTCTTCTGGCTGGCCTCCCCCGCCGGGAACCTCGCCCTCTCACTTGGGGGTGGGAAGGGGGCTCTGTTTCTGCCAGTCCGCTCAGGAGGCTGGCAGATTCCTCAAGGGGGGGATCCTGGGTGTCTACCTCCAAAGCGGCCCCTTCCTCCTGGATTGCAGGGGTGTCCCTTTTCACTGTCCCCTCCCCTACAACCTCCCACATGCCACCCTGGGCCGGCCTCATGACTTCCACGAGGGTGGCCAGCAAAGCGGTCTGGGCCTCCAGGGTGGCAGTCAGGCGTTCCTGCTGCTGGAGGGATCTCTCGACCACCATCCTCTGGCGCTCCCCCTCCCGCTTCAGATGTGCCAGGAGGTTTCTCATGTTTTCTGAGTTTTGTTCCATGAGGCGATCAACGGCACTAGCAGCTATTGCCGCCGCCGGCCGACGCACTCTCTTCCTTCGGATCTCAGTCAGGTGGTCCACTGGGGGCAGTGTGGCTGTATGGTTTGGTTCTTCTTGGTCTGTAGGACATAGCACAGGGCACTGGTGAACCACTAAACACATATTCCAGGGTCCAGAGGGAGAGGTAACTGCAAGGGAGGGTTGGTTAGGGGGCCTGGGTCCGTGCAGCTGGTGCTCATGCAAAGGACACATGCAACAATGCACCCACAAACACTACTCCTGGAGCCCCCTGAGCATAGCAGGGTGTAATGGTGGTGTGTGGTTAGTAGCAGAATGTGCACATGAGCATATAACACATCAATCTCCCTTCATGCCACTATTACAAGCTTCCATGCAACATGGTGCATCTGTTGTAATTTTGGGGGAAGGGGTGTACCATGTATGCCACAGAACCTTGAATTCACCCTCACCTGGCCTCTCTTCACCCTGGCTGTCATCACTGGCTGCTGTAGCGGCCCGTTGGAGAGGCGAGCGGTCCTGGTAGCTGCTGGCCCTGGAAGTCCCATCCCCACCATAGGATGATCTCAAGGAGGAGGGGTCCAAAGCTCTCTGACTGGCGGATGTCTCATCTGAATCCGGAAGGTCTTCTTCGTCACCTATGCAAAGGGGAATGTGGTTCATGGCTACCCCATACCCACCCCTGTGCCACGTCCTTCCACTGTGGCCCCACATCCCTTCCCTGGGGCCCTGGTATGTGTTACCTGGAGTGGTTTCCAAAATCTCCTGGGAGCCTCCTGCCTCGGGGAAGTCCTCCCCGCCTTCAATTTTGACTTCATGGCCAACTAGGACTTGAGTGATTTCGTTGCCGGTGTCCACAGTGCTGGGCCTTATGCTGGCATCAGGGCGAAGGAAAGCGTGGAGCTCCTTGTAAAAGGGCATGGTGTGAATACTCCGTCCAGTGCGCAAATGTTGCTCTCTCATCTTCAGGTAGTCCCCCTTGAGGTTTTTGCACTTCCTGCGACACTCCTCCGCCGTGCGCTGATGGCCCTTGGCCCTCATGGCTTCCGCCACCTCGTTGTAGGTCTCTATATTGCGGTGGGTCTGCTTCAGCTTTTCCAGCACGCTCGGTTGCCTCCATAGGGCTATGAGGTCGGCCGTCTCCACAGAGGACCAGGACACCCCTCGCCCTCTTTTCGGCTGGCTCGCGGGCGCCTCTGCTATCGAGGCCCTCGATGTGGGCGGCAAGCCCTGGCCGTGCATCAGGACGACGGTGCGGACGTGCGGAGGGACGCCGAGAGCGAAGGCGCTGGCATGGCCGTGGGGGTCCAGCTTGGCAGCGAAATACGTAACTTCCCACCGCTGGAATATCTGGCGGAGAAAGTCCCAGCCTCCCACTAGAGCAGCGATGCCCAAAGTTTGGTCTTCCAGATGCTTTCCACTTAAACTCCCAGAATTCCTGCCTGTTAGCTGGTTGGGGGATGCTGGGAGCTGAAGTCTAGAAGAGCTGGAGGACCAAAGTTTGGGAAGCACTGCACTAGAGAGAGCTGATGCTCAGGGCCCCTATGATGATGAAAGTCCGCCCTTTTTAGAAGCACTAAAGGTTTAGGATGGAGCACTCCTTTAGGCCTGCTCTGTTTACACTGAGCGTCAAACCTACGCGCTTTCAAGGCCTGGTGCGGGATGATCCCGGGTTCCTTTTAGTCCGGCTTTTCCTGCTTAGCGCGGCCTCGGCGCAGCTTCCGGCCGCTTTAGGGGCGTGCCTCATATCAGCGCCACGCCCCCAAGGCGGCCGGAAGCCGCTTTATCCGGCCGCTGAGTCTCTCCCTCCCTCCCTGTGCGTCTCAGGCCTAACAGAAGGCGGCTTGAGAGAAGCGGTGAGGAATTGTGTCTGGCCTCTTCCTATTGGTCCTCTGCCTCCCTGAGCCGAATGAGCCGGCGCCTCCCATTGGGCGTGGCCTGGAGCCTGTTGCGGGAGGCAGGAGGGGAGGCTGTCAGTAGGCTCGAAGGGGAGGAGGAGGAGGAGGAGGGAAAGGGAAGCGGGCGGGGAATGGGGAGCCGCGCCAGTGTGAGCGGAGAGCGCCTCGAGGAGCGAGAGAAGCAGCAAAAGCAAGGGACTGGGAAGGAAGGTAACGGAAGGAAAGGAGGGAGGGGGCTGGAGGAGGAGGAGGAGGAAGGGGCTGGGGACTGAGAGGTTACGGGGGGGGCAGATGTAGGGAAGGAAAAGAGGGGCTGGGGGTCGGTTATAGTCCCTGAGAGTAAAGAGAGAGCTGTGGGGATGGAAAAGAGGGGCCTGGGACTGAGAGGTTAATGGGGTGGGGGTGGGTGGGGGGAGAAGGTGTGGGGATGGAAAAGAAGGGCTTCGGGGGGGGGTGTCGAGGAGGGTCCCTGGAAGTAAAGAGGTGAGTGTGAGGGGGGCATGTGGGGGTGAGAAAGGGGGCCTGGGGGTCGAGGAGGGTTCCTGGGTTGGAGAGGTGGGTGTGGGGAGGCCATATGGGGATGAGAAAGGGGGCCTGGGGGGTTGGGAGGTGAGTGTTCAAGGGGAGAACGACAGTTGGAGATGAAAAGAGGGGCTGGGGGCTGAAGGGGACCCATGAGTGTAAAGAGGTGAGGGGGGGCATGTGGGGATGAAAAAGAGGGGCTAGGGGTAGAAGAGGGTCCTTGGGTTTGGAGAGGTGGGTGTGGGGAGGTCATATGGGGATGAGAAAGGGGGGTTGGGAGGGAGGGAGGGAGGGAGGGAGGGAGGGAGGGGGGAAATGACAGGTGTGGTTGAAAAGAGGGGCTGGGGGTTGAGGAGAGTTCCTGGGTGTAAAGAGGTGAGTTTGTGTGGTGGGGGGCATATGGGGATGAAAAAGAAGGGCTGAGGGCTGGGAGGAGAGTGTGGAAGGGGTCATGTGGGGATGAAAAAGGGGCTGGGGGCTAGAAGTGAGTAGGGTATATATGGGGATGAAAAAGAGGGGCTAGGGCAGGGGTAGGCAACCTTTCCCCTTTAAGGGCCAAGGGACTTCAGCTCCCAGAATCCTGGGAGCTATTGGCCAACATGGGATTATTGGCCAACATGGCTGAGGCTTCTGGGAGCTGAAGTCCCTCGGCCCTTAAAGGGGAAAGGTTGCCTACCCCTGGGCTAGGGGTTGAAGAGGGTCCTTGGGTTTGGAGAGGTGAGTGGGGAGGCATGTGGGGATGAAAGAGGGGGCTGGGGGTTGAGGAGAGTTCCTGGGTGTAAAGAGGTGAGGAGGGCATGTGGGGATGAAGAAGAGGGGCTGAGTGTAAAGAGGTGAGTGTTGTGTGGATGCAAAAAAGGAGCTGGGGTTTGAGGAGTGTTCCTGGATGTGAAGGGGTGAAGATGGGGGGTATGTGGGGGTGAAAAAGAAGGGCTGGCGGTTGAGAGGTGAGTGTGGAGGGGAACATGTCGAGGAGAGTCCCTGAGTGTGAAGAGCTGAGTCTGGGGCATGTGGGGATGCGAAAGAGGAGCTGGGGTTGAGAAGTGTCCCTAGGTATGAAGAAGTGAGTGTGTATGGAGGGTGTGGGGGAAGGGGGTGCTTGAAGGTGCACAGTGGAGGAAGAGATGTCTATGTCTATGGGGTGGGGGGAGTGCTGGCTGCAAGGGGGTCTAGGTTGAGGTGGGAGAGTAAGGACTTACCCGGATATATGCTCCCCCCTTTAGTTTCTGGGATCCATGCACACCCCTCTACATGTGCAAGCAAGCACTAACTCTCTCATCTGGCAGGAGCTGGAGAATGAGGAACAATGGGATTCAGTGGAGCAGGCTGAGGAGAGGGAGAATAAACAGAGGATGGAACAGGGTCAGGAGGAGGTTGTTGGGAGGGATCAAACAGCTGCGTGAAGGGAGTGAGGCTTGGCAGCAACTAGATCTAAAGAGAAGGTGGAGGTAGACGGCGCCCATCCTCCTTGGTTCCAGGTTATGGCATGAACCCTTGCCATGCATCAGCTGCGTGAAGGGAGTGAGGCTTGGCAGCAACTAGATCTAAAGAGAAGGTGGAGGTAGACGGCGCCCATCCTCCTTGGTTCCAGGTTATGGCATGAACCCTTGCCATGCATCAGCTGCGTGAACAGCTCTTTGCCGGTTCTGTCTGCTGAGTGATCTGCTCCAGCTTGGGAGCATGTGGCCAGATGCTGGAGCCTCAGGGGCCAATCCTTTTGTCCAACTCATGGTGTTAGATTGGCTGTTTCCTTTTCAGAATAACTGGGCTAAATGCTCCAATTCCCTCTCTGTTTGACTTCATAGTCTTTGCAATTCTGAAAACACCCCCTTGAAATTTACCATTTCAATATGTGGATACTACCTGGCTAATGGCCATGCTGGCTGGAGATCTCGGAATATGTAGTCCAAAAAACTAACTTCTTCAATTTCAACTAGTGACTTGTTCAGTATCTGCTCAAAACTATTTCTTGAGTGCTTGCTTTTTCCTTTTCAATCCCCCTTTTTTTACTTCTTGACACTTTTTAGAGTATGTGGGCTGTCCTTTAAAAGGAATTTGTTTGCATTCAAGGTACTCCAAAAACCCCATTTTAAGCTGAAGAGTAAGGTAAAAATGCTATAAAATAAGAGTGAATAAAATAAACACATGTGTGCTTCTTCCTGTCAGAACTACCTGGCACGAGCTAAGTTGAACTATCTCACAGCAAGTTGAAACTTATGCCTTAGAGACCAATTGAACATTGTTAATCTAACTGACATCCATCTAACTGTCTTCATTTGTGTCCTGGAAAGAGAGCTGCTCACCTAGGCAGCACTGTCAGGGTGGGGCAGGGAGTAAAGACAAGGCAAGAAGGTAGGAGGAGGCTTATTCGTTCGGCCCATTTTCTCCTCAGAAAACAGAATAGCTGCCAACATGAGTCAGACCTGGATCCCTCGTCAACCGCAAGAGGAGCTTACCCAAGCAGACATCTGTGGGATGCTTCGAGAAGAGCTGTGCCAGGAGAATGACTTCCTCAAGTCAGATACCCACATCTTCATCATCTTGGGGGCTTCGGTGAGTTTCTTCCTTCTGAGACAAGCTGGGCTTCATGAAGAATGTATACAACCCTGAGACCATAGGCATCTTGGTGTTTTAAGGCAGGCTGTGAGAACTGTGTGGTCCTGTAGTTTGTGGACTGTAACAACTATTAGCCCTAACCAACATATCCAGATGTGAGGCATGCTGAGAATTTCAGCTCAATAATATCTGGAGAGCTAAACAATTTCTACCACTGTTTTAGGATTTGGGTATTTTGAACTGTTCTGTTTTATAAATTATCTGGAGAAAAACCTCTCAAAGTAGCAAACCTGCTCCCCACAAAGAGGGAATCTAGATGGGAAAGCAGCTGTATAATAAGCTTTTAAAACTACAAGTCTTTTTAAAGGATTCGCTCAGGATAGGTGGTGGTGGTATGAAGGGAAGAGGAACTCCCTTTCAGTTCAACATATGCACTGTAGAAAATGAAGACGGTTTCCTAGTTCATCCCATGAGTGGTATTAATGTTAATTTCTTATCATTAGGTCTGAGATTATTTTCTGTTTGAGACACTCAGAACCTTTTGTGCTCAGTGCATTTGGAGTTTTTGTTCTGTCATCAAAACAATAAAAGCAATAACTATAAAAAAGAATAGGCAGAGAAAAATAACTTTTCAGACTTTTGATATGAAAAAATTGCTTGAGAATGTAACTGTATTTTGACTCACTAACATTTACAACTGTGTTTCAAGCTTTTGAGTCACTATAAGCTGGTGCAAGAGCATCTGTTTCATCTCTCTCTTTCCTTTTTCCTCTCTCCCCTCCAAACATTCATCTTGAGTTTAAAAATGAACGGCCTGGAGATTGCACCTGCATTTTCAAAACACAAATTGGATCATTTGAAAGAATGAAGGTTGCATACTCTGTAATTGTTAGCTTTCAAAATGGTTATAGATTCCCTCTAGTTTCCCCCCTCTAGAAGTAGGAAGCTTGGTGGGTTCTTTAAGGCAGAATTCTGTGGGTCATGTGGCTGCTGTCAAAAATGGCACATCTGTATCAAGCTTTTGCCCTTAAAATGTAGGCTTACTTACCATGTGCTCTTAAGAGTTTATGCATTTCTCTGCGAGCAACACCCAGCTGTATGGGAGGGACAGAGACATGTGATCCTCCATGTTACATAGGAGAGAAAATTTAGCATAGAGGATCACATACATGTGAATGTAAGACGTGGTTTTTGTTAACCATGGTTTATCACAAAGTGCATAAGAGATGACCAAACAAATAACGGAATGTCTTCTCCATTTCTGACTTCTGTTGTTTTTTCCAGCTCCTGTTTTATGGTGGGCAACTAAAGAAGGAAGTTGGGCAAGCCATAATTGTAGGTTCAGATGTTACAAAAAGCTGTGATTTAAACAACAGAGTATATAGCCCATCAACAGATCATAGGTTCAGGTCATGGTTTGTGACTGATTAACAAACTGTAGTTTGTTACTAGGTGGGTTGCAAAGCTCAACAAAATAAATTTAAATGAATTACATTATGACGTTACTGTAAAGAGACAAGGTTAAGAGGAAGAAATACTTTTTTCCTATGAAGAGCCTATAGTTCCAGAGAAATATCTTTTACGTTTCATTCCTCTACAGAGCTCTTTACTATCAATGCACTGTCTCTGTTGATCTCTCTTTTGTCCTGTTCCTCCATCCCTTTTTGTCATTGTGGTACCCAGGCTGGCATCTTTCTGTCCAAGCTGGGTTACATAGTGATACGGGATTTGTGTTTGGTCTGGTGACAGGATGCTTATGTGACCTAAATACCAGAAACAGGTTGAACAGCTATGCAGCCCTGAAGCAAACCATAACTTGTCTTCCTGCCCCTTGTGTAAGTGTCTCCTTGAGGTTAGATGTGGTTGGGTAACCCAGCTGCATGCTTACTGCACTGTGTAATCACCTTCTCTTTCTGGTCCAAGGATGGGGGTGTTTCTGAGCATGCTTGAGGGGGTAGGTAGCTAATCCTGACATATCTTCTTGGGTTTAGTAATGTGTCAGTAATCTGGTGCCACTAAAGATCAGCCTAAAGGAGCTTGGTCCCCTGTGTGGATTTGTTTATCACTCTGTCTTCTTGTAATTGCAAAGAGTTATCTGCTGATAGTGTAAGGGTTTTTTTCTCTAATGGAGAGCAATTTATGTAGGCATACCAACCTACTATGCTCACAAAACTAAACACTTGAGAATGCGCCCTTGATTTATTTCCTGGATTGAATATTTCTGTACTCTGGTTTGCAATGACATGCGGAGCCACATGCATTTTTAAAATATGAGACACAGTGAAGAAATTTAACAGGTACCACCATATCATGGGATATCAGAATAAGGTTCAGTGGTGTTCCTGTGATAACATTATAAAATATTTCTTTTAAAAGCTTTACATACTTTTTATTGTATCCTGTAGAGGCAGTCAAGTGAGATGTTGACTATCTTTAATTTTAAAAGAGAGATATTGAGAGAGTAGTCCAAAACACACTGCAGAAATAATCCAGTTTGCAACCTCTTTAACTGCCCTGGCTCAATGCTAGGGAATTACAGGTACTGTAGTTTTGTGAGACATTGAGCCTTCTCTGTCAGAGAGCTCTGGTGCCACAATAAACTACAATTCATAGGATTCCCTAGCACTGAGCCAGGGCAGTTAAAGCAGTCTCCAACTGGATTATTTCTGCAGTGTGTTTTGGACCTTAGAGGAGTCTTTCAATGTACTATGGATTGAAAGTCCTGCTTTTAAGTTTTGCTGCTTTGGGGGGAATAGGTTGTATTTTTCAGTGCAGAGTGAAAGGTACTTTGCACCTATTCAGAGACATTTAACATGAATTAGTTTATTGTGATATCATTTCTGTTTAATGAAGAGAACAGGCCAGAAATGAGAGGGGCGAAACTTAAGTTGGAATGCCTGAAGGATGAGAGGAGAAGTTACAAAATAAAGACCTGCAACAGACTGTGTCCACATAGAGCTGCTCTCCTAATAATACATCAACAGCTGTATGAGTTTATTATTCTGCACAATATTCCTCCCATCCCACATATCTATGTATACAATAGTGTCCCAACCCCCTTACACTTTGGTGTGAGTGCACATGACTGCCAAGAAAATCTCTGTTGTGTTTTTGAGTGGTTCTTCCTCCAGTTTCTCCTTCTGTAGTGCTGTAGCCTTGAACTGGTTGGGCCACCCGCCGAGTGGTTCCAGTTCACCACAAGAATAGAGAACAAGCTGCTCACTGTATGCAGGGGAATAGGGAGGAGGCAACACAGCTTCAGAAAAAGCAGAAACACCAGCATTTGCTGAGTCACTGGAGAGGAAGGTGTGGTGTTGAGCTAAGGTGAGAGAGGGAAGGCACCAGCCCTCCCCTGTTTCTTCTTCAGCAGACGAATATGCTTCCATGTAGTTCATAACGTATGAACTGTACTCATAAGAGCAGGCAGTTGTCCTGGGGGGAAAACGGGCTACTTCTTTTAAGATATCTTTGTACTCCCTTTGCATAATCTGGTGGTGGTAGTCCCATCTGTTCCTCTCAGAAGCATCAGTCATCGAGGTTGGTGTGACCCCAAGCATCCAGCCTGTTTGGTTTGAAAGCACATACACTCAGTCCCTAAAATTAAAAGCATCAAGGCAAATAAGCCTGAATATTAGGGTATTTCCAGATCCTTGATCTTTTCTAGTTGGTCTAGTGCCTTTGAAGCAACTGACTAGATGCTTCAAAGCACTGAGTGGCTACAAATTCTGGTAGAGAAAGGGAGACAATCCCCCTTTTGATTGCCACTAAACTTCATGGATGAACAGGATTTGGGAGGATTGGCTATAATTTTACCTAATAGCAAGAGGAGCAGAAACTCTGCAACCTGTTTATAAACTAAATAATACCTTTTAAATGACACATTTCCTGATTTTGAGGCCTACTCTGCTGGTTGTCACGCCTACCCAGGACTCTGCCCTACTTAGGTCTCAAATGAACCATTTCAATAGGAGGGCTGACATGATCAAATACTTCACACAAGCACACATCCATGCATACCCAAAAGATTCCTGTGTATAGAAAGTCTATATGTAAGGAAGAAGGGTAAGCCAGAACCATTCTCCCTAACTTACTAGTTTTCTGTATGTTATTATGTGACCCTGGGCAAGTCACACCCTCTCAGCCTCAGAGGAAGGCAAAAGCAAACCCTCTCTGAACATATCTTGTCAAGAAAATCCTGTTATAGATTTGTCTCAAAGTCACTATAAGTTTGAAATGACTTACCAGAAGCATTGTCTTTCCACTTTGGCAAAGCTGTCTTGTGGCAACCAAGCAATTGCTTTATCTTTCTCTGGCTCATGAGACAATTTTAAAGGAGTGGGGAATGCTACAAAAATGAAGATTCCACTCAAGAGCACTGATCTTGACCTTGCAAACCGCACAGGACTTTGAAAGTAAGCAGCATGTCTGACTGCCCCTTAAGAGAAGCACATGGTCTTTGTCACTAGAGTTTAACATTCAGAACAGGGAATGATTACTATAAATGATTCTTATCCTTTCTTTCAGATGGGAAAATGACTTAGCATTGGGATTGCAGATTTGCCAGCTAACCTTTTGCGAGCTGCCTTGTGTCCAATTTAGGAGAAAGGCAGCGTATAAATAAAATAAAATAAACTTGTATTCAGTAGGATTGTGGTCAGCTTAATGAAGATTTAGTTGCTTGGGCATCTTTCTTTTAATCAGTCAATCAATAAAAATGAACTGTGCATAGCTAGATATATACAACTTAATCTGTCAATCTAACCACTCATTGTTAAGAAGTTATCTTTAACATCGGCCTTTCGTATTTTCATTCCTATCTTATAGTAACATGCAAGGCCCAAATAACAAATAAAAAACAAGCACCCTGTTCACAGCATAACTACATAATTAAAATTAGCCACTTCCCCTTAATTAGCAATTAAACCGATTAAAGCTTGCAGCCTTGGTATCCAGCTGCTGAACTCCAGAGCCTCCTCTCACTAAGGAGCCATGGAAAGCAGGCTAAGCTGCTGGTGCTTCTCTAGGAGGTTCTTAGTGAAGGAATTAAAGAGATCCCCTGACCTGTGTAGGCAGCGACTACACCTAGAAACTGAGTTATACACATACCCCAACCAGCTGCAAACCTTATGTGCCCTGGATATTTCACACCTTTTTAACCCAGGTCACTGCTGATTTATCAGTGTTTGCGTTAGATAAAGTGCTTCCAGTCCTGGATGGATATAGACAAAGCTGGAAGTTACTACAGGTCATGTTGCATCTAGTTGAGCTTGGAGAAATCAAAAAAGAAAACCCTTGTAAATCTGGCCTGCATGGGAGTCAGGGAAAGCCTTGGGTGTAGATGTTTCAGAATCCATTGGCAGACAGAAAGGGATAGGCTGCAAGAGGACGTTCTCTGCCACTGCACCCAGAAGAGATCCGTCAAATAACCAATTTGGATAGCTTTAAAAAGGCTATCAAGATGGATCTCTTCCGGCAGGCCTTCCCAGAATAGACTACTACACCTGAACCGTGCTTCCCCCCGATATATATATTTGTTATACACTCCTATTGGTGTCTCAGAATGTGTGTTGTTTGAATTTTATATGTTTATTTAATTAGTTTTAAGGGGGGGCGTATTGTATTACGCTTTTATGGCATGTATGTTTTTAATCTGTATACTTGTATGCTACCTTGATTGCCTAGGCCAGTGGCCCCCAACCCCCGGTCCGCGGCCCGGTACCGGTCCGCAGAACAAATGGTACCGGGCTGGCAGCCGATAGGAAGAAGAGGAGGAGGAGGAGGAGGCAGAGGCAGCCTCGGGAGCGTGTCTCTCATGCCCGCTTCCTCTGGCCGCCTCCAAGTGCCTTCCTGAAGAGGGAGGGGGGAGGCCGGGCCCCCGACAGCCAATCCCCGCCAATAGGAGGAGAAGGAGAACCCTTAGGCCTGCCCCTCTCTCCCCTTCCCTCCCTCCCTCCTTCCCTCTCTCCCCTTCCCTTCCTCTCCTTCCCTCCTTTCCCCCTCTTTCGCCTTCTCTCCTTTCTTCCCTCTCTTTCCCCCTCTCTCCCTCCTTTCCCCCTCTTTCTCTCCTTGTCTTCCTCTCTTCCTCTCCTTCCTTTCCTCTTCCCTTCCTCCTTTCTCTCTATTTCTCTCTTTCCTTCCTTCCCTCTCTTTCGCCTCCTCTCTCCCTTATTTTTCGCTATTTCTCTTCTGCCCCCTCTTCTCCTTTCCTCTCTCCCTCCTTCCCCCTCCTCTCCTTTCCCCCTCTTTCTCTCCTTCCTTGGCCTCCTCCGAAGCAGCTACCGCGCTCCCTTCTTCTTCTTCCTTCTCCTCCTCGCCTTTTATTCCTTTTCCCACCGCTTCCTCCCCAGGCTGCAGGTGTGTGCCAGCCTCCTGGGCAGAGAAGGAGGGATGCTTGGCTTGGCTTCCAAGGGAGGATGCCGAGAGCGAGGAAGAAGAGAGATCTGGGGCACCACTTCTGGGAAAGTTACACACACACACACACACACACACACACAGAAAAGGAGCTGCTCCCCAGCGGCCAGAAAGAGGCACCTGTGACAGGGAGCAGAAGGGGGTTTGTTTGGATGGCCTTTGAGGGTCTCTTTTTTTCCCTCCCTCCCTTGTGGTGCCTCGTTCTCTGGGGGTGACCAGACCTCCTCACCACAAAGATGTAGGACGTTCGGGAAACAAATCAAGGACTTTATATACACACATATACACAAAAGCGAAATGCACTCGTGCAGTGGTCTCCAACCCCTGGTCCACGGCCCGGTACCGGTCCGCAGAACAAATGGTACCGGGCCGCCCGACGTGCCCCGGCCCAGCTGATCAGCGTGGGGGCGGGGCTTCTGTGCGCGGCTTTAGTGAATACCCCCCCCCCCCCAGTGGGCCGCGGAAAAATTATCAAATGTTGACCGGTCCACGGCAATAAAAAGGTTGGGGACCACTGGCCTAGGCAAAAGGTGGGATATAAGAAATAAATATTATTATTATTATTAAGCACAAAAGATGGGCTAAGAAGCTATAGTTCTCCACCTACATCTGCATTGCTATCAGTAATGGGGTAGATAACTTTGGCTCATTTGGAGGGAAGGGAACAATGTGCTCTCATGGCAAGGTTTGGGACTTTGTGGGTGGGTGGGGGGGAAAAAGCAACAAATCTCTTCCCAGACCCAAAGTGTAATCAAATACAGCATGGGAGAGATTGGCGCTAGTAGCATGTGCAGGCTGTTGTAACGTTTGGAACGGATCTACTTTCCCAACACTACCAATCTCTTCAGTGCAACAAAGTGAGGGGTTTGGCTCATTTTGTTGTCCCATGTGCCCAGTGCAGCTGCCCCATTCCACAGGACCTCTTGTGGGAAGCATCAAAGGAGGCAGTGGACTTTGCCTTTTACTATGGAGCCTCATATAACCAAGTAAGGATTGATGGGTGCCAGGGATGCAAATCCCACCTGTGGGGAGAGAAAACATAGGATGTTGCTGTATATCATTTTGTGCTCCCTTCCTTGACTGACTTGGCTTTACTTACATATGTCTGTACAGTCATCCCTCCCTGTTTGCAGACTTCCCGTTCATGGTTTTGAGTTTCCATGGACAGCAAGCCAGAAGGGACAAATGGTGCCTGCGCCCGCAGGAGTATACTACCATTATAGTCAATGGGGCTTGAATATCCATATTTTTTCTATTTTGGGGTGGGTGGGTAGGCCTGGAATGGATCCCCTGTGACTGTATATGACTGTATATGTTTCATACCAATGAATGTAAAAATAAACAGCGAGGAATGCTGTTTTTAGTATCTATAGGCAGGGGAACTCCTCTATACGTAAGGGAACTTATTCCTTTTACCTAAACTAACCCTCTTCTCAGTACATACAGGGAGTAATGCCAGTGCTCTTTGTGAAGAAATGGGGTTGTGTAACAGATATAACTCCTCTTTGCACAGTAATACCTGGGAGGGCAGGAGTAATTCATATCTTACATAAAGATTAGGGTGGGCTTGGGCTTGGTTGAATAGAGAGAGATTAATTTATTACAGGTGCAAGGTCGACATAACTTAATAGAGCAAATAGGGAGTTGCCTTTGGGGCAGGGTTGGTCTTGTCCTGCATCAGGGTGATGTGGCATTTTTCAGGTGGCACTCTGAAGGGTAGATGAAGAACTAATGCATATGTAGTGCAAAAGGATGTTTGAAACCGTTGGCCTTAGTGTGAAGAGGTTGCCGTTGTGCTCCAGGCAGCAAAATATGTTGGGCTGGCACTGCTTTGTGTGCCGTAGATACCGAAGTGGTTCAGTTTTAGTTATTACTGGTAGAGTTTTCATAGTGACAATGATGGCCTGAGGGCTTACATCAAACTATTGTTTGGTGGAAATGAAGCCTAGAAACTCCACTACCAGTGCTTAAGATGTGGAACATGGGATTCATTGAAAGAAAGAAAGAGTGAGCTTCTGAGGATGTGCATAGTGCTGCCCCTCACCACTAAATAAACATATTTGGATTAGGATGCAGATTTCCACATGGGATCCCCAGAGAACTCTTGGAAATGCCCAACATATGGGAGCCGGATCTGTTTGATGTTTCCTTGCTTGTACAGTGAAAACATTCTGATGCTTGCAGTTGCAGTTCACCATCTGAAGGGACACACGGCCACACTCTTGAAATATAGTGATGTAAATTCTTCGTGCATCCATCAAGGTGCTCCATTAGAGTTTCCCATAATCCCATTTGCATTAAATTCATACATGGGAAAGATTTTTCCTGATCCTTCTCCCATGGCAAACTGTATTAGCCATTTACACAAGGGGGAGAATAGTTTATACTCTTCCGTTATGGTATCGCTCTTGCTTGTCCCAATTCATGGTTTAAGCTGGCAGCCTTGTTTCTGGTGCTTTATTTCCTATGACACTTGTCATTCCTCCATTTATGTGCCTCTTCGTTTTTTTTTTAATCTGTATGCAATCTCATTAAGAATCCAGGTGTTCCAAATATCCATCTGCCAGTATTTTCATATTTCTGCTACAGGATTTGATAACTCCTATTTGGATACTTCAGATGTTAAAATAATGTAGAAATTCTGGCAGCTTTAAAAATGTTATGGCCGTTCTTCATTACACATGCTTTGCTGGATGTTGTATCCCTGTGCTCTGCTGTGCTGGATAGAACTGCTTCCTGTCTATATCAGCTTTGGATAGATATTAAAAGGGATGATATATAAATTCCATAAATAAACAAGCCTTGGTATTTGAATGCATTAAAAGGCCATAATTTATTTATGACATTTATACACTAGCTTTCATGATAATTATGGGGCTCCTTGGAGACTAATTGTATATCTTCTTGCCGTAACCTAGCACAGTTTAAGTGCAGATGTAATGAAGAATATATACACACTCACGCATCATGTGAGCATGCTCATTATGGAACTCTGTGGGAAACTGATTACAGAGATATGCATTAGCTGCACAGCTCTTTTGTCCAATAACAATCCTCCACATTTTCAGACCCCATCAATGACTAAGTAGCTTTAGTATACAACGAATACACACACACACTATCCATCGCCTGTACTCTACAGGTTTTTAGTGGAAAATACATATGTCTGCCCCAAGTAGCTTATTCTGACCATAGAGTGAAGACTCAGCCTGGCAAAGGAGAGACAGAAGTTAACAGTAGATGCAATATGAGCTGTTGCAGTCACACAGACCTGGGCTTTGTTGTATTGGGGTTGAGGGTGAAGGGGTTAAGCAAAAGGCTTTGCAGAAAAGGATTTTGAAAAGAGGGATGCCTCATTAACACATTATAATCCCTCTTTGGTTTAAGTGGACACTACAAGGAAGTCTTCTACTTTTATTCGCTATAAGCGACAAGTTCACTTTATGTACATGTTATTGTGATTGTATATATATTTTAAAGTCAATAGGTATAATTTAAAAATAAATAAGTAAAAGAGGGATCTGAAAGAAATGATGCGTGGGGCATCCGGTAACCAGGGTGACCAGATGTCATAACCTCAGGAAGATGTGGCACCACCAAATGTCGGACATTCAAGAAAAATGTTGGATGTGACCAACTAAAAGCTAAAGACACTAATTTAAATGTAAATTCATGCTTCTTAGCTATGTTCAAAATGGAGGACATTTTGAAATTCCTCCTGGACAGAAGATAGAAATGTCAGACATGTCCTGGGAAAGGGGGACATCTGGTCACCCTGCCTGTAACATGACTAAGAAATGCAGCAGTGTGTTTGTTGTACACAGCTGAAGTTACATTTTTGGATGGCAGTCCTCAAAAAAGTTGCAGTTTGGAAATGTAGAGTCAAGGTTGCCCACCCTGTTCTTAGGATTTGGGAAGGTGTGGAACCTGAACCCCTCGTTACATTTTTGGATGGCAGTCCTCAAAATCCCCTATTCAACTTTGCTGTCAATTTTTTTACAAAGGGGGAGAGGGCTGCAGAGTTCCCCATCACTAGCCCAAGGGATCAAAATGCACCAGTCTGTAATTCTTTGTGTGGCCTATTCTGCTCTCTCCCCCCTGCCCCCTTGTCTTTGGGTGGCTGTTGTGAGGACTATCTCGCTCTACAAACGTCTCTGTGACCTTACTGCCCCAGTCAGCCCTGGTGCAAACAGTCCTCACCCCACCACCTTGTTGGTTCAGTCCATTCTGTGGTTTAGTAACCAGAGAGCTGATCAGTGCTGACTCCCACTTGCCCGATGGATGGCGTGAGGAGCTGGGCTGAGGGCCCACAGGTGTGGGTGGGGGCCAGCTGGGCTAATGCAGCATGACTGGGCATGTTTGCTCTTGGGCCTTGCACCAATGGAAATGCAGCTTGCCACCCAGCCAAAGGACAAAAGCGAGGGCCAGAGGCTTTCAGGCAGCATGGCACTGCCAGCCACAGGGAAGGGCTGTACAGAAGAAAGGAAAGAAGGAGTGGTGCAATAGATTGTGGGCTCTAGGAGCCGATGCTTTTTATCCTCACTTGCTAAACAAAAGAGCAGAACTGAGCTGAGACTTTCGATGTGAGTGAGCCTCTTGTATTACTCACATGTCCCCAAATTCTGCGTGTGCAAAGAATTACCAGATCTTCAGGAAAGATCTATGGGCTGGTGGTGGTGGGGAGCAAATGGACCTCAGTGGAAGGAGGGCTGTGTGTGAACAGGAGAGCAGAGCTGGATTTCCCCTTGTACTTTGTTCTATTACATGCCAAGTGCTTCCCATTTCGAAGCAGGCAGCCTATGGAAGGTTGCAGTTTGCAAATACAGTGTCAAAGTTGTCCACCCTGGTTTTAGGAAGGTGTAGAACCTGCATCCCTTATCGTCTTATTGGAATGGAGATAGATGTGTGTCCACAAAGAATTAAATGATGTGCTACTGGTTAATCCCAGTCTCCTTGTTTGTTTGTTTCAAGGATTTATATCTCGCCTTTCTCCCACAATGGGATTAATAAATGCAATTTGTTTCATAAAGATCAAGTGGACAGAACATATTGTAAAGAACAAAAATAACTTTCTGGCCTTGTATCACACATTTTAGTGCAACTATTAAGACACAAATAGTGTTCAGTTCAGCAAGTATTGCTGAATGTCATGCCTTACCACATTACAGATTGATTGCCATTGGTATACTAACAGAAATTAATCAACTGCCTTCATTGTGCATCCATAATCATATACTTTAGTTAGACCAGTTAATAACTGTGGGGCCATCTGGATTTGTGATGAAAATAATAATAATAATAATAATAATAATAATAATAATAATTTACTTCTGGTTTTCTCTCAGTATAGGGACCCAAGGTAGAAGTACTTCGCTTTCTCTCCTCGTTCCCCGTCTTTCTTCCTCCTTGCTCCCCTGCCAGCATTTTGGGATTTAAGCCCAGGTCTGAAGGAAAGGCTTGTCTTTTGGAGATAGGGATGGAAATTAGAGGCTTTCTTGCTCTGGGCCTCCTGATTTCCAGCTCTATGAATGTTCACAGTTCAGTTCTTTTATCTTAGTACATAGTCTTCCATCTGTTCAAGTAGTGACAGATAGTCCCCTTTTTTGTCTTGTATTTGCAGGGTGATCTAGCCAAGAAGAAGATCTATCCCACTATCTGGTAAGTCTTGTTTGCTGCCCCTCAAGGCTTCCCCTCCCCATTTCCCTCCCTCCCTCCTGTTCTTGCTTCAAGACCATCATGATCTCCTGTGCAGGTGGCTATATCGTGATGGTCTGCTTCCTGATGACACTTATGTGGTAGGATATGCCCGATCCCCACTGACAGTTGCTGATATCCGCAAACAGAGCCAGCCATACCTCAAGGTGAGTGCTGCGGTCTGCTACCTCAACAGTCCCAAACCACTTCAGGACTTTGCTTGTGGCTCTGAGTTTGTTGTTTTGCCAGTATGGGAGTGACAGTGGATAAGCTGATCCTCTCTCCCTTTCTGGTGGTGGACAGACAGTACCTTTCTTTGGTGACTATGGAAGAGGAAGAGGAACACAGCTAAAGGTGTGAAGGATGGCAAGGAGAGGAGAGGGAGCCACTCTTTTTGCAGGATAACAAAGCTTTTTATGTCATTCATTCCAGGCTACCCCTGAAGAGGAGCAGAAACTGAATGATTTCTTTGCCTGCAACTCATATGTGTCAGGAAAGTATGATGACAAGGCCTCCTTTGAACAGCTCAATGCTCACTTGAATGCCCTTCATAATGGGGAGAAGGCAAACCGTCTCTTCTACTTGGCCTTGCCGCCCAGTGTCTATGAGCATGTCACTGCTAACATCCGGCACACCTGCATGAGCACCATGTAAGATTCTGGCCCTGGCAAATGAATGCCAGGGGAAGAGGGAGATGTGTGATAGTAGGACCAGTGGAGTAGAGTGGAATGGGACGTGCTTACTTTTTCATATGTATGCAGAGAGCTCTGGGCACCATTTAAAATTAGGGCTGTGGCACTCATTGTACAAACATAGATGGTGCTGTTTGGCACAGAAAGCAGTCTCCTGTTGTTCTCTGTTTTGTTTTTTAGTAAGGATTTAGAGCATATGTATGTTTTGCTATTATGGCTGAAAATATATTGGCAGTACCTGGGGATTTTTGGAGTATAGCAAGATGCTTATATGGTGATGGTGGCATGGGATTTCAGTGGTTTGCTGAGTGCCTTGAGGCTTTGCTGGGGCTACTAAAACCACCATAAAATCTGTACAGTACTTTTCAGATAGGAGGGTGTGTGTGTTAAGCAGGGTATGCACAGCATTAATTAGGTGAGGGCTCTGGGTGGTCCTTTGGCTGTATATCCACTGCCTTTTAAACCGCTTACATGAAACCTGACCTTTCTCTCTCTGTGCTCCCTGCCTCACCACCAGTGGCTGGAATCGTGTCATCGTGGAGAAGCCTTTTGGCAAAGACTTGGAGAGTTCCAACAAGCTATCAAATCACATCTCAGCACTTTTTAGGGAAGACCAGATCTACCGCATTGACCACTACCTGGGCAAGGAGATGGTGCAGAACCTAATGGTGCTCAGGTAAAGTAGGAATTTGGGGTGTAGCACGAGGGATTTGTGCTGGTGAGCCCATGAAGGACTCAGAACGTAGGGACCAAGAAGGCAACCGTATGGGCTCAAGCTTGGCCATTTTTGTTCATTCCCTAATAGATCTCTTAAAGCTTTGTTCTCCCCATGTGAGTCAGAAGCACCTTTAGTCCTTGTGCCAACAAGCCTTCCTTTTAACTGGATGTAGGGCAAAGTGTGGTCTCAGTGGAAGGATTGTTGAATAGATCTCTTCTACTTCGCACCCTCTGAGGAAGGCCATTTCCTATTTGCTTTTGCAGGTTTGGGAACCGGATTTTTGGCCCTATCTGGAACCGTGACAATGTGGCCTGTGTCATCCTGACCTTCAAAGAGCCATTTGGCACAGAGGGCCGGGGTGGCTATTTTGATGAGTTTGGCATCATCCGGTGAGAAGAGTGAATGTGCTTCTTTGCCTGATGTAGTTGGGATGTGTGTGGCAACCATTGGAACAATGCATTGAACAACAGATGATATTCATCTGCTGTAGAAATGTAATTCATTTAACAGTAGAAAGCAGGTGGTAGACCTGTGTCTGAGACACACCTTTTAGATTGTAGATTTTGGGAACTATATGTCTGAATGCTTTCTCATGTGGGGAAAGTGTGTCAGGGAAGAAATGTTCTGGTCTAGCCTTCTCCCTAATATGCTAGTTTTCCTCCCACATCCATCAGTGTTCACATACAAATCTTCTGCATCTTGCTTTGTTTCAGAAAATGGATGTTTAAAAATATACAATCATTGTTGTTGTCAATGTTGTTGTTATATTTGTATCCCACTTTTCTCTCAGAATTGGGACCCAAAGTGGTTTACAGTTTAAAAACACAGTGTACAATTAAAAACTTACAAAAGTGACAATTAGAATGGAATTAAACTAATGTAATATTAAACTAGATCATTTGTTTTAAATAGAATACTATTAAAAAGATAAAAGTATTTAAAACTATACACATTAAAACAATATACCGCCCCCAGGATGGTCTTTAAAAACTTTCTGTTTTTAACACTTTTCTAAACAGAAAGGTCTTTGCCTGCTGGCGAAAGGACAACAAAGAGGGGGCCATTCTGGTCTCCCTGGGAAGGGAATTCCAGACTCTAGGGGCAGCCACCAAAAAGGCCCTCTCTTGTGTCCCCACCAGCCGGGCTTGTGATACTGGTGGGACTGAGAGAAGGGCCTGTGTTCCTTGCCTGTCTTGGGGCACATTTTGCAGATGATAATATGTCTGTGAAACATCTACCTGTTGCCCCAGGCCCCATATTGTTTTGTAAGCCCTACACTTGCCAAAATCTGCAGTTCAGCTCTGAAATCCCCAAGAGCTAAATTCTGCCCAGTCCCACATTCTAGACATGTTCTGTACTCTTGACACAGCCCAGCCATATAGCCTCATGCCCACTAGGAGGCAGCCACAGGTCATTCTTTAGGAACCTATATCTTCTGCTTATGCCTGCCGCCAGGATCCCAATGCCATGCACCACACATGCTGGCCAAACACTTCATTTGTCTATACCAGGGGTAGGCAACCTTTTTGAGCTGGGGGCCGGGTTGCTGTCCCTCAGACAATTGGGGGGGCCGAAGCACCATAAATAAATAAATAAATAAATAAATAAATAAATTAAAAAAAATTTTTTTTTTAAAAAAATGCATGCACACTCTCTCAGCCCCAGAAAAGCCATGGCAAAACCCCTGTGGAGATTTTGCAAAGAAAACCCCAAGAACAAGTAATAACAACAATAATCAATATCATCATGCCGGGCGGCGGCGGCGGCGGCGGGGGCAGTGGCGGTAAGACCGGCAGGGGACCAGTCCAAAGGCCACGGGGGGCCGCATCCAGCCCCCGGGCCTTTGGTTGCCTACCCCTGGTCTATAAAGGCAAGGAAAGATGTCATGACAAGTTGGGGTGCTGCTGCCCACCAGGAATCAGTAAGGTATATAAGGAAGGAAGTGGCAGGAGGGCTATGGGAAAGAGATTGGGGCTGAACTTGTGACCAATAATTTGAATAATCTACAATCTACAATTCAATTTATTCGGTCCTTGACCAGTATAAATAATTTGAATATTATTGTAGCTGATGCTGATAACCTTCTGCAACCTCTGCAGGGATGTGATGCAGAATCACCTTCTCCAGATGCTCTGCTTGGTAGCCATGGAGAAACCGGCCTCTACCAACTCTGATGATGTGCGTGATGAAAAGGTAAAGGAAAGACTGTGTTGAAGCACAGAGTATCTGATAGAAAACTAGTATCTGATCTCCACTCTTCCAATTTAATGCCCCTATGCAAATTAGTATTTTTTGTTGCTTAGCTGTCAAATTAGAGTGAATGATCTACTTCTGAGAAACAGTGTTATTCACTGTTAGGAAGGCCCAGTGTATCTCTTCAGATTAAAAACTGAAGAGAGATTGGCCACAAACACTGAACAGATAGCTGTTGCACCATAGTGATAGAAACTCTGTTCTAGCAGGACTGGACCATTTCTTCTGGGAGCAGTGTTTTCCTCTTTCCTCAGAGCTGTTACAAGTCTCTCTAGAAAAATGAATTTTCTCTTTAACAGGGTATGGAATTTGTGGCTTTCCGGAATTTGTTCAAGGCCTGTCAGTATAGCCCAGGGACAGAGATTATAGGAGCTGTAACCCAACATCTGAATCACAGAATCCTAAGAGTTCGAAGGGACCACAAGGTTCTAGCACAGCAGCCTTGAGAATGACCAGTGGTTGCTTCCTAGCCAGCATGAGGCTGCAAAGCAGCACTGTGTGAGAGTGCAGAACGGAGGGTTACGATTTCCTTATAACTGTCATTGTCACTTTCAGGTAGGGAAATGGTTTACCTTGTAAGTGCACAGTCATGTGTAACAGACACACATATGACTAGAATTCTAAAGCAGTTGAAAAGCATTACATATCATTTCCTTCAATCATTGATTCCATTTGCCCAGAGGAAATTCCTTTGGCTGAGACGGAAGCTCTCTGCTCTCATTCCTTAGTCTGAGCCAGTGATGGAACAGCCCCTCTTCCTCTCCCGTCCCTTCAACTTACTTCTGCTAGTATGTGAAGATGTCAGACTGTGTCCCTCTTCTTCCACCAGGTGAAGGTTCTAAAGTGCATCTCAGAGGTGCAGCCTGAGAATGTGGTGCTTGGGCAGTATGCTGGGGATCCCTCTGGCAAAGGGGAGGCTCAGAAGGGCTATCTAGATGATCCCACTGTCCCACCTGGCTCCACCACCCCTACCTTTGCAGCTGCAGTACTCTATGTAGACAATGAAAGGTGGGATGGTGAGTATGACAGGACTGGTGTAGTTGGGGTGAGGGAGGGAGGTGAGCACTCTAAGTGGGGTGCTAGACCTGCTGTGGTTGAGGAAGAGCATACAGATCCCTTATTTTATTTGTGACTATGCATCTTTCATCATCTTAGGAGTGCCATTTGTCTTGCGCTGTGGGAAGGCACTGAATGAGCGCAAGGCAGAGGTGCGTCTTCAGTTCAGGGAGGTGCCAGGTGACATTTTCCAGCGCCAGTGCAAACGCAATGAGCTGGTGATCCGGGTACAGCCCAATGAAGCTGTCTACACTAAGATGATGACCAAGAAACCAGGAATGTTCTTCAACCCAGAAGAATCTGAACTGGACCTCACCTATGGCAATCGTTACAAGGTACCTTCACCAAGTGTTTTAGGTGGCAAGCAAACTTGTAATTCTGTGCTAAAGTTAAACTCCAAATTCTGTTGCAGAATTTTTCCTTATTAAGAGTAGCAGTGTAACAACATATGGATTAGGGTGATGGAATGAGCAGTGGCATGGGGTAAATTGACAAAGAATTGTTACTATAAAAGATCTCAATAGAATGTGTGTACCATTATTTTGCTCCACTCTTGCTTTCTGGAAAGTGAAACTAATGATGGCACAGGCACCGAGGGCTAGAAACTTAGGACACATTCACAAATGCCTGGCCATCACTTGACTGACATTCCCTTGCTGATTTCAAACCTGAATTAGGAATGAAATAATTTAAAACTATTGTTTGAAATCAAATAACATGTATGTCTGTAGGCATACATTTATGCCTGTTTGGTTTGAGGTGGCTTTTTTATATTTGCAAGCCATCGTTTGGCATTGTAACAACAATGTGATAGGCATGCTTACATGGGCAGCACCTGAGATGTTCAGACTTTTAAACATACTGTATATACTTGTGTATAAGCTGAAAAAGTTATGCAAAAAATTGACCCAGAAAACCTGGGTAGACTTATACATGGGTCAATACGGTAAGCTTGTTAGAAAAAATGGTGGCAGCAAGCAAAAGATAAGAAACTAACCACCCCTCCAGCCACGGTACCTTGCCTTTTGCCTACCTTTTTCAGCTGCTTCTCTGCCTGTCCATCCACTCTCCATTGGCTAGTTTATCTCCTCCTCCTCTCCCTTCTGTGGGGGGACAAGCCAGCCGGCTCAAACAACCAAAAGAGGAAAGGCGGTTGGGCAGCAATGTAGCTAGACAAGGCAGGTAAAGGACAAGAAACCAGCCATTTCTGCAGGCTGTAAAAAAACCAAAACCCTTCCTTGCCTTCTTCAGTTGCTTCACTGCCTATTTCTTTACTCTCAGTTGTCTGCAGCCAGCCTGCTTAACTCCTCACACACATACACAGAAGAGGAGGAGGAGGGGGAGATGGAGACAGATGGGCTGACTACAAACAGAGAGCCAAGGCTTCTCTCCCTCTCCTCCTGCATTATTTCTACAGTGGGCAAACAAGAAGCAAAGCAGCTGGACAAGGCAGGCAGAGAAACCAGCCTTTTCTGCAGGCCTTCTTCCCCTTGCCTTCTTTGGCTGCTTTGCTTCCTTTTTGCTCACTGTAGAAATAATGCAGGACAAGGAGTAGTAGAGGCAGAGAAGCTTCTGCTCTCTGTTTGCAGTCAGCCCATTTGTCTCCATCTCCTCCTCCTCTTCTGTGTGCATGTGTGCGAGGAATTAAGTAGGTTGGCTGTAGACAACAGAGTGGGCAAACAGGCTGCTGTCAGAATTAGGGAACTTGGAGTCTATGTGCAATCAGTGAGTCTTGTAAGATGACTCAGAACAAAACTTTATTGAAGCCACAGAACTGGAAATTCACCAATTCAGTGTTTAAGCTGGAACTTTCCCCCAATTGCCCAAACAGTGTATTATAACACCCCTAATCCACAACTCCACCCATCACAAGTTGGCACGAAACTATAGTTCCCCACCTATTATTCCCATAAACTAATCCACCCTCCAGTCCTTCCTCACCCAAACACTACAAAGCTATCCCAAACCTCCCCCACATTCCAAACAGCTAAGCTCTGCTAGCTCCCCAAGCTATACATCACTATAGTATCAAGCCACCTGCTCCTACAGCCTCTAGCAAAACCAAGCATACAACAACTTTCATGCTCATCACTACCACATTCAGAACCCCCCCCCCAAACACACATAAAATGTGAAAACCAAGAACTGTTCCTGACAGAATCAACATGTGGAACATGAGTTCTGACAGCAGCAAAGCAGCCAAAGAAGACACGGAATTGTTTTTAAAAAGCCTGCAGAGATGGCTGTTTTCTCATCCTTTGCCTGCCTTGTCTAGCTACATTGCTGCCCAGCCTCCTTTCCTCCCTTGGTTGTTTGAGCTGGCTGGCTTGTCCCCTCACAGAAGGGAAAAGAGGAGGAGACAAACCGGCCAAATGGAGAGTGGAGGAACAGGCTGAGAAGCAGCTGGGGAAGGCAGGCAAAAGGCGAGGTACCATGGCTGGAGAGGCAGCTAGTTTCTCATCTTTTGCTTGCCTTCTCTGTTTCTTCTTTGCTGCTTGACTGCCCACTATCAGAGAAAGTGAAGAGGAGGAGGATATAAGCAGGCTGCATGGAGATAACCGCGGGTGGCCTGGTGAAAAAATGTCCGCAACCGTGGCTCTTTAGCATTTTCCTACTACAGCAGAAAAGCAATTTCTGTCCAGCACAGCAGGGAAATTAAAAAAAAGCCACCATGGATCAGACAAGCCTTGTGCTGAGCCCCAAAGTTTTACGCTCATTTTATCCATTGGTCATGCCAAATTCCATAATTTTGGCCCCAAAACCTGCCCTCAGCTTATACATGAGGTTGACTTATAGTCAAGAATATATGGTATATGGTATCCTGCTGAAAATCCATCCTCTCCTGCTTTCAGATTTTTTATTTCCAATGGTAGTTGCAGGGAACAGAGTCTCATTCTCCATCCCACATGTTCTCCAGCACACTCAACCTCTCATTCCTGTTCTTTTCAACAGGGTGTAAAGCTTCCTGATGCTTATGAGCGCCTTATCTTGGATGTTTTCTGTGGAAGCCAGATGCATTTTGTACGCAGGTGTGTAGCAAGATCTTTTCAAAGGTTCTCAGAACTAAAATCAAGCAGAAAAAAGGGAGCTGTTTCTGTGAAAGAGAGGAGTGAGTGAATGACTGACTGACTGGTGTCTTTCCAAAGGTATTATCAAACCTAGCAGGGGTCTTGGAACTGCAGTACATTTGTGTCAACACTTTAGTCATTAAAATGCAAGGAGGACAAAATGGAAAGTGAATTAGAGATCCATCACTTTGTACTATAGAATCCCTGATACAAATCTGGAAAACCAAAAGGGGCAATTACCTATCCCAAAACTCCTGACAGTGTGTACCATAATTCTTTTGCCAAAGAACTCCTGCATCTTTGTGCCATCTAGCATATCTTCGATGATGAGGTTTTTTTAAAAAATCATGTTTCTTAAAATAAAATTGACATGTCTCTGAGGCATTATGATTAAAGTCCTCCTGTGTGCTAAACATTTTAATGTATCCTGTAAATGGAATGATGGGTCAGTTGGTGGTTGGATGGTGATTGGTATACAGCCTTCCCTTTCATGGTTGAAACATTTCTAATTGCTGCTTTGGATTAGACTTAACAGTGTTCTCCTCTCTTCAGTGATGAACTGCGTGAGGCCTGGCGTATTTTTACTCCACTACTCCACAAGATTGAGGCAGAGAAACCCAAACCAATTTCTTATCGCTATGGCAGGTGAGGTTGTAAGAGATTTGGGTGAGGAATAGTTTAAACTCTTCAGATATGGAAATGTTAGTAGTACTTTCTTTGAAATCAGGCTATATAACAGACACACTGGCTGTTTATCAGTGGGAAACATAAGAGCCGTTTCCATCTTGTTTCCTGCCATCTAAATCACCTCTAGCTTTCCCAAGCTTGGGAGAAATCTCCCATTTTGGGAGAAAGGTGGGATATAAATTCAATAAATAAAAATAAAATAGTGTAACAATGCCCTTTTCTAGTGATACAGTGACCTCTCTGATGGCCTTGAGCCTGCCCCTTCCATAAAATGTCTCCTGGACATGCCTATGGCCTTGCTTGCCAAGCCAAGTAAAAAACATGAGTTGACAAGATTTTAAATTAGTGTATGTTTGTGGCTCCCTTCCAGAAATAGTGGAGAATTTAAGAAAGGCTTGGGAGCAAAGCTGTCCCAGATGTAGAGACAAGCTAGGCAACAAAATTTTGGGATGCCAGGGGTGTCTTACTCAGCCAGACTAATATTGTGGTAAATGTGCCCTGGTGGCGCAGTGGTTAAATGCCTGTACTGCAGCCACTCACTCATAGACCACAAGGTTGAGAGTTCAATACTAGCCAGGGCTCAGGCTAGACTCAGGCCTGCATCCTTCCGAGGTCGCTAAAATGAGTACCCAAATGTTGGGGGGCAATTAGCTCACAGTTGTAAACCGCTTAGACATCCCATAGCGCGATATGAAGCGATATATAAATGAAGCTGCTTTTGCTTTGTTACACTGAATGGACTGCTAAATTAATCCACTTTTTTGAAATGTACTTTTACACAGTAGGTGTGCTAATCTGTTGTAATGCTGCTCAGGAGTCAGTAGGGGGAGTATTCAGACCAGATTAACTATTACACTTCACAATCATTTCAGTGATTTAAACTTTAAAAGAAAAAGTGAGAGAACAGCATGTTGGTGAACTCTTGATAATTTAATGTGTTATTATTGTGCTTCTTGGCCTACAATAAGGATGAAGCATAAGGTTGCAAAAAGTTCTGGTAAAAAAAAACATCAAACCAGCTGCTTGATCAGGACAGTCTATTTGTGTGACATATACTTCTGCCCATGCTTTTCAGAACAGCTAACAGAGAGGCCTTTTATTTTCTAGCCGTGGCCCTGCAGAGGCAGATGAACTGATGAAGAAGGTCGGATTCCAGTATGAAGGCACCTACCGCTGGGTCAATCCTCACAAGCTGTGAAGGCAGCTGGTGAGCTGTCTTGCTTGGACTGGTGGCACTTTCTCTGCTCTTCTCCATTCCTCTCCGCAAAAGCCAAGTTGGTCCTGCCATACAATGGCCTGTCCTGCAGACTGCATCTGAAAAGTGGCTCTCTTCTCTTAGGAGCACCTGCTAAGTGTGTAGGCATCAAGTGCACTCCTCAGTATTGCCTGGGCTTCTTTGGCAGTGGTGAGGGATGGCCATTTGCCATCTCTTTTGCCCTTATTATGGACCTTGCACACAGCAGGTGCCTCTGTTGCCCAGCTTCTCCTACAGCACTGACAGCAGATGGACAAGGTGTCCCATTCCAACCTCTGCTTCTCTATGGGGAAGCCTGTCAGGATGGAGAGAAGCTGCAGAGGATTTCCTCTCAGCTCCCACCACTATTCCCAGCTGCACTGTTGTTCTGTCAATTGCACTAGCTCTGCTGTTGCTGCATTACTTGTTACATTCCTGTTCTGTTTGTTCTGCTTCTCAGTTTTGTACATGATACAAAATGTAAATGGAAACACTTAACAAGGCTCCCTGGTTGTTGTATTTCTTTGGCTCAGCCGAAGCTTGATGGAACCAAAGACTGCTGTGCCTACAAACCTACCAACAACAAGCATTTATTATGGCACTGGAGTCCCAGTGTGGCTTAATTATATAGCTGGCATGAAAGCCATTGAAGGTCAGTTGGGGTCTGTGGAGCCACCAGGTCGCTCTTTTCAGTTGAGAACAACAAGCCAAACAAGGGTTGGGAGATGACATTTCTGTAGCTTGGTGTGACAGTCCAGGCTTCTAATCCCTATGCATGTGGAGTTTTGCACACATTGGCGCAGGCATACCAGCCTGGCTGGGTCCTTGGTGATGTATACCTGACACATGCTCGAGACTGAGGCCTTACAGATCCTCTGCAGCAGCCACACGGTTGTGTTACCCTTCCATTCAATGGGCTGTTATTAGCAGAAGCTTCTAGGAGATACAGGGTACTTGTTCGATGCCACGGGCAAAGAGATGGATGAGGCTCTTGTGCACTCTGAAGGGAGAAAAAGCAGAGAGGGTTGAATAGGACTAGAAGGGGGACTGCAGTATAGTGGTCCTCAATTCAAGCCATTTGAGAACCACCTTCTGGCTGGATTAACCCTTCCTTTTTCCAACGACTCACAGTTCTGCCTCTTGGAACATACCCTGTCTACTGCAGTTGTAGTCCTGGTCACCAATGCAGTGTAGGGGTGGACAACGTGCAGCACATTGCAGCCTCAAAGCTCCCCAAGAATTTAATTTAAAAAAAAAATCCTGATAATTTTTCACCTGAAAACTTGTCAAATCAACTAAAAACAGACTGTGAATAAAGCCGTTTACTTCCCCATGCCCTGAAAAAAAAGAAAAGAAAATTGTGCCCAAATTGAGGCTGGAAGTGAAACATCATCACTTCTGGTTTGTTGAAACACAATGGTGGAGGCCCCTCCGCAAATACCCACCAATATTCTAGGGTTTCCCTGACCAACTTGGAAGAAGACCTCAGCCATTCAGGTGTCTGCCACCAGCTCTAAACCTGTGGAGTGTTCTACCTTCTTGAATACCTCTGTGCTATAGCAGTACAACTTTTGCCCCACTGCAAGGGTCTACCTGATGCTTATGTCCGGATGATTCAAGGTCTCGCCATCACAGGTCCAGCAGCTCACAGGTGCCTTCCCTTGACAGACTCTTCGGCAGAGCCCCCTCTGTTCTGGTACAGCTGTCTCTCCTTCCTCACAGTCCTCTACTTTTGAGGAAGTAAAGCGAACAGCCCGAACTCGGTACACACTCACAAAGGGCAGATCAAACTAAGGAAAACAGGAAAGTTTTTCACCAGAGGAAATCTGGGCCATTGTACCATTGCAACAGCTGAAAGTGCCCCTTGGCCTTCTATCGCAGCTGCCTATTGCAAGTGGGCTTCTGGGAGAGGGCTGAAGGCATCATTGCAGACTGCCCAGCTCTCCAACACTTTCTTTTGGGCAGGACAGTGCTGATTAAAAGGTAGGTTTCAGGATGGTGGTGGGAGTAGCATTGGGAGGCATAGCTACAAGAATGGAATTCTGACATCTTAGCTATGTCCCTTGATGCAAGGTCTTGGCCCACTGTTTCTAATTGTGTGTAATAAACGTATAGCCAAAACCTTTTCACCCTTGTTCTCCAGATGTTTCAGACTACACTGCTCTTATACTTTACTATTAGCTATGCTGTGTAAGTCTGATGGGACATGAAAGTCAAAGCATTTTGAGGTTCCCTACTTCTTCCTACCCACTCCAGCACTGTAGAAGAGGGAGGAGCTGTTGGTATGGATGCCGTCTGTTGCATTCACATAAAACCTTTCCCATTTTGCTGAGTGCAGGACCTAGCAGTCTAGACAAAACACCTGTGTACAGTTTATATTAAGACAAGGCTTCTAATTGCCACCTACTGAACTAACATCCCTATATTGTGTGCTGTGTATGAGGGAAAGGGTGATTATGTTTTCAACAAAAGACATTCAGGCTCTAAGGTAAGAGAATAGGATGCTTTCCCTCCAGATGAGAAATAAATATACATGTTCAACTTTCTTTTTAAAGTGCATGCAACTTTTGTGTCCAGAGTTGTGGCTACCGTGGCAAAGGCCCTGTCCCTCAAAGACTTGCCTGCAGCAAAAGGAGTAGAGAGAAGGGAAGCTTGTTCTCAAGTGGCTTGCCGTACCTGGTCTGAGCAATTGGTGTGCCGAGTCAGATGCTGCAGGAAGGAGAACATGGAGCATTCGTGGACCAGGATGAGGTCCGCAGTTCCGTCAGCCAGATGGGCACAGGGCGAGAGACCCTCAGGACTTTTTGGGCAGGCGCTGCTCATGCTTGTCAAATTGACTGCTAGGAAGCGGCCCTGAACCCGCTGCCATTCACCATCTGCAGAAAGAAACTAGTAAGATAGGTAGTGGTGCGATGGAGTGAGGGAAAGCTTATACCGACCAGTGAACTGCTTGGACAGTGGAGCTGCAATGTTTTTTCTAAAATAAATCCTCTAACCTTGATACTAGGTAAGAAAGTCTTTCCTTTATTACTAGGTAATATTCCTTTGTTATTAGATAAGGAAGTATTTCCTTTTTTACTTCCCAGGGGCTACAGCCAAGCCCTGGCATTTGAAAGCTATTTTCAGGGTTAAGCCCTGGCTCATTTAACGCTTCTGGTAGGAGATTACGAAAAACAACAAAATCCCTCCTGCATAGAACAGGCAATTAATTCCTCCTGGAGACTGCCAGAGGGGAAGTACGGCTTAATAGTTTGTTCAGCTCAGAAACCAGCTGCCCAGTAAAGTTCCTCCCTTATCCAGTTACTCAGAAAAGGCAGGTAACTAAAGCTGGTTTAATCCACTGCTACCATATTTGCAGAAAAAGGTGAGCCTACTGATACCCAGTTTGTCCATCGTTTGTATTTGAGGTTAAGATAGAAACCTCAAAAAAGCAAAGAGGCAATAAAATATGGGATGGTGAATGGATGTTATGGCCACCAGGTTGGGAATTGTTTCTGTACTCTAAAAAGGCTTCTGGGCATTTTAAAAATGGCAAAACAGACAGATATTGGACAGGTCCTTGAGAACAGGAAACGTAGCTCTGTGTCAATGTTCTGTCTCAGATCTCTTAGGACAGATAATAATAATTATTTTTAAATTAGATCTGGTTTATCAAGTGATTTGTTAAAAGCACAACAAGGTCTGTCTGTGTATCTCCTATACTTTGAATTTTAAAACAAAAACAAAAAATCCTACCAAATTTTGTACCATATAAATGCTGCAATTTCTACCACCTTTCCAGTAATGGGAACTAGTAATTCACATTTAAGTAATAAAAAAGAAAAGTAGAAATGTTTAGGAAAATTCCCTGGTTCAACTCTAGTAACATACAGTATAATAAGCATTGGAAGTGCTATGTGGCCCCATGAGTACCAGTTCAAACAGGGCTAAAATGTGTATCCCCATCAATTTTAATGTACATTCTGAGTTATTTGTTTACAACCACAAATTTGAAGGTCGGTGTCCTTTTTTAAAGCAAAGAAGGGATATTTGATCTCCCCTGTCTACTCAACTGCATTAAATTAACATATAATGTGGCCACTATTTTATATGGTTGGTTCAAGAGGACTGGAACTGAATGAAACAATCTCAGATCCAGGACATCTGGTCCTCTCTCCAGTCTTGAGCCCCTGTACTGGTGTTGAGAGCTCTATGGATGCATCTGCATTGCAGAATTAATGCAGTTTGACACCACTTTAACTGCCATGGCTCAATGCTATGGAATTCTGAGAACTGTAGTTTGTAGTGGCACCAGAGCTCTCTGACAGAGAAGGCTAAATGTCTCACATAACTACATTTCCTGGAATTCCATAGCACTGAGCCATGGCAGTTAAAGTGGTGTCAAACCAGATTATTTGTGTAGTGCACATCCAGCCATTGTCTCTAACTGTAGATAGTTGTGCTGTTAATGGTGCATTTTTATCCAGTCTTATTCCCCACCAGTCAATTGTACACCATTTTCAATTCCCAGCTCTATTATTCTATTACCTGTATATTTCTCCAATTCAGATGGCTTTTCTTCCTCACTTCCAGATGACAGATATTTACTAGACTCTGAACAGACTATGCAACTGGAAGACAGAGAGAGATGCAATATTACAGGATACTCTGTTCCTCTCTTTATTACCAAGCTTTATTTTTACTCTTTCAGTGGGTCCAATTGTCACTGCTTCCCTTCTACCTACCCTGATCGACAGCGCTTCTGATCCCGTGGGTTGGACTCTTCTGTCCTAGCCAACTGGAACTCCACTGTGCCTTCATAGCTGCGGTTACGCAGCACTGCCTTGGCTCCTGGAAGGATTATAAAGACAGGCTGGTAGTTAGCAAAAAAGTGTTTGTGAATGGATTTTGGAGGAATCTGCCAAACAATGCAGCCTCCTGAGAAACTCAACTGCTCCTTAGCTAAGCTTAGCTTTGTGACAAACAGTAATTTCTCCATCAATTACATTTACTGTCATGGACACAAGCCCATAAAGGGGGTCATCTGTCTTTTCAAAGATCCACAAATGACAAAGGACTGACCTGGCACAGAGGATTACTGATTGGAAAGGAGTAATTTCCAACCATTCCCTGGATGGAAAGCAGTAAGGTCTCTTCTGCTATTGAACCGTTGGTCCCTTTCATGACTACCAAAAAGGATTTCAGATTGCCAGTTATGTCTTCATTGTATGCTCTCCCTACCTCATTGTACATTCCCCCCCACATCCAACTATACCTGCATAGGTGTAGCGCATTGGCCCCATCCAACGGTGCTGCTCACTAGTGCTCACTACGTCACCATAGAAGCCATAACCAACCAAAGAGACAGAGTACCGCAGGCGTTTTCCATTGTGCCAAATGCTGCAGACGTCAAGGGGCTGGGAATCCCCTGGAAATCATAAGGAATGACTGATGAGGACAGACAGAGATTAAAAAGTGAACACTTTCTTCCCAAATGCAGAGCAGTTTTCTGCACATGCGTATCTTTCCCCAGGGAGAAAGGGAGAGAAGCATGCATCTTCACTAACCTAGGAGATCATAGATCTATGCTTGCATTTTTCAGCTGTTGAATAGCAGCACAGTTTTGTCGCTTGCAGCCCTACAGCCTCTTACAGGCCTCCTATATATGTGGTGGGGGGGGGAGGCAATTGCTAAAGAAGACACAGGTTTGTCTCTGTTCTCCTGAACTGGACAAAGCAGGCACACTCTCAGTTTTAATAGAGGGATGGGACCATCTAGCACTCAGGCAGGATCTTCAGACTGTCTACAACCCAGGAGGATCTTCTTAACTAACTCACCTTTACAAATTCCCCTGCCAAGGCACATTTCAATGCCCCATTCTCTATAGAGCTGAATGCCCTGAATATGGAGCAAATGAGTGTGGTGTAGTGGCTTGAGTGTTGCACTAGGACACTGAAGGACCAGCGTTCAAAGGCATGGAAACCCATTAGGTGACCTTAGGCAAGCCACACACTCCCAGACTCAGAGGAAGGCAAGGGAAAAATCCCTCTGAACAAATTCTGCCAAGAAATCCCTGTGATAGGAATTGCTTTAGGGTCACCGTATGTCAGAAATGACTTGAAGGCACAAGAACAAAAAGTGAAGAACAAGCACCTATAATGATGTGCAGAGCAGAGGTGACAGGGTCGTTTGTTCCTACAGTAGCAAAACACACACAGTCCGTAGAACCTGGGGTAGAAAACGAAGACAACATAAAAAGAACAGCGTATACTCCTGTCCACCTTTCCTCAAGCTGGCAAGAGTAAATCTCAGTCATGTCCTAGGCCTGTTCCTACTTCCTTGGACTTCATCATTACTTTGGCTCATAGCCTTCCAAAGGAAAGGCCCTGATATGAGTGTCAGGGCCATATCAGGGCCATTCTCCTTACCTGCAGGTATGATGCCAATTCTTAGTCTTGGGGACAGTAACTCTGCCTCAATGTCATCCTCCAGAACCCCTGCCTTTCTTTGTGTCCGATCGAGCAAGGCGTGCATAACCTCATTGAAAGTACCATCACCCCCGACACTCACCAACCTGTGGAATGCAAAAACATAAAGTGGTTTGCCTCAGGACCTGACTAAACCTCCCTTGTGGCCCTCTGAAAATCAAAAAAAGCTCATTTCCCAGACAGATGGATTCAGGACTGACCCTTCCTCCTTGGCAGCAGAACTATTAAGAGGATACTGCATGATATAGAGCTACATCCAAGAAAGTATCTCATGTGATAAATCATTGATACTTTATACATTCTGCAGAATTAAGGAACAAAGATGTTCTTGATCTGTTCCTTAAGAAGGAAAATTCTGTTCATGAAAGAAAATACTTTTCTTTATTGCTGTGTGCCTTCAAATTGTTTGTCTTATAGAGACCAACAGGTTTTCCTTCAGGTTGCCATATGTCAGAAATGACTTGAAGGCACACAACAATTACAAAAGACAAACTTATCACAGAGTTTACTTGGCAAGATTTGTTCACAGGAGGTTTGCCATTGCCTTCCTCTGAGGGTGAGAGAGTGTGATTAACAACCTGAACTTCATTTGATAAAATCTAACCATGCCCATGAAAGCCACCACTGAGAAACTGTTTTTAAGAGATACTTGACTTCTTTCAGGCACCAACAATGCTTGGTGTCAGGTTTAGAAATATTTCTGATAAGAAAAAAAATTGCATTTGTGAGCAGAACTGTCCCCATTTCTCCTTTGTCCTACTTTATACAAATATAGCTCAGTTTTTTTAACCAATTTTGATGCCTATACATGGCAAGATCCAGTTATAAAGCTGACTATGGGCCTTTGCAGACTGCCAGAAATAGTGAAAATTGAGGCCATTTTAACTGCCCTGATTCAGTGCTAGGGTATCATGGGAACTGTAGTTTATTGTGGCACCAGAGCTCTCTGACAGAGAAGGCTCAATGTCTCAGAAAAAAATACAGTTCCCATGATTCCCTAACACTGAGTCAGGGCAGTTAAAGTGGACTCAGTTTGCACTATTTCTGGCAGTCTGCAAAGGCCCTCAATAAATGAACCCTGACTTGATCAGGATTATTTTGTGTATTTGGGAACACAGGGACAGGAGCTGCTGCCACACTGCAGAATTAATGCAGTTTGACACCATTTTAACTGCCATGGCTCCATGCTATGGAATCCTGGAATTTGTAGTTTGTTGTAGAACCAGAACTCTGTTACAGAGAAGGCTAAGTATCTCACAAAACTACAAATCCAAAAGTTTTATAGCATTGAGCCATGACAGTAAAAGCGGTGTCTAACTGCATTAATCCTGCAGCGTATATGCAACCAGGATGGATGTGGAGACTGAGACCTAAAGACCACCGGAGGGCAGTGTGTACAGGTAGAGGCAAGCCCATAGAAGGAGTCCCTTACCCATCAAAGTCACAAAGGTCTTGCTGCAGGATATAATCACGGGCCTCATTAGCACGGCAGGTCTCTGAGAAGATGGGGAGAAGAAGAATAGAGAAGGCCATTAGGTTTGGAAGAAAAGAGGGGCTAAGCATTATGCTACTGGGAATGGGGAGAGCCCCATATTGGAAGGAAAGAGGTGCTGGTGAAGAAGAAAAATGGGACTTACCCACAACTTGAACATAAATCCCAGCCAGGGTGAAAAGTGGGGCCACCTGACTTTGGTAGATCTCCACTGCTCGCTTACGCCCTCCAACTGGGTTGATGAAGACAAGAAGACTCCTAGGTCGTGTAATACCTGAAGCAGAGGGAGAGAATACATAGGAGGTCTACAGAAAGTCATTGATGTCCACTGAGTCCACCCTCTGGTTTTTCCTAATAGCTAATCACGCAACTGGTGTTCTGAGGTAGGGATTTGGAAAAACATATTTCTTCTTCGTGGTCTCTGCAAATCACACAAATGGGTTATATCTGCGCTTGAGCAGCTAGTTTGGAAAGTTCTAGTATCACTGGGCAAAACTTCAGTTGCAACTTTTTGGTGGTAGCTCCACCCACCCCTATAAAGCCTCTGGCATTCCCGCTCTTTCTCCAGTTCCTTTCGTCCGCCACATTAGCAGCTAGCAAGGAACTTAGCTTGCTAAAGTCACTCTCTACTTTTGATTTTGACCTACGGCTTTTTGACTTCTTATTCTGGTTTTTGACTTCTCTTACGGATTTCGGCTTTGTGACTGTTTGCGGATCAGTTGACCTAAGGACTGTGTTTTTGACCTCGAATATTGCTTCACGGAAACAACTTGTTTGATCAGAATGGCTTCCTTCAAACGATGACTGAAGTGCAACACCAAAATCCCTATGACTGATCATCATGATCAGTGTGTGTTGTGTTTGGGTGAAGCCCATAATTCCAAAGCTTGCTCCTTGTATAAGGGGATGACTACCCAAGCCCTGAAAAACAGGGACTTGAAGCTCAAGACCGCACTCTGCAGGCTCTTAGACCGGCCCCGGCACCTACCCAGGCCTCATTGGAGGCTCAGCCATCGACCTCCAGGGAGACCGTGAGTGAGAGAGGCAGATCGAAGGAGAAATCCTCTAGAGATAAAAAGGGCTCAAGGGCAAAAAAGGAGCAGGGCGATAGGGTTGGAATGAAAACTTCTAAGAAGAAGCAACTTGAGCCCAGTGATGGGGAGTCCTCTGCTTGCTCCCATCCTAAGAGAACCCGTTCCGCCTCTCTTAAAAAAGCCCACTCAAAAAGGGCCCATTCTACCTCTCCTAAGAGGTCCCTGCTTGTGGTGCCATCGGAGGTCTCAAAAACTCCTGCATTCCTCGGGTCCGAGTTGGCCCAGCCAGCACCTGTTGCTAGACCGCTTTCCCCTCCAATTCATGTTGAATCTGAATCGGAGGGTGAGATCCGTGAAGAGCCGCCGGAATTGATTCCACATGTATTGGAGCAAGCGAGACCTAGCATCTCTCAAGCTCGAGAGCAGTCCGTGGAGCGAATCCACCACTGGGACCGAACCTCGCTTGGGCTCGAGGCCGTCCCGGCGCTGGAGGAAAGGCCCCTACCACAGGACCCCCTTCTCCAATACCCTGATCTCTGCTTTGACGCGCCATCGGGGTGGTACTATCTTCCCGTCGATCCTGAGACTTTCTGTCAGGACTAGCGTCAATCCGGTACGGTGACTCCATCCCGAACGCTGCATCTGTCTCCATCTGCACTGCCGGTTCCACCATGTCATGATTCTTTGTTCGCCGACAGGCCTCTGCCTCGCTCTCCCGAGGGCTCTCTAGTCTCCAGCCATTCAGCCATCTGATCTCGATCAGCGTCTCCCGAGTCTGAGCTGGACAGGGCATCATCTCCACCTGCTCTGGTTAACTTGGCATCTCTTTGCCAACTGACAATGTCAAGTCCTTCTCCGGCCAAGTCATCAGGATGGCCAACACTCTCGAGATCGAGGTGGCTCGTACGGACGAGGAGGCTGTCAATCCAGTGGAGAAGAGAGTGCAAGGAAAGGTACCAACACCACCTGCCATCGCATACCCCCCGCCCCCGGAGAAGATAGCAAAGAGGTTGCGGGTGACTCCAGCTACTGTTCCATCGACGTCCTGTAAGATTGAGAATTTATACCGCATCTCATCTTCGGGACCGACCTGGCTCTTTGAGCACCCGCAGTCTAACCCGGCTATTGTCGAGGAATCATAACTAGCCTTCACCCCTCGGACCTCCTCTTCGCCAACAGACCAGGAGAGCAGAAAACTGGACGCAGTGGCCAAGAAAATCTATGTGGCTGCAGTGCTGGATCCTAAGGTCAACTGTCATGGCCAGCCAGGCTGAGAACAGTGAGCAAACTCCAGGAAAAGAGATTCCACTTCAACATTAGGAGGAACTTCCTGACAGTAAGGGCTGTTTGACAGTGGAACACACTCCCAACATGGCTGAGGCTTCTGGGAGCTGAAGTCCCTCGGCCCTTAAAGGGGAAAGTTTGCCTACCCCTGGCCTGGACCTAGCTCTGTTGTACCCACTGAAGCACAGCCCCTGCCTCAGCAGCCTAGCCTCCCCTCAGCAGAAAGCCTCCCCCCAGCAGAGGTTCCAGGCCTGCGAGATATAGAGGAGCAGGACAAGGAGGTACCTACCTTTAGAAAGAGAAGGATAGAAAGGGTATGCCTCTGGTGTTCTCTGAGATTATATGAGAAACGCTCAGCTAAGACCAAACAGCTGTGATTGGGAGCTGGGCTAATATAAACAGCTGGGAGATGCCAAGTTTCTCTGTCAGAGCTTATCTGTGTTCTCTGGAGAAAGCATCTGACTCTGACTCCCTGGCTTCATAGACCTCAGATTGCCTTGAAACCCCTGACCTTTGGACTGGACTTGAAGACCTGCTTGCTAGAACCTTTGACCCTGAACTGGACTTACTGACTTGCTCCCTGGACTCTTGAACCCTTGACTTGCACCGCTGATTAAAGTACGCTTGTACATATTTGTCAACTGTATGTATTATTAGCCATTCACATTTTTTAAATGTATGAACACATAGTTTTGTGCATGTTTGATTTCTCCATAATGTTCTTCAAAAGTGTGTATTTCCAAGGAAAACTTTTTCTTGCAGTGAATGTCAGAAGGAGCAAAATGGATACTTTCATCAAGAATCATTACTCCATTCAAATTCTTTTCCATCCCTATTCAGAGGTACATTGCTTCTAAAACATGGGAACCCCATTTAGCTCAATCTGCATGTGTGACAGAGGTAGGGATTTGATTTAAAACCACTGCGGAACTTCAACATTTATTTTCAGTGCCAGTACTAATCTTGGACTAACTGAAAAAAAAGCAATCAAGAGTGCATTTAAGAAGATGCAAAAAGCCCTCCTTTATCAGGATCAAACATAGTTTCCACTCACACAGAATTAAGAGGGCCTCAAGGGCTCGGGCCTCGAGATCCGTCTTTTAACATCCTTGGACAGCTTTAAAAAAGCGGTCAAGACGGATCTCTTCCGGCAGGCCTTTCCGGACTAGTGACTCCCACCTCGGACATAGCCCCACCAAGCCGATCCTCTCGTGGCCCCATCAAATCTGATGGTGAGGATCGTGGTGTTCAGGCTTTTTATAGTCATTGCACTGGGCTTTTAATTTGAATTGTTAATTATTGTTTTAATATATTACTATTTAATACTTTTTAAGGGGGAGGGGGGTATTTTCTATTTTTATTGTATGGGTTTTATTGATCCATTTCATGGATTTTAATATGTAAGCCGCCCGGATTGGGTTTCCATTGGGCGGGGTAAAAATAAAATTTATTATTATTATTATTATTAGCTTAGAAATCAAGCCATGTCTACTGATGCCTACCTTTGCCACTGCAACCATGTCCCATCTCTTAGGCTTGGCCTAATCCTGAGACCCTCAGGGTCTCTCCACTGACTCCACAATACAATTTTCCAGCACAAAACCCATTATTTTCCATTAGAAACCCTGTAACTGTTACTGCCAAAAACAAAACAAAAAACACACTTTAAAATGGTTACTCCACCTCACAACAGCAAGAACCCATCAACCCAAAAAGCTCAAAACATGACTGGAAATGATGTGATGCACCTCTTGTCATTCAAAGCAGCACCAATAGGACCAAAAATAGGACAATGAAACACTCTGGGCTTTGTTGTCTACACTGGCCTAAAGGAAAGCAACATCTTTTGTATAGCTCCACTATTTTCCCCATAAACCTTCCCTTCTAACCAGACTAGACACTGACCGTGGTGATGAATCCAGATCTGTAGAGCATTGACCCAACGTACGGCCATCTGTGACATGGGTGGGACAGTAAATTCTAGAGACCCCAGGCTCCAGCGCTCTTGCTGCTCCCGCTGTACAAAAAATACTGTAAGAAAAAGGAGGAAATGAGTGATAGGACAACTGAAATAGAATCAAGCAACACTAAACAATTTGCAAAGAGTGTGTGACGGGATTGCCCAACACAATCACTGCAATATTTATAAAATGGTTTGAAATGGTACACCCATTGTGTTTGCACACAAAATTCTGTCATTTGCAGCAACTTCTATTATCACATCTGTATTTTCTTTGTTGCATCTGAGGGAAATAGGATTTGAACCCTATACATTGCTTCTCAATTGTCCTCCTACAGCCAGTAGGTACAGTGGGAAACATAGGATAGTAATTGCTTGAAGCAAAGGAATAAAATCTTTTATTTTTTTTTAAATAGACAGCTTTATTGGAGAATTGCATATTATTATACACATATTCAATTTAAATAAATTTTCGTTTTTGTTACATCAATGCCAAAAGAAGAAAGCACTCATATTTATCATTCTAGCATCATAGTTATTTAAACAAATAAAGATCTGTATTCTTGAATATTAATCAATCAAATTTGGACAGAAGAAAAGAAAGAATTTTTTTTCCCTCATAGTATATTGTCAATCATTTTTCTTGCTTTCCGACTGAAGTGCAAAGAAACTTTCTACTTTTTGCCATTTTAAATTATAATGATGTTCTTGTTTGTCCTTGACTAACATAGTCAGTCTATCCATTTGCATTAAGTCTCTTATTTTCCGTTTCCATTCTTCAAACATGTGCATATTATTTTTTTTCCAGCACTTAGATAAGATCAAACGTGCACTGGTAATCATGTACAAGATTGCACCTATTTCTTCTTTTTTTAATAACCCCTTCAGATTTGTAGTTATATTTAATAAATATAATTTTGGGTCCATTTTTATCCTGATTTTAAATATCTCCGTTATTGTATTATGTATAGCATTCCAAAAAGGACTTACGTCATTGCACGCCCACCACATATGATAGAGCTTTGCTTCATTTTGTTGACATTTCCAGCACCTACTGATTTCTTCTTAATTTTGTTTAGCTAACAACGTCAATTTCTGAGGATATAGGTGCCATCTATACATTACTTTGTAAAAATTCTCAATCAAGTAAGCACTTTTTGTAAATTTAACATTGTTTTTCCATGTTTTTGTTAAGGAAAAAGCAACATGGGATATACAGTAATAGAAATAAAAATATGTATGTGAATGTCAAAGTGACTAAGCAGGAGCAATCAGGAAGATACACAGGTGAAAAAGATAATATAATTAAGAAGCCTTGAGAGCCAAGGACAAAGTTATAGAAGGTATATTGAGAACACCTGTGATAGATTGCAAACACCTGAGACTCATTAAGTGGTCAAGGTAAAGTGATGAAACACTTGGGATGATCTATGTGGACCAATCAAGATGTATGTACACACCCACTGGGGGGAAACTGACTGGTGGGTGGTGACTAACAATGGCTATAAGTGCAATGTTTGCCAATGCATATTGTGGAGTAGTTTGGTGTATTGTGGAGTAGTGTTGGAGATATTGTGAAGTGTAGAGATTGTGATTTGTAGGGCATATAGTATTTATATATAGTAGAATAAAGTAGATCTTTTATAAGACTACTGAGTTGTCTGGTGTCTTGAGGGAAGATACAAGAACCAGAAGAATCCTGGAGAAGTTTGGAGACATCTCAGGAAGAAGAGAGAGAAGGCTTGGAGAGTTTGTCAGGGTCTTCAGCCTATTCTCTGAAACTCTGCTGCTTGGGAAAGAAGCATCAACCACTGATCAAAGCTGGTCAGCTCTGCTGCATAACAAGGTGGAGAGTTAGAGCCAGAGGGGAAGAGCTACAACTCCCATCATCCTTGACAGTTTTTTCCCAGGTTTCTAAATCAATATTTTCATTTATATCTTGCATCCATTTAATTATACATTCTTTGACGCATTCCTCCTTTAATTCTATCTCTAATAGGCATTTATATGGTCTTGTTATCATATTTGTCCCCTTTTTCGAAGATTTTTTTCTAGTTCTTTTTTCCTTGTTTAAATACCAAAGGTTTGCATATCTTTATAATATCTAGTTCTTATCTGCATATAAGTGTACCAATGAAGTTCTAATCCTGCCTTTTGCAATTCCTTGTGCATTCTTAACTTTATATTTTGACCAGAGCTTTTCGTTAGATCCTTATATGTGATATATTCACCTTTGTGAAAAGTTTCTATTTTAAAGGCTTCCATAGGTGAAAACCAACATGGAATTTTAGAGTAAAATTTTTGCTTATATTTAATCCATATTTTACATAAAGCATATCTAATTATGTGTTTATTAAACTCCTTTACTGCCTTTTTATCACTATAACATAGATACCAATGCCAACCTTTTTCTAGGTCGGCACCTTCAAGTGTTAATGTTTTTTTATCTTGTAAGGTTACCCAATCTTTAACCCATGTTAACGCTACAGCATCATAATAGATTTGTAGATTTGGGAGTCCTAGACCCCCTCTTATTTTTTCATCTTGTAAACTTCCCATTTTTATTTTGGGTTTTTCCCCCTGCCAAATAAATTCCCTCAAATCATTTTCCCAAGCTTTGAAACGGGATTTTGATATGTGTATTGGAATGGTTTGAAACAGGAATAGAACTTTAGGGAGCACGTAAGATTGTATAACTGCTATTCGTCCTAATAGCGAGAGATGCATCTTCTTCCAACTATTTAACTTTTCTTTTATTTGGTTCCATGTTTGAAGGTAATTATTCATTAAGAGATTTGAGTTTTGATTGGTCAAAGTAATAAAATCTGCCTGCCTAATTGAACCTATTATTCTACAGAAAAACAAGTTGGCTACCTCTAATTGTGATTCTTCGAGTGGTCTGAGAACTCACACGCATGGGTCATTCTGCACTTGCACAGAGAGATGTTCGGAAACTTCTAAAGGTGCATTTTGGGTGGTAACCCCACCCCCTATCTACACATATATAAACCATGCATTCTTGCCAAAAACCAGTTCCAAGTCTGCCATCAGGACTGGATAAAGGGATGGCATGAAGTGGGAAGGAAGGTGGGCTGTAAGTTCTGAGTTGACAAAGAACCAGTTACAGGTTGGCAACTTGTTCTTCTCTTTATGGTCCCTGAGGCTCACATATATGGAAGAATGCCAAACTAAACTCACTGAGGAAGGTGGATCATGCCAGGACTGATGACAGAGACCCATGAATTGGAATTGAGCCCTGAAAATAACCAGCTGGTTCATGTTGCTTACAACAGCCTTAAAAAGGACACCGAACCTGTGACTATTCCACTTTCTTAATCCCTTTAAAATATTTCATTTATAACTGAAGAGAGTTATTCCTTCTGGCAGTGAAACAAAGCTTTGGTGAGTTTCCTTCTTTCTATAAACAAAAGTTGAGGGGGGGAGGATAATTTGGTAAGACCTAACTGAAGAATTTACAAAGGGGACAGCAGTTTTAAAAGACATAAAGCTCTTTATTATACCATCAAATTCATCTTTAAAAAGTGCTTCTCTGGGAAAGCGAAATCTTTTTCACTTTCAAAAAATAAGATTCATATTAAGGAAAAAGCATGAGACTGTAAAACTGCAGAGTTTTGTCCTTCATTTGTCCTTTGTCCTTTGTAACCTTGTAATTGCTAGATTTGTGAAAGACAGAGCTGTCTACAGGAAGGTTTACAGATAATGGAAGAGTGGAGACATTTGAATTTTGAGGTCTGAAACAAGGCCTGAAAGATTGCAAATATGAGGCTAAGGAACTGGAAGAGGCTAAGGAATTGAGAGAACTGACCCAGGCTGTGTACAGCTGGGTAATAAAGTGGAAGATTTGGATGTAAGTAAAGAGAAGGGGTCAGACAAGGCTGCATCTTTTCACCCTTCATGTTCAACTTATATGCAGAACATATTATATGGAAAGCAGGCTTGGACACAGAAGGAGGAGGAGTGAAAATAGGAGGAAGGAATATCAACAATCTAAGATATGCAGACGAAACCATATTACTAGCGGAAAACATCACGGACCTAGAACAATTATTAAGAAAGATCAAGAAAGAAAGTGCAAAGGTAGGATTACTGTTGAACATAAAGAAAACGAAAAAACCACAGAAAAATCTACACAAATTCAACCTAGAAACAGAAATAGTAAAAGAGTTCTCACACCTAGGATCAAACATTGATCAGAACTGGGACTGTAGTCAAGAAATCAGAAGAAGACTAAGAATGGGGAGGACAGCTATGAAAGAATTATAAAAGATCCTAAAGAGCAAAGATATACCATTAGGCATGAAAGTTAGAATCGTATAAGCCATTGTATTTCCTACTGCCAAGCATGGATGTGAGAGCTGGACAGTTAAGAAAGTGGATGGGAAGAAAATCAATTCATTTGAGATATGGTGCTGGAGAAGAGTGCTAAAGATTCCACAGACAGCCAAAAAGACAAACAAATAGGTTCTAGAGCAGATCAAGCCAGAAATCCAAAATGGTGCCCAGAGTCGTGTGCATGTGCCTGGTGTCGCGTGCACATGCGTGATAAGGTTAAAGGTTAAACATTTTGGCGCCCAACGTGGGGCTCGCGGAGCAGAAGAAGTTCTCCTGTTCCATCAGCAGAGCTAGCAAATCAGGGGGTTTTCCCCGGAACTTCCTTGGATCTGACTGAGCCCTTCTGCATTGCTTCATCATCACCCGCTGGGAGCGCGCACTCTAGCTACTCACTAGAGCTTGGTGGGTTGAGGGAGAAATACAGGAGAGCTGCAGAGTACCAACGAAGCATTTTCCTGAAGCCTAGCACAGATTGTTTCCAGGTTTTCATCCCGGCCGGCGGAGGACCTCCAACTCGCAGGCGAGTATATAAGGGGTTCTTCTTTTCTTTACCTGTCCTGCCAGTTACCAGCCAGCTACCTCAGATTGAGGTAAAGAAGAGGCCTGATCACCCTCTTATTCCTGTTTCTGAACCTGTCGGGAGGGCTTTTTTTTGGGGGGGGGGGTTCTCATCCCTAAAAGTCTGCAAGTCAACTTACCCCAATTCCTGCGGTTGGCTTGTTCCCTGTCAAATCTTCCCTTGTGTGTCTCTCTTACTATCCTTCAGAAGTCAGAATAGGTAGGTAGAGATGGGGGGAGGTGCTTCAAACCCTTTAGATCTGATGGTCAAACACTTTGCTGAAGCCTTTGACCCCAAGGAGTGCAATGTAGAAGATATGAAGACCAAATGCAACATGGACTGGCCACGACTTGGCCCTCTAGTGGACTGGCCAGCCCAAGGAACCTTTTATGGCCCTGCCATCGGCCGTCTATGGAATGTGGTAATTGTAGAGGGAAACCCTGGAAACCCTGAAGATATTCCCTATGTAGAAGGATGGAGAAAGATTTCCAGAGACCCGCCCCCTTGGGCTAAGAAGATGGTAGAACAAGCGGCTTTGATTATGTTTGCCCAAATTAAGAAAAATAAGAAGCAGCACAAGCCTGTTAACTTACCACAAAGCCTTACTTTTGCTGAAGAAAAAAAGAAGGTCCCCATTTTAGAGGTCCCACCAGAGGAGCATCCACCGCCTTATGTGTTCAGCTTTCCTACTGCACCTCCTGTTCCTCAGATACCCCAGGTTGTGCCAGTTCCTGCACCAGCTCCTATTCCAGTTCCTATGCCTCTTCCAGTTCCAGCTCCTGTGCCAGCTCCTGTCCCGATCCCAATGCTAGCTCCGGCCCCAATCCCTGCACAAGCTCAAGCTGCAGCCCCGGCACCAGTTCAAGCTGAGGCTCCTATAGTTGTGCGTCCACCTAGTAATGAGGAAGATGATGGGAATGATGAAGATATGGATGTAGCACAAGTGTCATCTTCTAGCCAAAGGAGAATGCAGACACGGCAGACAACGGCCCGATTGGCTCCCTCTTATGAAGATGACCCTGAGCAATTTGTGGATATGATAGAAGGGGTGATGACAGCCCACAACCCCACTTGGTCTGATATCCAGCAGCTGGGAGGTTATGTTTTAACTTCTGAACAACGCATGCAGATCCAAACTAATTTAGAAGAGGCAGCCCTGAAGAAGGCAAGAATAGATGGGGTGGGCCAGGAAAGGCATCCTGAATACCTAAAGAAGTATGCTCCCACCACAGACCCTGGTTGGAAGATTGAGGATGAGGAGGACAGAAAGTCCCTGCGAACTTATCAAGAAGCCCTGGTGAGTGCTATAAGGCAAGGACGCAAACGCATGATGAATTTGCAAAAGGTTCATGACATAGTTCAAGAAAAGGATGAAAGCCCAGGTGCCTTTTTGGAAAGATTGCTGAAAGCCTACCGCAGATACACTCCGATTGATCCTCAAGATGAGAAGAATCGGCAGACGATCGCCATGGTCTATGTCTCCCAGTCGGCTCCAGACATCAGAAGAAAATTACAGAAAACTGCAGGATTTGAAGGGATGTCATTCAGCCAATTGAAGGCACTGGCTGACAGAGTGTTCCTTAACCGAGATGTAGAAGAAAAGAAAGAGCAAAGTAAACGCATGAAGGAAAAAGCGAGCTTGCTTGCTGCCGCCCTGAACCCTGATTCACAACAACGCCCGCAGCAGCGAATTCTTTTGAGCCGCACACAATGTGCTTATTGCAAAGTGGAAGGCCACTGGAAAAATGAGTGCCCAGAAAGACCTCAGGCTGCACGAAGTGGCTCCCATCCCGCTACTCAAAGTGGCTACAGCTCATCTGCACTAGGCAATTACCATCCCAACACCCAAGGCAACCTTAATCCCCATGCCCAAGAAAGATTCTACAATGGGACTCGAGGACGGGGAGGTGGACCATCCAGAGGAAGAGGAAGAGGCCGAGGAAGTTTGAACCCTCAGACAACACCCTTTCCAACACCACCTGCCCGAACCATGACGATAGGGGAGTACTATGAAGAAGATTGAAGGTGTCCGCGGGGCCCTCTGTCTCCCGACCCCGTATTGGAAATTACAGTGGGAGACAAGAAACTTACCGGGCTCCTGAACTCAGGAGCACAGCGGTCAGTAGTAATTGCCCAATTGCCAGTGCCCCTGACTAAGAAGACTAATATCTCTATTATGGGAGCGGAAGGGCAAGTAATGCGAGCTCCACAATTTAAGCCCATAAAAACCAAAATTGGTCCCTGTGAAGTGGAACATGAATTCATCCTACTCCCATCATGCCCTATCCCCCTGATTGGAAGAGACCTGCTTTGCAAAGTACAAGCAACCCTCTCCTTCCATGCTGATGGCCGAGTTACAGGCACTGCTGGAGGTCAACCATTGTCCATCATTTGTCCTCTCCAAGAAGCCTGGAGGCTGGGACCAGCCATAGGACAGTGTGCCCCCTTGATCATCGATAGGTCCGATGTCGCAGAGCGAGTCATCAGGGCTGTGCCTGGAGTTTGGTCAGAAGATAACCCAGGAGGGTTAGCCAGATTTGCTGAACCAGTCTACATTGAACTGAAGGACAATTATACTGTGATAAACCAGCCTCAGTATCCCATTCCAGCCCGAGCTCGGCACTCCATGCATGCACATCTTGGAAAACGGATACAACAGAAGATTCTGGCCCCTGTGGTCTCTGCTTGGAACACACCACTCTTACCAGTAAAGAAGCCTAACACAGGTGATTACCGCCCAGTCCAAGATCTTCGCTTGGTGAACCAGCAAACCAAGGACATTGTGGCAGCAGTTGCCAACCCATATTCCCTCATAAGCCTAATTCCAGGGGGAAGCCAATGGTACTCTGTGATTGATCTGAAGGATGCCTTCTTCACCATACCTCTTCACCCAGACTCTCAGGCCATCTTCGCCTTCACGTGGGAACACCCTACGATGGGCCGGAAGAGACAGCTCAGCTGGCTGAGGCTACCGCAAGGGTTCAAGAACTCTCCAGTAATATTTGGGCAACAACTGGCCAAAGACCTGCAACAATTCCAGGAAGATGTGGGTCTTGTCCTCCAGTATGTGGATGACCTCCTTTTGCCCCGCCAGACTGAAGAGGAGTGCTTGACTGACACCATTGAACTGCTCCAGTGGCTCGAAGATTGTGGATACCGAGCCAGCAAAGCTAAAGCACAAATTTGTAGCCAAGAAGTCACCTACCTAGGATTTGTTATCAAAAAGGACACAAGAATTCTAGGAGCCAGCCGGACCCAAGCTATCAACTGTCTGCCTCGACCTACCAACAAAAAGGAACTCAGAGTGTTCTTGGGAATGGCCGGCTACTGTCGAATTTGGATCCTAGACTTTGCTTCCATGACTCAGCCATTGTACAAGATGCTGAAGGGGAGAATTCCTGAGTCATATCCTTTAGAATGGTCAGGTGAAGAAATCCATGCACTAAGACAACTAAAACAAGCCCTGACCAGCCCTCCTGCTCTTGGCCTGCCTGATATTACCAAGCCCTTCCAGCTGTTTGTAGACGAACGCCGAGGAACTGCAGTGGGTGTTCTTACTCAGAAAATAGGAAGTTGGAACCGACCTGTGGCTTATTTGAGCAAAAATATGGATCCTGTCAGCCGAGGATGGCCAGGCTGCCTTCGCAGCATAGCAGCTGCTTCCTTGCTACTTACGGAAGCAATCAAACTAACCTATGGCCAGACCATTGAAGTAACTACCTCACATTCTATTCAGTCGCTGCTAGAAGTACAAGGGCCTAAATGGATGACCAACTCCCGTCTAGTAAAGTACAGGGCTCAGCTATGTGAGAATCCCAGTGTCATCATCAAAGACCGAACTACGCTGAATCCAGCCACCCTGATGCCCCTGCCGGAACAACCGGTGCATGAGTGTGAAGAAATCATGTCAACTGTGCACTCCATCAGACCTGACTTGAAAGACGTGCCCATCCCTGGAAGTACTATTTTATTTACTGATGGAAGCAGTTCTATAGTAAATGGAGACCGGCGTGCAGGATATGCAGTGGTCACCGAAGATCAGATCTTGATGGCTGAACCGCTACCTGCTAACACCTCTGCTCAAAAAGCTGAACTAATAGCCCTCATCAAGGCTTTGGAGTGGGCAACAGGCAAAAAGGTGACCATCTATACAGACTCTAAATATGCCTTCCTGACTGTCCAAGTACATGGAGCACTATATCGAGAAAGAGGATTCTTAACAGTTGAAGGAAAAGAAGTGGCACATACCTTTGAAATTCAACAGCTACTAGAAGCAATTTGGAAACCAGTCGAAGTGGCAGTGATTCATTGTAGAGCACACACAGGAAAATCAAATCCTACTGCTCGTGGTAATGCTCGAGCTGACAAAGCAGCCAAAGAAGCAGCTCTAAGACCATACCAAGGTGAATCTCATCTCATGGTTGTGTCACTGCCCCACCTTGACTCTCCACCTCCTTATACAAAGGAAGAAATAGAAGAAGGAAAAAGAAATGGATACCAAGTTAAAAATGACTGGTTTGTTCTAACTGATGGACGACTTTGGGTACCTCAACGTGTAGCCCGCATTGCAGTCTTCCATATGCATGATCAGTGTCATCTAGGAAAAGAAGCCCTCCGGCGTTTGATTGAAAAGACTATGTACATTGACAGACTGGCTTCTCTTTGTGCCGAAGCATCCCAACGATGTGTGATTTGTGCACAAAACAATCCCCGTAAAGGACCGATTCCTCAACCTGGACAACTTCTAAGAGGAAGTCGACCGTTTCAAGTAATCCAGATGGACTTCACCCATATGCCTCCCGCCGGCGGCTACAAAATAGTTTTGGTAGCCATATGTACCTTTTCCAAGTGGGTAGAAGCGTGGCCAGTAAAAGCTGAAGGATCGAAGGAAGTGGTCAAACATCTTCTTGAAGATATATTGCCTCGCTATGGGATACCACAACAAATAAACTCCGACAATGGAGCACCGTTCCAGTCTGAAGTCACAGAAAAACTAAGTGCAGCCCTTCAGTTAGATTGGAAGTTTCATTGCGCCTGGAGACCTCAGAGCAGCGGCATGGTCGAACGAGCCAACCAGACACTTAAGTTGCACCTGAGGAAGATGTGTGCTGAAACCAAGACTAAATGGACTCAAATGTTACCTGTGGCCCTTTTGCACATGAGATGCACTCCTGGAGCCAACGGTTTGACTCCCTATGAGATGGTCTTTGCCAGACCACCACCCTTGCCAGCAATGGTAGAGACCTTGGATCTAAGGGGGGAGATAGGTCTTAAAAGAATACTTCAGGAGTTAAACCAAACTGTTTTAGAAATTAGCCAGTATACAGAACAGTGCCCATTAGGTCTCACTACCCCTGTACATGGATTCAGTCCTGGGGATACTGTATGGGTCAAAAGTTACAAAGAAAGCACCCTAGGAAAAACTTGGGACGGGCCTTTCGTTGTCCTACTAACTAGCCCTACTGCTTTAAAGGTGGAGGGAAATCCTGTTTGGATTCATTGGAGTCGGGTTAAACCCGCTGCCACAGAAGGATGGTCGATTGCCCACCAGAGAGGCCTCAAGATGACCCTCCGAAAAGAGTGACTTTTGCCGATGACCAAAAGCAAGACAGGAGAGAAAGTGGAGATCTGGAATCTCAGGGCGAATATGTAATCATGGCCCCTGTCTTTGATAAAAAAATTGTTCGCCATCCCAGAAGCAAAATTATAGGTTGTCCTTATGCTGGCATCCTACTCGGTCTCAAATGTTCCTCTGCAGTTGCTGTTATTTTGTTGATAGTGGCTATTGTGTTGTTGCTGTTCCTCCCAGCTTATTGTGAGGTTTTAAAGGACCCCTGTAGGAGTTGTATTAAGACAGTTAGAATGGAAACTAAGATTCAGGAAACTCTGGTGTATTTGACTAAATATACTTGTAGAGGTAATAAAAAGAGCTGTGTACTTAAAAACGCCACTTATACAGCATGTATAGAGAATACTATAGTTACTTGTTATGATCCCCAGGAAAGTCCCATACAGTGGTGGTTTGAAGTCCGTACGAGTAATATGAAATTGGAACGGGGTCCAATTCTTGTCAAAACAAGGATGCCTAGTCCTGATACCAGAGTTAACTTTACAGTGGAGTTTTGTAAGTCAGTGGCATCATGGCCAAGTTGTGGAAGTTTGTCATGGCAAAGGTATTATGCGGGACAGGGTAAATACATCTGCCCAGGCAAAACCCCTGACACTCCAAGATGGAAACATCGCGGTTGTCAATTTGCTGAGAAAAGGGGAGGACCATGTCGTTCTTGGGAATGTATACTTGGAGCCACTTGGTTCACAGATCCAGAGGCAGAGATTATTATGACCAAAGTACCCGTCTCTGGTTCATGTCCAACCGCCCAGTGCAACTATGTTAATATCTCTATAAAAGATCCCCAATCTTATATTTCCAAGTATGGTCAATATATTGGAATGGGTGTAGATGGACAAGGAAAAGACCCCTTGGGAGTGTTTTATATTCACATAGCCCAGTTGGGAGAGGTGGAGACAGCACATGTAAAACAAGCTGTCTTCTACTCTGATTTTTGGGAAGAGGCACAAACACCATTTCAAGTACCTGAGGCAGCCCGAAACCTGTTTACTACCTTTGCAGAAACTGTTGCCACAGCGCTTAATGTGTCAAATTGTTATGTGTGTGGGAGAACTCAAGTTGGTGATCAGTGGCCTTGGGAGGCTGCAGAAATGAATGTGAGTGAACCTTATAATGAAATTAACAGAACTAATCCTCACAGTCAGTGGATGCTTAAGAGTGTTATAGTAAGTAGATGGTGTGTTCAGAGGTTTGCAAAAAGAGCCCCTAAGATGGGACATCTCCCTTGTGAAACGGCCACGATAATAAATGGAACTAATAAAATCACTTATTGGCCAAACAGTTCAGTAATTCTGGTTAATAACTTGTGGCCCACTGAACTGAAAAATAGATTGAGACCCAGAGGACGGGGACTCAGAGCGGCCAAAAGAACTAAGTCTCCTTGGAAGGCCCCAAAGGGACTTTATTGGATATGTGGAAAGTATGCTTATTCTGAATTGCCTGACCCTTGGGAAGGAGCTTGTACCTTAGGAGAAATTAGACCTTCATTTTTCCTAATTCCCCTCTCTGAAGGTACTCAGTTGGGACATCCTGTGTATGCTAAAAGAAAGAGATCTGTTATAGCTATAGGAGATTGGAAAGATAACGAATGACCTCCCGAACGAATAATTAATTACTACGGCCCAGCCACGTGGGCCAACGATGGCACCTATGGATATAGAACACCTATATATATGTTAAATAGAATAATTCGCTTGCAGGCTGTGTTAGAAATTATTACTAATGAAACCGCAAGAGCTTTGACTACATTGTCTAGGACCCAGTCTCAGCTCCGCAATGCTGTTTATCAGAATCGCTTGGCTTTAGATTATTTGCTTGCTGCTGAAGGAGGTGTTTGTGGCAAATTTAATCTCACCAACTGCTGTTTGCAAATTGATGATAATGGGAAAGTGATTGAAGAAATATCAGACAGGATAGTTAAGCTAGCCCATGTTCCTGTTCAAAGGTGGGAAGGAATTCAGTGGGATGGATTGGATTCCTGGTTTGGTTGGCTTGGGGGACTTAAAGGGTTAATTGGAGTTGTAGGAGCTGGAGTTCTGTTGTGCATTTTCATGCCATGTATATTGCCCCTGATAGTGAATGGAATGAAAAGGATGATGGAAGAGATTGCAGACAAACGTTCCGCTTTACATCTAATGAATTTACAGGAACAAAAACCCCTTCTCATTCATGAAACTAAATAAGATTTCTTTTGAACCCCCTTTCAGACTTTATGCTTTTTGATCACATATACATGAATGTATATATATTTTAACTAGTTATGTTTTAGATTGAGTGTGTAAGTAGCAATCCTCCTGTCCAATCTTAAGAGAAAAAGAATCATCAGCTGTTTGCGGCAGAAGAACTCAGGCTAGGCTAAAATCTGTAGACACTCCAAGGGCTGTCCAGATTTAGCCAGACCTGCACCTGGTGAGGAAAGAAGTTTCAGGCTAGCCCCAAGGTGAGCAGCACATACCTGGACGCTGTTGCTCTCTACCCTCGGGCAGATCTGCACCTGGAGAGGATGAAGACTGGAGCTAAGCCCTACTGCAGTCACCTTGAACAGTTGCTCTACGTATGGCTAGATTCCGAAGATTGGTTGGACAAGGTTGGACAGGTATTTTAAGGTGTTTTAAGGTAATAAGGTGATGTTTTCCATCATCCACTGGCAGTGTGTGATGAAAATCATCAAAGGGGGGAAATGATAAGGTTAAAATATAGCTAAAATATGCATGTTATAAGTAATCAATACTAAAGGCTTAGAACTGAATTTTGTAGGAAATGGTTAAGTTGATTTTTAAGAGAGCATTTGGTTGTAGACTGAACTGGACATCTGTCTTGGGGTGAGATGGAGGTAAATGCAGATGGGAGGGGGAAAAGAGTGAATGACTTCATCTTGTCTGCTGATGATAGTGATAGTAGTTAATGCAGCTAAAAGGAGTCATTGATAAGAGTTACCAATTTAGCCAGTCCTTTGGCAAGCTAATGGAAATTACAGGATACTAGAAAGTGCATATGTCTGGGTCAAAATTGACATTTATAGCATATAGAATACATGACTGAGAGGCATATGTTCAAAGTCACAGCTGCTTTTTGTCTAGAGAATAAGTTAATGAGAGTTACATTATCTAAGTAATGAGTTAATGAGAGTGCTCTTTGTAAGCTTGTGTGTATATAACTTGGCTGTCAATCTATGTACGCTGCTGCTCTTGTAAGGAAAGATCCCGGGAGCAGTCATTTCTATATTTCTGCTAGCAGAAATAAACTCCATCTGTGCTCCGATTCTTCTGTTTGTTGCCTGCTGTTATTAGAAGCTACTGATTTTTAGAAGCTACTGATTTTCGCTGTAACATTTGCACGATGCTGGGCACCATTTTGGAAAACAAAATGGTGCTGGAGTAGTGCGCATGCGCACGTGACGCCAAGTGCCATTTTGTATTCCAAAATGGTGCCCGGAGCCGTGCACAAGCAACGGCAGGAGCATACGCATGACTCTGGATGCCATTTTGGAAGACAAAATGGCGCCCGGTGGCGTGCGTGAATGGCAGCGGCGGTGGAACCAGCCACGGGCCAGTAAGAAGGCCTCAACGGGCCGGGTATGGCCCACAGGCCGTAGTTTAGGGACCCCTGGCTTAAGCAATGGATTAAACTTTCCAATACTGTTAAGTATAGGGAAAAACACACACATTAAATATAAAAAGAAAATTAAATGAAAGAGTAATTGTTAAAATAGTTTAAGAACTCTGGCTACCTGATGGATTATGTTCTAAAATATCTCATGGATAATGGATTTAAATTATGTTATGATTATGAAGATATTGATCATAAAATAAATTTTTACAAAATGATGTATAGTTGCTTTAGAATGTTCGAATGATAACTTGCATGAATAATGGAAATATAGGTAGGGTTCATGGGAAATTTAAGGCAAGAAATGGTTGGGGAAGGGGTGATGATGATAAAGAAGAGAGGCGAGATATAAATAAATTTTTAAAAATTATTGTTGTTGTTGTTGTTGAAATATAAGTGGTCAAAGCGACTGTGTTTTGGATATTATAATTAAAATTATAATTAAAAGGTATTGTGATCTGGGTGCCTTGTTTCTGACCTCAAAGCAAGCAACTGAGCACCAGCAATGGTGGCACCAAGGAGGGAAAAACCTTTTTGTAACTGTTCTGGGCCAGGAGTTTGTTCTCTTTAGTGTGAACAATGAATCTGCCCTGGATTCAAGTTGAGTGGGAAGGCAGGACAGATCACTGGTTCTGGGTCAGGAAGGGGCCCAGTCATTGATGTGAATAGTGGTGCCAGCCAGGCAGTGATCTGTTCTGCCTTCCCATTCACCTCAAATCCAGGGAGGCTCCATTGTTCACACTAAAGGGAACAAAATCCTGTGCACTCTGGAGAAAACGGTAAGTTTTTAAAACCCAGGTTAAGGTGGGATACACTAAGCTTGGTACGGATAGGGCTGCACATAGTATCAGATTGGAGTCATTTTTCCTCCTTGTATAAATAAGCCCTAGAAAATTGAATTAATGATCAGGGGGTCAGAGGTTAATAGCTGGCATCAGATTCACTTGAGCTGGAATGACCAACAGGGCATTTAGCTTAATGGTCTTTGACCAGAAACAGGACACATTAAGAATTCTTGGCAGATTCTCAGCCAGTCTTATTCGAAATGCTGCCAAGGAAGAAGATTCTTCAGCTGCTCCTGGAAGCATATTCCACTTTTTGGAAATTCTGCTTGAGATATAACTTTACTATTTGACCTTTCAAGCGACATTACATGATCTGCAAATGGCTAATGGAGTCCACTGGGGAATTCCAGAACAAAATCTGCATATCCTTTATTATTTACACTACAGCAAAGCTTTTGACTAAATTCTAAAATCTCTCCACTGGCTGCCAATTAGTTTCCAGGCACAGTACAAGGTGTTGGTAATAACCTTTAAAGCCCTTCATGGCTTAGGCCCATTTACTTGCGGGAGCTCCTTCTTCCATACAATCCATTCTGCACACTCAGGTCCTCTAGGAGCAACCTATTGCAGCCAAGGAAGATGAGGCTTACTGTGGTTACTCAGAGGACCTTTTCCTTGGCCGCTCCTAAATTATGGAATGACCTGCCAGAGGAGATCCGTCACATTATGACTCTTGATGCTTTTAAGAAGGCTGTCAAGATGGAGCTCTTCTGGCAGGCCTTCCCTGATTGATTGATTAATTGATTGATTGATTGTTCCATGATACTGATGTAGGTTGCTCTTGTTCATCCCGTGACGCCTCATTTTAATAATGTTTAATTTTATTCATTGAATGTATTTTACAATGCTGTGTTAGTTTTAAACTGGGGGTAAGGGGATCAGGTTATTTTATCATGTTGTTTTATAGCTGTATTGTTGTATTTCACGATTGTTACCCATCTCGATCCTTCAGGGAGAGGCAGATTATAAATAAAATTTTATTATTATTATTATAAAATCATATGCCAAATAATTAGACTCAATCTGGGAGGCCATGGGCCTGAGCCTGCAGAACTTGAGCAAAGCAGTTGAGAACAAGGGATCTTGTAGATGTTTCATCCACAGGGTTGCCATGTGTTGCGTTTGACTTGAGGGCAGTTAACAAAAACAACAATAAAGTATGGGAACTGACCACCATGCAGACTCCCATGAAGCTAACTGTTTTGACCTGTCTTGCTCACCGGTGAAACGGTTTTCATTTCCTGTGGGGCCCGTGACTTCCCTTCCATTGCTAGCTGCTCCAAGCTTCACAGTAATCATCTCCTGGATGGGAATGCAGAATCCTGGGGCTGTGTGTGAGAGAGAGGAAGAAGAAGAAGACATCATAAATTTCTAAGAGACCTCAAACATCTGTGCCAGCAATGCATTTTTAAAGAAAACATACATTTTGAATTAAGCAAGCATGGAAATGTTAAAATTGTTGCATTCTGGCTTATTCACAGAGGCATGGCACAAGCCAAAGGTTCATCAGGATGCGAACTCCATCCCTCAAAATCTCCCACCTTCTCCTCAACTATCACTGCCTGCAGCTTTTCTGAGCTAAAGTATAAATCAGACGTATGAAAAATGCAGCTCTGCAGATACTGTTGGTTGCAACTGCAATCATTCTTAACTAGGGTGATGTGGACAGTTGGGTACTAAAGTCCAACAATATTTGGAAGAATACATTCTGCCCACTTGTGATATAAAATGACACTTTCATCCCATCCTTGAAATGTAATGGTACAAGCATGGGTTACATATGGGATGCATGCTCCTGGCCACAGGAGAATTCTGTAAGACCCATCTTTGACAGTTAAATGTGTGTGCATCTTGTCGGGAAAAAGACGGAATAAGGTGCGTGCATAATCTCTAGAGATTAAAACCTTGAAGCTTTGGCTCAAATCTTGCAATCCAAAAACGAGTGTCCCAGTTTGTATGGAGGGGACTTAATGGGATCAAAGGCCATACTTGTTTACAGATGGGAGCTCAGTTCAGCCCTTTTCCCACTAGTTGCCTATCCTTTTCTTAAATTCAGTGCATATACAGAGCCAGTATGGTGTAGTGGTTTAAGCCTCTGACTTCAACTCTGGAGACCAAAGTTTGACACCCCACTCAGCCATGGAAACCCACTGTGTGACTTTGAGCAAGTCACACAGTCTCAGACCAAGAAAACCCACGATGGGATCACCTGAGGGTTGCTTTAAGTCAGAAATGACTTGAAGGCGCACAACAGCAACATTAAAAACAGACAGATGCATACATGTACATGATCTATACAGATCTATTAATAGTCAAGTTAGGAATACTTCCTCCCCCTTTTCAATCAGCATTCCCGTCATTCCTTTTTCACCCAGAGGATGAAATTGTTTTGTCCAAAATATCACTTAACTAGTCTGGAGGATTCCACACTTACACTGAAAGCCTCTTTCCTGTATGGAAAAAAATGTTTTTATTACCTAATAGCTAGGAGCTTCTGAGCATATGCAAAATGTCTTTCGCTTTCCCCTCCAAGGGAATAAAAAGCAAAAGCAGTTTGTGCAGAATGTGACTTCCCAAAATCCTTTGTCTTTTCTTTTTAAAACCCCATTTTACATAAAACAAGGAAAAACACATTTTTATCTTGATTTTAACATCTTCCAAGTCTTGCAACTAATCAAGAGAGTATGAAAATTCTGGTCCATTCAGTAAAATTCTAGACAGGTAGCCCTTAACAGAGGCCCACAAGATGCTGAACAAGCTTCAATTTCTCAAATTATATAAATCCTGTCTCCACAGCATGGTCTGGAGAAGGCCTCAACCAGAATAACCAGTTGAGTCATCAATGACCTTGTTGCTTTCAGGGAAGCCGGTGTGAAGGAAACAACACAGAAATAGCCACGTATGTACAGTAGTATGTATGAATCGTCAGGGGACACATCCTCTCTCTGAGCTCTGACTTCCTCACACACCTACAAAGATAAAGATCCAAACTCATTCTTTCCATACACTCTCTAGACCAGGGGTAGGCAACCCAAGGCCCGGGGGCCGGATGCGGCCCCCCGAGGCCTTTGGACCGGCCCCAAGCCGGTCCTGCCGGCGCCACCACTCTCACCCGCCATGATGATATTGATTATTGTTGTTATTACTTGTTCTTGGGGTTTTCTTGGCAAAATCTCCACAGGGGTTTTGCTATGGCTTTTCTGGGGCTGAGAGAGTGTGCATGCATATTTTTTAATTTTTTTTTAATGTATTTATTTATTTATTTATTTATTTATTTATTTATGGTGCTTTGGCCCCCCAATTGTCTGAGGGACAGCAACCCGGCCCCCGGCTCAAAAAGGTTGCCTACCCCTGCTCTAGACCTCCATGCACCAGGGCATCTAAGCCAGCCCAGCCTCAGGGGAAATATGATGTGCACAAGCAGCATGCTTTTGGGTCAACTCAGGTGTAGCATGTGCCAGGCAAGCTCTTTGGTGGCTGTCTGTAGCAGCAGTTTCACCATAGCAGTGAAGGGAGAGCCCATCTGTTATAGCACCCCTTCTTTTGAGAAAAGGAACAGCTGAAGGTCTGATGTTACCATAAGACCCAGGCAGTGAAAGCAGACCATAAAAACAATGCGATGTAGAAGTCAAGCTACTTGGAAGGACAAGGAAATACAGTGCCCTTCCATATCCACAGATTCTACATCTACAGATCCCACCATCCATGGTTTAATTTTTTTTTTAAATACCAAAAGCAAACCTCAGTTTTGCCATTTTATATGAGGGATACCATTTTATTTTATGTATAATGGAACCTGAACATCCATGGGATGCTCAGTGGGATAAGGGATTTTGGTATCCATGGGGTCCTGGAACCAAACCTCCAGCAGATACCAAAGGTCCACTATTATTATTATTATTATTATTATTATTGGGCTGCTGCTCCCAGAATCTCCAAACCATCTCGGACAATAGCATAGTGGACCTTCAAGAATCCAGCTCCAAAGCTGTTTATAGATGGAAAGCAGAATTGTGAATTTAAGCTTTTAGACTTTTTAATGTTACATGATGTATAGAATTACTCAAGTCAGTGATATTATGTAGTTGAGAGTTTTTGCTCATAAGGAGCTTGCCACAACTTTCTATCATACTGGTAAAACAGGACCCTCTCCTAAAGAAGAGTCAACCACCCTCACCACATGCCATTTTCCAGAAAGCTAGAATGTGTGGCTTCTATATCCACTGTCAGGATTTTGTCTATTTGAACTTCAGGCGCATCTAATTCCAAAAATACTACAACATAGTTAGAAGTGTCAATAGTCAGCATACAACAGTGAGATCCATTACCCATGTAAAACACAGGGTGCTGTGCCAACCAACATTTTAGGTACACATTGCCTTCTACTATTCAGTAGTAAGTCAATTCAAACAAAAATCCACCAAACAGTGATACCTTTATTGGCCAACCGAAATCCACAATTTGGTGGATTTTTGTTTGAATTTGCTAAATGGCCAACAAAGCTACCCCTGCATGTTTTTCAGTAGTAAGTCAGTATAAACAAAGTGTTGTGGGTGATATGAGAAATATTTATATATTTCAGAGGGTATTGGAGCCAGACTTTGAACCCATCCAGGAGGTCTCTCTGTGAATACTATGTTTCTCCCAATACAACAGTTTGACACATTTTCCCATACAAATGAAAGAGATCATAATGGGACTGAGGGGTGCTATGATATATAAGCCTCAGTCTCCCACCGACGCAACAGGGATAACTGCAATTCCACCTCATTCACCTTTCACAAAACGAAGATAGTTCTCATCACACTCTTTCTTCTTGCAGATTATCACTTGCTTTGAAAAACTGAAGGAAAGATCTACGGATGCCCCAATCCTAATTTGTTGCTGGAAAGCCAGAAGAGCAGCTATAGGAAGTAGAACTGGCTACTCCAACTTCCAAGCCTTGCTAGGTCAGTTAAACTATTTGTGTTAGTGAAGACGACTGACCTGTTCCATTCAGATGTGAAGAAATACTAATGCCAGCAGGCTGGTATGACCCTTGGGCAGCCCAGGGCTGTAGTGAATGAGACCACCGGACGCTACTACAATTATCCCCGTGGCTATCGCTGCACTACAACATTGTTCATGAAGAGATCAGAGTTCAGAGTGAGCCTGAGGTTATTGTGAGCAAAATACTACAGAAATATATACACACAATTAAGTTTTAAGAAAGAGATGTTATGCTTCATCTTGCACTAAAATACACAGTTCATATTACTGTTCACAGTATTCATATACTCAGGTCACAGGATTTCTAGCACTGTAGCTCAAGTCAATATACACAGCAGCAAAAGCAGACTCCATATGGTTTATAGTCTTTACCTCTTCTGCACATTAAATCTACTTCTTGACTCTCCCAGATGTACCAGACTACTGAGAACAGTTTCTACAAATTCCTTCCTCATTTCTTGGAGCCAGTTTATTTCAAGAGGGAATATGGGTAGGACTTTTGCTAATTCCCTTTCGCATACAGAATCTTCCACTAGAATCAGTATTGTTGTATGTTACTGTCTAATCTATTTGACACTTGTTGGCACAGATTGAGACTTCAAGGAGATTTATAAAGATGCTACTTTCCGAAAGTTACATTCCATAAGGAAGGGCAGGCAGGCTGGGGAAAGAAAACCTCACACTAGACAGCCTCTGTAAGAGGTTGCATCTACACTGTAAAAATAATGCAGCGTGACACCACTTTAACTGCCATTGCTCCACCTCACAGAATCCTGTGATTTCTAGTTTTGTGAGGCACCAAGACTCCTTGGTAGGGAAGGCCAAAGACCCTGTAAAATTAAAAAATTCCAAGATTTGAATGGATGGAGCTACAGCACTTAAAGTGGTGTCAAACTGCATTATTTCTACAGTGTAGATGCACCCTAAGATACTAGACTCAGGATCAGAGCTAATGAAATGTACTATCTCTCCCTCTATTCTTGTTTGCACACAGAAATAAATTATGCAACTCAGACCAAGCAATAAATGTCTTCCCCTGATAAATCTTCCAGGTTTGTTCTGTATTTGCATATATTGCTCTGCACTTTACATTTTGGTCTGTTTGAATTTAACACTATGAGGAAAAAAGAGCAGGACTGCAGTCTACACTATGCATACCAAGATGAGTTCTGGTTCATTCCTCAATAAGACTGAGTAAATGGGAATTCCCTATTGTCTATCTTTCTTATCTCTAGAATTAGAAAAACTAGAATAGTGCACTGTGTATGTGAGCTGGGAAGTTTCCCAGTTCAGCTGTCACCTCTTCCACATATTTAATGGGAAACCTCAGGCAAGCTATTGTTCTCATGTTGTTGTTGTTGCTGTTAACTGCTTTTGCATCGATCTTGACTCATGGCGACCATGCTGTTGAGACATCTCCAAGACCGCCTGTCCTCTACTGCTCTGCCCAACTCCTGCAAACTCATAATCATGATCTCTTTAATAGAGTCCATCCATCTAGCATGCGGCCTTCCTCTCTTTCTACTTCCCTCCACCTTTCCTAACATTATTGTCTTTTCTAATGATTCATGTCTTCTCATGATGTGTCCAAACTACGCCAGCCTAAGTTTTGTCATCTTGGCTTCTAGGGATATTTCTGGCTTAATCTGCTCTAGGACCCATTTGTTTGTCCTTCTGGCCATCTGCAGGATCCTCAGCACTCTTCTCCAGCACCACATTCGCTCAAATGCATTCATTTTCTTCCTATCTTCTTTTTTAACTGTGTAGCTCTCACATCCATATGTGGTAATAGGGCTTGTATAAGTCTAACTTTTGTGCTGAGTTGTATCTTTGCATTTTAGGATCTTTTCCAGTTCTTTCATAGCTGTCCTTCCCATTCTTAATCTTCTTCTGATTTACTGGCTGTAGTCCCCATTCCAATCAATGTTTGATCCCAGATATGAGAACTCTTTTACTATTTTTTTCCTTATTGTCTAGTTTGAATGTGTGTAAGTTCTCTGTGGTCATTATTTTTGTTTTCTTTATATTCAAGAGTAAGCATGCTTTTGCACTTTCTTCTTTGATCTTCCTTAGTAGTTATTCCAGGTCTGTTAAGTTTTCTGCTAGTATTATGGTGTCATCTGCATATCTCAGATTGTTGATATTCCTTCCTCCTATTTTCACTCCTCCCTCTTCTGTGTCCAAGCCTGTTTTCCTTACATATGTTCTGCATATAAGTTGAACAGATAGGGTGATAAGATGCATCCTTGTCTGACCCCTTTTCCAATTGGGAACCATTCTGTTCCTCCATGTTCTGTCCTGACGGTAGCCTCTTGTCCTGAGTACACATTCCTCATCAGGACTATCAGATGTGTTGGCACTCCCATGTCTTTAAAGGTGTTCCATAGCCTTTCATGGTCTATGCAGTCAAAGGCTTTGTTGTAGTCTATAAAGCACATGATGATTTTCTTTTGGAATTCCTTGATGCGCTCCATTAGCCATTGTATGTTTGCAATCTAGTCCCTAGTGCCTCTTCCTTTGCTGAACCTGACTTAGACCTCTGGGATCTCTTTTTCCATGTATGGTTGGAGTCTATGTTGCAGAATTTTGAGCATGATTTTGCTTGTGTGGGAGATCAGTGCTATGGTCCTATAGTTGCTGCAGTCTCTTATGTCTCCCTTTTTGTGGATGGGGATGTATATTGATCGCTTCCAATCTGTTGGCTATCGTTTTGTTTTCCATATCTGTTGACATATGTTAGTTAGCACTAGAGTTGACTAGTGGATTGCAGCAGTCTGATTGGAATACCATCTATACCTGGAGACTTGTTTTTTGCCATTTCTCTTATTGCAGCTTCCACCTCACTTTTTAGAATTTTGAGGTTCATCTTCATATAGCTCTTCATTCCATGTGTCCTTCATGTTGTCATCACTTTTACATAACTATTCTGTGTATTGCATCCAACTTTTTTTATTCCTTCCTGGTCTTGAATTATGTTATTTTTGTTGTCATAGAATGTCCCGGTCCTTGGTTTGAACTTTTCTTTGATTTCCCAAATCTTGTGGAATAGGTCTCTTGTTCTTACCTTTTTGTTGTTATCTTCTATTTCTCTGCATTGTTCTCAGAGGCATAGTTTTATCTGCAGTGTTGGAATAATACTGACCTGTCTTATAGGGCAGGTAAAAAAAGTACTTGTTTTTATTAACTGCCTTCAAGTTGACTTTGATCTATGATGACACTATGAATGAGAGACGTCCAAGTCACCCTATTGTCATTCTCAGACCTTGCAGATTTATGACCATGGCTTCTCTGATTCAATCTTTCCATCTGGTATACGGTCTTCCTCTTTTCTTGTTGCTCTCAACTTACCAAGCATTATCATCTTTTCTAGTGAGTCCTGTTTTTTCATGATGTGGTCAAACTATGGAGATTATCGCACTGCCTTTATCCAGATCTGGGCATGGGCTGAGACTGGACTGGGAACATGTGACCAGATCATTACTATCCTGTCCCCGATCGGAACGTCTCCCATTACAGAAAAGAAGTGTTTTTAGCTAAGGATGGGAAAAGGATGGTAACAATCTGGGTATGGAGCTGTGAGTTAAGACACAGTCCCAGCCCGGTCTCAGCCCATGCCCAGATCGGGAAAAGGCAGCTAGTATGATAATCTTCAAAGTCAGCCTCAGTTTAGTCATCTTGGCTTCTAGGAAGAGTTCAGGCCAGATTTGTTCTAAGACTTATTTATTTGTCTTTCTAGAAGTCCATGGTATTCGCAGAACTCTTCTCCAGCACCCTGTCTTAATTGGGGGGGGGGGGGAATCTTAAGCACTATATATAATGCTAACTATTATTGCTATTACGACTCTAACCTAAGGGCCACTATAAAGAAGAATTATCAGAAAAGAATCTATTGATCAGGGCATCACTAAAGAGGTGCTGTGAGTGTGGATCACTTGTCCAGGTGATACTCTAAGGGGGAACGACACCACTGCTCCCCAGACATTTGCCTTTTGGCAGACATGGGCTGTACCATTTGCCTGCATCCTGTTAAAATGCTGGAGATGGTGTGTGGGGGGCAAGGCTCAGTGAGAGGAGAAAGAAGAGGCCTCATATTTCTATTTTTTTTAAATTTAAAAATTTATTTTACACACACACACACACGTTTTTTTAAAGTTTTCTTTTTAAAAAATCACCTTACCAAATTTTGACTTTAACTACATGAAATGCGTTGGAATATATTCTTGATACCGGTTAAGATTATCAAGAAAGAAGAAAAGATTGTTTAATCTCTTCAGCAGAGCAACCCACTGCAGAAGATGGCGAGCAGGAACACACACTAGGTCCACCTAAATTCTCCACACCCACGTGTCTATAAAAACAAGTCAGACATTTTTGAGTAGAATAATAAAAATGAACTTTACTTACAAAGAATCATGTATAAAAAATATACAGGTTCATCTTCAGTTGCAAAAACAAGAGAGAGAATAAGTAGCTCTGCATGCTTGCTGGTCAGCCATGTTAGAAGAAGGAAAAGAGCAGGAACAGCAGAGTAAAGAAGGATTTTAAACTTAGGCCAGTAGGGGAAGTGAGCTCAGTTAAACAGACAAGAAAAGAGGAGGGGCTACGAGTGGGTGACAAAACAACCACAGACATGCATAAAACACATTCCTAGAGAGACCAGCATGCGAGGTTGCTATATCCCAACAAAATGTTGTACACGTAAATATATAGGTAGGCTGTGGGTATGATATTGTAATTTAAAGGTATAATTTCAATTTTGCTAGTTGTTTATGTCACACAACTGTTGCCATTACATTCAGTGACACATGGGAATTATGATTTATGAGTAACATAAGTACAAATAACTTTACTAAGAATTCCATCTGGAGTGGTATGGGAGGAGGTCAATGGGGGGGGGGGTGTGACACCATGAGTTATGGCACTGGGTGACGCCAACCCTAGTGACGCCACTACTATTGATATATGGGAGGGAGAGCGCAAATACTGAGGCCTAACTAGATTTACATGTCAAAAACAATTTCTGATAAGCTCAAAGCAGCTTTCTTTAACAGATGTAATTATTAACCCTGTGGAGGAAGCTATTCTGGCTCTATGTGCACAGGTCATTCACTCTGTTTACCACTTACCAGCAAGAACATGGCAAATATTAACCAAGACTGCATCTAGCATACTGTCCAACATTTTACAGAGGAAAACTAGGATGTGTGTGGCCAAGCAACAACAGAGCATGATCAAAATGGCAAAGTTATAAATGAGGATGATAAGAACAAACAAGCTAGGAGAGGCTGCAGTAGTTTGGTTTTACCTGAGTCTACTAGGAAAAGCAAAATGATACACCCTCCCCTTCTCTTCATCCGGGTAATTGAGTGCAAACTACTTCTGGATGAGACTTTAAACTCAGGGCCTTTACAGACTGCCAGAAATAATGCAGATTGAGGCCACTTTAACTGTCCTGGCTCAGTGTTAGTGTATCATGGGAATTGTATTTTTTTCTGGGACATTGAGCCTTCTCTGTCAGAGAGCTCTGGTGCCACAATAAACTACAGTTCCCATGATTCCTTAGCACTGAACCAATACAGTTAAAGTGGTCTTAATCTGCATTATTTCTGGCACTCTGTAAAGGCCCTCAGTATGCAACATTTGAAGTAAGTGAAAGATGAAGAAGAAAAGTGGGATGAGAAGAGAGAAGCTGGGACATTTTGTTCATTTAGCTTGGACTGGGCATCCAGAAAATACGGTGTAATTGTCAGACCATTGCAGTACAATGCCTTCAATGTGACCTGATTTTGGGGTGGGGGTGGGGAAGGGGGGATAATTTTGATATTGTCATAAAACATGATTTCAGCTCTGGCCTGTCTAGCATAGACAGGGAAAGCACTGAAGTTTTCCAGAATTTCTGTTCCTCTCAAGAGTCTTTGCAGGTTCAGCCAGTTTTATCATTTCCAGTTGATTCCTCATGAGACATTAATTAGACTGTCAACTGCACCTATACAACATCCCACAGTATATATCGATGCCATTATTGGAAAACAGTCATCTGATATGGAAGCATTATTTGCTGCAGCTACCACAATATATATATAACAATTATAACAATTTGTTATAATTTCCAAGTGGGTAAAAAAAGACTGCATTGTGTCATATTGTATTACATTGTATTATGGATGACTTTTATGACACTACCTATCCAACTGTCATGGCCTTTGGCTGAATAAAATTAAAAGATTAGCTTCAGTACAACCCCTAGAACAGTCTCTTTCATCATTATTAATTAGACTCCCTAAATTCTGAAACAATACACTCAGAGGTAATAGGTTACAAGTGTCAGATACATGCAATTAGTTACCCCTTTTTGGTGATTTGTAGGTTAGACGAACAAATGGGCCTTGAACAGATTAAGCCTGAAATCTCTCTGGGAGCAAAGATGACAAAACTGAGACTGCCATACTTTGGCTACATCATGAGACAGCAATAATGCTAGGAAAGGTAGAGAGCAGTAGAAAGAGAAGAAGACCACATGCAAGATGAATAGACTCATAGGTCTCAGCTATGAATTTACAGGAGATGAGCAAAGCAGTGGAGGACAGGGGGTCTTGGAGATGTCTCATTCACAGGGTCACCATGAGTTAGGGTTGACTCGAAAGCAGTTAACAACAAGAGTAATTGGAAAAGAATGACGTTGCATGTTAAAACTACTGTCATCAGGGGGAGTAATTCTACTTTTCTTTATAACCGGTAACTTTTAAAAGGGTATTTGATGACATTCTAAAGGCATTTTAAGCTGGAATTTTTGGGTTTTATGCCATTCTCTTGTCAATCCTCATTTTCTTAGTATCAAAAAAGTAGCAAGTAATGTGACTTAGTTGTGAGTATTTGTGTTTTTCATTGCAACATTAACAATAATAAATTTATTTCAGAGGCTTTACATGATTTAGATAAATAATAATAATAATAATAATAATAATAATAATAATAATACATTTTTATTTATAACTCGCCCCTCTGCTCAGCAATCGGGGCGGCTTACAGCAAGTTAAAAAATACAACAATTAAAACATTCCAACTTCCCACGCCCTCCACCCCAACCCCAACCCTCCCACCCCTTAAAACGAAATTAAACTGTTATAGAATTAAAATCAAATTAATCAATTACTTTAAACATAACATTATAAAGTGTAAATGTACTAGGACCTACAAAACTAATAAGGAGGGGCTATTCTTCATGGCCTGCTGATGGATTTCTCCAAAGCATTGATAAGTCACTGGCCGAGGCTGACCCAAGATTGTCTCACTCATCCAAATCATGATAGATAATAATGCCCAAAGCCAAACCAGTTATTCTATCACCGAGACAATTCACCTTCCCTGGCAGTAAAAATTACAACTAATTAAATAACAGACAATGTATTGCCTTCAGGGGCATCCAAATATCTGCCAGCTGAGGCTGCTACCTCACTTATGGTGCCTAATGATGGATTGGCCCTACAACTGCAAGAAACAGACTGCTAAATGGTTGGTTTTTTGGTCTGATTCAGCTACACTTAGGACTTGTACAGACTGCCAGAAACAGTGCAGCTTGAGGCCACTTTAACTGTCCTGGCTCAGTGCTAGGGAATCATGGGAATTGTAGTTTGTTGTGGCACCAGAGCTCTCTGGCAAAGAAGGCTCAATGTCCCAGAAAAAAATATAATTCCCATGATTCCCTAGCACTGAGTCAGGACAGTTAAAGTGGCCTCAAGCTGCACTATTTCTGGCAGTCTGTAAAGGCCCTTAGTTTATAGTCTCTCTGAACTGCCACAGCAACCGTTTCTTTTCCTGTAAGTGTGTGTAAGGAGTAGTAATTTACGGTATATATGATTGTATCTTTCATACTTTGATTATGTAGTGACACTACATAAATAATCATGTGTTTGCTTCATAGCAGGGGACTATAGACGACCATGTCAGGTGCAGAGAATTGTGTAAGCAGATAACTAATCTGAAAATGATGCTACAAAAAATAAGAAATATCTTTTTGTTTTGACATAGAAACAAAAACACTGTTCTTCCTTATTTACAAATATACAGACAGCAACATGTATGTTTTATGGGATAATGATACAACAGCTTTATGATATTATAGTGTGCATCCTCAACATTTTAGATACAATTTATCAGATGGCTATTTTTTTATCTGAATAGGAATCATTTAGCAATTAGAATTTTAAATTGTAGACTTCTACATTATAGAATAGTTTACCTACTAGATCAGTGATTCCCAAACTTTGGTCTTCCAGATGTTCTGGACTACAACTCCCAGAATTCTTGACTGTTGGCCAAGCTAGCTAATGGCTACCTTGGCCAACAGTCAGGATTTCTGGGAGCTGAAGTCCAAAACATCTGGATGACCAAAGCTTGGGAACTGTTGATCTAGTAGGTAAACTATTTTATAATGTAGAAATCAAGCCAACAGCCAGGATTTTTAGAGGCTGAAGTCCAAAACATCTGGAGAACTAAAGCACCTGGGGGGCCAAAATTTGGGAAGCCACTATTCTAGTTCATTTCCAGGGAAGACAGTGAAGTCTGCAAAGAGCAAAGATCTAGATTAGGCCAGAATGGACTTTAGGTAAATCTCAATTTAACTAAAGGTCCATAACTCCACTACTACAATTAACTAGAAGGTCCATAACTCCATTTAACTATTACATTTAACTACAAGCCATTTAACTACAAGGTCTGACTTTTGATTCTGAGTGCATAACAATAAATTCATAAATAGATAGATAAACCACTAATTACTTGTAAAAGGACACAAATAATTTATGAATGGCTGTGAACAGTAATGCTATGAAAACAATTACAGCTGTTGCCAGGATCACCCCCACCCCATGCCAATATTTTCCCTGTGGTAACATGTGCATTGAAATAGAGACAATAAAAGAACAATCCTACACGGACTATATAAAATACTGTAGTTAAGACTTTTTAAAAAACTATTCACAGCCCCCCTTTGTTTACTAGACTCTAGACCAGAGTTACTAGACAGAAGATTTTTAAAAATGCTGAGAAGAGATCCAGTGGATTTTGAAACTGAACAGCTGTGTTTCCACCTCTTTCTTTTTGCTTTTCCTGGCAATATGTTTCTCAGACTTTTATCCTTTAACCTTAGGAGGCAGATTAATACGAGAAGGAGGAAATGATTTCTTCCACCAATGCAAATTAATCTCCCTCCTTCATCCCCCCCCTCCCAGTTGTTAGGTTATGGGTGCCACATTCAGTATTTGCAAATGGGGTGGGGAAGGGGAAGAGCAGGTTCTGAAAAGGAAATTTGCCCTTTCCCTTTCTCTGGCTGATGGGTATGAAGCGATAAATGAGGAGCAGGAGTGTGTTGGAGAAAGTATATACACTTCCGCTCTAATAGTATTTCTGTATTAAATATACCAGAGAAATGCACGTCATGTTCATACAGAACAATTTAGGGCACAGTTGGCACATGCAGTCTGAAACAGAAACAGACCTAGTCCTCACTGAGTTTATAAATCCTTCTCTTGAGCTCTTTCACCTCAGACTGCAGGTGGCATTTACATGACCACATGCTCACCTCTCTAATATATTGTCCACATTGATCAATTCAACATACCAGTGGAGAAGATTAAATACTAGACCAGGGGTAGGCAACCTTTTTGAGCCGGGGGCCGGGTTGCTGTCCCTCAGACAATTGGGGGGCCGAAGCACCAAAAATAAATAAATAAATAAATAAATATAAATAAAAATATATTTTTTAAAAAATTTAAAAATTAAAAATATATATGCATGCACACTCTCTCAGCCCCAGAAAAGCCATGCCAAAACCCCTGTGGAGATTTTGCCAAGAAAACCCCAAGAACAAGTAATAACAACAATAATCAATATCATCATGGTGGGCGGTGGCGGCAGCGGCAGGACCGGCCTGGGGCCGGTCCAAAGACCTCGGGGGGGCCACATCCGGCTCCTGGGCCTTAGGTTGCCTACCCCTGCACTAGACCTTAGATAAAGGATGTTGTGGGACTGCACCTCCTATCATCCTGATCACTCTCTATTCTGCTGGGACTGGTGGAAGATGGACCCCATGATATCTAAAGGGCCACAGGTTTGATATCATGGGAATCCATTCCTGCTATCCCCAACAGCATAGCAAGGATCAGGGTGCTAGAAATTGTAGTCCCACAACATCCAGAGGGCCACACTTTTCCCTATCCCTGCTTTAGAGACCAACAACAGTTGTTAATGGTTCAAAACACACTGCAGAAATAACCCAGTTTGAGACCGCTTTAATTGTCCTGGCTCAAAGCCAAGGAATTCTGGGAACTGTTGTTTTGTGAGACATTTAGCCTTCTATGTCACAATAAACTACAATTTCCAGGATTCCCTAGCACGGAGCCAGAGCAGTTAAAGCAGTCTCAAACTGGATTATTTCTGCAGTGTGTTTTGGACCAATGTTACAATTAGCATCACATCTATCTGTTATTCATGGAGCATAGCAACTAGAAGTGAGCTACGTTAACACTACTTCATTTTGCCAATGTCTTTTCTTAAAATATGGATTATTATAAGAGATAGGAAATTACAAACTATAAGCACTGGGTGATCAAAGCCCAGGCATTTCCTAAATGCCAAGCCACCCTCCAAGGGAGTCCTATTTGATAGATGATTTATCCTGCTGCCTAGAGAGAAAAGGTTAATTTCAGAGGCAATTGACTGCTTCCCTCTTCAGGTGGGTGTCTCTTGGTCCTAAGGGAAGGTGTCTCTTCATGTTAAAAGTGCCCATCTATTCTATTGACTTGCCACCTTACTTGCTTAGCAGAATGTCTCCCACCTGGCATCCTATCAGGGAGCCAAACAACATGCCTTGTCCCTTCAGTTGGGTGAGATGGAAGGAGCAAAGGCCACAGAACGGAGGGACTGGAGTTGGCAGTGGCAGGGCATATGAAAGGCCACAGGCATCTGCACTAGAAGCCAAAAGGAAAGAAAAATAAAGAATTAATGTTTGAAGCCAGCTGACAAGTTACAGAGACGCCCTTTGCCACAAGCTCTAAATATAATATAAAACCCAAGGACAACATAATCTGAGATCGTGGAACCTCACTGTTGTTGTGTGCCTTCAAGTCCCTTCATACTTATGGCAATCCTAAGGCAACCCTATCATTGGGTTTTTGTGGCAGAATTTGTGCAAAGAGGGCTTGCCCTTCTCTTCCTCTGAGGCACAAACACCAAAATAGCTGAGCACTGTAGTTTTGTGAGACATTTAGCCTTCTCTGTCAGGGCGCTCTGGTGCCACAACAAACTACAGATCCCAGGATTCCATAGGATGGAGCCATGGCAGTTAAAGTGGTGTCTAACTAGATTATTTCTGCAAAGTGGACGCCACCCTAAATTATTTTGAGCAATAGTGGTTGTGGCAACATACCTTGTCTGTCAGAGAGCTTTGGTGCCACAATATACTGCAATTCCCAGGATTCCCTAGCACTGAACCAGTGCAGTTAAAGCTGTCTCAAAGTGGATTATTTCTGCAGTGTGTTTTGGACCCCAGTTCCGAATTATAGCAATCCTAAAGCGAAACTATCACATTATTATTTTCTTGTCAAGGTTTGTTTTGGATGCAGGGTTCAAGTCCCCACTCAACCATGGCAAGTCCCTCTCTCTCAGCCTCAGAAGAATGGGCATGGCAAACCCCCTCTGGAGAAATCTTGCCAAGAAAATCACCCATGTTGTTGTTGTTATGTAATGTCTTTTTAGCTTGTAAGCCTGAGAGCAAGGAACTGTCTAATTAACCATTTGTAAGCAACTGAGAGCCTATGGCGCTGAAGAGGGGGGTATAAATACTCCAAATAAAATAATTTATATTTATATTTATATTTATATGCCGCCCTATATCCAAAACTGGGACTCAGGGTGGCTTGCAATATTAAAAAACAGGGATCAAACATTGATAGAAATGAGGACTGCTGCCGGGAAATCAGAAGACAAAGAATGGGGAGGGTGGCTATGAAAGAACTAGAAAAGATCCTAAAATGCAAAGATATACAACTCAGCACAAAAATCAGAATCATACAAGCCACTGTATTCCCTGTTACTATGTATGGATGTGAGAGCTGGACAGTCAAGAAAGAGGACAGGAAGAAAACCAATGCATTTGAGATAATGTGGTGCTGGAGAAGAGTGCTGAGGATCTCATGGACAGCTAAAAGGACAAACAAGTGGGTCCTAGAGCAGATCAAACTGGAAACCTCCCTGGACGCCAAGATGATCAAACTGAGACTGTCGTACTTCAGACATATCATGAGAAGAGAGGACTCTTTGGAAAAGACAATAATGCTAGGAAGGTGGAGGGAAGTAGGTAGAGAGGAAGGCCACATTCCAGATGGATGGACTCTATGAAGGAGGTCACTTTGGGTATTAAGGGGTTGCAGGAATTAAGCAGAGCAGTGGAGGTAGAGGGTCTTGGAGATGTTTCATCCAGAGGGTCGCCATGAGTCGAGATCGATTCAAGGGCAGTCAACAGCAACCATTTAAAAAAGCATACCAAAAGGGTACATTAAAGTAGGATTAAATCACCCCGGTATTAAAGCAATGCCCTTGTTGAAAGAATACAAGTTCCCCTGAGGGTGGCCATGAGCCAGAAAGGGGCGAAAGAAAGAAAGAAAGGAAGAAAGAAAGGAAGGGAGCCGGCCTCTGGACTCACCGCCGCTCGCCTGGCTGACCAGCTCGGGGGTGCCCAGCAGGAACTGCCCTCCGGGGGGCAGAGAGACCAAGAAGCGGCCCCTGGGGCTGCGCAGCGGGCACCGCAGGAAAGTCTCCCCCGCCATGGCTCCCCAGCCTCCCTCTCGAGAAGCCGGCCAGGCCAGCAAGGGAGCCAGCCCTTTTACCTGCCCCAGGTGAGCGCCTCCTCCTCCTCCTCTTCCTTCCCAGGGCGGAGGGAGGGAGGGAGGTAGAGAGAGCCGCCCTGCCTCTCGGACTGAAGGGGCTGGCATCCCCTCCCTGCCTGCCTGCCCTCCTCCTCCTCCAGGGCAGCTCAAGGGCTATCAACCCGGATTACTTTGGCAGTGTGGTGGGTGGAGGCAGCCTGGGAAAGCCAAGGCGCACCTGTCTGAGCGCAGGTGGTTCTCTTATTAAGGGCCTTTGCAGACTGCCAGAAAGAGTGCAAATTGAGTCCACTTTAACTGCCCTGGCTCAGTGCTAGGGAATCATGGGAACTGGAGTTTATTGTGGCACCAGAGCTCTCTGACAGAGAAGGCTCAATGTCTCAGGAAAAAAAAAAAGCTACAGTTCCCATGATTCCCTAGCACTGAGCCAGGGCAGTTAAAGTGGACTCAAGATGGATTGTTTCTGGCAGTCTGTTCAGGCCCTAAGTTCAACCTTGGTCCAAAACACATGGCAGGAATAGTCCAGTTTGAGACCGCTGTAACGGCCCTGGCTCAGTGCTAGGGAATCCTGGGAATTGGCATTTATTATTAGCTCTCTCCCTAGCATTGAGCCAGGGCCGATAAAGTGGTCTCAAACAAGCTTGCAACAAGAATGTTGTGCATTTCGGTTGGCCAATAAAGGTATCACTGTTTGGTGGATTTTTGTTTGAATTTGCTAAATGGCCAACACAGCTAGCCCTGCATGGTCTCAAACTGGGCTATTCTTCCAGTGTGTTTTGGACTCTAGACAGTGAGGAAATACAAACAGTAAAAGAGTTCCTATACCTTGGATCAAATGTTGACCAGAAAGGGGTCAATGACCAGAAATCAGAAGGTGACTACAGAATGCGGAGGACAGCTATGAAAGAACTAGACAAGATCCTAAAGAGCAAAGATATACTGTAATACAACTAAGGACAAAGGTTAGAATCGTACAAGCCTTTGTATTCCTCATCACCATGTATGGATGCAAGAGCTGGACAGTGAAGAAAATGGACAAAAAGAGAACAAATTCCTTTGGGATGTGGTGTTGGAAAAGAATGCTGAGGATCCCATGAACAGCCAAAAGGACAAACAAATGGGTCCTAGAGCAGATCAAGCCGGAAGTTTTCCTGGAGGGAAAGATGACTAAACTGAGGCTGTCGTACTTTGGCCACATCATGAGAAGGCATGATTCAGTAGAAAAGACAACAATGCTAGGAAAGGTAGAGGGAAACAAAAAGTAGAAAGACTGCAGAGTGTGGTGGAGTCTCCTTCCTTGGAGGTCTTTAAGCAGAGGCTGGATGGCCATCTGTCAGGGATGCTTTAATTGGGAGTTCCTGCATGGCAGGGGGTTGGACTGGATGGCCCTTGTGGTCTCTTCCAACTCTATAATTCTATGATTCTATGATTCTAAGCATTATAGATGAATGGACTCAGTTAAGGAGGCCACGGGTATGAATCTGCAAGAATTTAGAAGAATAGTGGAGGACAGGATCTTGGAGATGCCTCATCCACAAGGTGGCCATGGGTCAAGATCAACTTGAGGACAGTTAACAACAACAACAAAGTTCTCTTATTGCACCCCCAAACATTCTCCCCACTTCCTCTGCATTCTCAAGATATAGAATGATAAAATAGCTCATTGGAACAACTCCATTAAATCCACCCCTGTCCCATTCCCAGCATGGAGACATTTCCAAGTTGAGGACAGTTCAGGGGGTGCATAATTGGCATATTAGACATTTGGATTTAACAGCTGCAGGACAGTGACATCCTTAAGGTTGGTGTCACCCAATGTGGGAACTCATGGTGTCACCCCCTGCACTGACCTCTTCCATTTCACACCATACAGAATCCTTAGCAATGCTTTTTTGCACTAATTTTACTCAAAAATTGTAATTCCCATATATCACTGAATGTACTGCTAATAGTTGTGATATAAACAACTAGCAAAATTAAAATTATACCTACAATATCATATGCACAGCCTAAATGTATTTACATATACATAGTGAAGGTTTGGTTCAAATGTGGTGTTTTTAAATAAAATGTTAAAAAAATTAAATTTTAAAATTTTTAAATTATTTTTTTAAATCAAATTTTGAAATTTGAAATTTGAACTTAAAAAAAATCTGGGGCCTCTCCTTTCTTCCCCCACTGAGCTTCACCCCACTTCCACCATCTCTTAAAACATTTTAAAGGGAAGCAGATGAATGCCACAGCCTGTTTATGCCAAATGGTAGGTCTTTGAGAAGCAGTGGTGTCACCCCTCCTTAGGGGGTCATCTGGTGTTATCCGCACCTCCCCCTGCACACACACACACACACACACCCAGTGATGCCACTGCTGCAGGATATCACATTTATTTATTTAATTATTTATTGTACTCCATGTATTGCATATATTGCATTCATATATGAAAGACACAGCATGGCATAATGGTTTGAGCATTTGGACCAGGGTCCAAACTCTCACTTGGCCATGGAAGCCCACTGAGTGACTTTGGGCAAGATACACTCAGCCTCAGAGGAGAGCACTGGCAAACTCCCTCTGATGATACTTGCCAAGAAAACCCTATGGCAGGTTTGCCTTAGGGACCCCATAAGTCAAAAATGACTTGGAAGCACATAACAACAAATACATATGCATGCACACATGCACATGCACACAGGCTACATCCGCACTGCAGAAATAATCTAGTTTGACACTCAGCCTCAGAGGAGAGCACTGGCAAACTCCCTCTGATGATACTTGCCAAGAAAACCCTATGGCAGGTTTGCCTTAGGGACCCCATAAGTCAAAAATGACTTGGAAGCACATAACAACAAATACATATGCATGCACACATGCACATGCACACAGGCTACATCCGCACTGCAGAAATAATCTAGTTTGACACCACTTTAATTGCCAAGACTCAATGCTATGGAATTCTGGGAGGTGTAGTTTGTTGTGGCGTCAGAGCTCTATAACAGAGAAGGCTAAATGTCTCACAAAACTACAGTTCCTAGAACTCCATAGCATTAAGCCACAGCAGTTAAAGCACTGTCAGACTGGATTATTTCTGCAGTGTGGATACAGCCATTCACACACACAGAGCTCTGCTCTGGTGCCACAACAAACTGTACCTCCCAGAATTCCATACCATTGGCAGTGAAAGTGGTGTCAAACCAGATTATTTCTCCTGTGTGGATGAAGCCTGAAAGAAAGCCTCCCCTCTTGCAGATCTCAATACTTGCATTTACTTACCTCCAAATCAATAGGGTTTACTCTGATGCAAATGTATAGGTTTCTGGCCCTCAGGTTAGCAGTCTGAGGGATAAAACTGCAAAATAAAGCAGCTTCTGGCTGCTTTGAAGTCAGGATGTTTATATGATACATGCCTCCAAAGTGGCTGGAAACTGGAACTAAGCTGCTCTCTGGAGTTAAAAACCAAGCAAAAAAGCAAACAAGCAAAAACCAGGATACTCCTGCTTAGCCCAGAAAATGCCCGTTTTTCACACCTGCATATGCATTCCCCAACGTGCGTGCAGGACTGCGGCAAAGCAAAGAAATGAAATGAAAGTGTGATAATTCCAATGGATGTAATTACAACATAAAGAAACCAGACAGTCCAAGAGGAGGCGGGGGTGAAAGGGGTTGAATGGATGGCCTCCATGATTGTGCTTTGCCAATGTATCACTCACACACCAATGCACCAATGCCTGTACAGGCAGAGCATTGCAGGTGGGACTATGTGGCTGATGAAAGGAGCGGCCATGCAGTGGGATGGCATCTGGGCAGAGGTGGGAGGTACTTGAAGATTGCAAGTGGTGTGTTTGTGCGAGAGTGCACATGCATGGTGGAGAGGTGACAAAAAAATTACGTAGTGGCATGGGCTATGCGTACTCAGTCTGCCTTAGGAGTGAGCTGTGTGGGCAGTGGGATTTCGACCTGCTTTGGAAAAAAGCAGGATTGAGCCACTTTTCCCTGCCTGTCTGCTCTGGCCCAGTGGCACACCTGTGGCTGGAACCTAAGGCTGCTTATTGAGATCCTGAAGAATTACAAGAGTGTCTGAAACAAACAGGACAAATGGCTAGAAACAGACACCAAAGCTGAGTTTCTCGATTTTTCTACTAGCCTATGATAATTTTGGTCCACCTTCCTGTGCTGATGACTAGAAAGGATTTGTAGCATGCCTTCTATCAGTGATGCTTTGCTTTGCTTCCCCCTTAATTTCTCCTAGTCAATTTCTCTGTTGTTTTTCTTGTGTGCCAATACTTTGACTGAAGGCCCTCCTGCTGCTTCCTTTTCCCTCCCTGTCCCCCTGGATCTTTTCACTGCCCCACTTTGGGAATCACTGCATTAGAGCATCCCCCTCAGGTAGCTGTCCAGCCACTTTTTGGAGTGCTGCTATAACTGCCATGGCTCTGTAGTGCAGATGCAGCCACTGTCAAGAGCAGGGGTAGGCAACCTTTTTGAGCCAGGACTGGGTTGCTGTCCCTCAGACAATTGGGGGGCCGAAGCACCAAAAATAAATAAATAAATAAATAAATATAAAAAAATAAAAAATATAAAAAATATGCATGCACACTCTCTCAGCCCCAGAAAAGCCATGGCAAAACCCCTGTGGAGATTTTGCTAAGAAAACCCCAAGAACAAGTAATAACAACAATAATCAATATAATCATGGCGGGCGGCGGCAGCGGCGGCGGCAGCAGGACCAGCCTGGGGCTGGTCCAAAGGCCTTGGGGGGCCGCATCCGGCCCCCGGGCCTTAGGTTGCCTACTCCTGGTCAAGAGGTTTCTTCTAATGTTAAATGGAAATCTTTCTTCCTGTGACTTCAAACCATTATACCTAGTTGTACTCTCTGAGCCAGCAGAAAACAAGCCTCCTCCTTCTGGTAGCCCTTGAGGTATTTAAAGAGTATGTTCATATCACGCCACTTCACCAAGCTTAACATGCCCATTTCCTTCAACTGTTCATCACATGTTTTGTTCTGCATATCTTTTAGCATTTCCCTTATCTGAACCATTTCAAACTGCTCCAACTTTTATATTTGTTGTTCTGTGCCTTCAAGCCATGCTTGCATGAACGACTGCTGAGTCAAGCAACCCCATCCTATACCTGTGCATTTAGTTTTTGTAGCCTAAATGCAGAATTTTGCATTTGTATCTGTTGAATGTAATTGTATTAATTTCAACCCAATTTTCTAGTTTATCAAGGTCCTTTTGAATTCTGTTCCTATCTTCCAATGTGTTAGCTACCTCTCCCACTTTTGTATCATTTGTAAATTCGAAAATATTCCCTCCACTCCATCATCTACTGTAAATAAGTAATAAAAATATTGAAGAGTGTCAGCTCCAGAACACAGAGCCTTGTGGCACTCCACTTGACACCTCTTTTCAACCTGAAGCACGGTTACTAATGACATGTCTCTGAGCACAGTTTTCCAACCAATGACGGATCCACATGATGGAATTTCCATCTATTCCATATTTAGTCAGTTTGGGATCTAAATATCACGGGAGCATTATCAGATAATTTTCTGAGTTTCTGGGAACTTGTTCTTTCACTGCATGAACTAAGGATAAAGATTAAGCATTCCTCTAGCCCTTGGCTGGGAAATTCACAGATAAGTAGGTTGGATTTGAGAACTGATCCTCTAATAATAAACACTGATAATTGGTCCATAAATCTAGCCAAACAATAGATTAAGGCTAGATTAAGGCTGGATTTAATACAGGAAACAAAACACTGGCGGGGGGTGGGGGGGATGAAGAAAGAGCCTGTTCTTCATACTCTACCTTCTGAAAAACTGCTCATGAAGAAAACAAACTTTGAGCCAAATAAAGTGAAGGAGTCAATTCTTGATGCTTTGCCCAACAGCTGGTTTCCTCTGGTCAATGCTCTTGGACTTCAAGAGGAAGCTACTAAACCAGATCTCAGAGGATTCTGACTGACAGTCCTTCTCCGCAGCTCCAGTTTCTAGCAAATAAACAACAAATAACATGTTACTCTAGTTATTAAAAATACATAAAGTTGGATGTTAAATTAGATGGACAAGCATATAAGAATTGTAATGTATTGTAATTATACACTTTTCACAATAAAAAAACAAAACAAAAACATATTACTCTAGTTAGTGATAGGACATCAGAGCATTAGACAGCGGGGCATTAGAAAGGATGGGGAATGTGGACCCTGTGTGCTACCTGCTAATGGGTAGACTAGGTGTGGAGTAACATGGGGACTTTCAGAGGTTGTCAGGCTGCTATTATTGTCAACCCAAGCTAGAAAAGTCAATTATAAGGAGGGGGAATGGGAACTACAATCCAACAACATCCGGAGAGTCACATCCTGTCCTGTCCCAGGGCGTCTCTCTTTATGGAAATCTTATAACCAAACACCTCAAAGGAATCAGCAGAGTGCCACACCAGTGTTTGTAAGGCTTTCTATACAACCCTAGTACTGGTTTATTAGCATTAAATCCAAACCTGTCTTTTATCAGAGCTTTTGGGCCTCATTGATTTTACCTAGGCTATAAATGTGCTGTGGTTGCACCATTTAAATTACTTTAACCAGTTTAACCAGGCTGCACATTTGCTATGGTTGCATTATTTGAACTGTTTAAACTGGTTTTGAGAGAGCCAGTGTAGTGATTTTGAGTGTTGGATTACAACCGTAGAGACCAGGGGTTGATTCCCAGCTTGGCCATGAAACCCACTGGGTGATCTTGGGCAAGTCATAACTCAGACAGAGAAAGGCAAAGGCAAACCTCCTCTGAACAAGTCTTGCCAAGAAAACCCCAGGGTAGGTTGTTGTTGTTGTTGTTGTTATTTAGAACTCTTTAGAAATGCTCTCAGAGTGGCTTACAATTAGACAGCTTCTTGTCCCCAGGCTTACAATCAAAAAAGATATGACACAAAAGGACAAGGGAATGGTGACCTTAGGGTCACCATAAGGTGGAGGTGGCCAACAACAAACTGGTTTTGAACTGTTTGGTTTTTCTTTCTTTGTAGAAGAAAGATTAAGATGCAGGAACTTATAGAGATAAAGACTGAAAATGTATGAAGAAGTAAGGAGACAGTTAAGAACAAGATGGGCAAAGAAAAGGAAAAGGGGATAAGAACATCATAAGGGAAAATAGACAACCAGTGGGCCAAAACAATAGAAATGCTTACTTTATTGTATTTTATGTTTGTCTGTAAAGCACATGCTGATTTTTTTTTTTAGAACTCCCTGATACATCCCATTAGCCATCGTATATTCGTATATTCGCAATGTGATCCCTGGTGACTTTTCCTTTCTTGAACCCTGCTTGGACCTCTGGGATTTCTCTCTCCATGTATGGTTGGAGCCTAACAAAAATCCAAAAGAAAATCAGCATGTGCTTTTTAGACTACAGCAAAGCCTATGACTGTAGATCATGAAAGGCTATGGAACACCCTTAAAGACACCGAGTGCCCTTAAAGACATCTGATAGTCTAATGCGGAATCTGTACTCAGGACAAGAGGCTACTGTCAGAACAGAACACGGAGAATCAGAATAGTTCCCAATTGGCAAAGGAGTCAGACAAGGCTGCATACTTTCACCCTACCTATTCAATTTATATGCAGAACATATTGTAAGGAAGGCAGGCTTGGAGATGGAAGAGGGTAGAGTGAAACTAGGAGGAAAAAATATCATCAATCTGAGATATGCTGATGACACCATAATACTAGCAGAGAACCTCATAGACTGGGGACAAGTACTAAGGAAGATTAAAGAAGAAAGTGCAAAGGCAGGCTTACTGTTGGACCCCAATTCTGACTTATGGCGATCCTAAGGTGAAACTATCACATTAATATTTTCTTGTCAAGGTTTGTTTTGGACACAGGATTCAAGTCCCCACTCAGCTGTGGTGAGTTCCTCTCTCTCAGCCTCAGAGGAATGGGCATGGCAAACTTCCTCTGGAGAAATCTTGCCAAGAAAACCTTCCATGACTACTTCTTCTTCTTCTTCCATCCCGCCCTATCCCCAAAACTGGGACTCAGGGTGGCTTGCAATATTTAAAACAGGGGTAGGCAACCTTTCCCCTTTAAGGGCCGAGGGACTTCAGCTCCCAGAAGCCTCAGCCATGTTGGCCAATAGTCCCATGTTGGCCAATAGCTCCTGGGATTCTCGGAGCTGAAGTCCCTTGGCCCTTAAAGGGGAAAGGTTGCCTACCCCTGATTTAAAAACAGGGATCAAACATTGATAGAAATGGGAACTGCAGTCAAGTAAATAAGAATAAGACTAAGAATGGGGACGGTGGCTATGAAAGAACTAGAAAAGATCCTAAAATGAAAGGTATACAACTCAGCACAAAAGTTAAACTCATACAAGTAATGTTTGCAACCATACAAACTCATACATGGTATTCCCCATTATCATGTATGAATGTGAGAGCTGGACAGTCAAGAAAGAAGATAGGAGGAAAATCAACACATTTGAGATAATGTGGTGCAGGAGAAGAGGATCCCATGGACAGACAAAAGGACAAACAAATGGGTCCTAGTGCAGATCAAACCAGAAACCTCCCTGGAAGCCAAGATGACAAGACTTAGGGCCTTTACAGACTGCTGGAAATAATGCAGCTTGAGGCCACTTTAACTGTCCTGGCTCAGTGCTAAGGAATCATGGGAACTGTAGTTTAATGTGGCACCAGAGCTCTCTGACAGAGAAGGCTCAATGTCCCAGAAAAAACTACAATTCCCATGATTCCCTAGTACTGACCCAGGACTGTTAAAGTGGCCTCAAGCTGCATTATTTCTGGCAGTCTGTAAAGGCCCATAGACTGTCATACTTTGTACACATCATGAGAAAGCATGAATCGTTGGAAAAGACAATAATGTTAGGAAAGGAGGAGGGAAGTAGAAAGAGAGGAAGGCCACATGCTAGATGGATGGACTTTATTAAAGAGACCACAAATAAGAGTTTGCAGGAGCTGGGCAGAGCAGTAGAGACCTTGGAGATGTTTCATCCATAGGGCCGCCATGGGTCGAGACCTACGTGAAGGCAGTTAACAACAACAAATTTGATGTTTGTAATTGTTATATATGTGTATGTCAGTCAATTTGTTGTGGATGTATTTTTTGTGGTGATATTTGCTTGTTTATGTGTGTATGTGTGTGTTTAATACGAATTTATTTGAAAGAAGAACTGTTTGGTTTTAAAATTAGAAACTATTTCATATATTTTTAGTCTTTTAAATTTAATATTTCATATTTTAAATTGATTTAAAAATAATCTTAGAACCTAGGGCAGGATATAAATATTTAAGTCAACCAACCATCCTGTTTTAGAAATCAAAGTCCAAACAACAAGGAAGCCCATAGTAAACTGTTTTCTCATGATGGGAGAGGGTCACTTCCTTGTACCTCCAAAGCACTCTTTGCGGAAGCAGAGATTTGGATGCCTCTCTTATTTGTCTCACACAATCACCCTTTCCCCCACTGGACTCTTGGAGGGACTTCACAAGACAAAAAGGATGGGAAAACAGGTTCCCACTTCATTTCAGTGCTGATAACAGCCAGGTTAGGCCCTAAGGCAGACATCACCCTTTTCCGAGTATCAGTTATGTTTGGCTTGCTTTCAGCAGGAAGAAGAGACCTGAACCCAGCAATGTGGGAGCAGGGAATAGGAAGTTCATAGACACCAATGCATATCTAGCTGCATTCACATTGCAGAAATAATCCAGTTTGACATCACTTTTTTGCTCTGGTGCCACAACAAACTACATTTCCTTCAATTCCATAGCATTGGGCCATGGCAGTTAAAGCAGTGCCCAACTGGATTATTTCTGCAGTGTGGATGGACTGTCTGATGTCCACTAAGGGGTCTTATCCTCTTCACTGATGATAAAGAAGAGGAAGACTGCATTTCTTTACTTGTAACTGAGCTCACTGCAGAATGAACTGAGGACCTTCACCTGCTGCCATCTTGATTCTCCAAAATGTCTCTGAGCTGCACATTCAGAGAAATTAAAGAGGAAGGGGGATATATGCTGGCAGTTTGCTGAATATCCAACCATCAAAAATAAAATGGATGGATGAGGGAAATACAATACCCTTTTTGTAACTGGTAACTAAAGAAATAGTCCACACACAAGGGTAAAGCAGGGGATAGGATAGAAGCCAGGAAGGTGAGGTGTCAGGAAAGCCAGGGTGATATAAGGAGAAGAGATGGGGAAATGCTTTGGCTGGCAGGGAAATGGTGGGAGAGATAGAAAATCAGTCTGTCTTCTGTGAAATAGAGTTCTGTCAATACAGAAACTCTGGGTTTATGCACTGAGGCTCTGACCCCATCACTGCTCTATGCTGTCTTTGAGGCAGGTAACTGTTGTCTCCTGTAAGAAGACCATTCACTGCTGAATGGCAGCCATTTTGTTTTTTGGTAGTGCCCAGGATGCAATGACCAGATGTCAGAACTGCAAAGAAGGACAAGGCAATGCAAAATGTAGGGCATTAAATAAAAACAGGACACTATCACACCAAAGCTCAATACATTAATATACATATAAATTCATGTTTCTTGGGGTGTATCCACACTCCAGAATTAAAGCAGCTTAACACCACTTTAACTGCATTGACTCAATCCTACAGAATATTGGGATTTCTAGTTTGGTGAGGTATTCAGCCTGTTCTGTCAGAAAGCTCTGGTGCCTCATCAAACTACAAATCTCAGGATTCCGTAGGATAGAGCCATGGCAGTTAAAGTGATGTCAAACTGCTCTGATTCTGCAGTGTGGATACACCCTTAGTCATGCTCAAAACAGAGGACATTTTGAAATTCCTCCTGAACATAAGGTTGAAACAGAGGACATGTCCTGGGAAAGGAGGACATCTGGTCACCCTGGCTCAGTACAGTTTTTTAAACTGGACAATGTGCTTAAGGGCCCAAAATGCTGTAGCCTCCTGAAGTGAAGTGACACACTTTTAGGTCTTGTTTCCTATCCATTTTTCACATGAAAGTACAGCAGGCCCACCGTATTGACTGGAGTTTGGTTCCAGGACCCACCGTAGATACCAAAATAATTGGATGCTCAAGTCCCATTAAATACAGTGGCATAGTAAAATGGTCTCCGTTATATAAAATGGCAAAAACAAGGTTTGCTTTAAAATATTTTAAAGCCATGGATGCTTGAATGTGTGGATAAAATATATGGGGATATGAAGGGTTGACTGTCGCGATCCACACAGCAGCTCCCAGATGCTACCACCTCACCGTCATACACAGATGCTGATTTTCTTTCTAGGCAACGCAATTTTGTTTCCTTTTGGAGTGAAACTGTTTCTCTCTGTTCTTTAATTAACGTTTTCATTTGCCAGAGTCATATTATTAGTCATCCATTCTCCAGTTTTTCCACTTGCTCCCATTCTGGGTTGTCCAAAGTGCTGATGAGCATATTTTTCATTTCCTCACCCAGGTCATTTATAAAGATGAAACACAGTTCCTCATCCCTCAGGCACCTCTTCTTGATTTGCAAGTCTTTGGACTTTCAGACACAGGATGTGCCAGGACTGTAGGAAGAACTAGAATTTCACATTTTTACATAATGCTAGAAGCAAAATGAATGAATTAATATATATATATATATATATATATATATATTAAAAAGGGAGGTAGAATGGAAGCTTTCCAGCACTGGGAGGGTTGTTCCTCCCATTTGCTCTGATAGGATGAAGTTTGTGGCAGCAGTCAGCAGCGAGAGCAATGCACGAAGATCTATCTATATACTGTAGAAATAATGCAGTTTGACATTACCTTAAGTGCTGTAGCTCCATTTTATGGAATACTGGGATTTGTAGCTTTACAAGATCTTTAGCCTTCTCTGCCAGTATTGGTGCCTCACAAAACTACAAATCCCAGGATTCTGTAGGACAATGGAGACATGGCAATTAAAGTGGTGTCAAACCGCACCATTTCTACAGTGTAGATGCACCCTTGGAGCAGTGACACTGAGCAACATGGCTGTCTCGAAGGTCCAAAACACACTGCAGAAATAATCCAGTTTGAGACTGCTTTTAAGTGTCCAGGCTCAGTGCTTAGGAATCCTGGGAATTCTAGTTTATTGTGGGACCAAAGCTATCTGACAGAGAAGGCAGTGTCTCACAAAACTACAGTTACCAGAATTCCATAGCATTGAGCCAGGGCAGTTAAAGTGGTGTCAACCTGGATTATTTCTGCAGTGTTTTCTGGACCATAATCAGCAAAGATGGGGATTAAACTTTGGTAGTTCACTAGTCAAAAGAAGTCAACTGACTATATTTCACAAAGCAAATTCCTCTGCAATTTCCCTTGCCTTTTTCTGTCAGAGTGCTCTGGTGCCACAACAAACTAGAGCCATGGCAGTTAAAGGGGTGTCAAACTGGATCATTTGTGCAACGTGGACGCGGCCCAAAATGACATTGGGCAACAGTTGTGGTGGCAATACACCAACCTCTTGACCTGTTGCTAGGGCTCTTGGTTGCTAAGGCCCTTCTATCCCAGTTCCATATCACTCTATGGTCGTTTGAAAAACCTTCCCTTCGGGCTCGGTTCTTTTTTGATTGGTCCTAAAAAACGATCAGTAAAGTTCTATCCCCGCCCCTGCGGCCCAATGGCGCTGGCGTTTGAGTTGACGGACGCATGAATAGCCCATAGGGAGCGCGAGCGCTAAAAATAGCCACCAATAGAGACAAAGGTCGGAGGCAGCGTTTCCTGGTTGAGGAAGGAATGGGGCTGGAGCCGGGTCCAGAGTGAATATCTCAGGGGTGAGCGAAGCAGGGCTTCTATAACATCGGGGGCCCTGGTTGTTGTCGTGTGCCTTCACGTCATGGGGTTTTCTTGGCAAGATTTGCTCAGAGGAGGCTTGCCATTGCCTTCTCCTGAGGCTGAGAGTGTGTGACTCTCTGAGGCTGAGAGTGTGTGACTAAGAGAAGCTATGCTCCCCCCCCGCTCGCTTTTCGTAGGCAAGCCAAGACACTTTTCATTTAAACAGGCATTTGATATATAATTCATATCAGGGTGGTTTTTATGGAGCAGGTGTTTTGGTTATGCTTTTTGAAAACAAAACAAAACACGTGTATATTTTATAGTGTTGTAGATGATTTTCATTGTTTTGAATTTTACTAAGATCATTAAATGTGTGATATCTCCTAGGACCCTTCCTGGGAGAAAGGCAGCATACAAATGAAATAATAAACAAATAAGGTCACCCAGTGGGTCTCCATGGCTGAGACAGGATTTGAACCCTGGTCTCCAGAGTGGTAGCCAAACACTCAAACCACGACACCAGTGATTTCCCAAACTCTAGTCTTCCAGGTGTTTTGGACTTCAGCTCCCAGAAGCCTCAGCCATCTTGGTTAATGGTCTGGGATTCTGGGAGTTGAAGCCTAAAACACATGGAAGGCCAGAGTTTGGGAATCACTGCGCTATAATAAGCTGGCTCAACTGGAGTCCTTTATTGGAGAGCAAAAAAGAAAAGAATAGGTAGAATAGGACTGGGACAGCTGAGGGAAGAAAGGGAGGCTGTGTTGGGGCAGTAAAGGTGCCAGGGCCTGGGAGCAGCAGGGAATTTTTATGTGGCAGGGAGTTCCCAGGCTTCTGCTGAATCTCTCTTCTTTCTCCATCACAGGGAAGAGCCACCCTATTTTTCCCTTCCAAGACTGGCACATTCTTCACGATGGAGACTCTCATCCCTGTCATCAACAAGCTGCAAGAGATCTTCAACACAGTGGGAGCAGAGGTGATCCAGCTGCCCCAGATTGTAGTGGTTGGCTCCCAGGTGAGGTTCTTCTTCTGTTTCTTCTAAGGATGACCCTCGAGATGTTTGTGAGAATTGCACCTTCTGGCAGTCCTAGCTAGGATAGCTGGTATAGCTGGCCCCCCATATCCACGGATTCAAGTGTTCACAGCTTGGAAATATATATGTTTATGTTCCTGTGGAGCTGGCACAGTGAAGACAGTAGGACATATATTGTTTTGTTTTTTTGTTTTTTAATTTTTATTATTAAAATTTTGTTACAAACCTATATAGACATATATAGACATTATACAAACATATACTACATATACAAACATATATACACCTAACTAACACATAATCATTCACAATCTCATCTCTGCTTACCTATCATCTATTTTAATCTAACAACGTAAACTAATTCCATTTATATCTCAACAATAATATCTATCAATCACACCCAAACCAAAACTAACTAAAGTCCTTCCTGAGTGTGAGTGTGAGAAAATACAATAATTTCAACCTCGACCTCAATCTGCCTGCTTCATTATCTATCTATATGCTAATCTGCAATCTTACAGGTGCCGATTTTGAAAAACGAAGAGAGGCTTAGATTCACCTATCTATATAGCTCATTATATATAATCGTCTTCCTGTTCCTGTACAATGAAAAATAAAATAACAAGACAAACCCAAAATAGCAATCGCATTTTATATATTGCTCTAACGAAATAATTTTGTCACCAGTCCTTTATAATCGCTATTGTTTAGAAATTTTATCAGCGGCTCCCACTCCAATCTTATATCGTCCACCGATTTGCCTCTCAGAAGCAAAGTAATCTTGTCAAGCATTATACAGTCAACCAGTTTATTTAACCAGTCTCCAATCTTGGGTTGATCATTACTCTTCCATTTCGAAGCATACACTATTCTTGCTATAGTAGTAATATAGTATAACAACTTTCCATATATTTTTTCCAAATCTCTGTCCTCTATCATACTTAATAAGTACATTTTAGGATCTATTTGTTCCTGAATTGGTAAAATCTGAGTTACTACCTTGTGAATTTCCTTCCAATAGTTTTTTGCCTCCCTGCAGTGCCACCACATATGTGTGAAAGACCCATCTTTGTCATGGCATTTCCAACACTTTTTGTTAAGATTTTTATGCATTTTTGCTAGTTTTACAGGGGTCAGGTACCAACGGTGTTGCATTTTTTGGAAATTTTCTCGCAGATCGTAACAAAGAGAGTATTTCTTCTGGCGAACCCAGGCCTTTTCCCATTGGTCTAACGCGATAGGTTGCTTTAAATCAATAGCCCATTTCACCATATTGTTTTTAATAGTTTCCTCTTCCTGATCCAGTTTCAATAAAAGATCATAATACTGGGAGATTCTGGGTGGTTTTTCTCCTTTAACAATCAATTCAAACTCCCTTAATGAGGGACCAATACCCTTAGTCTTTTTATCTTTTAGAAATCTTTCTTTAAGTTGCCTGTACAGAAACCATCCGCATGTAAATCCTTCATTCAAAATTTCTTCCCTTGACTTAAATTCCATCTTCCCTGATTGTTTGTCTATATTAATGAGCTGCTCATATGTTATCCATCTGTCTCTATCTAATCTTTCCCATCCAAAATATGCTTCGTTCATAGACACCCAAAAAGGAACATTCTTACATAGCGTGTCTTTATATCTATTCCAAACCCATAATAAAGTTCTTCGTATGTAATGATTGTTAAACTCTTTGTGGACCTTGCTTTTATCATGGAATAGATACGCATGATATCCAAACCTTAATCCAGTTGCTTCTAGTGCAAGCAAATCTTTATTTTTCAAAAGAAACCAATCGGTCAACCATACTAAACAACTAGCCTTAAAATATAACTTCAAATTAGGCACCGCCAATCCACCTCTCTCTATTTTATCCTGCATAATTTTCCACCTTACTCTAGGTTTTTTACCTCCCCAGAGAAATCGGGAAAGCTCCTGGTGCCAATTCTTAAAGGGCTTATCATTCCTAATGATAGGCAGATTTTGAAACAAAAATAAAATCTTTGGGAGAATGCTCATTTTAATTACCGAGATTTTCCCTAACCAGGAAAGTCTCAGTTTACTCCATTTCTTTAAATCTTTTCTTACTTCCTCCCATTTCCTCTCGTAATTATTTTTAAACAAGTCTACGTTTTTTGTTGTCATAGTTATTCCAAGATACTTTATGGACTTCTTATTATGGAACCCTGTTTGTCTCTCCAATTCTTCTATTTCCTTTCCTGAAAGATTCATTGTAAGCATTGCTGTTTTTTTCTTGTTCACCTTTAGCCCTGCCACCTCTGTAAATTGGTCCAATTCCTTCATTACTTCACCCACACAATTAGGATTAGTTATCGTCAGGACCAGGTCATCCGCATATGCGCGTAATTTCATTTGTTTACCTTTAATTTTAACACCTTCTATGGCCATATTGTCTCTGATGTTCTTATTTAAGATCTCTAAAACTATCAAAAATAGTAAAGGAGACAGAGGGCAGCCCTGTCTAGTTCCTTTCTGTACATTAAAAGCTTTAGTCTTTTCGCCATTGACTATTACATTAGCTACTTGATTTTTGTAAATTGCCTCTATCCAACCTAGAAATTTATCCCCCACCTTGATTTTCTTTAAACAATGCAACATAATTTTCCAGTTCACATTATCGAAAGCTTTCTCAAAATCTATAAAGATCATGAGAAGCATACGGTTAATATCTTTCTCGTGAAATTCAATTATATTCAACAAATATATTATCTTTAATATTTCGCCCAGGCAGGAAACCATTCTGGTCAGGGGCAATCCAATCATTCAGTATTTTTTTAAGTCTCTCCGCGAGAATTGAAGCTAATATTTTGTAGTCTGAGTTAAGTAGGGAGATCGGACGATAATTTTTAACATCAGTTCTATCCAAGCTCTCTTTCGGGATTAAACAAATATTTGCCTCCATCCAAGATTTTGGACAGCCACTCTGTTCTATATTATTTAATACCTCCATCAGTGGAATACACAGTTGATCTATAAATGTTTTGTAATATTCCGCTGGGAGTCCATCGGGTCCCGCTGATTTTCCAGCTTTGAGCCTCCCTATTGCCTCTTTTACCTCTTGCACAGTAATAACTTTATTCAAGCCTTCATTTTGTAACTGCGTAAATGTTTTAATATCTATGCTGCTTAGATAGCAGTCAATTTGTTCATTGTCTACAGCTGTCTCTTTATATAAACTACTATAATAATTCCTAATAATCCTTAATATACTAGCCTGATCTGATACTAAGCTCCCTGCCTCAGACAGCTGATAAATAAGACTTTTAGCTTTTTGTTGCCTCAATAAGTATGCGAGCATCTTACCTGGTTTATTTTTCCCTTCAAACATTTTTTGTTTTGTAAATATCAATTTGTTTGCTAGGTCTTCTGAGCAAATTAAGGCTAACTTTTTCTCAAGTCCTCTAATTTGATTTAATAATATATCATTATTGGGGTCTTTTTTAAGTTGGGTCTCCTTATTTCTTAGTTGTGTATATGTCTCCTTGAGTTCAGCTTCTCTACATTTCTTCCTTTCGACTCCCTTTTTAATAAAGAAACCTCTGATAACAGCCTTCGAGGCATCCCAAATTATTTCCATGGGAGTGTCTACTGCTTTATTTTCTAAAAAGTAACTATTTAACTGTGATTTGCCCTCCTCTACTATATTTTTCCTTTTTAATAACAGAGTGTTAAGTCTCCAACTAAAGTTCTTTCCCCCCTCCTTGATTTCCAACACAATTGGGTGGTGGTCAGACACAATTTTAGGTAAAATTTCCAATTTCAAAATTTTCGCAATAATATCTTTCGACACAAAAAACATATCCAAATGTGCCCAAGATTTGTGCCTAGCTGAAAAAAAAGTAAAGTCTCTTTGTAAATTATATTTTGTTCTCCAGGCATCAACCAAATCATACCATTCCGTTAAATCAAAAAATTCCTTAGGGAGTTTCCCTTGATTTATTTTAATCTTTTTGGTAGATAAACGATCTAACTGGGGATCTGTAACACCATTGAAATCCCCCATCATAATAAATGTCTCTATATTCAAAGAAGCCAATTTATTCCAAATTTCTGCGTAAAATTTCCCTTTATTTTCATTTGGTGAGTAAAGCCCTAATATAATCAGTTTTTTCCCTTGATATGTCATCTCTACTACAACATAATGTCCCTTAGGATCCCTTAAAATTTCTTGGGGATTGAATTGCTTCTTAACATAAAGAACAACTCCTCCTTTCCTTTTATCTGTTACAGCTACAAATTCTGTTCCTAATTCATTCCGCTTTAAGTATTTCGTATCTGATTTCTTAATTTTTATCTCCTGGAGACAACACACATCACATTTCTGCTTCTTAATAAGATAAAATACTTGATTTCTTTTAACTGAACCATTCAGGCCCTTCACGTTCCAAGATATAAATTTGATCTTCTTAATAATTGTCATTTCCCGTTTCACCTTCTGAAATAGATCCTTCCTCTTCCTGTGGGCTTTCTTCGCCCTCTTCTGAATCTTCCTCACCTATGTCCTTGGGTACCAACCCTTATATTGTTTTATTGCCCTTTCTATAATGGTTATCACCACATTTTTATTTATCCAATTCTTAGAGGTATTTCTGGAAGAACTAGTGAGTGTTATGTATCCCATTTGCTGGCAAACCAGTGTCCATTGGCAGTTATCCAGTGGAGTTGGGGGCTGCTGGGGGCATGTGACCAAAAGGGCATGCTCACCATTTCACCATGGTTGTGGTAATCTACTCACAACTAGACAGTCACCACTGTGCATTACTTGCAAGTAGACAGCTGCTATACTTTATGCACAAGTAGACTGCTGTCATCACCGCCACCTCCTTCTGAAGCACCAGCTCGCTTCACACACTAGGCCTGGCAAGTGAGAGGGAAGGAAGAGGGAAAAAGCAGTCCTTATGCCAGGTTTTAAAAGGGGCACTAGAGGCAGAGCAAGTGGCAGAGTGGTTGAAGTTGGTTGGAAGGGGGGGAGCAGGAGGAAGAAGCACAAGGCATGGGGAAGGGCAACAGCTGCTTCCATGGAGAAGGTGGCCAGAGCCCCAACTTTCCTCCTCCTCCTCCTCCTCCTCCTCCTCCTCTCCACTCCAAGGCACTGAGAGGCTGGTTGGCTGTGGCTGCTGTGAGGCTCAGGCACCCTTGGCTGGCTTGGTGTTGGGGTGGGGGAGCTGTTGCCTCTTGTCACAGCAGAGTTCAGCAAAGGCAACATTCGCTGCTGCTCCCCCTTAACACAACAAAAAGGAAAGAGGCCAGACAGAAGCACGAGCACCCTGCTTTCCCACACCACAGGAAGGGAACCACCTCTCTTTCTCCCCTGGTGCTCATTGTCTGGCTCTTCCCTTTCTTTCTTGTGCCCTCCTTCCTTCAACTCTTTGGCTGATCCCACAAGCAACAGTTGCACTTGGCTTGCCCCTTCCACCCCCACCCCTCATGAGAAAGGCTCCAACTGAGTGTCACTCCTCATCTGGGTCTCATCTGTTGCAGGCCGTATCAACATACTCCTCTAGTGATATCACTGCCCATCAGTAACATTAAAGTGACTGGCTTTTGTGCAGCAGCAATGGTTTGTTGGCGTAAAATGGTATTATAAAATTTTATAAAATTATCCAATTTTTAAAGGTATTTTAATAATAATAATAATAATATAATTTATTTATATTTCCCGCCTCTCCCTACGGATCGAGGCGGGAGTACAAAGATAAAATGTACAAAATTTACAGTAGTACAATCAATTAAAAAAACAAAAAACAAAAAACATAACAATAAAACCACAACAGTAATAAAAAGAACAATAATAAACGATAAACCCAACAGTAAAAACAATAAAATAACAACAGTAATAAAACAATAATAAATTTACAATGCAAGTCTATGCAGCGAGTGATATAATCTTTTTCACCCGGGAGGTCCTTATTAGATGGTCATCTAATCTTATGTTCAGTTAGGGAGGTCAGGTGGATAGGCCCGCCGGAAGAGCTCTGTCTTAAGTGCCTTCTTAAAGGCCTCTAGCGTGGAAATAAGACGAATCTCCTCCGGCAGGCCATTCCATAACTTGGGGGCTGTGAATGATCTTTGGGAAGTAGATATTAATTTAGTTTTACAGTAGTTTAGTAAATTCTTCCCTGATGTTCTGAGAGTGCGGGACGGATTGTGTGGGGAGAGGCGTTCCTTCAAGTAACTCGGACCCAAGCCATGTAGGGCTTTATAGGTGATGACCAACACTTTGTATTGCACCCGGAAGCTAATCGGCAGCCAGTGAAGAGCTTTTAATACTGGTGTAATGTGGTCTGCTCTAGATGTTCCGGCGACCAGTCTGGCTGCCGCATTTTGGACCAGTTGAAGCTTCCGAACTTGGTACAAAGGTAGCCCCATGTAGAGCGTGTTACAGAAGTCCAAACGAGAGATTACCAGGGCAAGTACTACAGCTTCAAGGTCCCTTCGGTCCAGGTAGGGGCGCAGTTGGTGAATCAGCCGAAGCTGGTTCCAAGCACTCCTGGCCATCGCATCTACTTGAGATGACAACTGCAGGGATGAGTCCAGGAGTACTCCCAAACTGCGTACTTTGTCCTTTAGGGGAAGTGTGACCCCATCCAGGACTGGATGACAAAACTCCCTTCCAGGACCGGGGGTACCTATCGCTAGTACCTCTGTTTTCTCTGGATTCAGCTTGAGTTTGTTTTCCCTCATCCAGCCCATTACCGACCCAAGGCAGGCATCCAGAGGAGAGACGCCATCCTTAGTCACCGCAGCAGTCGGAGACATAGAGAAATAGAGTTGGGTGTCATCAGCATATTGATAACCCTGCGCCCCATATCTCCGGATGATCTCTCCCAGCAGCTTCATGTAAATGTTAAACAGCATGAGGGACAGTATGGCGCCCTGCGGGACGCCAGATGTCAGCTCCCTTTCAGAGGAGCAACTGTCCTCCAGCCTCACCATCTGGGATCTGCCTGAAAGGTAGGACCGGAGCCACTGGAGCACAGTGCCCCCAATACCTAACTCCCTCAGGCGTCCAAGAAGGATACCATGGTATATGGTATCGAATGCCTCTGAGATGTCCAAGAGCACCAACAGGGTCACACTTCCCCAGTCGATACCCAGACGGAGGTCATCGACTAAGGTGACCATGGCAGTCTCAACTCCGTATCCTGCCCTGAAACCAGTTTGAAATGGGTCCAGATAATCGGCTTCATCCAAGACTGCCTGAAGTTGGAAGGCGACTGCCCTCTCGATCACCTTGCCCAGAAATGGTAATAAAGAGACCGGTCTATAGTTGGTTCTTACCAGGGGGTCAAGAGAGGGCTTTTTCAGGAGCGGTTTAACTACCGCTTGTTTTAAGCTTGGTGGAAATTTACCCTCCCTGAGAGATGTATTAATTATGTGCTGCAGCAACGATATTACTGCATCTCCTCCCTGGGCGGTCAGCCATGATGGGCAAGGATCGAGAGGGCACGTCGTCTTCCTAACACTTCCAAGAAGCTTGTCCACTTCATCGGTATTTACAAACTCAAATCGATCCAGTTTAATACAGTCCACAGAGTCCCTGGACATCTCACTTATTGGTTCTGTTATAATGCCGGCATCTAGATCGACCCTTATCTGAGAGATTTTATCTATAAAAAAGTCATTAAAAGCATCACAGCAGGCTTTAGTTGGTTCCAATAGTAAGTTCAGGGTCGGAGGCAATTGTGTTAATTCTTTTACCACCCTGAACAGCTCTGCTGGACGGGACTTTACAGATGCAATACGTGCAGCATAGAAAAGTTTATTTGCTGCATCTATTGCCACCCCATAAGTGTCCAAATGGTTTCTTAGGAGTGTCTTGTCAGATAAACGTTGGTGTTTCCGCCAGCGGCGCTCCAGTCGTTGAACAACCCGCTTCATTTGCCGGAGATTTTCCGTGTACCATGGTTTTTTATTTGGAGCGGGTTGGTAAGGACGCTCGGGAGCGATAATGTCTACAGCTCTGGTAAGATCGTTGTTCCAGGTATCAACCAGAGCTTCAACAGGATCGCCATCATTCCCAACCATAAAACCCTCTAAGGCTTCCTGGAACCTTTTGGGTTCCATCAGCCTTCGAGGGCGGACCATTTTAATAGGTCCTCCACCCCCGAGGGGGGTATGGGTAGTGACCTCAAGTCCTGCTTTGACCAGAAAATGGTCCGTCCATGACAGGGCAGAAATTTGAATCACTTCTGCCCACGGATGTTCCTGATCCGTACAAAAGACCACATTGAGTGTATTACCAGCACAATTTGTAGGACCCTGAACTAATTGGGACAGGCCCATGGCTGTCATGGAAGTCATGAACTCCCGAGCTGCACCTTTCAGATCTGCTAAGCTGGACTCGAAGGGAATGTTGAGGTCCCCCAGTACAAGGAGCCTGGGGGACTCCAGCACCAGCTCCGAGACCAGCTGTGTCAGCTCAGCTAGGGAGTCTGTTAAGCAATGGGGTGGACGGTATACCAACAGAATCCCCAGACTGTCTCTAGCTTTCATGGTCAGGTAAATACATTCGATGTGATGCATTTTCCGGATAGGTCTCCTGGTCAAAGTGATGGTACTCTTATGGACCAGGGCCACTCCTCCCCCTCGCCCACTTTCCCTAACCTGCTCCTTAACTGTATACCCAGCTGGGAGAGCCTTAACCCAGATGACACTACTATCCTCCCCCCAGCCAGGTTTCAGTAAAACAAGCCAGGTCAGCATTTTCCTCCTCCAACAAATGATAGATGGCATGAGATTTGTTCCTTACCGACCTGGCATTGCAGAGGAGCAAGGTAAGGGTCTGTGGTATGGTTGGGGCGACTCTCGGTTCTTTCAGGCTAACAGGGTGGGTGGAAGGTGGGATGGATTTCAAGTATCGATCCCGTCTTCCCTTATATTTTACCCCCACTCTGTTAACGCTATATCTCCCCTTGCCCCGCACTACTCCAATTGATCTTTCCCAGTCAAAGCCCATATCAATATCTTCCTAACACGTATTTCAAGGATGTTATGTACACAGACCTGTCCCTTCTTTTATCTCCCCCTTTAGCATAGATGTTAGCAAGCATCCATTCCTATGTTCCCACCCCAAAATAACTCAAGCCTTGGATCTTAGAGGTGCCACTCTCACCAGCACCTCCCTATTAGCCCTATTAAATTTTAATGGCAAATTTTTGATTAGCAAATTTGTATTTTGATTCCCAATTAATAATATCCACTTTTTATAACCTGATACTAATTTTATTTGATTTGTTTTATTTGTACATCTGATGTTTATATGTATGTCCAATCTATTGATAAATAATATAATATAATATAATTATAATATATATGTTCCAAAAAAGCAAAGCTTAATCTTTGCCATTTTATATAAGGGGCACCATTTTAATATGTCATTGTAATTAATGGGTCTTGAGCATCCACAGATTTTGCTATCCACAGGGGATCCTGGAACCAAACCTCAGTGGATACCAAGTGCCCACTGTACATAGTGAAGAATCATGGGAATCTCAGACTAATATCTGGAGGGCAACAAGTTGGCAATCTATTCCTTCCCCAACCACTCCTAAATCATATAGCTCCATCATTTTGTTCTAGATGACTAAGAAGTGGCCTGTGAAATATATTTATAAAAGTAAAAGTAGCATTGGGAATTCGCATGAAGAATGAACTTTCTCGTTAGACTACAGTGGGCTCTTGGGATCTCCTGGAGTTTGGTTCCAGGATTCCTTGTGCACACCAAAATCCATGGGTATGCAAGTCCCCATTATATCCTGTGCTGTTGTAAAATGGTGCCCCTTATGTAAAATGGTACAAGCAAAATTTGCTTTTTGGAGTTTATTTTAAATATATATATATATTTTCAAGCCATGGATGGTTGAATCTGTGGATATGGCAGGCTGACAGTACTTGGAATCACCCATTGAAATGAATTTGCCACAGATTCAGGATGGATAAAGAAAGTATTGCATCATGAAGTTCATAACTGATGCATGGGACTCACTGCTACAAAAAAGAATAGTTCGGTTGAACCTCCAGGCTGTCAGGCAGTATATCTTTGAGTACAAGATGATAAACAGTAGGGGATGGATGAGGCCTTCATGGCATCTTATACATTTGCTAAAAGTATGTGGCTGGCCACTATTAGAGATAGAATGCTATACTAGATGAATCCTTAGCCTAAACAAGGAGGGCTTTTTGTAATCCTCTGCATCAGGCATCACTAGCCTTATTCCAGAAGTATTGTATTGTAGCTCCTATAATTTCCCAGTTGGCTAACTATTGTTCAGTTGATTTTGAAGTGGGACTATTGCCTGGATTCATCTCACTGCCTCTTATCCTCACCTTGCATATAACACTACTTCTCTCCACAGAGTAGTGGGAAGAGTTCAGTGCTGGAGAGCATTGTAGGCCGGGACTTCTTGCCACGGGGCTCTGGAGTTGTCACACGCCGACCCCTCATCCTGCAGCTGGTGCATGTTCCAACGATGGAGGAGAGGAGGCAGACAGCTAGTCCAGAAAGCGGTAAGGGGTGATGGTAGGGTTTATGTTAGATATTCCAGCATGATGAGCGTGGCTCCAGACAGTGCTGTCCTTGTACTTTCTACACATCATTTTCTAGGATTATATTCAAGGATGGCTTTTCTGCTTTTTATATTCTTGGTACTTTTTTTGGAGTTGTGGAATGATAGACTTTGTAGGAGATTTAATGTTATTAAATGAAAGAGTGTGTCCTGTTAAAAGTCTGAGATGACTGGGTGGATGAAGTCTACAGTAAAGACTCTATGAGGGCTTGATTTGGGCTTTGGCTAAGTCCTCAGGGTACTAGTTGTGAATATTGGGGCTCAGCCTTGATGTCGTCAGTGGAACCAAATCAAACACATAATTAAGCATGTGCAGATTGCCAGTCCATCACTGAGTAAGCACAACTGACCCACAAGCATCTGAAGTTAGGGCTTCTGAATGAATTGCTTTAAAGGGCAAAATGCATGGAGCAACTGAGAGACAGAAAGGAAGTGGAATAGGGGGTAGAGTGTCCAATTTTTGAAGCAACATTTGCCAGACTGGTCATAGGAGAAGTGAGACAGGTAGGTTAGTCTGTGACATTTCCAGTGAAGTCTGGGTCACTGGTTCTTCTATTTCTGGAAGTTAGCAAGGTCAGTGGAGCTTTTTCTCTCTCAATTTGCTCATAGCTCTGGAGAAACACTTTGGGGCAGCAGTAGCACATGCTGTGGGGTGATGGTGGTGGTGGATGATGATGAGACTTTTGGACATCTTGTACTTTGTCTTTTTTTGTCTGCAGGTGTCCAGGTTGATGAGTGGGCCACCTTCCTTCATTGCAAGCACAAGGTACATACTATGAGATGTCAAATGCTCTCCTGATATTCAGAGCTATAGGCAGGACAGGCAGCTGTTTTGCATGCCCAAATGCAGGCAATTCAGGGTGACTGGAGAAACTCTTCCCCTGGAGGCAAGCAGTTCTTTGTCCCTCAATCTTGGGACATCAAGGTCTGGTGGGTGGGAGCAATTGTCTCTCTCCTCTGTGACACAAACAAGTTTGTATTAAAATGCAGCCACTTTCACACATTCTATACAAATTAATGCTGTGAAAAGCTTCCATTCTCTTGTGCGAAGTGGGAATAAGAGGCAGTACTTCAGGCAAACCTCAAGGAGGAAGAGCAGTTCCTTCCTGCAACATGAATTAAAATAAGAACATATTCCTTGGTTGAAAATGATGGTGGGGAGATGATTTCCCATGGCCCTTTTCAGCTTTGTTGCCTTGTTTCCTCAATCTTCTCTAAGGGAGGGATTCCCTACTGTCACTGTAGTGGAGGAAAACAAACAAGGCTGGAGGTCTAGACTGAGGACATGTCTAGTCTGCCTCCTTTCCTGATGTTGAGAATCCCTTCTAGTTTTCAAGGGAATTTTACTCACATGTATACTACTTCTCCATTTTCATTGTGTTCCCTTTCACTGTTAATTTTGTTGACTTTGTTGACTAAAAAAAATGTCTTAATGTTTTCTTTATTATAGAAGAATATCCCTTTTGTTCCTGGCTGTGGATTGGGGGGAGGAATTTTTTAAAAAGTCTAAAATTCTGAGTATAAGATAGAAGTAATCAGTCTTCCAGATGGTGTGGAGTTTCATTTTGCTGTTCTTTTCTTCTTCTGTCCCCTCTTTTGCTTTCCTTCTGTATATCTCAAATTTTTAGATGATGTATGTTTGGTTTCTTAATTTGTTTTGAACCCTTTGTATGCTTTTTGACATCTGTATGTGCTATGAAAACAAATAAGGAGTCTTTAGCAAACCCAAGATGTGCTTGTAGGCCTTCAGTTGCACTCCTCTCACTGCGAGAAGCCTTCCTTCTCAGCATTTAAAATGTTGTGCTCTCAAGCCCCATGCCATTCTGTGCAAGCATAAGAAGAATTCTGGCAAATTATGGTGCTAAATATTTCTATAGATTTGCTTCCCTCCCTTTTGTCATGCCTTCCTCCTAGCCCTGGTGGCGCAGTGGTTAAATGCCTGTCCTGCAGCCACTCACTCATAGACCACAAGGTTGTGAGTTCAATACTAGCCAGGGCTCAGGCTAGACTCAGGCCTGCATCCTTCCAAGGTCGCTAAAATGAGTACCCAACTGTTGGGGGGCAATGAGCTTACAGTTGTAAACCGCTTAGACATCCCATAGTGCAATATGAAGAGGTATATAAATGAAGTTGCTTTGCTTTGCTTTGCTTTGCTAGCTGACTAAATCTTAACCATATTTACTTGAGAGTAAGCCTATTGTTTTGAATAGGAATCACTTTTGAGTCTGTATGGGTAGAGTGGAAGCCAAGTTGCTCTTTGTTGCTGCTTGACAATCCCAGACCATTTCCTTTCATTTTTATTGAATGTTTTCTTGCGTCTTTGACATCTTTTCTCCTGATTTTGGAAGAAGGTTGCTGTTGTTTTACAGAATATGTGGAGTACCAGGTTTTTCTGTTAGCTCAGGTTGCTAAGATGTAATCTAGAGATGCTGCATTTCTTTTCAAAAAATAATGATCAGTTTAGGAGTGAGACTCATGTGGCCCTCCAAGTTATGTTGAACTACAGCTCCCATCAGTCCTGACTGTGAGTTGCAATCAAATAGCAACTGGAAGACTGTACCCCTTATATAGCTGAAGTAAGCCTTCTGCTGCACAGTTTTTTCTTTGTTTCTCCTCTTCTGTTTCCTTCTTAGTGCTATAGTGAGCTGGACTCTATGTCTGACTCACAGTAGGCAGGATGGAGGAGGAGAAGATAGTGCAAGAAGGCAGGGGAAGCTGCAGCTGTATTGTCCTGCAAGCTCCTCACCTTAAGAACCAGTGTGGAGTAGTGGCTTTGGTTGGACCAGGACAGAGTTCAAATCTCACTTGGGCATACGTAGCTGGCTTTGGGCCAGTCCCTTAGCCTAAGGCACCTTACAAGTTTTTTGTATGAATGAAAAGGAGGAGGAAGGCCACATATGTCACTTTCTAGCTCCTTGGTGGAAACCAACATGTAACAGCAGCCTTTTCAGAGGCAATGAAACTGCTGTTAGGATTTGAATCTGGCAGCCCTGACTCATTCAGCTCTTTCTTTTTCACAAGACATTTACTGACTTCAGCGAGATCCGGCAGGAGATTGAGATTGAGACTGAGCGGACAACTGGGACCAATAAGGTAAGGTATTGACTTCCTGAGCACCCCACCTGTTTTCCCTGCTCTCACACAGTTCTTCTCTCACTCTCGGGTTTGTATGTTTCTGTTTGCAGGGAATCAGCCCAGAGCCCTTGTACCTGAAGATCTACTCCCCCTATGTGCTGAACTTGACTCTTGTTGATCTGCCAGGAATCACCAAGGTAGGAAGCACTGGAAATGGCCTCCAGCATTGAAAGAGAGACCTAGGGAGGCACTGACTGCTTTGGTAGACTTCCCAGTGAACAGCAATCAGCTGTTGATGAAGCATTTCCTGCCCTTGTGCTAATGGGCAAAATAATGGAGAGAGTTCAGAGGAGAGATTCTACATTTCCATCTTTCCCCTCATCCCCTCACTTTTCCCCTTCAATCTCTCCCCCTCATCTCCACTCATGTTGCCTTACTAGACTGGCAAATAGCAGGTGTGGGAGGGCTGGGGGAAAAGAACAAAGTGTTGAAGGGGATTTGGGATTGGGGTACTGAATTAATTTACAATAAGTTTCTTTCTTTTCATGTTGATTTTTGAAGATAGAATTTCAGCAGAATTGTTTCTCTCCTGCATGAAAATATCCCAGTTGATTGGAGGTAGAGGTACTGAACAAGCTGTGGGTTATGCAAGCTAGGATGAAGTTCTTCTCCCTATGCCCAGTTGTGAGCTCTTTCATGTCCTGTGCAAATGGGACCACCTCTTTTATTAACGGGAATTCTGTTTTTAGTCATTTGGGCCAATTCCTGTTCAAGGAGGCTGAACTGGGCCTGCAGGCTGGTAGCTTTGCATCCAGAATCAGTTCCAGAATTAGAGGGATACCTAAGAGAGGCACTCACTTACTTGGTCTCCTGTAATTTGAAAGGAGCTGAAAGCAAATGAAGAGTTTTCTCTCCCTGGCCTTTGTGCAAAGCAAGAATGGTAGTATTATTTTAATAGGGTGGATCATTTGCCAGAAAATGGGCTAATGCTGTTTTTAGAAGCTGTCCTCTGTCCAGAAGCTGTCCAGGAGGAATCTCAAAATGTCCTCCCTTTTGAGCATGACTAAGAAGCATAAATTTATATTCATATTAAGTGTTTGTAGCTTAAGTTATATATTAAGTGCATACTAAAAGAAAAGCTTAAATGCCACTATGATTCCACTTGAATCTTTAACAGTGTTTGTGGTACTTTGTGGTTTAAATAACTCCTAATTTTATGCTGAAATAAACTGCAATGATTTTTTCAGGATTTTGTTCTGTAGCCATGAAGACTAGAGCCATTATTTCCTCTTTTCTTTAAGTGGACACTAATCTTTCTGGGTTGAAGGCTATTGTCTAGACCTATAGTGGTGAATGCATGGCACGCGTGTCATCTGTTGCACATGGTGCTGGGCACGTGGTGGCCACAGGAAGGAGGGGCGGGGAGGCTTATGCAGCCAGCCCGGCTCCTTGCTGCGGCCTGCTTCTCCCACAGAAAGCCGCAACAAGGAGGGCTGGAAGCCCCCGCCAATGTGAGGCACAGTCCTGGGAGACACCATTTCCTCCTCCTCCTCCTCCTCCTCCTCCCAGATGGGTGTGTGTGCGTGCTATGTGCCTTTAAGTCATTTTGGAGACCTTCTTCCAGGGCTTTTTGGGCCAGTTTCATCAGGAGGTTTGCCATTCTTGTTTTCTGAGGCTGAGAGAGTGTGGTTTTGGGGTGTGTCTGTGCCTTTAAGTCATTTTGGCGACTCTCTCTGGGGCTTTTCTGGGCAAGTTTCATCAGAGGAGGTTTGCCATTCCTTCCGGACAGAAGGTTGAAATGTAGTATGTGTCCTGGAAAAGGAGGATGGCTGGTCACCTAAGCACAAAGGAGGACAAGGCCCTGCAAAATGTCAGACAAGCAGTGGGAAAAATGTAGGTCATGAGCAAAGGAGGACAAGGCACCACAAAAGGTTGGATATTCAAGAAAAACATTGGACTAAAAAAACACTTAATATAAAACTTAAGCTACAATCCCTTAATATGAATATAAATTAATACTTCTTAGTCATGCTCAAAGGGAGGACATTTTGAGATTCCTCCTAGACAAAAGCTTGAAATGTAGGATATACAAATGTAGATTTGTTCAGAGGGGGTTGCCATTGCCTTCTGAGGCTGAGAGAGTGTGATTTGCCCAAAGTTTCTGTGGCTTCATGGGGAATTGAAAGAGAAGAAGACCACATGCCAGATAGTTAGACAGTCAAAGAAGCCAGAGGCCTGAGCATGTAGGACCTGAGCACAGTGGTGGAGGACAAGGGGTCTTGGAGATGTCTCATCCACAGGGTGGCCATGAGTCAGGGTTGACTTGAGGGTAGTTTACAACAACAACAATGTTCTCTACCTTGGTTCAGTGCTTAGTGTATTATGACAGTTACCCCTGCATCAGCCTGAATTCAGGAAGTGATCTACAAATGCAGAGCTAAGAGTTTAAAATTGCACATGGACGAATTCAGCAGACAGTGGAGAAGGCAGAGAACTATGAATCACTAGATTGTGCAATGGACACATTCAGCAGAAATGTTCAATGATCCTAGTCAGCAGCATGCACATAACACATACAATGCAATACCCACTATGCAATGCTGCCCCTTTACTCCTGTGGCTGTGCTCTTCGTGCATTGTGCTATGATGCATATGTCCACCTGTCTTGTTGGTTTTTTGGGTTTTTTTAACACTACACTAAAGTTCTTTTGGGAGCCAGTCTGGTGTAGTGGTTTGAGTGTTGGACTGTGACTCTGGAGACCAGGGTTTGATTCCCACTTTGGCCACAAAACCACTGGGTGATCCTGGGTGAGTCACACTCTCTCAGCCTCAGAGGATGGCGATAGCAAACCCCCGCTCAAGAAACATGTCAAGAAAACTCCATGATAAGGTCACCATAAGTAGGAAATGACTTGAAGCACAACAACAGTAAAGCCCTGTTGAATTGAGGCCGCTGTCAGTGTGCTAATCTGTATTGAAATTGGAGGAAAAACCGTCTAGGACTGAGTAGTCCTGGGAGTCTTCTTTAGCTTGACAGTAATTCCCACCTTTGCTTTGTTTCTCAGGTGCCTGTTGGGGATCAGCCCCCAGATATTGAGGTTCAGGTTCGTGATATGATTCAATCCTACATCTCCAACCCAAACTGCTTGATCCTGGCTGTGACTGCTGCCAACACTGACATGGCCACATCAGAGGCGCTAAAACTCGCACGAGATGTTGACCCTGATGGTATGGCCACCTGGGCATGTTGCACTATGAAGGGAGGATGTTGGAAGTCAGGTGATAAGTGCTTGGGCCCTGTGGACTGAGTCCCAGAAGACTGGAGTTAAGGTCTCTTTGCAGGAGCGATGGCCCTCTACGTGTGTTGGGACAGGAGGAGATATATTCTCCTGCCCAATTGGAATGCTGTGTGTTTGCCCTTAAAGGTCAGCTCTGGATGGATGAGAGTGGGAGTGATGGGAATGGAGAGGAGCAAAAGTGAGATGGAGAGGCAGGATGATAAAAGAGCAGCTTGGGCCTCTTCTTTCCCTCTTTTTCAGCCAGTAGGGAGGTTTATAATGCAGTGGTTGGGAATTTTTGACCCTCCAGATGTTTGAGACTAAATTTCTCCAGCCTCTTATTATTGGCTGTACTGGCTAGAGCAGGGGTCAGCAATATTTTTTGGGGTGGGGCTGGTCCCCCTGTCCCCCGAAGGCAGGCCCTCGTCCCCCTATGCCCCCTGAAAGGCGGCAGTGGCGGCAGGACTGGGCAGGGGCCGGTTGGCAGGCCTCAGCGGGCTGGGTGCGGCCCGCGGGCTGTAGGTTGCCGACCCCTGGGCTAGAGCCTCTGACAGTTGTAGGTCCCAAGGTTCCCCAGCCCTGCTGTAAGGGGAAGATTTTCTCTGCAGGGCGAAGGACACTGGCTGTGGTCACCAAGCTGGACTTGATGGATGCTGGGACAGATGCCATGGATGTGTTGATGGGCCGAGTTATTCCAGTCAAGCTGGGCATCATTGGGGTGGTCAACAGGTACGTTCTGTGGGTTAGGGGAAGAGAAACAACTGGAGTCATGCAGAGACACTGAGGAGGACAAGGTGTGTCTGTTTTAGCAATGACACATCAGCGTGGAATGTTCTTAGATGGTGCTATATATCTATTGTATGGGTTACACATACTCGGGGATGTAGAGGATGGGGCCCTCTTGGTTTTGGGGCCTGCAGGCCCTATCAGTCCCAGTCACCATGATCACTGGCAAATTATCATCAGAGTTCATAGGCCCGAATATTTGGAGGGAAGATTATCTGACCCAGTTGTAGTCTGTGACTTCATTGTATCTTTGTGTTGGCAAATTTGTCATTGTGCCCTCTGTTTCTTCTTCCAGGAGCCAGCATGATATCAACAGCAACAAGAGCATCAAGGAGTCCTTGCAAGATGAGCAAGGCTTCCTACAGAAGAAGTACCCATCACTTGCTAACAGAAATGGCACACGCTACCTAGCCAAAACCCTCAATAGGTGAGAAGGAGCTGAGCCACCAAAATTACTGAACCTTTCTATATGTTTTCTGATTTAAAAAAAACAAACAAGATACAGGTGTTTCTCAATTTTCATGAGGGCTAGTAGCCTGCTTTCTGCTCAAAATGAAATCGGAGAAAATCTTTTCAGATAGCTGAACATGTTGCACTTGTAGGTTCAGAAAGTAATCCAACCTGGCTAGCACTAAAACCTCAGTGTTGGAATCTGTAATCAGGGTAGAAACCGCCCCCCCCCCCCGAGAAATAAACGTGCTGTAAAAGTAGAAAATACTTGCTAGCTCCTCTTTGTCCTGCTTCACGCATGACACAAAAAGAGGAAGGAATCCCATTGGAGTTCTTTCATCTGGAACTGCAGCTTCCCAAGGTACAATCTGCTTGGCAGGAAAAGTATGCTATCCTAAGTCTTGCCCTAACCAATTGAACTGGTCACCAGAGGAAATGGACAATATTCTGACATTGGCTGTGAACTCAGGTTTTCCCTAGTTCAAAGCATTGCTCAGCTGTGGAACCTAGAGTTCGGCTCATGGCAAATCACAGAAGGCTGTCTTGTGTTGTCTGAAGCTGCTGGTGTGTTCAACTTAATGCAGTCTTATCACAGCCTTCCATAACCCTGGGCCCTGTATAAATGTGCAGGATGACAACCCTCATTGGCCTCAGACAAATGGTTGAGACAATGGGAGTTGTAGTCCAAGTGTATCCAGGGGTGCTAGCTTGTGGAAGATTGGTTTATTCTTGAGGGGTTGCAATTTTCCAAGGATGTGCTAGTTCTGTTTTAACTATGATGCTGGCACTGGAACATGACTCTCTGTGGAAGGATACATGCGCAGTATATCTCTGGCCAATCAGCTATATCCTCCTCCTTTATATATCAGTTCAACCTACCTGGGAATAAAATGGAATAGCTGTGTCCTTGTGCATACCCCTGATCCTTGGCAAGAAATGTGGAATCCCAAATGTGTTCAACCAACCAATAAAAACAAGTGTCTTCTTCTCCTCTGAACCATATCCCATTTTTTAAGACCTTGTTATGTATCTTCAAGTTGATTCCAACTTATATCAACACTGTCTTAGAGTTTTCTTGCACGATTTGTTCAGAGGATATTTGCTTTCATCTAAGGCTGAGAAAGTATGTCTTGCCCAAGGTCACCAAGTGGTTTTTTAAGCCTGAGAGGGGATTTGGACCTCACTCTCTCAGGGTTTTGTAACACTTAAAACTGTATCACCCTATCCCTTCTGATCTCTCTTTTGAAAGAGGGCCCTCTTTTTGAATGGCAAGATAGTCATGGCTGTGTGTATTGACCAAGCTACTGATGCCCTCCCTCCCAGGCTGCTGATGCATCACATTCGGGACTGCCTGCCTGAGTTGAAGACCCGGGTGAATGTGCTGACAGCCCAGTACCAGTCTGTGCTGCAGAGCTATGGGCAGCCAATTGAGGACAAGAATGCCACCTTGCTTCAGATCATCACTAAATTTGCCACTGAGTACTGCAACACCATTGAGGGCACGGCACGCAACATTGAGACCTCTGAGCTGTGAGTGATGAGCCTGCGGAGGGACAGAACAGTGGAGCTGAAAGTGAGATTGAAGCAGGGTGTGTGTGTACACATGTATGTGTGCTCACTCTCTAAAGCTGGGGTGATCTTTCCTGCCAGGTGCGGTGGTGCCCGGATGTGCTACATTTTCCATGAGACCTTTGGTCGTACCCTGGAGTCCATTGATCCACTGGCTGGACTCACCATGCTGGATATCTTGACAGCCATCAGAAATGCCACAGTAAGTGACCATCATGTTTCTGGAAGACCAGTGAAACCATTCCTGTACTTCAAACAAGACTGTCTAACCATCCACTGCTGTCCTCAGCCATGTTTTATCTTTTAGCTCAGCCTGTAATCTGAGAGCCAATCTGCCCCAAACAAGGTGTGGCTATAGTCCACATAAGAAAGTTTCTGTCACATAGTGATAGAACTGTAGAGATTTAGTGATAGTACAGGGCTCTAGAGTGCTTTTGGTGAGTGGGGTGGAAGGACTTCCATGTGTTTTTGTGTACTTGTGTTTTCTGTATGGTTTGGGGTCACATCTATGACTATGATAGGTCCTGGAGGCCGGTTGGTTGGTTCAAAAGGAAGAAAGGAATACCAACTTTTGCATAGACCAAGAAGAGATACATGCAGGCTTGACACATAAAAAGTAGGACAGGAGGGGGGGAGGGAGGAATGTAGTAGCTCCTTTAAGACTAACTCATTTTTGGTTTTGCATGAGCTTTTGGGAATATAATCATTTGTTGAAGGGAAAAAAAGGCCTAAAGTCTCATCCAATTCTTCATTTAAGCAGAAACCAGATGTGTTTGGACTAGCAGTCTTCCTCAGTGGCCAATATGAATCTTGACAGATTTACAGTGACAGATGAGGCACAGAGCTTAGATGAAATTCTTACTGTATAGATGGAACCTCTGACTGTTTGGCGTTAGGCTGTGAGAAATGAAGAAGAAGAGGCAGTGTTATTTTCTATCAATCTGTAATCTGGTGTTGGTAAGTATTGGATTGAAACTGGTTCTTTGTTAATATATTATTTTGAATATTATTATTACTATGTAGGGTTTTTTTTAGCCAAGACTTCAGCCTTTTAGAGGAATCATTGGCCACTGAGGAAGACTGCTAGTCAAAATGCATCTGGCTTCAGCTTAAATAAAGAATTGGATGAGACTTAGGGCCATCTTTTTTCCTTCAACTAATGATTTATGTCCTATGGACCTTCTCCCATAATGCTATTTATAGTGTGGCCTGTATAGTGCAAATTTGAATTATTGATTTTCCCACCATGTTGGGAGACAGTGCCTGAAAGAACTCAAAATTGGTTGTGGGGGAAAAGTTAAAGAAAACAAAAACGAAAAACATTTTTTGCATTAAACCATTTGTTTAAACCAGTTTTGTTTTTATTTTTTGTTTTTGTTTTTGGATTAATGTGTAGGACTACACCAATATAGGACTAAACCAGAAAATTAAGTACAAAAATGCACTTCAGATGTTGTAGCCATTAGCTTAAATAATAATGGTCCTTTAAAAAGTGCTCCTTTAAAGCAAGTTGTTTTGGTTGAACCTAAGTTAATTGAAGGGTTTGCTTCTGAATGGCACTTCTTGCACTATAAAACAAAGTGATTAAAAAGAAGCAAAGGCTATTGGCCTAACAATGAACAACTTCTAATAAACTATTAAAGTTAAAATGTTTACATTCAAACAGTCATTTTTGTTCCAATAAGGATTGGAAAAGTATAAACCAGGAATGTTTTTTTAAATAATTTTTAAAAACATGGTTTAAACAGCCAACCCTGCATTCTAGTCCCTCTTGTCTTGATGTGTCCTTTTCCTATCATGCCGACAGCCTTTTGTATATGTGGTGGTTTTATGGGGGGAGATCAGGGTGAGGATGCTTTCCTAACCCACTCTACACCATCATGCTCCCACAGGGTCCGCGTCCAGCCCTCTTTGTCCCTGAAGTCTCCTTTGAGCTGCTGGTAAAACGTCAGATCAAGCGGCTGGAGGAACCAAGCCTTCGCTGTGTGGAGTTAGTGCATGAGGAGCTGCAGCGCATCATCCAGCACTGCTCCACATACAACACACAGGTATGGCCTCTTTGTCCCTCTGCTGGGCCCTCCCTATCCCATTCCCTCTATCATGGCTTATTGGCAAGGAGTGTTGAATCAATAGTGTGTGGGTGAAGCCTTTTAAATCCTCAAAAGGCCAATTACAGCACTTCCTAACTTCCTGCTGTTTTTTAAACTGAAGACAAGAGTGTTTTACATGGCAGTGAATTCCATGAAGCTCAGTGGGATACTGAGCAAGCAGGCATAGAATCAGGCTATGCAATACTTTCAGTGTTGGCTTAACCAGCGCCACCAGCCAGCTCTTCTGCTCGCTCTAATGCCACCTTTGCATTTCTAACAACAAGCTAAATGAGCTTTGCCATTTGCCATTTCTAACAATAAGCTAAATGATCTGTTTTTAAAAACTGCTGCCATTTCAAACATGAAACAGCAGCAATTTTAGACAAATACCCAGTCTTGCTTTGCATGGGACTTTACTTATTATTGCTGTTGTGATTATTATTATTATAATATTTATTTATATTCCGCTTTTCTTTCAAAGTTGGAACTTGAAGTGGCTTACAATTAAAAAAATACAAATGTGAACATTAAAAAAGAATTAAACTGGTACAGTATTAAAACACATTACTCATGAAAAAATACAATGCAGTTAAAAAGATAAAAGTGCTGTACTTACCTTTTGGCTGGAGAGTGGGGTGGGGTGTTTAGAAGATATTAAATGTTTGTAGAGAAAGTCTTTGCTCAAATCTGACATTGTGTTTGAAAACATATAAGTATTAACTCTTGCCCAAAAGTGAAGGAAATAAAAACGTTGCATGCATGCATGCCCTCCTTCTTCTCCTCTGCTTTATCTCTAGTCTGGATGATTAGGCTTGATCAGGGGAGATAACTGGTCCCATATCACTCATCTTGAAATACTCTTTCAGAATGGCTTGCCCAGATTCCTGTACCTCCACATCTTTTAGAAGTTGTAGTAACCACCCAAATGAAATTTTGCAGCTTGCCTCTGAGTTTTGTGTTTTCCTCGGCTGATTTAACTTGAGTATGTGAGGCCACAGGACTGTTAACCAGTGTTGGGCCAGTTGCTGTTTGATTCTTGACAAGAGTCTTTGCAGACTGCTGGCCAGAGACTGGGGCCCAAAGCAGTCTTAGATAGATGTCTTCTCTTGCAGTCTTAGAGAAATGTCTTCTCCACTCTATGGAGGTTTGGAAAGCTTTCATGACCTTGGCTCTCCTGGCTGGCATGTAGCTGAGCATTTTAATGCACTTTATTGTATTTGTTTATTTTCCTAACAAAAAAGTGCATTAAATAAAGTGCCATCGTCTCGCTTCCTCCTTCACGAGGCAAGAACGAGAAGCCCCTTGCACTTTGAAATCTTTACGGACACAGGCATAACTTGAAGTTGCTTTAATTGTCGTCTCTGAGCCAATAATATATTACCCTATATAATTTTTCCTTTATGCTAGATATACGCCAGGGGTAGGCAACCTAAGGCCCGGGGGGGGGGCCCGGATGCAGCCCCCTGAGGCCTTTGGACCAGCCCCAGGCCGGTCCTGCTGCCACCGCCGAAGCCCGCCCGCCATGATGATATTGATGATTATTGTTGTTATTACTTGTTCTTGGGCTTTTCTTGGCAAAATCTCCACAGGGGGTTTGCCATGGCTTTTCTGGGGCTGAGAGAGTGTGCATGCATATTTTTTAATTTGTTAATTTTATAATTTTTTTAATTTTTAAAAAATTTTACTTATTTATTTATTTATTTTTGGTGCTTCAGCCCCCCAATTGTCTGAAGGACAGCAACCTGGCCCCCGGCTCAAAAAGGTTGCCTACCCCTGATGTATGCATACTGACATTGCAATAAGAACAGTGAATTTTACAGTGTCTCACAGAATTAACTGATAAAATCTGTGAAGATGTCCATTCTGTGGTCCAGAGATAGCTTTATTTTGAGTAATGTGACAGTAAAATATACTGACAGATTCACTGATGTAATCAAGGAGAGTTGCAGCTGAGATTAATGGGAACTCATATTGATATTAATCACACAGATATCATGGTACTTGGATTCCCTAATCATGGTTCAGTTCTATCCATTATAGATAGATTTGGCACACCTGCATATCTAGCCTTATGCTCTGTATATTTTGCTAATTATATCTGGATTGAGGAACAATTGGCTATTGTAGCCTTCTCCAACAGTATCCTCATGGTATGTTGGACTACAGCCCCCATTATCACTGAGCAATGCCTATAGTGTCTTGGGATGGGAACTGTAGTCCAATACATCTGGAAGGTGCCAAGTTGGGGAAGGCTGGACTATTGGGTAAATTGAAGGATTGGGTCTGTCATTCTTAACATCTGTAAGGTCCTGAGTGTAAGGTCCTGAGTCCCAGGGAAAAATGTACAATGTGGGGAATAGCAGCAGCCATGATGACACAGCATTTGATTGCAGCTGAGTCATGCTGACTCATGCTGTGTCATGGGAAGTGACATCATGGAGATGGTCGTTTGGTGCTGCAAAGCACAGAGAACTGCTGCAAAACGGCAGAGTCATTCAGGTGAGTGACAGGTGTCCATAGGAAGAGGCAGGGCCAGAAGGCCACATGGAGCCCTGGCTATATAAGGCAGAAGCCTCTGGACACACATGTGGTTGCAGTGGGTTGCGATTGGTGTCTTGTTGATGTGGAGTTGGATGGCTGTCATTGTTGCTGTATATAACCTTGCACATAGAGGAACTAAGATTAAAGCCTCATCTGAGAGACGTCTGACTATGGAGTCTCTTTACTCTGTCTGGGAGAGGTGCTTCTCCAGCTGACACGCTACTGGCTGCATCTGAGAAGATCGTGATCCTGGTGCTGCACGTTGACGTGAATCATCACGCACTGCGTAACCACGCTAACACTCAGTCAGTCCATACCTCCTTTGGAGGGATGACTGTTACCAGAACTTTAACACCAAGCAACAGGGATTAGCACAAAGTGTTCCATAAACATCTCCAGTTATTCCCAGGCATTGGTTGCTTAAAAAAAAGGTGAAATCTAATGTCCCCTTCTCTTAGGAGCTGCTGCGTTTTCCCAAGTTGCACGAGGCCATTGTGGAGGTAGTGACAGGGGTTCTTCGCCGGAGGCTGCCCATCACCAATGAGATGGTAATTAAGACTGGCTGGTTATTCTCCACCAGTGGAAGACTGAGGGAGGCTGGTTCCTGTCCCTGTACTTGAAGATGACTGTCCAATTTCTGCTTCTTTTTTTTGGTAGGTGCACAACCTAGTTGCGATTGAGCTGGCCTACATCAATACCAAGCATCCGGATTTCATTGATACAGCACTGGTCTCTGCCTCAGTGAGCAGTTCTAAGGTACACCCTTCCCTCACCCCAACACACAGTTTCTTCTGTCTTTGAAGCTTACTTTCAGATCTGACCCCCTTCTGCTTATTCTTGTATTTCTGTTCACTTTCTCAGAACGAAACTGTTCCAGATGGGACCCGCCGATGGAAAAGTGAAAAAGCTGAAGAACCCAGCACTGATGACAGGAGCAAGGGATCCTCCCAAACTTCAGTCTATTCCAGCCCCAGCCGATCCCACGCAGTTAATCTGCTAGACACGGTCAGCTGAGAAGAACTGGGAGGAAAAGGGTGGGGAGGGAGATGGGCTGGCTTTCTAGATAAGCTTTCCCCAGTCTGGTGCCTTCCAGGTACATTGAATTGTTAAAAAAGAAAACACTGCTCACAGCCTATGCTGTGTAGATATGATGACATTTATGGTCATCTGAAGGGCACCAGCTTTGGAAGGACCAACTTGAACTGTGGTTAGAATATTACCTATTTTTAGGAGTGGGTGGACAGCTAGTACTAGTTAGAGGTTGGTATAGTTTGAGGATTAAAGCATGATGATGAACTGGGAGGTTGACCCACATTGGTAGGAGCTCTTAAACCTGAGAAAGAAATGCATTATTACTCTGTTTCCACAGCTGGCTGTTTTATATCCAGTGCACTGAAACAGCCTTTGATTGCACTTGCCTGGATTGGCTGGGGATAGGATAAGAGTATATCAGCACACTTGAAGTAAGAATATGGAAATGTAGGATAGTTGCTTCCAACAGCCTCCCAATTCCTCTCTCCAGCCCATGCCTGCTACACGGAAACTGAGCCAGCGTGAACAGCGAGACTGCGAGGTCATCCGACGCCTTATCAAGTCTTATTTTCTCATTGTGCGTAAAAGCATCCAGGACAGGTAATTGATTTGGTAGGGGATTTAGGGCAGGCATGTGGGTCAGATGTAAATGGCATCCGCATTTAGCACTCACACAATACAAATTGTTTATTCTTAAACTGGGATTAGTAAAGTTAACTTATCACACACATACACACTGGTGCTCTATCAAGATTCCAACTAGTCTAATAAAAGCTGTTGTTTGCTCTCCATCCTGCAGTGTCCCCAAGACAGTGATGCACTTCCTGGTGAACTATGTCAAAGACCACCTTCAGAGTGAACTAGTGGGCCAGCTATACAAGCCCCAGCTCCTAGACACACTCCTTACAGAGTCTGAGGATATGGCTCAGCAACGCAATGAAGCTGCCAATATGCTCAAGGTGATGGAGGGAAGTGGGGTGGACAGGGCATGGCACCTAGGCTTGTCTGTGAGCTGTTATGATTGAGGGGGAAAATCTTGAATTGTTGGGCAAGACACCTCTTTGCTCTGTGTGTGTGTGTGTGTGAGAGAGAGAGAGAGAGAGAGAGAGAGATGCATTAGCTGTCAGGTAGGAGGGCGCCCTTTTTGGAAGTTTTTCCTTAAACACCTCAACCTGGACTTTTTTTTTTATGTCCAGTAAATAGTTTAAAAATTTGTCCAGTTGCCAGGCCTGCATGTGTATACATTCTCAACCTTTTCCTGCACTGCATTCTAAAGAGCCTGTTTTGTGATGATTTATGTCCATGTGTGTTTTACTGTATTCTGTGGATTACTTTGGGTTGGATTGAAAGATGGGGTTCTTGGAACATAATTTGTCATCACTCAACAAGGTCCTTTGATCTTTTGCAGGCACTTCAAAAAGCTAGCCAAACCATCTCAGAAATCCGTGAGACTCAGCTCTGGTAAGCTGCATCTAGAGCTTTATGAAAGCCCCGCATCACTGACTACCAGTTGTCCAGAGCCATGCATTCATTCATTCATTTCTGCAGTGCACAAAGGTCTTTGGCGCCATTTCCAAACAGGAGGGCCACGTCTGTGGCCTGGGCTATCTCTGGTTCCAGCATAGAGACAAAAGAGCCAGTCTGTGTTTAACTCTCTGGGCCTGGCCACTGGAAACTACTTTGGTGTCACCATTCCTGGACTGAACTGCCTGGTCCACTTTCCTTACATTTCCAAGCTTGCTAGTCCATCAGTATTAAATGACGGTTTTGTCCAGTTTGAATTCCGTTTCTCCACAGTTGTATCTTTGGCCCATTCTTTATCCAGGGCAACTCTCCCTCATCCCACAAATCTTCGTGCATTCAGTAAAAATCTGGAGTGAGGCAATTTTGTCCATATGTGTATGTCTGCCCAAACACTAGGAACAGACACTTATGCTGATGTGGACTTGCAGGGAATAGATTGGCAGTGTTACCGCTCCAAGGGTGGATGAGGTAGCACTGGCTAAGTAAGACAAATGGGAACCTTTGGATTTGGTAAAACCTGTCTGGATGGGGGAATCCAGTCTGTGAGCTGCTAATGCCAGAACTTGCTCACCTTGAAGCATATCCCCACTCTCCTTTTCATCCAAGTGTCATGTACAATAGTGCAACATATTTGGAGCTGCCACTCATCTGGGAGAGCAGTGGGTGATTGGGACAGAGTCTGAACAATCCTCAAGTTTGCATGCATCTCTGAGCCATGTAGGACCCACACTGGGCCTGCACATTTCATGAAATAAAATTGTGGAAGGTTATATGTTTGTGCTTTTGTAATTTTTTGCTGTGTGTTTGTGTGATGGGAAGGACCGTGCCTCAGGATATGCCGATAATAGCTGTAATTGTGTTGGTGACTTTCACTCGTGGAAACCCTGGTTGAACCAGCATGAGTAATTTTGGAGGCAGTGTGCAAGGAGCTACCCTGTCCCTCCTAGCTGTAGTTGTGCAGCACATTCTGGCTATGGTGGTATAGGCAAGAAAGGGGAAGCAGGCATTCTCTCCCCCCCCCCCCCAATTGTAATGTGCTGCTGGAGCATTGCATTCTTGAATTTTACAGCCTTTCCATTCACTTAAATGAGGCTTGCACAGAACATCCGTAACTCTTTATTTCAATAGAGGAATTTTTAAGTTTCAGTTTGGGTATCAGTGAGCTTGATCTGCCTCTGTGAGGTGGTATGATCCAGTCAGATACCTTCCTGCTTTTGTACTTGGAGTGAAGAGTATAGTATGGGTTAATTATACGGATTCACATAGCACATATGGTGGAAGAAATGAGTAAAAATTCTACAGGGTAGCATTCTTTAAAACAACTGATTTGTGCTCTGTTGGAATGGATTCTGTTGTTTTAGAGGACAGCTGCAGATTCAAATCTTTATGCAAAAATCAAATGAGTACCCAGCTTTGCATTGATTGGGGTACAGCCCTTAGACAAAGGATGGCCAAGTTCTAGAGCTCCAGGGGGCTACACTTGATCTCCCAGCTAAAAGGTCTGCACTTCTCTTAGCTTTTTTAAAAAATATATTTCTTATGTGGGGGGAAAAAAGCCTTGCTTCCCTAGGGGGCAATTTTGCTGTTTTCACACACCTTTTGGCATGTAACAGCAGGAGAACTTATTCAGAACTGGAAATGGTGGGCCCCTGGGGAAGGGTTGTATTTGCCCTGCATTTTGCTAATCCCTGCTTTACTCCAATATTCTCAAGCAAAGTTTTGTTGTGTACCATCAAGTTGTTTCCAACTTATGCCCTAAGGTGGACCTATCTTGCATGGTCTTCCCCTGAGGCTGAGAGTGTGTGACTTGCCCATGGTCACCCAGTTGGTTTCATGACAAAACAGGGAATCAATCCTTGGTCTTGAGAGTTGCTAGTCCAACACTCAAACCACTACCCCACACTAGATTCCTTGAAAATTAGCTAAAACCAATAATTGATTCCCCATGCCACTAAAATGGAAGCCATCAGCTCCTACTGCTGTGTGTGCCATTTTGGAGTTAAGCCACAAGTGCTGAGATCCCAATGCAGTCTTGGTGCTGTGGTGTTTCTCTACAGTCCTCTAAGGAAGGGGTGGGGGCTGCCACACAGCAAAGGTGAAAATGTCTTACAATTGTTCTCAGACTACTTGACTGTATCCCACCCCTCCCAACTTCAAGCTGCATCAACTCTAAAGCTATGAGGTGGTTGAGGCAGTCTGCCACCATGTGACTGAAGATGGTACTGCAGGTTCCAGAAAAATGAATTTGTTATTGTGTGTTTTTAAGTAGTTTTTGACTTATGGCAAACCTCTCAGGTTTTTCTGGGGCTGAGAGCATGTGACTCATCCAAGGTCATCCAGTGGGTTTCCAAGTGGGGAATGAAACCCTGATCTCCAGTCACAGTCCCAACACTCAAACCACTGCATCACATGAATACATTTAAATTAATTAGCTAAGCATCAGCTATACTTCCTTATGACCCCCTTACTATGCAAGCCCAATTTCAGGTGTCCAGATTTCATTCTTTTGGTGACAACAGAAGGTTTCTAGTCCAGCTTTGTCACTAGTACACTACTTTTGTGTGTGTGAGGACTGATTACTTACTGGTATGAGGAAGTTTTAAATTATCCACTGCTACATCATAAAACTGCCATGGTCTTATACTGCAGGATGAATGACTGTTGGAGCATCATTTTCATCTCTCGCCCATTCCCTACTGAATAATGCAGGCAAATAACACACAAGACACCCCCTTCTTCACACAGCAAGGACATTTGATCAATTTATGAAGCATAAAATATACAGTTTCTTATGTACAAAGTGGACTGGGGGTGAAGGGAAGAGAAGGAACCAAAAATACAGTCAAGTTTGGAGTCTTCCAGCCATGAGCCCTGGGAAAAGGGGCAGCGGGAGAGAGGCCCATGCCACAGAAAACGCCACAGGCTGGAGGCCACCCCCTTCCTCTTAAAGGCTGATATTTATAATATATAGTATATATACATAGGAATTTCTATACAGCAACGAACCCGACACAGGAAATGCAGTGCAGGGTAGGGAGAAAGTGCATGCTGGAGGGTGGGGTACAGGGTGGGAAGACCTGACATGGGATATGAAGAAGAAGGGAAGAAGCCCAGGACACGGCAGGGTGGAAACAGGAGCTGCTACTGCAAGGCTGAAACCACCATTTGCTTGCAGCTCCAGCCAGGATTCCTGGGTTCCCCTTGAGAGCTGTGGAGCATAGTGGAAGGTTGGGAAAACAAGGCATGGTGCCACAGGTCTCCCTAAAGCTCTTCACTAAGCTGTCCTCTTATTATTACTCTTCTCCCTTCCTCAAACAATCCAAGAGACCAGAAATCCAACCCCTCACAGAGCTTACATTCCTTAGAGCAGTTGATGAACGGGACATGTGGCCATGACTTAAGAGAATGGCCAAAGGTACAAAGTGACACTGATCACATCAGCCGTCCTCACCTTGGCCTCCTCCATTGGTCATCACACCCATAATCTCCCAGCAGCATGGCCATTTGGGGAGATGGGAGTTGTCCAAAGCTGTGGAGGAAGCCAGGATGGAGATGGGCTAGATTCAATCCCTCAAGGTCCTGTGAGGCTCCACCAAGGCTAAGCCTGTCTTCAGAGATGTCCACCTACCCCATGTTGGCAATTACAAGTACTCTCTTTGTGCCTCCAGTTTTAATTAAGGGGAAACAGAAAGTTTACAAGTGGGTTTAATAATTTGATCATTTCAAAAGCCACCATGTCCTTAGGAATCTATGACCAGGCACTACTGTGTTACATCAGAGCTCCTTTCCTTGCTTTCCAAAATTGCAAGATGGTGGTAGCCTTAAGCCAAACTTGTGTCTGCCTTGGTCCCAAATCCAAGCATCAAAACCTAGCAGCTCTGTCTCTAATCCTACCAGATGAGAGGGGTGGGTGGCAGGCTGAGGTAACCGTGTTGGGAAGGAAGGAAGGAAGGAGGAAGGGTGGGGGAAAAGAATAGGCCAGGATGGACCTTATGGGCTTGGCCTGGGACAAAAGAATCTTGATCCCATCTTTTTCCTCCAAGAAACAAAGGGAATGGAGGGTTAAAGTGCATCTAAGCTCCCGAGGAGAGGAGGGAGAGGGCTTCACTACCTCCCCCCTACTGCCAGGCAGAGACACACTGACAGGATGAAAGAGCAATTCAGGTGACAGGAGATAATAATATTCCTGCTTTCTGCTCCTGCTTTTATCTGTCCCCAAATCAGTGAAAGGGGTGGTTCACACAAGGCCAGTGATAGATGGATATATTTATATGTGAGCCCACCCCCCATTAAAAATGTATTCAGTGCAAACCCCAAAGCAGGGGTGGGGAGGGGAAAGGAGTAAGAATAGCCCTTTATGAATAAGAACTCAGAGGGCAAGACACCTTTCTGTACAATTTTTCCCTCAAAAAGAAGAGCCTCCTCTCCTCCTGAAAGTGGTTAGGGGCACTGTAGCCCCTTGTTCCCACCTCACTTTGGTGGGCATGTGAGGAACAAGGCAGAGGGCTGGAGATCTTTGTAAGAATAGAAAGTGTCCTTCTAAGAGAAAAAAAGTCCTTGGTGGCCCTTGTGAATGCAAGGGCAGCAGGGAAGAAACACACCAGAGACATCCAGGAAGACAAATCCTGAAGAGGCTCTGAAGGAGAAAATGTCACAGGTGTCAGGCTGTGGGCCAGTGCGTGTTTGTGTTTGTGTGTCTGTGCATGCACACATGGCACTGAGCTCCAATGCAAGGGATCTGCCCGCAGATGCCCCCACCTTGGCAATACCACCGCTGCATCTGCCTTTTCAACACGAGAATGCACCCAGGCAAAGGATACATCCTTCCCTCATCTGTAACCCTTAAAGCCAGAAGCTACTTGGCAAGAGCAAGACATTCTGTCACCCCTGAACTTCCAAGAGATGCAGCATGATCCCTCACCTGAACTATGGTGGGTAGTATTAAAAGTTAAAGAGGGGCAGAAAGAACTGACATTATACAGCTGGAAAGCTGTGGGTTGGAGGGAAGGGGAGAGAAAGGGATTCTTTAATTAATTCATTTCATTTGTATGCTGTCTTTCTCCCAGAAGGGACCCAAGGCAGCTCACAGATAAATTATTTCCTTTCTTAACTTTTTCCTTTCTTGCCACTTTTCCCCTGAAGCCCCCTTCACTCAACCGCTTCCCCCATAACAAAGGATGACAGTTAGGAAAAGGATCTTTCTCTTTTTCTATCATTTCTACAAATCACATCCTGCCTCTGCCACTCTGTCAGTACACAAAATTCCCAGCTCTCTGTTGCTAAAGTTTAGCCTTAATTGTGATGGTTTTTAACAGCTGTTGCCACATTGGTACAGGAGATAGGGTTGCTGGAAGGGAAACTGGAGAGGGTTCCTGTACCTTGAGTGACTGTGGAGAAGAGGAAACTTCTGCAAGTGTTGCTATGCCGTGCAACCAGGTAACATGGAACAACTGCTGAAATTTCCTCTTCTACATAACCACTAAGGAGCCCTCTCCAGTTTTCACTCTGGAAACTTTAACTGGAGAACAAGCACCAGGTTGAGCTAACTTCCATATTGCAATATCTGGAGCGGCTTCGCTGTCTTCAACCAGCAAAAGAACAGAAGCCTACAGACTTTTCTCTTTCAGAAAACCAAGGCCACACTGGTTGTCTGATGTGACTAAAGTTCCTAAGCTTTTCCTGGCATCAAATCCCAAATGTGAAACTGGCAGCATTTTCAAGCCACAAGAAATACTGCATCAATCATATGAGCACTAACTCTCTTTTCAACATTCACCAGGACCATTTTGTTATTTGAAAGAAAGATTTTTAGTTGACAGAAATTGCTATTTGATATTGTAAATGTTGCTTTGTATAAAAAGTTAAAAGACAAGGGGCTCCTCTTTGGCCATCCTTACCTAGAAAAACTCACTCTTTGGGCAGGTCTGATAAATAGCCACCTGCTATAGAAATCATCAAGGAGGCTAGGTCTGAAATCGTCTCTCTTGACAGCTCATTTTCTTGGAGGAAGGAGACTTTTGTAGGGCGTGCTACACTACCACCATCTCCAGTCCCATCTAGGAATGGTGTTGACTACCTTCTGTGCCATTTGCGAGAAGGAAGGATGCGCAAGGGCTAAAAAACTACACCAGATTCCTTCCTGTTGCAGCAGGTTGAGAGAAATGCTGGTGGGAAATTCTATGCAAGGAAAAAATTCCCTAAGCCAGCACAACCAGAAAGCACCGCACCTTCCTCCTCCACTGGGCCTCATGTTTTTAACATCATCCCTCTCTGCAAAAGGTATTGCGCTGTCCACAGACACCCCATTTTCCAAGCAAAAGGGGAGCAGTGGGGAGGGGCAAGAAGAGAAGAAAAGGTGGAGCCCCTCAGCAGCAAAGCCCAAATGTGGAGCCAGTGCTATCCCCAGGCCGCCAGCGGTGTTGCAGGTCCAGACTTCTTCCTTTCCGAAGCATTGCTCCAAGGGAGGCCCTCTTTCAGTTCTGATCCTAGGAAAAAGAGGGACGAGGGGGGTGGAGTGGGGAGGAGGAAGGGGAATGGCCATAAAATCTAGACACCCTCCTGACCTCCCCCGTCTCCCCATCACCTCAGCCTGGACAGAGGAGACCCCAAGCTCTGTTATTTATATATTTATATCTAGCCACCAACCCTATGGTGGTGGCCACAGTGCTGGCGTTCCTCACACAACGGTGCTGATTCTGTTGACCTGCTTCGGTTTGGGATTGGGGGGCCCCTGGGTGGGCATGGCTTGAGGGCCCCCCTGATGCATGGGGATGTGCTGGGGCAATGGGGAGGTAGGAGCTGCTGGAGAGTGGGGGCTGAGCGGAGTGTGAGGAGAGGGGGGTGGAAGAGGGGGGTAGGAAGGGTGCGGAGGAATGGGGGAATGAGGAGGGGGCATTGGGGGCTGCCCGTGGTGTTGCTGAGTGGGGTGGCCGTGATGCCCTGGGTATGGGCCTACGCCAGGCGGAGGAGGGGGCCGCTGGAGAATCTGGGCAGGGTGATGGCTGAAAATAAAGTGCTTGGGGCCCTGCTGCCGGTGCAAAGTGTGCTGCCCGCTGCCGCCGGTCTGGTGCAGCTGCTGAGGGTATGTGTGAGCAAGGGCATGCTGAGGGGCAGGGCTGTACAAGGGCAGTGGTGAGGTGGGCTGGCGCCCGTGGGGAAAGGGAGGGTGTTGGGATGCGGCAGCAGCAGCCAGCTGGTGAGCCCGCTTCTGCTGGCTGGGCCGGCCCAGAGTGTAGTGGTGGTGGGGCTGTGGGGTGGGGAAGGCCGGCACGGCCTGTTTCTGGGGTGGGGCGGAGAGAGGGGGCTGTTGGGAGTGGTGGTAGCGCTGGACCTGGGGTGGCAAGGGGTTGGAGGGCAGGGCGAGTGGCGGGGGCGGAGGGGCAGGCTGCGGGGGCGGAGGGGGCTGCTGGGGGTAAGGAGGGGGTGGCTGGGAGGACGGGCCGTGGCAGTACTGGGCATGCAGCGCCTGCAGCTTGGACTGGCTGCTGTCGGGGAGGGATGGATGACTATGATGAGGGTGGTGCTGAGGAAGGTGGTGGTGGGATGATGAGGCTGAAGAGGAAGAGGCTGAGGCTTGACTGGGAGGCGTCTGAAAGGGACCCTTCCCACGCTTGCTGCCGAATAGGGAGCCCAGGAAAGATGAGGAGTTAGAGGGGGGCCGAGGCTGGGGCTTGTACTCCTCGGGAGGAGGAGGAGGTGGCACTCTCTGGTGGGGACGAGGGCTGCTAATGATAGATCCCTGGAGCAACACAGAAGGAGGGAGGGAAGAAAGAGAGAAAAAGAAAGAAAGGAAGGAAGGAAGGAAGGAAGGAAGAAAGAAAGAGAATCAGAGGGAAAGGAAAAGAGAGACAGATGGAGATGAAGGGCAAGAGAAACAAAGGGAGAGAGAAAGGGGGGAGTATTAGACAATTGTCTTCTGTAATCATCTTATGCCTACAGTGTTAGGACTATCCTTACACTGGCTCAGAGAAGACCCACCATTCTTGCCTGTCTGATCGAGGGCTGGCTTCAGTTATCAACATGGCATGCTGGGGAGCTGCTGGCCAAACCTCCCACACCCAAAAAATGACTCCCATGTCCTTCAAGTCACTCGAGTCTCCCTCTACTAGGGATAGAAGTATAGACAAAAGAAAATAAGAGAGAAAGATTGAGAGAGAGAAATAACAACAAGACTGCAAGGAGGCAAAGTGCATGGGGTAGGGATTGGGGAACCACCTGTGCCCCTCCGCCTGCTCCACTCCAACACCTGGCTCCTTTTACTCTTGCTCACTTACTTCAATTGTGCTGTCCAAGGATCCCACGCTGTTACGACGGCCCCGCTTGCCTGCAACAGAGCAGGAGTTAGCAAGACCTGAGCTCCTCTCATCTTTCCTTTCAAGCCAACATTCTCAACTTTATACTGGGGCAGGGGGATGAAAGACCCTCCCCAATCCCATAAAGCAGAGCAACAGAGCAGAGGCAGAGTTAGCAGAAGACAGAGGAAAAACAGAAAGTATTGCCCCTGTTCCACTTCAGCCTGATGCAGTGCAGGGATTGCATGAAATACTCGCATGACTGAGGGCCTCTCTTGCTGCCGTTAAACATCGTGGACCAGAGTGTGAAAGCATCTTTTTGTCCCCTGCCCCCCACTTAATACTTGAATACTTGAATACTAAGACTCAGAACATACTAACAGTTTCTCCTCACCCACCCAATCAGTGTTGGCTCTATAAAAATCAAATAAATACATCTGTTTTCGCAACAAGAAGCAGCCCATTCACATTGCTCTCTGCTGGTCAGCGCTTGCAATCAAAATTCTGGGGTTCCATATTTGTTAGTCATGTTCATGGAAGGGAATTAAAATATAGGGGAAAACATAACCCACATCTTCAGATCTTTTTTAATCAGGTGTGTGTGTGTGTGCGTGTCTGTGCGTGCACAAGCAATAAATATAGTTTAGAGGGGCCAATTTCTAGAGTGGAACAAATGCCAGGCAAAGGTGCAGCAGAACTTTTTCTTTAAAGGTATGGATTCCACTAAAATATTGAGGTTCAAAAGGATCAAGTTCCAATGTTTCTTCTAGACCAGTGGTAGGCAACCTAAGGCCAGGGGGCCGGATGCGGCCCCCCCAAGGCCTTTGGACCGGCCCCAGGCTGGCCCTGCCGCCGCCGCCCCCCCGCCCGCCATGATGATATTGATTATTGTTGTTATTACTTGTTCTTGGGGTTTTCTTGGCAAAATCTCCACAGGGCTTTTGCCATGGCTTTTCTGGGGCTGAGAGAGTGTGCATGCATATTTTTTAAAATTTCTTAATTTTATTTATTTATTTATTTATTTATTTTTGGTGCTTCGGCCCCCCAATTGTCTGAGGGACAGCAACCCGGCCCCCGGCTCAAAAAGGTTGCCTACCCCTGTTCTAGACTGCACTGCTCACCTTTTATTTGACTGTGTTTCACCTTTGAATGCTCCCCTCATACAAAATTTATTTGCAGGTAGGAATCTAACATGCCAGGGAGAAAGGTTCAGCCTAGACTTCTCCTATTTTTCTACACGCAGACATTTGTCTTCTCATAAGAGAATATATGATGAAACAAACAACTTTAAACCTAATGCCTTAAATGATACAGTCTAGAAAAATGTCTACCAGGTTCTTTCAAATACATAAACTAGTCTTGGGTGTGGAATCCTGAAAATGGAGCCCAGAATGACTCCCTCATCTTCATCGCTGCAAGCAGAGGCTTCTAGCACACTTAGGAAGGGGAGTTGTGATAGCATCTACTACATTTCATATTAGAAGCCACCTGGCAAAACCTAGAACAGTGCAAGAATCCCACAATCTGTCACAAATTTCAGTTCTTGAGGAACCTGGAGGCTTTCCTTTTAAGTTCTCCTCAGCATAAATCGAGAAATTCTGCTTCCTTCCTCATCTTCATCCCAGCCCTGAGCCTACCAGGCCCTCTCCTCCTGGAGCCATGGAAAGAACCCAGAGTCCTGACCCCCAGTCCCTCACCAGCATCAGAGAGGTCGCGGAGGGAGCTGCTGAGAGCACTTCTTTTCAGCCCTTCTCCCACAGTGTAGGCATCCTCCAGGCTGCTCCGAGTCAGCGTCCCATTCACAGCATCCTTAGGTCCAGAGGAGGGGGAGGCATTGGGGCGCATCACTCCTTTCTGCTTCTCTAACTCCGCTGTAAAGGATAAGGGTGCAAGGAGACAGACAGGTACATATTTAAGGTCCTTCTCTTTGCTGCCTTGCAGCTTTGATTTACAAACCTTGCACTCTGTACTGAGGGAGCCCTAGTGCTATGTCTGGATATAACAAAAACAAAATGCTACAAACATACAGGTGGTCCTCCATATTCATGGTTTTTTTATTCGTGGATTCAAGCATCCATGGCTTGAAAATATATATAAATTCCAAAAAAGGAAACCTTGATTTTGCCATTTATATAAGTGACACCATTTTACTATCCATTGTATTTAATGGGACTTGAACATCCACAGATTTTGGTATCCATGGGAGGTCCTGGAACCATATTCCAGGAGATATCAAGGGCCCACTGTATGCAGAATTAGATTCAAAATGTTAAAAGGACTGAGCTCTGCATGGCAGAAATAACCCATCCTTTGAATGCTGTGGGCCTGACCAATGCTCCCAGCTCGTTTCTGCTATTTATAACACTCACAAATTTTTAAATACATTTCCTACAGCAAGGAGGAACAGGACCAACTACTCACATTCCACGCGATATTTCTCCATCTCTTGTACTTCTGCAATGGACTCCCGCAGGTCGCTGGTGAAGCGCAACCGATCCTGTAAACTGGGGGCGTTGAAGATGATCAGGACTTTCCTTTCCCCACCGGGGACAGCTGAGAGCAGCTTAATCCCAAACTGGTAATCTGTGTGGAAACGATTCAGAAGATGCGTGAGTGTGAGTCCTTTTCCATTCAAGCAGTGGGCAACCAAGAATTTATTTATTTATTTATTCCCCATCTTTCGCCCAGCATAGCATCCAAAGCAGCTTGCCATGTTTTAAAAGCACAATACAATTAAGAATAATAATAATACAAAAGCTAAAATACAATCAAACTAAATTTCTATTTTAAAAACATAAGTTAAAGCAACATTAAAAGATGGTTAAAACAAAACAAAATAAAAACAATACATCCCTCTTTAAAGTTCCATCTGTTGCAATAGATTAAAACCAACAAGAAAATTAGAAAGGGAATGGAGGCCAATAGTAAAATATTGGAATAAGCTTTAGGACATAAAGAAAACATTGTTATAGAGTATAGCAAGATGAAATAAAGAATGATAATTATTAGGTTGAGCTTGAATAAATGAGAGAGAAGGGTAAATAAATAATTGAAAGATACTGTTCATTAAAGAAAGAGTAAATATATAAAGAAAAATATAGGAAATATAGGAATATGGAATAAAGTATACTTTATATTTTGGTAGAAATATCAAGATTGAATGAAGATGTAAATGTTGAATATTATGATTTATGTAGAACATGGAAAATGAATGTATTAATTTGATTTTAAATTTAATAAAGAAAATAAAAAATAAAACCAAAACCAAAAAGCTTTCTTAAATAATAATAGGCCAGAATGGTGGGTTTTCTCAGGAGGAAGGCACCACAGTGGTTCTGACTACAGACCTGCGGGACAGGAGATGGTGGAGGGACCAGACACTGGATAAACTGTCTTAATGCAGAAGCAAAGAGTGAGAGACAGATGACCATATGGACCTACTGTTATTGTGGGAGCTAGAGGCACAGTTCGAGAGGGGTCACTCTTTCAGGGCCCATGGAATCAAAATGGAGAGAAGGGAGAAGATACTAATCATGTATATTCTTTTAAATACTTTGAGGTTGGAACCCTTGGCCTTTCAGATCTTTTTGCCTATAACTCCCATGCATCCTACCCAGCACAACAATGGTAAGGAATTGTGGGAACTGTAAGCCAAACCATTAGGTTCGCCAAAGGCTCCTTATTCCAAGTCTACTACAGGAAGCTCCCAATTATCTAATAATAATAATAAATACAATAATAATCTGACAGGTTAAGGACCAGAGAACTGAAAAATGTGGAATTGTTTGAAAAGTGGAACCAGTCTTTTTTTAACTTGCAAATGCAAGATTGAAAACTAGATGGTGCCAAGTTAACCTGAGAGAGGGAAAAAAGCAAAGAAAAAAACAAACCAGTGTGCTGAGATTGAAAGAACAAAAAAACAACAACAAAAAAACAAAACAAAAAACCAAAACAAAAGAAAACAAAAAAGCAGCAGCGGTAGAAAGAGCAGACCAGGGGTCAAAAGTTTCTGATTGATGTTGACTCTAAGGCAAGTATCACAGAGATTTTCTTGGAAAGTTTGTTCAGGGGGATTTATTAACCAGTTAGGCCTTCTGGAACCACTGTCTGTCTCTCACTCTACCACAAGGAAGGATGGAAACTGTGTGGCCCTCCAGATGTTGCTGGACTGCAGCTCCCAGCAGCCCAAGCCAGCATAACCAATGGTGAGAAATGCTAGGAGCTACTGTTCAACATTTGGAGGGCTATACAATTCCTAGCTCTGAAGTGCAGCAACAAATACACCACTTGGCATCCCCAGACACACCAGATATTCTTCTCAACATCTTTCCTTCATTCCATGAATTAAATCTTCCATTTGCTGTTGTTGTGTGCCTTCAGGTCATTTCTAACTTATGGTGAATCTCTAAGGTGACCCTATTACAGGGTTTTCTTGGCAAGTTTCTTGGCAAGGGAGTTTGCCATTGCTATCTTCTGATGTTGAGAGACTATGACTGAAAGCACAGTATATGGCTATAATAATAATGGAATGTCAAAAAATGAACCATTGAAAGTTAGGGGGTTCCTGTAGATGATCCAAGGGGTCTTGATGCAGGGAGAGGGACAACAATCAGACTGCTAATCCTTTCTGTATCTGACAGGAACACTTACAGGAATTCTGAAAGAGCTGCAACTGCATCTCGACAAGCGGGAAGCTCTGGCGGAAACTGTAGGTCACAAGGATCTTCTTCTTCTGAAATATCTTTGTCACCTAAACATGGTGTGTGTGTTTAGGAGAGGAGGATGAAAGAGAAAAAGATTTAAAAATAGAGGGTAAGAACAGGAAGTCAGCCACTACACCGTGACTCCTAAATCTATTCAGAAGTACAGCCACCAGTATTGGCCAAGCAGCCTAGCCCACAAATAAGATAATTTTCATTGGTATCCTACGTTGAAAGGAATCACATCACAACAAAAACAGAGAACAGAGGGTGAATTTAAACATGACACAAATAGAATGGGATCTGCTCCTTTGGATCTGATTATTATGCTACAACAGCAATAATTGTTGGAAGGAATCATGTGGATTTATGTGGTTCCTTCTCATGAAAGGCATCATTGTGTAATTTATTCTGCCCACATGATCCTGGACATTTTCACAACAGAAATGGGTGGGAAGAACTTGTCCACTTTGTATGATACAGACCTAGAAACGGTGAAGTAAAATATATTATTTTACCCTTTCTTATGTCTGTTCAAGGTAATCCAGTAATCTTAGCTCTTCAACTTTAAATATTTGCATTTAAAAACCTAAAGGAAGCACTATAGATTCATTGTGCTATTCTCGATCTATCCAATGTCTTTCTAACCAGCATGAATGTTCATATACTTTCATATCCCTCCGAGTCCTTTCTTCACTGTGTGGTTTTATTGACAAAAACATTTTAATTAAGGCAGTTTCAAGAATCAGAGTTGCACTCTAGCACTGGGACACATCTCTCTCCCCCCCACACAACAAGGCCCATGCAGTGTCGACAATGAGAATGGCAACAGCCACACATCATCCATTGTTGGAGGGAAAATCAAGAGGCAGTAGGCAGGCACACAGGCAGGCAATAAGGCACTGCTTGACAGAAATAACTCCTCATAAGAAATGTTGTGAATTTTTGCCTGCAGTGTCAGGCCTCCCACCTCACCTGGGCTATCAAAACTGTCACAAGGTAAAGCAGACAGATGTGTTCCAAAAACCTAGGCTCATTCCCAATTCCCCTTCCCACCCACGAGTCAAGTGCTTTTGCTTCTCTCCTTACCACTAAGAGATCGTTGAAGAGGAACACTTCCCTCTGGTGCAGCCCAAGCCTCTGGGGCCGGTTGGGGTCTGGTACCTCATATAACTGGCAGCAGCAAACCAGACGCCTGTGGGGCAGAGAGAGGACCTGGGTGGGATAGATAAAAAAATAAATTTGGAGTTGGAACCTAGGAGATCAGATTGGGGAGGGACCCCCGACTAAACCACCACCTTCCTCCAAAGTCTTCACCTGACTCACCGGCTTTTTACCCACAATCATGCGCTCAACTGCTTGGACCTGAGAAACATGGTCATCATTGGTACGCAGCTCTCGGCTCTGAATCCGCTGGTAAATCCCTACCAGTAGATCCCGAGGAATATCTTCACCATTATCCACTCCTGGTGAAGAAATCAAAGATGGAGAGTCAAAAGGGGGAGCCTTAGTCTTAGAAAGCAGTTATAACAACACTCAATATGTATTTAACACTGTGGAACAGGTAAAGTGTTACCTTCCAGATGCTGCTAAATCACAGTTTCTATTAGCCTTGGCTGGTATAGTCAATGCATGGAATTGTGGGTGTTACTGTCTGACAACATCTGAAGGGCCCCACATTCCTCACTCTTGATCATTATTCATAATGCTCTCTATAGATTTTGTTGTTAGCCCTAGCGACAGCCCTGTAAACTAGGCTAATGCTGTTATTATTTGTTTTAAAGACCAGAATCTGAGGGCATGAAAAAAATGACTTCCCTGATGCCGTCTTATGAGTAAATTGCTGAGTTGAAATTCAAAGCCAGAATCTGGACTGTGAAAATTCTCACTGATATTCTGGGTCAAATATGCTTTAATTGAAAAAGTGTTCCTCAGTGGCTCCTTTCTTTTTGGATGTGTTACAGCATATTAATTTTGTATCAAAAATATTTTGACATTTGCAGATGTGTATGTCCTTTTATGATATATTCCTGCGATTTGGAATTTAACAGATGGTCATCATGGCTGGATCATCCGTGCCCTTTTTGCAGCAAAAAGGCTCATACTGCATGGCTGCAAAGGCAAATATACTTGCCATCCATTGTTTGGCAGTCAGAGGATCTTACTGCTTTATTAACACACTCATGTGTACCTTACAGGCACCAGCTTCAATCAGACTAAATTTCTGAGGACATATGCCCAGCTTATCAATGTATATCCCTAGCCCATATCCCACTGTACAGTTGGCCCTCCATATCCACGGATTCTGCATCCATGGATTCATGGCTTGAATTTTTTTTTGAATTCCAAAAAGCACACCTTGATTTTGCTGTTTTATATTAGGGACACCATTTTATTGCCCCACTGTATATAATCCCACTGTGGATTTGAGCATCCACAGATTTTGGTGTCCATCATGGGTCCTGTAACAAAACCCCAGCAGATACCAAGGGCCAACTGTATTCTCCTCTTGCCCTCTTTTACTGTTCTCTTTCTTTTTTCATTTTCCTAATTTTTTCTACTTGAAATAAAAAACATAACCTAGGACAATTAAAAAAACTTTAATTAGAATCAACAGGGTGCCAGGGACTGTATGTTGCCCAGAAAGGCACTGTATGTGCCTAGAAGGTCTAGCACAGTTTGTTAGCACTGTATTCCATGGGAGGTGATGGAAAGCTCAGAATTGTCAGCACAGGTGGTTCTTCAGCCTGATGTACTGGGACTGTCAGAACTAGTCCAAGGGAAGCCAATTGAACATAGGAACCAGTCTGGATTTTTTCTTCTTACTTTGTGTCCTTTATTTGGTAAGTGTCCTTCCAGTTTTGCTGTTGCTAATGGCAGCTACAGTATTGATGTCTCAACCCCCAACTGCTGCAACCTCATTCAGCCATCTTTTAGTGAATGTCGCCCATTCATTTTCCAACTGTGGGTGATACCCTACATCATTTGCAAATATCTCTCAGTGGAATTATACTACACAATCCTTATACTGAATACCACCATAGTCCAATGTGTGGAAAATGGTGATTGCACATAGCTGTCACCTCCTTGCACGATGTGCAATACACAAAGGCAATATACAGTGCACAATGAGTGCTGACACATTACTCTAGGCACATTATTGCATTTTTGCCATAGTTCCATAGGCAGAACTCCATTCCTGACACCAGGATCGGTTGGATATATCTGTTCCTCATTGCCCAAAAAAGTTACTGTTGGGTCATCAACAGGATTCTGGCCATTATCTTTATATTTGAACTAGCCTTAAGTCCACCATAAAGACTGAATGCATGGCTCCCCAGTCTCACCTGGGGTCTCATTTGCACCCTGCTGAGGGCTGTCACCTTCTGGCCTAACCTGGGAATCCCTGGCAGCACACCAGCAATCTTCCAGGGGATTTTCACAGGTCTCGTGCATCATAATACTGGTCAACCTATCAAGAGGCCAGCTGGAAGAGCTTGTGGGTAGTTTCCTGAGGGTGGGCATGAGCAGGGAAGTTCCCTGCCAGGTCCACTTCTGTGACTCAAAATCTTCATCCTCCACAATAGCCCAGATTTGGGCTTCAGCTGTTTTCCTGCATTCCCTTTGTTTTTGTCTTAGAGGTGATGTATTGATTTATTGCTTCTTGTCATGTTTTGGGTGGTTTTGGCATAGGGCCAGATCCAGCCTGTAGGAAGACTAGGCCTGTGTACCTGTTACAACCATTGCAGGGGTCCCCTTGTGATTCTGAATGAGGCAATCAGGGACATGTCCAGCTTCGGACTTGTCTCACTTCCAGGTGACAGGGAGACCATGTAGTGATTAACATGTCCAGTGGGATCCTGTTTTCTGTCATCCTACAGATCACCCCAAGCATTTGGTCTGGGGAAGGGGTTGGGTATTCCTCAGCCAGCAGGTAGGTCCACCAATGCCCGGATTCCCTGCCTTATGGCTGGCCATACCTCTCCAGCTATAAGCAATAATGCTGTCTGTATTCTTCCATCACCCTATGCTCTGCTCGCCATTTGCCACTAAGGCCACAAAAATGCTGGGTTATCATTTATGATGAAAACAGGAAGCTGAACAATGCATGGATTACATTTAAGCTTTTTCTGAGCTCCCACAAAATTGAAGCACATCCTCTTCACATCCTCTTTTCATGGAGAGTCAATGAAAAAAAGGACAGCAACAGACAAGGTCTTATAAGCTCCAAGGATGTTAGAAAAGAGAAGATTCTTGCTTACCTCGCAAATTTTTGATGAAGTCATCTAGTTTCATCTTTCTCTCTGCCTTGACGCTGGGGCTGTACATGTCAGTGTTCAGAAGGATGATGGCAAAAGCAAGGATGAAGATGGTATCTGGATTCCGGAATTGGCGCACCAAGGGGGCATTGCATACACAGTAGCGCTGGCTGGAACAAATGTGGTAAAAGTCGTGTCAAAGAAAGAGTGACTGCCAGCACAAAGAACAAAGCCACAAGAGATGGCTAAGTGGTGCCCAAGGTAAAAACCTTGGAGGTTCTTTAACTTCCAACTCTAACCAAATGGTGCACAAATGGTCACTAAGGAGATTATCACACGGAGGAGGACGGGAGACAAGTGTCCTCCTCAAATCTTTAAATTGCCATTAAATTATCTTAATTGCATGATCGGGGTGGTGGTGGTGGGAAGATTATCACACTCCCGTGCGCTTCACCTGTTCTTGTCCTGTCTGTAAACAGTAACAGGTCATTTGGTATTAACGGAAACTCCAATACCAAATGATGCTTCCATTACTGTTTACAGATGGGACAAGAATGGGAGAAGCATGTGGGATGTGATAATCTCGCGTGATTAGGATGATTTAATGGCAATTTAATGACAGGAGGAGGATGCTTGCATCCTCCGTGTGATAATCTCCTAAACCTTCGTATTAATGTGGCTTGGGCAGAATTTATCAGTGGATTGTAGCCCTGGTTCAGATCTCTTCATCTCTGTGCCATTTTTAAATTCAACTCTGAGGCGATCATCTCATTCTGAGTCTATAGGTGCATCTACACTGTAGAAATAATGCAGTTTAACCCTGCTTCAACTGCCATGGCTCCATCCTATATAATCCTGGGATTAGTAATTTTGTGAGACACCAGTACTCATTGACCAAGAAGGCTAAAGATCTTGCAAAACCACAAAAAACCAGGATCCCACAGGATGGAGCTAAAGCATTTAAAGTGATGCCAAACTGCATTATTTCTACAGTGTAGATTAAGGTGGCAGAAAAGGTAACAGTTTAGAGCAGGCCCACTTCTAACTAGGTCACTTTGTCACCTCAGTTTCCCATGAAAGACATCCACTGAAAAACATCCTCATGTAACAAGGGCTGGTATTTACCACATAGTGGAATTCTACTGAAAACCACATTTCACCCTGACAGGACAACTATCACATCTTGGCATGAAACAGGACTTTTCAATGACACAGGAAAGTGAAATAGTCCACCCACCCTGAGGTGACATTAGCCAGCAAAAAGAAAAGAGAGGAAGAACTAGGCTTTGAAGAGCCAAAAGTAAAAGCAATAAATCAAACCATTTTCTTTTTTTTCTAAATTAAAAAAAACTGATCAGTTTCCATATAAAAATATAAAGAATTCATAGTGAGTCATGGAGTTCTACATTGCAAGGATTCACTGCCCTTGAATTAATCTAGTTTTTCATTTATAATTATTTATGAAAATTCCACAACCCATCATGGAAAGTTCCACATCCCATTTTCTATGAAGTGATGCAGAATATTCACAAACTTCAGTTTATTGATACCCCTCTAGGCTAGAATCAGTTTTTTAGCCATGTAAACAGCAAGGTTTGTGGACAGATTCATTACCTAAAGCTTAAGCTGATTAATTGGCAGAATTCAGTTTTATGCAGTGAAGCTGAAAATTAAGGACAGGCTTGCTTAGTTTTTGAGATGCTTTCAGTTCTGCTATTTTAAGGTAGCAGGGACTCAGAAAGAACTGTAATGATGATCACTGCATGCAACAAGGAGCAAGCAGTGTGTTTATTAAACTACAGGTTCTCCTACACTCCCTTCAATATCTCATGAAAGCACTTGTTACACAGTTTATGATGTTAGCATATTTGATCATATGATGATGCCTTGACAATTCACAGACTAAGGCTGCATTCATACTGCACAAATAATACACTTTGATACCACTTTAACAGCCATGGCTTGATGTTTTGTGACATTATTGTGACTTTTTTGTTTGGATTTTTGTGAGACATATAGCCTTCTCTGTCAGACAGTGCTGGTGCCACAACAAACTACAATTTCCAGAATTCCATAGCACTGAGCCATGGTAGTTAATATGGTGTCAAACTGGATTATTTCTGCAGTGCAGATGCAGCCTAATTTATTTAGAGAGAACATGAATCTATGAAAGTCCCCTCAATAAGCCCTAATCGATAGGCATTGTCAACAAGGTTGTAAGCAGCAACATAGTTCACTGGTTCTATATGCAGAAACTTCACAAGGGTTTAACTTTCAAATCTATCAAGAGAAAGGCACCTTACTCTCCAGGAAGACAGAGCAGACACAGAGGCACTGCCAACACACACACACACACACACACACACACAGAAGCCTGAAGTATACATGAGAAAATTGATTCAAATCCTTGCTTCAATCAAAGCTTTTTAACAGATTTAAATGTTTGGATGCATCTCCCTTTCTACATCTGTCAAAGACAGTGTTTCTCCATTATTTTCTGTCACGCCCCCCCTAGGAAAGAAGAAAACATTTCGCGCCCCCCCACGCGATCACATGGGTGGGTTTGGCCAATCAGGATAGAGCTACTGGGGCTGTGCTGGGACAATCTCCCTCTCTCCAGCCGTAATGGCCCCCCCTTTATGAAGCCTCGTGCCCCCCCTGGGGGGCCCGCCCCACTATTTGAGAACCGCTGGTCAAAGAGGAGAGGCGGTGTGCAATATGGATTTCTCTTCTACTTCCCTTCCAGTGTGTGCGTGTGTGTGTATGTGTTATGTATTCAGAGAGAGAAAAAGAGAGAGAGCGAAGGTGCAGACAGAGATGCCTTTGAACAGCAGGGCTAAGGGTCAGACAGGATGCTTGCCTTGCACATGTCTTATTTTGGGTATCCAGTTTTAAATCCAAGAGGAAAAACACAAACACAAAGCAAACTTGTGCCATCCGTGTCAAAACTCTGGAAAATGCTTTTTAAAAACCCAAGATTCCCATTAAAGAGGCTGTGTGTTTGTTTACTCTGTTTGCAGTATTTCTTTACTCTGTTTGGTAGGGAGCCATCCATCTTTATTTTGTGGGTGGGTCCTGTCTAAATAAATCATTTACTCTGAACACAAAACATAAAACAAAAATGCCCTAATTAAGTTTCCCTGTCAGGGAGATCTATACGTGGAAATCCTAAAATACTCCTCAGTACTGAAGTTATTTACAAAGTGACACAGTTTTTTGCAGGCCTGCTTAGCATTTAAAAGGAGAGGAAGCATCCCTTCCCCAATACACATAAAAGCTGCAGGCCTCCCCAAGACTACTTTCGGTGCCAAACACTGACACACATTACTGTTATAAAATATGCTTTATTGGTGGTAAATGATGCAGTAAATGGTACACATCAGAGAAGCATTTTAGGTGTTTTGCTGATGGGCTCCAGCATCACACATGGCAGAACTGACCCCCACCCCCAAATATTCTACCCGGACTTATCATTGGCTGGAAATTGTTGGACATATAGGGATCCTTGGGCTGGGCAAAGCGAGTGGAAGATGGCCTCCCAAGGGTTATATGGTGCAGTAACAAAGAAAATCAAAATGCGCAAATGCAAACCATCCCCCCCCCATCTGCTATAAGAAGTGTGCAAGCAGGTTAGCAACAGAGGAAAATCCACCTCCCCTCTGTCCATTCTCAATTTCCATATCTCTTCCCAGCCTCCAGCTGCAAACAAATGCAAATCCAGCAAGGTCATTAATACAACATAACTCTTTCACACCACTGGACAGCTTTGGAGGTTTGGCCATGATGCTAACAAGGACTTCAGAACCCCATCTGCCTAGTGGCAAAGGTTTATTACAGCATCTCTATGTCATCTTATTCCGCATAAAGAAAACAAACCACGCACACAACAAATATACCACTTCTTTCCTACTTTTATTCCTTCACAAGCTTTAATCTTGAATAGCTGTATCTTGCTTCTCCTGCTTCAATTACAACCTCTCTCCCCATGCAGAAATCCTTGAAAAGAGCTTTGAAAATAATCTGAGCCCATTATTTATCTTGGGGAAATGGATTGCATAAATTAAGAACGGGTTGTTAGGAATTACCTTTTTTGGAAAGCCTATTTTATCCATCAGCCGAATTACCTTTTGGAGCTCTTTCTAATCTGTTCCAGGTTATCACCATCCTGAATGAAAATCTGGTGCCATTTTGCAAATGCGCCCACCTCGTTGCTGTTATTTGGGTCTGTCGGTTTAAAACATGGATAAGGAGTGGCATGAGGGACCCCAATTTTAACTGCAAAAGGGAGATCTGAGTGGGGTGAACCCTCATCCCACTCCTGTGGCCCATCTTTTCCAGCTGAAGGGGAAGAAAGCAGGCAGGAACAGCCCAAGAAATTTTGTTGTCAGAGGTGAAGGACACAATGGCACCTGCTCCTCCACTCCACATACAGACACTAATGGGAGGGCCAGCTGAAGACTGGGGATGGCATATCATCCTCTAGAACAGGAGAGGACAGCAGGCCCAGAGGAGATCAGGAGAGGGCATGTGGCATACAACAGGAAAAGAGTGGCTCAAGGGGCTCAGGAGGAACAGCTGGGGGCTTACAAGGCTGTGCCCCTGCACCTGTCATGTGAAGCCATTGCCTCATTTTGCCTCATGGGAGGGCCGGTCCCCAGCTTTAGCAGGTGATTGGGGGGTCAGTGAGGATACAAGCCAATGGAAAAGTCCAGCTTCTACCATCTATACATCCCCTTTCTTCCTAAAATCAGTCTCTCTCTTCTCTCATTGTTGTGTATGTCAGAGGCAAGCACAACACAGTGGGCCCTTGGTATCCGCTGGGGTTTGGGACCAGGATCCCCTGAGAATACCAAAATCTGTGGATGCTCAAGTCCCATTAAATAAAACGGGATAGTAAAATGGTATCCCTTATATAAATTGGCAAAATCAAGGATTGCTTTTTGGAATTTATATATATTTTAAATATTTTCAAACCGTGGATGGCTGAATCCGCGGATAAGGTATATGTGGATACAGAGGACTGACTGTACCTAGGAGAGGGCAAGATGATCTGAGACCAGGACTCACAGGCCCAACCAACCAACCTGAATTCTCTGGCTACCTACCCATACACATCCACTCAATCTGAGCAAGACTGTATGAAGCAAGGGCAAATTCAACACTGACTTAGATAAACAACCAGAAACAGCAGCATGTAACCCCATGGCCAGGCTGGATTTAGAACCAAGGGAAAGCCAGAATAAATCTGCACTCAACTTTCAAAGTTAGATGGATTTATTTATATAGGGTGGGGGAAAAGAAGATAGCTATTAACAAAGCAAGCCAGAATCACAGAATCATAGAATTGGAAGAGACCTCAAGGGTTATCCAGTACAACCTCCTGCCATGCAGGGAGACATAATCAAAGTACACCCAAGAGATAGCCATCCAGCCGCTGTTTAAAAACCTACAATGAAGGAAGACTCCACCACTCTCCAAGGCACTCTTTGGGAAATATAATACAGAGAAAAGAATAAAAACACAGCTAGTTCACTCTGCATATCAAAATACCAGGCTGGATCTCAGACCACAGGGGAAAAAAACCTATAAAGAGTGCAAGACTACACATCCAGGCAGGTGCAAATCTTGCCAAGAAAAACCCATGACAGGTTTGCCTTAGAGTCCCATAAGTCAAAAGTCAAAAATGACTTGAAGGGACACAACAACAACAACAAACTAATATTTTATTTTCACTTAAGAGATCTCAAGCCGACCTTGACTATGTCAAAATACTGCCTCCTAACAATTGAGAGAAATGAAACAGTTTGGCTGCAAAGTTAATGAAAATAATAATAATGAAAATAAAAGATGCTTTAATTCTGAAAGAGTTAAAGTATTAAATAAATACTTTAAACAAACAAAGAAACAAACTCATTAAAAAACATGATTTTGGGGGTAATATGTTGGTTTAAACAATTTTTCTCTGCTACCATGTATTGTTTAAGCCTGATTTTTGTTGGTACCAAACTGTCAAAATTGCAATTGTGTAAAATCCTTCACTTGAAACATAAAACCTGGAACTTGAGAGGCACCCAGGTACCTTTTTGTCCAGCTCTTTGCCCAAAACTCAGTTCCCCACAGGCCAATCACACAAATTCAGGCCATGTTATGCTGAAGGCACATAATACTAAGAGCACATTCTAGACTATTTTTACCGCAGTTTACAATAAATAAAACATGCCACTCCGGCACAACCATCCTTATGCTTCAGTCCCCATTCCTCACAGTACATCTTCATACTCACACATACCCACTCATACTAAGAGAAAAGGGAGCCTAAAAACAAACCAGCAAAACAAACAGAGACAAAATAAAATTGATCTAATTATTATGCTAGACATCAAACTGCCTGAGATTCTCCTCAGAGAATTAAAGAAGTTGCTAATTCCTTCTCCCACCTTTTTTCATTTGTTTATTTAGTGAGAAAATTCCACATAAATTGTGCAAACCAAGGTAAGCCCCAAGCTGAAGGAGGAGAGAAGCTCATCCTTTTCTCTCAGAAGATAGGTTGTCTGTCTCATCTGAAGTGGTCGAAAATGCCTTTCCTTCTGCAAATGATTGCCATGCAACTGCTTTCAATGAAGACATTACCACAAATAACAATCTTAAATGAGAGGTTAAAGGGGAAGAAAGGAAAACCTTCCTAACCTAAAGTATAATGCTGGTTCTCTGCTAACCATGGTTTCCAAATGGTTCTGGCTTTAGAAATGAATGTGCCTTTTTTGTCAAAAGTTCTGCCCTTCTTTGTCTTGTTTATCTTCTAAACCATAAAATTTAGGATGAAATCCAGCACAAAATTGCTTGGGAATAAGTTCCATTGAAATCAAGAGGGTTGATTCCTGAGTAGACATATATAGAGAATTGCAGAGTGTTGTACAACAGTTCGTACCTTGATGTTAATGTTAACTAGTGGTTTACAATGCCATTCAAGGAGGAATTCCTGGTAAGTGTAAACCCTGGTTGGCATTTATGAGGGTGTAACACTAAGTTATTGTTTGTTTCAAATGTTATTGTATAAGAACAACAGATCTATAAAGAAATGATTGAACACTATAGGACAAACCACATGGGTGCCATAGTCCTGAGGAAGGTTTCCAGAACCTGAGCAGGGCCTTGGGCGGGTCATATGGTGAAGACTGTATATAAATACAGATTATATATTGGTACTATGTATCCAGTGCTCAATTTAGTGCAAATGGTGGAAAGCTTGTTTTTGTGGACAAAGACTTCTGATGTGATAAATACACTATCAGGGCAGATTGTGCCATTTAAAACTGCTTTCAAAGACCTAGGGTGCATCAGAAATAATGCAGTTTGACACTCCTTTGAATCCTGATTCCATCGTATGGAATCCTGGGATCTGTAGTTTTACAATGTTTTTAGCCTTCTCTGCCAAAGAGTGTTGGGGCCTCACAAAACTACCAGTCCCAGGATTCTGTAGGATGGAGCCATGGCAGTTAAGTGGTATCAAACTACATTTCTTCTATAGTGTAGATGCACTATTGCTATTGTTAATTGTCCTCGAGTTGATTTAAACTCATGGCAACCCTCTGGATGAGATATCTCCAAGATCTCCTGTCCTCTACCTCTCTGCTCAGGTCCTGTGGACTCAAGCCTGTGGTCTCTTTGATTGAATCTAACCATCTGGCATGTGGTCGTCCTCTCTTTCTACTGCCTTCCACCTTTCCCAGCATCATTGTCTTTCCCAATGATTCATTTTATCTCATGATGTGGTCAAAGTACAACAACCTCAATTTAATCATCTTGGCTTCCATAGAGAGTTCAGGCTTGATCTGTTCTAGAACCTATTTGTTTGTCTTCTTGGCCATCCATGATATTCTCAGTAGTTTTCCTTTACAGACTGCCAGAAATAGTGCAAATTGAGGCCACTTTAACTGTCCTGGCTCAGTGCTAAGGAATCATGGGAACTGTGGTTTATTGTGGCACCAGAGCTCTCTGGAAGAGAAGGCTCAGCATGAGTCCAACCTTGGCACTTCCCTCCTTGACCTTCTTCAGTAATTGCTCTAGGTCTTTGTTTCTGCTAGTAATATTGTGTCATCTGCATATCTTAGGTTTCTAAAAAATCTTACGTTTCTGAAAATCTTAAACAAGTAGAGGAATTCCACCTGGGCAAACACTTGGAAGGCATCTAGCTGAGTTGTCCTAATAGGCAATGTTTAAAACACTCCCTGTAGCATCAGTCATCTGCCAGCTAGTCATGAAGCCTGCCGGCCCCACCACTTGCCCCAATGTGTGTATCAGCTGTAATGAACTGCTTCAGAGATGGATAAAGAAGTTAGCATCAAGGACTGCATCCACGCTGCAGAAATATGCAGTGACACCACTTTAACTGCTATGGCTCAATGCTATGGAATTCTGGGAACTGTAGTTTTATGAGACATTTAACTTTCTCTGTCAGAGGTCTGGTGCCAAAACAATCTACACATCCCAGGATTCCACAGCATTGAGCTGTGGCAGTTAAAGTGGTGTCAAACAGCATTATTTCTGCACTGCAGATGCAGCCCTGGAAGAGCAGAGTAAAGGGCTATTAAAAGTAAAGGACTAGCTGGTCTCACTGGGCTCCAGGACATCCTCTCATTATGCCATTAAACATGGACCTTACAAGATGCAACATTTCCATGCTAAAGACTTATAAAACTCTACCGTAAACCCACCAAGTGCCCAGGGATTTGCTTGTTTTTAAGTATATGATGGCTTCTGTGATTTCTTTTCCAACTACTGACTGGTTCAGGCTATTTCTGTGCACCGAGGCAATCAGCCAAATGCCTAGAGATGCTATGAAGCATCAAGGTCAGGAAGGCTTGACTTCTCCAATTCGTAAAGGTTTGTAGTCTCTAATTGCAATAATAACCACCCTGGAATATTTCTCTTTCAGTGCTCCAATGAGGCACCCAGACCCCCTTGTAGATGATTTCACAGAAGAGGCACTGGTTAGAGATGAGAGAAAACTGCATTTTGTCAGGTTTGAGGGCAGGGATGGGCAACTGCGGTAGCAATACCAGAGGCTAATTTTCTGCCCTGGGTCTCCTGGAGGCCACAGAGTCTGCCCAAATTGCCTGAAAACAACATAAAAAATTGGAAATGGCTGTAAGTGCACCTCTGGTTTTGAAAAATGGATGGGTATTCCCTCTTAAAAATATTGAGCAATGCAGAGGGGATGTGAAATTTATTTGTTGTTGTTGTGTGCCTTCAAGTACCTGTTTTGCGGGGCGGGGGGGGGGGCGCGTTTGCCTTTGCCTTCCTCTGAGGCTGAGAGAGCATAACTCACCCAAGGTCACTCAGTGGGTTTCTATGGCCAAGTGGGGATTTGAAGCCAGAGTGATAGCCCAACATTCAAACCACTACACCATGCTGGCTCTATGAAACAGATAAAAAAGGTGAACTGCCACTCTTGGGGGCTTACAGAAGAGTCCCTTCACTCCTTTTGGCCAGGTAAAGAGAGGTCCAGGAAATGTGGATGGGGTCAACATCATCCAAATGATGTTGGAACTTGCAGAAAGAGCCTTGGAGAGCCACAAGTACCCCAGAGCCACAGTTTGCTGGTGTCTGTTATTAGGCTTCTACTCTGCCGTTTTCATAGCTAGTTTAGCACAAGCCCTTTTGTTTCCTTTTTTAAAAAAAAGAAATTTGTGAGAATTTCTGATTCACAAAGAGAAACAATACCACAAGGAACAAGCTGTAGCAATGCCTGTTCCCATGTTCCCAGAATACTCCAAATCTGTTTTGTTGTGTTTGCTGGGTGTTAGCTTGTTAAGCCCTTAGTTGTATGTGTGGCACCAGAGCTCCTGTGTCAATTCCACTTTTTGTCACCATGTTTTAACATTTTTTTTTGTTAACTCTGTAACAATCTAGAACAGTGGTTCTCAAACTGTGCTCCTCCAAATGGTGAGGACTTCAACTCCTATTATTACTGAACATTGGCCATATGGAATGAGATTTCTGGAGTTGAAATCCAAAACATCTGGAGGATTAGAGTCCAAGAACCATGGAGCTAGAAGAGGGCTGGACAGCTTCAAGTTGGTCAGGATAATAATCCTCTGTTTAGGACCCCCTGACTCTATTTGATTGCTTAATTATTTTGTAAATAACACCAACACAGACTTTACTGATGTTTGTGTATGTTTTTAATCTGTAGTGGTTTTAACAATTCATAAGCTGCTTTGAATGCCATTACTGGGGAAGAGGTGGGATATGTGCAAAGTAAACAAGCAAACAAAACAAAAAAAAAATCAGATGGCCAAAAATGTCTGCTAAAAAGGCTGTGGGGGGAATAAACCCAGAAGTGGCTCGACACTTCTGCTTTTAAAAAACAGACCATTAAAAAAAAACACCCCCAAAAACTGTAAAAGCAGTGGGGAGCCTTGTGAGCTGTTTCAAAAAGAAAATGCTGCTTCTGGAAGCTTCCAGAAGCAACTTGACCATTTTTGCCAAACAAAAGGATGGTCCAGGGGAATTGGAGAGTGGGTTGCCAATGCAGCCTTGGGGCTACCAATACTTGCACCTATACTGAAGTTCAGAGCATGCTATGGACCAAACTTAGTCTGGAGTATAAAAGGAGCCCACTGTTAGGTGTAATGATGTTGGAACTTGCCTTACAAAAATAAAGCTACCACTCAGATCCTTGAGGATATAATCCTCCTGAAACAGACAGTTTTGATAAGGCTCACAATAACAATACCTAGGGCTTTCAAAGTGCCCTTTGCGCTGTACTGATTCCCCAACATATTACTGACAGATTATGGCAATGACTACAGACGTACCTCAGGCATAAGCCTGTAATCACATTTACAACTGTGCTCCTCTTCACAGCAAAGCCTAGTCCATTAATATTCACTGATACAATGGTTATTCTATCCAGACTAACAGGGTGTGAAATGCTTCAGTATAAGTGTGCAATTCCCACTTGTTGCTACAGTCTTGGCTATTCGAAGAGCTAATTTACTCAAGATTACAGGTCCATAACTCATAAATCATTTCTGCATTTCTCAACAGCCACAGTTCAGTCAACAACAGCATGATAGTTTGAACTACTAGTCATGTCCATAAGAGGAGCACTTAAAGCAATCTCCTTGTGCTCAGGTAAACTGCTCCCAACAATCTTTAATGGCAATGGGGCAGGGAGTGACAAGAGAAACAGACTGGGTTGTAAAACAGTAAATGATCACTCACTTTCCTGCCTGGCTGTTTTAGTGAAATGTATTGATAGAAAGAAACTGAAGCTGGATGTAGGGGAGGGCACATGACTACAATGCTGTTCCCTTTCTCTTGAACTGAGAGCAGGTCAAAATGAATGCACTCAAGGATGGTAACTCTGAATGGAAATGTCATCTTTGGAGTGATTGCATGGGTTGTCCCACCTTGCACATCTCACCTTCTTCTTCCCATACACTATTTTCACTCGGCAGTGGAGGCGAGTCTTCATTACTGTCATTAACAGGGATCAATTTGGGTAATAAAATACTGAGAATTTCACAGGTAGGTGGTTTTTGAGATATGGATGAAGCTGCCAATATTTTGTCATAATGAAACATAAAGTTTCAAGGAAAAACTCCAGCTAGAGTGGATTCTAGATTCCTGAAAACTATCTGTATGAATTCTAAGCATATGATCAATGTAGTCCTGATACATTTTGTAGTTTAAAGATTATATTGTAGTTTAAAGCTCTAGGATTACTAACAACCTACATAATTTGGAACTTCTGAGGGTATCACACAACATGTATAATTATGTCTCCAAGTTGATCAGACCCATAGGCTCATAGGCCTAGAGTCTGGTGTGTTCTTTTAATCTCCAACTAAAGGTCAATGCAAATTTCAGGAAATCAGATGACCATGTCTTTTTCCACTCACATACACCTCCCTTTTCTCATCCTCTTCCAGGTATCATACAAACAAATTCAGCCTGTAGCTTGTCTTCTCTAAATCATCAATGTTGAACTAAAAGTCCACAGTTAGCACAGTTATTTGGTTTATTTTTCTGTCCAGAGCTTAACCAAGGCTCAGCTTCTCAGCAACCCAATCTCACTAAACCATTCTTAAAGCAAGGCAAGCAAGGGGAGTAGGAAGAAATTTGTGTCACAAATGATATGGAGTACATGTTTTCATTGCTGCTCCCAGTTTCCTGGGGTTTAATGTTATTTCTGCACTGCAAACACCCTTCATTGCAAGCTCTTAAACATGTTCTCCAGTCCTGTAACCATTTTATAAACTGGTAGATACCCCATAGTAAAACAAACAAACAATCTTGTGATGTTTTAAACGCTCACCAGTGTATACTGCATCATAAGCTTTATGATCATTTTACCTGAAAGGAGACAAAGCCCTTAAATCTGACTCAGTCTTAAAGAGTCTGACCACACACCGACTCTTGGTGTGCAATCTTTTAACATGAAGGGATGAAAGAATGAGTCTCTTGTACTTCTCACTATATGTGAGAATGTCCTACTTTTTTAGGCTCGTATGCACATACACTGCTATGCATATAATCTTCATCCACTCTTTCTTGTGGCAGATGGATTGAGTGGGTGGTATACATGCAAATGGAGATGTATGCACATGTAAGACCAATCACAGTATGTTCTAAATGCTGTGGGAAGCAGTCTGCGCAAGGTAGAGATTCGCTCCAACGCCTCTCTAGATGTAGAGTTTCTATGCCGGAGCCAGCATGTGAACTTGTCATTTATTTGTCAAGTCACCGAATGGTCAAATCTTTGGCCTTTCCTTCAGGTTCTGCTATTTTCTCTCTAGTCCTCATAGAACAATACAGAAAAACGAAGCCAATATTCCAGCAGCTGTTTCTCTTGAAATATACATATAGCAATCAAAGCTAAAGCAGAGAAATAATTTGTACTCCCCCTGATCCAGAATAACCTTAAGATATTATGTACTGCATATTACAATACAAGCTCCTCACTGCTCTGATTAACCAAAGGGATTCTGAGACAAAGCCACATGCTCCTTGCTGCCCATAACCTCCAAACCAACATTGTCCCAAGCCCTGGAAAGACAGCTGCACCAGCAACATACCTGAAGGCCTCAATGAGACGCTCCACCTTCTGTGCCTCGCCTTGCACTCGGATGTGAGACTGGAACTTCCGCAAAGCATCATCTAGGTCCATGTTGGAGAAGTCCATCTCATCTACCACACAGCTGTAAAGTGACAGAAAACAGGACAATTACACATAAAGGCAAGTTGGACAGAGAGGAACAGCCTCACAGGGTGAACACTGTCAATGTGGGAGAGAGGATATCACCTTTCCACATCCTGTCTTGTATCAAAACAAGTATAATTCATGAGTGGCTCATGGACTGGGTGCCAAAGACGCATCCCCACCCCCATTTAAGAGTGATGCCCCTCTACTCTATGAACCACCATTAAGTATACCATTATTTACACCTTCTGTTGAATGCAGCATGGGAAGAAGATACAGTTGAAGGTATCTTCCACTTTTCTGCAATTATAAAAACGCAGGTTTGTAAGGGTGGAAAGAACAACAGACTAGCTAATAAGAGAAATGGGGAACTTGTACAGAAAGCCTAAAGAAGAAATAGGAATTATATGGCCCATCTGAGGTCACTGGACTCCAACTCCCAGCATTTTCCCTCACTGGCTATGATGGCTACAGCTAATGGGAGTTATAGTCCAGCAAACATCTGAAGGGCCACTGTGGTCCATCTATATAAACAGTTTCTCTAAAAGATGTATTATACCCTGAGTTAGCATTTCTGGGAAAACACTTTTCCCAGCCCTTGCACTCAATTAGAAAATATGATTCCATAGCCTCCCCAGGCAACTTATGATAATCTGCTTTTAAGAACTGGAAGCCTATTTTAAATGTTTGTTGTATTACTGTCTGTTCTCTTTCTTTTAATAGACAACTTATAAAACCAATGGAGAACTGTTAGTATAACTTCTTTATCTTGTTTAAAAGTACGTGTTGTATGTTATAAGGAGATTTCTGGTCTCTGTTAGCTTGGAAATGGTAACAGTACTTTGTACATATACAGCATTTCCCCTAAGAATTATTTTTTTTAATTTTTACAATCCTTAAAGGAGGTCTATATCATATTACGGGAGGATTGGGGGTGGCATGGCTATTTGAAAGATGGCTTTTGAGTTAAGATTCGTGCTAGGGACTTCCTATCCCATAATGTATACTTTCAAGTAGTGTGCTCATCAACACAAGCCTCACCACTTCCTTCTCTTTTTAAAAAATGTAAAAAGAGTGAATATTTATGCAAGCTCCTTTGAGTCTGGGGACAGTGGGCTACAAAAGCTAAATTGTTGGTAGGGTAGCGGAGAGTAATTATGTAGAATTCCTTACTCAAGTACATCCCGATTGAACTGCTTTTGCCGGTTGCCCAAGAACTCGCCAATCATCTGCCGGCTCAATCCCTTCCGCTCCAGGATAAAGCGTGCCACGCCGACTGGTGTGTCTGATAGGAAACCTCTCTCAATCAAGTACTGGATCCCCTTCTCTGGTTTCCTGCCGGTGGGATGAGATAGAGTCTATATGAATGCCTCAAACCATTTTTCAATCAAGTATCCATCCCATATCTATGACACTGGATTAGAGACATTGGTCAGAGGGCCAACTTCAGAAAGAAAAGTGCAGCTTTGTCACTGGACTACAGTTCTAGAAACCTCATGTTCCAAAAGGAGGACTAACCTTAAGAAAATACCTGGAATGCCCAATCCCTTAAAGAGTCCATAGTCTTGGCTGGAAAAATCTCAGGAAATAAAAAGATAAATAGAAGGTAAAGGAAGAGCTTTTGTTTTTCTAATGGCAGTCATATTTGTTCCTTTTAACCAGGAGTGAGCAACATCCCATGGTCACAAGCCATTTTTAAAAATTACTCCCAGGACTCACTGAAGGCCACACCTGGCCTGGAAATCCAGTAAAAATTCAATTATGTAAACAATACAAAAATCCTGAAAAAATACAAAATTATCTAATGGCCCTCTGTTCTGCTTTCTTCTCATTTCCATTTGAGTATGTAAGCAAATCCAAAGCTGACTTGGAGGAGGACTAATTATGATAAATGGCTGAGTAAACACCTCCCTTCCAACCAGGCTGGTGCAATTCATTTCCCTTATTGACTGGTTGAATCTATATCCTCTCTTTCTCCCAAATAATGCTTCTCTTCCCCAGGGGCTTCCCCCGGAGTCCTTATTCTGCAAAGTGTCATAGGAAAAAACTCTGGGATGTCACCCAGCTTCAGTGGCCCCACAAAACACAATGCTGTCATGGGCAGGCTAACCCTGGCCAAAAGATGAATATAGACTGCTGTTTGTTGTCATTGTTAAGTGCTTTCAAGTCATTTCCAACTTACAGCGACCCTAAGGCAAACTTATAATGGGGTTTCCTTGAAGAGATTTGTTCAGAGGAGGCTTGCCATTGCCTTTCCCTGAGGCTGAGAATATGTGACTTGCCCAAGGTCACCCAGTGGGTTTCATGGCTGAGCCAGCAATCAAACCCTAATCTCCAGAGTTGTAGTCCAACATTCAAACCACTATGCCACACTGGTTCTCAAAGACTGCTGTTCTCATTTAATTCAAAAGCTCACATGCAAGCATCGAGCAAGCCACAGGATAAAGATGAAGGATGCATCCACTGCCTGGAAGGGGGCTATTTGTCCTCAGCTTGCCAGAGGCAAGGAAAGCTTATAGGTGGGGCAACAGAAACACCAGAGAGGCAGGGAAAGGCTTTTGCAGCATATTCCCACAGAGAGTCATCCCATTACTGAAACGGTCTAAAAGCTATACAGTGAGCTCTATAATCTGTTGTAAGTCATCTTGTGGAACATTTAGATGGGGAGGAGGAATGACAAAAAGCACTTTTAAAAGTAAGCAACTGGGCTTCTTAGATGAGGAGGTAAAAAGCTATACTGCAGAAAGATACACCTGCTTAATCTTTCACCCAGCAAGTCTGGAAAATTATTTTTCAAAAGTAATAAGTTATAGCTCCATGTTTCCTCCAAAGCAGTTAGTTAAGTACAGTTATACTTTTTAAAAAGCTGCTCTCTATTTTCCATCCCTCAAAAGTAACTAAAAATGTTACTTGTAGCTGCCTAAAAACATATCTGAGGTGCAAACGGCTGACTGGTGACATAAGACACGTTCTCCTCTTGTCCACCATGTCGCTGCTTAAACACCCACAACAGAATATGAGGCAGCAGCACGAGGCAAAGTACAAGCCAGCACTTGAATCATGTGATATTCCTCCCTCATCATACACTGAAGCCATATGAAACTAAATTACTTTTGAGTTATTATGAAAGCACTGAATGTTTGCAGTTATACCTCAAAATGACTATGTTCTCTCTTGCCAGACTCCAGTTGTAATGTATCTTAGTGATACCACTGTTCTTGGGAAAAGCAGTAACTACGAGTAGCTAGGTATTTTCTAACCATTTTCTAGCAAGTGTTACATCTCCAAGAAACACTACTAGTGCACAGACCACATTTGGGGAACTGCAACAGGAGGGGGTACATGGATTCCCCACTACCATCAGTGGTGTCCCCATCCCGGTGTCACACGGTGTGAGGGGACTGTGGTGGCCAAAAATATGAACATAGCTCTCTGCTTTGCCATGGTGGTGGAGGTCCCCAAATGAGGAGGCCTCTGCCACCATGGCAAAACCGGGAGGGATGTGCAATGGGACGAGGTCCTGACCAGGTGTCACCCCTATTCTAGGGTGTCACCCGGTGTGAGTCGTGCCCCTGCACCCCCTAATGATGCCTCTGACCACCATCACAGGCCAGGTGTTGTCAAGAGTGTCACAATCCCTTCCAGCAGGTTCCTGGTTGAAGATACACCTGGAGTTAGAAACTCTTTCAGAACATGGCCACACAGCCCGAAAAAAACCCCACAAAAAAACACCTGGAGTTCTTTCACCTGGTGCTTCAGCAACAAACACACACAAATACACACCATTCCCTGGTGCCATAGATTAAAGAGACTCCCATATTGAGACCTGGCTGATCCTGACTGTTGGCACCAATTCTGGATGCCAGAAACCCTTCCCAGTAAGGCAACAGGGAAGGCTTTCCTTTCTCTTTAGTATGTAGAGAGATCTTGTAGCACCTTTGAGACTAACTGAAAGAAAGAAGTTGGCAGCATGAGCTTTTGTAGACTAAAGTCTACTTCCTCAGGTGCAGGTAAACTAAAAATATTTATGAACAGAACTGTCCATAGCCCCCGTAAATTTCCATGACAAAAAGCCTTGTTTGGAAACATTTTGGGCAAACTCTGTGTTGAAATTCAGTCAGTGGCCACAAGATGTCAGTAACACTTTTGCCATTGCTTTGTTTTAATTAATTTATTTATTTATCAAAATTATATGCTTAGGATGTTGGAAGAGAGGTTGGAAGAGGTCATGAAGCAGGAGAAAAACACAACATCTGGGTCTCAGGGATGAAGGCAATCAGAAAACCCTAACTCAGACGTGATTAGACTCTTTGCCAGCCAAATCTAAATTCATAAAGAACAAAAATAGAATGGATCATGAGGTATTAAATATAGGACACAAATTGTTCTAGAAATGCCAGAAACCATTTATTCCCCCCCCCATGAGTTGATCTCAAACCTGCAACCAACCAATGAGAACACAGCAATTTTGCTCTCCTAAACTGATCCAGGGATCTACCATGAAGCTAGACCTGGAGGCCACATCAAGAGAAGTCTGGGGCCTAAAGGCAATATAACAAAAAGCAGCCATATTGTCATTGTGTGCCTTCATAGAATCATAGAGTTGGAAGAGACCACAAGGGCCATCCAGTTCAACCCCCCTGCCATGCAGGAACTCAGAATCAAAGCATCCCCGACAGATGGCCCTCCAGCCTCTGTTTAAAGACCTCCAAAGAAGGAGACTCCACCACACTTCGATTTCAATTTGTTTCTGACTTATGGTGATCCCTATCATTGAGTTGTCTTGGCAAAATTTGCTCAGAAGAGTTTTAACAAGGCCTTCTTGAGGCTGAGAGAGTGTGACTTGCCCAAGGTCAACCAGTGTGTTTCCATGACCCAGCGGGGATTTGAATCCTGGTCTCCCAGGTTGCTAGTCCAGCACCAAAACCATTACACCATGCTGGCACTCCAAGCCATATTAGACTTATTTGTTTGTTTGTATTTATTGGTTACATATTGATATGCTTCTCTTCCAGTGAGCTCAAGGTGGCACACATGTCTTTACTCCTCCACATTATATCCTCGCAACACATCTGCGAGATAAGTCTGGCTGAGAGAGTGTGAGTGACTTGCCCAAGGTTGTCCAGTGAGTTTCAGAACCCAGTGGCAACTAGAACTCCCTTGTCAGGACCCAGTCCAACTCTCTAAGCTCCACAGGCTTGTGGCTCCATCCACTGGGAAGCTCTCTGGTACTCTTGAACTGCAATTCCCTTTCATTACACTGAGGCTCAATGAGAATTTCCTGTTGGATTGCTCTCCACATCTAGTAATATATGTGTGTGGGGGTGGGTGGGTGGGGGTGTTACCATTTGGATGTTCTGCCCCTGGCATCAAGAATACCTTTGGGTAGCCCCATCCTAAACCAGCATAATCCTCATCTACCAAAGAAAGGACTCACCAAGAGGCAAATGAGCATGGATTGTCTCCTGGGGAGGTAGGAGGCCATAGAGCTCTCCCTGCCTGGCACTTTGCCCCAGGACTCAATGTGAGTCATGACTCCAGCTGGTTAATATGATGTGATGGCTGCCTCCCAGCCCTCAAGAGCCTGCCTCTTGCCTCCTGTTAGCAAAACAGATGCTGTCTTGCTCAGTAGCAATTAAATCACCCAGAGCAACAGGAAGCCAAGATCTCAGCTCTTTTCCCCCACCTCTTTCCTTGGTCCAGAAGACCAGTGTGCACTGCAGGAGGGAAAAAGCAGCCTGTGAGGGAGCTGGGTGGGAGACAATGCAGGGATGCTCAAGGGATGCAACCAAGCTAGATGACCTGGTCAGCACCTTTGGATAGGTCTCCATCCTGCGCCTTTACTGGCATTCTGGTGTCCAGAAATTCAGAAGGGTGAAGCTTTTTTGCACTTCAAGCTTTTCCCATGACTTAGCGCCATCTCACAAGAGACATTTCACCTGTATAAAACTCAACATGCAGGCTGCTGTTTATGGCAAAAGAGCATACCAACCCTTGGCAGAAGCAGGAAAAGCAGAGCCCTGCTCCTGAGGGATGAAGCAACCATTCCAATAATTTCAGCAAGCAGTGGCTCAATATCATGTTGAACTGGAATGGAGGGATGGGAATTTGGGGAAACTGGAATTCCAGTTTAGTGCATAGCCTCCAACATTAACCGAATGTTGTGCCTAGGTCTCCCTGACAACAAATCAAGAACACAAAGCACTTCTCTGGTCTAGCAGCACAGAGAGTTCAGTGGCAGTTCAGGAGTCCCTCTGCTCCTTCCACCAAGGGGTTTGTGCAAACAGTCCCTGCTCCAGCCTGTTAGCCATGCCTGAGAGAAGGGGAGACATGACATGACATGAAACATCTCTGGATGAAGAAAATGTGCCCACCTCGATGGCTGCACACTTCAGTTGCCCCGTAACTGCAACATGGTCATTATTGTCAGAGTTGTGTCTACTGTTCACCCAGAAGATCCAAACTGTGCAAAAAGGACACCCACAAACAATATAATCTGGGGGAATATGCTGATCTGCCTACTTTTCCGTCATAATTTTTCTGTTTTTCTGTGATTTAGGCAGAATACAGAGAGGGTGCCAGAAAAAGAGAAGAGACCAGGATGTGGTTCCCTTCTCTCTGTATTTTACAGAATATTCAGAAAATGTTAAATGCTGTTGAATCTGGCTTCTTATTCTTCTTTTGGATTACAATTCCTAGAATTTTTCACCCAGCACAGCCAGTGGCCATGCTGGCTGTGGGCTTCTGGGATGTACACTGCCACAAAGAAACTTTTCCAGGCTTTTGCTTTAAATACTGTGGATATGTCACCCCCAAGACACTGTTTCTCACACTTTAAGGCTATTTGGGCAACAATCTGGAAGTAGGTGTAAGAGAAGTTTCTGGAAACACTGCTAGAAATAGCAGGACCTTGGGCAAAAGCCTCTGATTGCTCAAGGTGTGGATCACCATTTGGAGAAGGAATAGAACATCTCAAAGGCTTTGGAGGGGGTCAACTCCAGGAAGTCTTAAATATCTGGAGCAGGGAAGGTATGGTCATCCGGAGGCTGCTGGTCGGCAACTCCCAGCATGTATCACCACTTGATGGCAAGAGTTGATGGGAGTTACAGGCCATCAACATCCAGAGACCTGCAGATTATCCTTCTCCCCTTTAAATATTGTCATTAGGCTCATGTCAAGATGCCTTCCTTTGCTATGCCATCTCCAGCACAGAAACCTATGCAAGAATTACACAGCATGGTTGGCTGGAGAATTTTGTGAGTTTGGTCTTAAAAAGTACCTTCTCCAAGCTCAGAGTTTACACCCATGCTGCCAGAATAGGTTTGCCTAAAATGTGACAGCCAGAATAGGTATTTATGATGACCTGTCAACACCACCTCTCTTGTTCTACCGAATACAGCCTACTTCAAAAGAAGCCGCTGTTTCGACCCAGGCCAAAAGCAGCTCTGTCTGTCTGTCACTGAAGTCTTATGCAAGCCCCCCCCTTGTCCCCTAACTCTGACCAGCCATCTCGTACTTGTTGAAGAGGTTGAGGCCGATGCGGTACTGGCGGCGCTGTACCACATCGTTGTTGAAGGCAGGTGAGTCCCAGCTGTGCCGCGTCTCCCGCTGGTAGGTTTGTTTGCAGGGCCCGCCAGGGGCCGAAGAGGTGGCGGCAGGGGTAGGTGGGGGTGGGTCGCGTAGGCTGTCACGAGAAGAAGAGCCCGAGCTGCAATTGATAGTCTCGTTGGAGTTGGTGGTGCTGTTGAGGCTGTCATTATCACCGTCTGAGTTGTCTGGCGGAGGAGGTGGGGGCAGGCGGCCAGGGGCCTGAGGAGGTGGCATGGGGAGAGGTGGGGGAGGCTGGTTTTGTTCGGGGTGATAGTGCCGGTGCGGGTGTGGGGAACGGGCAGGTCCGCCAGGATGCTTGAGGGTACCGTGGGGGCTGCAGCCATCTTGCTCGTAGATCAGACCTCGGTTGAGAGAGCCCCGATCGGAGCGGTCGCTCAGATCCACTGAGCTGTCGCTGGGAGGTTCGATGGTGAGCAAAGGGAGGTGGGCGCCCCGCAGACGGTAGTCCCGGCACTCCATACAAGGCGTGCTGCGCCGGCTAGCACCCCCATTCTCCCGGCTGTCCTCCCGCTGCGGCCCACCCCAGTACTCTGGCCGTGGGGGCGGTGGAATCGGCACTCCCGTGCTCGGCTCTGGAGGCTCAGTGCTGGGTGGGCGCTCGAGAGAGAGGGGCGACGTAGGAGCACCTTCGTCCAGGTAGAGTGTCACATCGCTGAACGAAGTGGCCGCGCTGTCACCCTGCTGCTCCTTGGACTCACTCTTCTCCAAGGTGGGGCCTCCTGGCCCTCCCTCCTGCCCTAGCGGGTGGCAGTTCAAGGCTTCGTCAATTGACTCTGCAAGAGACTTCACCTGTTGGGAAGCAGAGAAGGGAATTAGCCACATGGTGGGTTCTACTCAGACCTGTGTATACTGTTCAGACCTGTGTATACTGTGGGCTGAAGGAGAAAAAGAAGCAAACTGTGCAACAATGCTTTTAAAAATGCAGCACCAAGGAAATCCAAATTCTGTGCCCCACATTAATAAGCAAACGTGTGCATCTCTTTGAAAGTCAAAGCAAGCTCTGGATAAGCTTTTATGAAGCACGTTGCAATGTACAGAAAGACAAATGAGGCCTTGAATCAAAGCATAATAGAGAATTGCAGAAAAAACAGTGACCACCCAATTTACCAATTTCAAATAAAGTAAAAGAAGGTAAAACATAAAACATGATTTATTATGCAGGTTTAGTTTTCTCCACACAGGATCTGCACTATTTGTTGTTGTTGTGTGCCTTCAAGTGATTTCTGACTTATAACAACTCTGAGACGAACCTATCACAGGGTTTTCTTGGCAAGGTTTGTTCAGAGGAGGTTTGCCTGAGAGAGTGTAACTTGCCCAAGGTTACCCAGTGGGTTTCCATGGCTGAGCAGGGATTCAAACTCTGGCCTCCAGAGTGGTAGTCCAGCACTTAAACTACTGCACCATGCTGGCTCCCTGCTGTGGTATTGCTTCTCTGCTATTGTGGAGAACCAATGGTTCCACACAACCATTTAAAACAGCATTGTATCAGTGTCCTTCCCTATGACCAAGATCCTCCAATCGACTGCTCATAAGTCTTGTTTACAAAGGTTTCCTGTAACATTAATTGAAAGTTTCCTCTTTGCAAACTCTGCCTGTTTTATTGCTTCCTGTTTCATCCCTTATTTAGGATGTTTCTGTTCTGTGTGTCTGGCACTTTAATTATTGAATTTTCCCCTTTCCTCCACACATAAGCAACACCAATTTAAAAGCAAATGGGGAAAAATGAAAGAAAGCAAGTCCCTTTCCTTCCCCAGGAAACAGAAGCCTATTTAATAATGCAAAATTCATCCTACCAATGGTATTGACCAGAAAACAATAACAGAGGCAGAAATTGTAAGGAAGGTTTTAATTGAAGATATAGTAGCCTCAACAGTGTTTTCCCTATCTGTAATGGAGAGGCAAGTGTTGCATCTCTGTGGTATTACAACAACAAGAAGAAGAAGTGAATGAGTCAGTGAACCAAGAATGGCAACCTGAAAGATTTGGATTACAATAGATTCAACCTTTGTGACCTGGGGTATCTAGAATGCTAGGGTGGTGGAGCCCTTGCTTTCTCAAAGTCCGCAGAATCTAAGATCAGAGTAATTGGTTTAAGTAATCAATTACCATATACTGCAGCAGTCTTTCTTTGTTGCTCCTCCTCTCTCGTCTTTTGCAGTTTCTGACAGCTTCATAGCATGTGTGACATTTATACATGCTCAGAGCACTTCTTGGAGTTTTTGCTGGATTCTCCTGGTATAACTATCCTTGCAGATGGATTCTAAGCAAGTGTGTGATCTCTCTGCTGCCCTAAGAGATCAGATAACAACAACAACAACAAATCAGATCTTTTAGGGCAGCAGGACAGACTCATTCCAAGCTTCGAGCAAATGAGGCAAGATTTTCACACACAGATCCAAAAAGGAACTTCTGACAAAGAAAAAGAGCAGAAGCAAAATACCAAGGTCTAAACATCCTGGAGTCAGAGATAGACAGATCATAGCATCATAGATCTGGAAGAGACCTCAAGTCCAACCCCTTGCCATGCAGAAATATACAATCAAAGCACCCCCAAGATATGGCCATCAGGATGATAGACAGATCTGCTGCCACCTCCTTCAGAATGTGGCTAGAGCATTAGGTATAGCAGAAAGCACTGTCCAAGCAATGCCAACTCTGGTTCTTCTATAGCTCCCTAACAATCCTGGTGTTCCTCCAACCTATCTTAATTAACAGACAGAGAGAGAGAAACAAGAAAGAAAGAAGTGGATATTTGGAGGTAAATTGTGTTTGAGATTAAGGAAAAGGAAAACTAGTTCTGAATTTGGACCACTAATTCATTTTTTAAAGGAGCAGAGCTGGGTTTGGTTTGCATGTTCTGTTTGCCGTTCGCAAAATAAGGGTAGGCTTACCCCTGGCTTTGGCTACTTGTTAACATGTCTGGTTTATTCTTTGATTGTGCAAACAAACAAACAAACAAACATCACATTTGCCTAACACATTTTACAGAACACATTGCAGAGAGCCTTTCTAAAGCCTCAGGGCAGGATAAGGTGCCCTTCTCCAACATCACTTCTAAATTGATACCAGGGTGGCTGTAAGGGGAGGTGGAGGCCTTTTTGCTCAACCCAACACAGGACCATGTGTGAGAAGAAAATGCAGCTCTTTTGAGCTAAGACAGGCTAATCTTGCTTCAGTTTACTTCCCTGGCAGATGCATGGCACCATGCACTCCGAGTGTTAGGAGAGGGGGTGACCGCTTAGCGCTCCTCACCAGCTCCACCCAGCAATAGCTGCTATGGTTAAGATCTCCACACCGACTGGCTATATGTGTTCCTGCTGCAGCATAACAATTTACATTTACGGTTTAATGTACATGGGTCTCAATTTTGTTTTTTGCTTATTTTATACATTTCATTGTGAATGGCCATTTGCCTGTGGCTACAGAAGACTGCCTCTAGGCAGGCAGATAGAGAAGCATTCCTAACTGGCATGTAGAAGAAATTTTTCAATCTCTGCTGATGAGTCACCTTGTTAGAGATCTTATGCTATCCTTCTCCTGCTTCCCTCTTGGCCCTTTCCCTAACACTGAACTTTTGATTCCAAGTTAGTTTCTTTGGTGACCTGAAGGGTGAGAAAACTGTGCTTCCAATCAAAAGCCAAGATGCACAGGAAGCTGTTTGCTGCATCAAGGACTGATATCTGCACTTACCTGATGTCATTGCACTACTAAGCATAATAGACCGATAACCAGAGGAACTATGGTCTGAAGCCAGGGACATAATAAAAGAAGAATGCAGGCAGACACATTCAATACACAAAACGAAAGAGAAAAAACCATGAATGACGGAAAAAACACTACAAGTAATAAAGAAAAGAAGAGAAGAAAAACAAAAAGCAGATAGGAACAAACTAAGAATTATTAATGCAACAGTACAGAGCTTGTGTGGAAAGATAAAGGAAATTACTACAATGACCAGTGCAGAGAAATAGAAGACAACAACAAAAAGGGAAGAACAAGAGATCTATTTTACAGATCCAAGAAATCAAAGGAAAATTCAAACCGAGACGCTCTATGACAATAAAAAATAACATAATTCAAGATCAGGAAGGGATAAAAAGACGTTGGATGCACTACACAGAAGAATTATACAAAAGAGATGGCAATATGAAGGACACATGAAACAAAGAGCCATACGATGATGAACCCCAAATTCTAAAAAACGAGATGAAACTGCAATAAGAGAAATAGTGAAAAACAAATCACCAGGAACAGATGCTATTCCAATTGAACTGCTGCAATCCTCATTGACAGAGTCAACTCTAATGCTAACCAACGTATATCAACAGATATGGAAAACAAAACAATGGCCAACAGATTAGAAGCGATCAATATACATCCCCATTCACAAAAAGGGAGACACAAGAGACAGCAGCAACTGTAGGACCATAGCACTGATCTCCCATGCAAGCAAAATTATGCTCAAAATACTGCAACATAGACTCAAACCATACACGGAGAGAGAAATCCCAGAGGTTGAAGTGGGGTTTAGAAAAGGAAGAGGCATAACCACACTGCAAACATACGATGGCTAACAGAACATAGCAGGGAGTTCCAAAAGAAAATCATCATGTGCTTTATAGACTACAGCAAAGCCTTTGACTGCATAGATCATGAAAGGCTTAGGCCCTTAAAGACATGGGAGTGCCAACACATCTGATAGTCCTGATGAAGAATCTGTACTCAGGACAAGAGGCTACTGTCAGAAGAGAACACAGAGAAACAGAATGGTTCCCAATTGGCAAAGGAGTCAGACAAGCCTGCATCCTATCACCCTATCTATTCAATTTATATGCAGAACATATTGTAAGGAAATCAGGCTTGGTCTTGGGAGAGGGAGGAGTGCAAATAGGAGGAAGAAATTTCAACAATCTGAGATATGCTGACGACACCATAATACTAGAGAAAACCTCACAGACCTGGAACAACTACTAAGGAAGATCAAAGAAGAAAGTGCAAAGGCAGGCTTACTGTTGAACATAAAGAAAACAAAAATAATGACCACAGAGAACTTACACACATTCAAACTATACAATGAGGAAACAGAAATAGTAAAAGAGTTCTCATATTTGGGATCAAACATTGATCAGAATGGGGACTGAGGTCAGGAAATTAGAAGAAGACTAAGAATGGGGATCGTAGCTATGAAAGAACTAGAAAAGATTCTAAAATGAAAAAATATACAACTCAGCACAAAAGTCAGAATCATAAAGCCAGCATATTCCCCATTACTATGTATGGAAGTGAGAGTTGGACAGTTAAGAAAGAAGATAGGAGGAAAATCAATTCCTTTGAGATGTGGTGCTGGAGAAGAGTGCTGAGGATCCCATTGACATCCAAAAGGACAAACAAATGGGTCCTAGACAGATCAAGCTGGAAACCTCCCTGGAAGCCAAGATGACCAAACTGAGGCTGTTGTACTTCGGACACATGAGAAAGGAGGACTTTTTGGAAAAAACAATAATACTGGGAGAGGGAGAGGTGGAGGGAAGTAGGAAGAGAGAAAGGCCACATGCCAGATGGATGGACTCTATGAAGGAGGTCACTTTGGGTATGAAGGGGTTGCAGGATTTAAGCAGAGCAGTGGAGGACAGAGGGTCTTGGAGATGTCCCATCCATAGGGTTACCATGCAAAATCCACATAGACCTGGGTTCACTCTCTTGGGGAACAGTGGGGAGGGATCTTAAGTGTAAAACAGCAAAAAACAAAACCAGAAAACCCCAATCTTGAATACTAATGGTATATGAAAGTATTCAATTCGTTAACCATTTAATAAAATTTAGTACCGTATTTTCCGGCGTATAAAATGACTTTTTAACCCAGGAAAATCTGGGTTAAAGTCAGGGGTCGTCTTATACACTGGGTATAAGGAGGAGGAGGGGGGAGGAGGAGGACAAAGGTGAGGGCTGGAAGAAGCCTTGGGAGAAGTAGAGGACAAGGAGGACAGAGATGGGGGTGGGAAGGAGCCTTGGGAGAAGAAGAGGACAAGGAGGACAGAGGTGGGGGTGGGAAGGAGCCTTGGGAGAAGAAGAGGACAAGGAGGACAGAGGTGGGGGTGGGAAGGAGCCTTGGGAGAAGAAGAGGACAAGGAGGACAGAGGTGGGGGTGGGAAGGAGCCTTGGGAGAAGAAGAGGACAAGGAGGACAGAGGTGGGGGCAGCCAGAAGCCTTGGGAGAGGAGGAGGACGAGAGGAACCCTAAGGCGATACTCTTCTGGGGTTTTCTTGGCAAGACTGGTTCAGAGGAGGTTTGCCATTGCCTTCCCCCAAGGCTGAGAGAGTGTGACTTGTCCAAGTTCACCCAGTGGGTTTCATGGCAGAGTGGGGAATCAAACCCAGGTCTCCAGAATTATAGTCCAACACTCAAACCACTACACCATGCTGCCTCCTATTCCCATGTACTACCTATGAAACAGTTGCAGACTTTTATGTTGTTCTTGTGTGTCTTTAAGTCCTTTCCGACTTATGGCAACCTTATCATGGGGTTTTCTTGGCATGTTTCTTCAAATGGGGGTTGCCGTTACCATCCTCTGAGGCTGAGAGTGTGTGACATGCCCAGGGTCACTTACTTGGTTGCAAATTGTACATACCCCAGAATGCATCACCTAGTATATTGACAGTCCTCCCCCCAACACTTTCTCATTTCCCCCCAACTATCTCATAGCTGGGAGATGGAAATCATTTTTAAAGCAGCATATAAATCTGGACTATTTTTTAAAAAATAAAGTCCAAAACACACTGCAGAAATAAATGCTAGGGAACATGGGAGCTGTAGTTTGTTGTGTTTATCAGTGACAATTTCCCTGCTAAGTACCTGCATGTCATAAGCATTTGAATTAAAATTACCATATTGAAATCAAAATTGATTTTTTAAATTTTTTATTTGGTATGAGTTGGAAGAGGGGTCGTCTTATACAGCACGTATATCCCAAACTCTACATTTTAACTGGAAAAGTTGGGGGTCGTCTTATACGCCCAGTCTTCTTATACGCCGGAAAATACGGTAACTTTTAAAATATGCTGTTTCATACGTGAACTTGAGCATCCAATTATTCCAGCACCTTTCCACTCAACACTGCTATTACTTTCTTTAGATCAAGGATGGGCAACGTTCTGGAGGTGGTTGGGCCATACTGTCTTGCCCTACTAAGGGCAGCACTTGGTGTTTCAGTACATACTTCAGAGCTCCACCTAAATACCCCAAAGGCACCAGATCATGTCTGATCTTGGAAGTTAAGCAGGGTCAGCTTCCGTCAATGAATACCAGCTGCTGTAGGCTCTATTTCAGAGGAAAGAACTGGCAAAATCACCTCTGAGTATTCTTTGCAGAAAAAGATCTTATGAAATTTAAAGGGTCACCATAGGTTGACAGGCAACTTGAAGGTACGTTAAAACAAAAACAGAGACGGGTAGCATGTTGGTAGCAATTCCCCCCTACCCTTTCCAATTTTGCTTTAAAACAAGGCAGGTGGAAAACTAAACAGTGGGGTGGAGTGGGGTGGGGTGTTTTCTGCTGCCGTGCAGCAGCAATATTGGCAATGCGGACGGGAGGTAGCACAAGAACTGGCAAGGGCAGTCCATGTGTGAACTATAGGCCTATGTATTGACTACTTTCCCTGTATACTGTGGGCCCTCCATATCTGCTGGGATTTGGTTTCAGGAGCCACCATGGACACCTAATTCTGTGGATGCTGTGGATATTAAATATAATGACATAAAAATGGTATCCCTTATATAAAATGGCAAAATCAAGGTTTCCTTTTTGGAATGTACGGTATATATATATTTGAATATTTTCAAGTCGTGGATGGTGGAATCCATGGATAAAAAAATCATGAATGCAGAGGGCCAACTGTAGTATTCAGAATATTTCCAATACTTTAAATTGTTGTAATCTGACAACAATGTTTTATGTTAGCAAGAAATCACCCTATCCAGTAAACTCCCGGGAGGTGTGAAATTTGAACCAGGGATTTACAGAGTTTGTAGCTCAGGGTTTTTAAAGAACCATTCTGATGCTGTATGGGAATAAATTTTTATTACTGCCAGTGTGCAGTGTAAATTTATTCTTTAAAGTAAACCAGGCAGCGTACAGTATAAATATAACATGAAGTACTTGTTTATGTTATTTTTTTTCCTTTGAATCTTGTCTTTAAGAAATAAAAATTTCCCAAGGACGTTTACAGAATAAAACCAACAAAGGAGTTAACAAGTTCAGTTTTGAAAATCAAATACTGTAACATCAAACAAACACGAAGAACACATCAACATACAAACTCAGTCTAAACAGTTACAGTACAACCCTACATAAAGTGAGGTTGGGATTATGAAGTGGCTGTCCACCATTTCCAAAGCTCCAGTAGCTTAGGGCAATACATCTGTGGGAAAGTAAAATTTCATTTCCCCTCATTAATTCCTAGAGTGGAGAGGAATTAATTATGCCAGCTCCATTCTGGCATACAGGGAAGCCCATCCCAGCCTTTTCTAATGAATGGAGAATTATTGAATCTACAGGATCAAAGACTATATCTGGCCTGCTCCAACTTTACCTCTGGAAAAGGGACCTACTGCCGCCCATGATACCACCTGTGGTCCAATCGCACTCCTGAAATTTCAACAGGCACAACTGGAACATAAGGGGCTGCATCTGCACAGCAGTTTGACATTGCTCTAATTGTCATGGCGCAATGCTATGGATTTATGGGATTTGTAGTTTGTTGTGGCACCAAAGCTCACTGACAGAGAAGGCTAAATAGCTCACAAAATTATAAATCCAAATTTCACAGCTTTGAGTCATGGCAATTAAAGCCGTGTCAAACTGCCTAATTTCTGCAGTGTAGATGCATCCCAAGACTGGTGCAGTCTTTGCATTTGACCTACCTCAGATGGCCCTCTGATATTAGTGCAATTCTCTATTGATCTGGATTGCTTTTAATAACCTCTGTTATTACACATCCTATATATCTTTTTTTTTTTTAAGAAAGAAGTGAAGAAATAGGTTTTATAATTTAAAAAGCAAGTGAATAAATAGTTCAATAGAACCCTGGAACTTAGAAGCAGATTTATTCTTCACTGAGCACTAAAAGGGCCAGAGAGTGTGCTTCCCTCTTTCAATCTCTCGCTTTTCTCTCTGTGAGCTACAAAATCAAGGAAGATATTTGACTACCTGCTGAGTGAGGGCAGCCTACTATAACTTTGAAATAAATATTTCTTTCTAAAAATATATCATTTCGGTATTCCCACTCAGGAACACATTTTCCTGCACAGACCTGCACAGGAACACAGGCTTGCATTTCATGTAATCAGTGGAAGGGAGAAGAGTTCCTCTTTCAACAGCCACCCACCGGGTCCATGGTGGTTTCTGCAAATTAATCAATCCTCTCCATTCAACTATCTCCATAACTGAATGAGCTAGACAATACTTCTTGTCAAAAGAAGTTGAACTACTCTTTGAGCTACCCAACATCATGCATAGTTGGAATTAAGCCCTAGAATCTATCAGAGAAAAAATAGTTGCGGGCCTAGATAATGCTCAGACCAGGAATGGGCAGTATACAAATATCAGGGGTCAAATTGATACTCCCCACAAAGCTATCAGAAGCTGCCTTATCCCCTACTACTGCTGCTGTTTCATTTATTGCAATGTAAAACCTACAGGTTTCCCCTTAAAAACAAAGTGAGTAGGGACATGACATTTTCCCTGAGAAAAAACATGTTTTTTCCTTCTGCTGCTACCACAGCTGTGGATTTTATCATACAGGGGAAATACCGTGCAGAAACAGAAACCACCCCGCCAAAGCGGATAGATTTTCAGACGACGTCACTGTTAAAAGTGTGGTTAATCCAAACATAAAGTAGTCAAAAGCTGCTTCTTTTTACTTTCGGGATGAGCGGCTTTTGATTACTTTCCATTCGGGTTAACAACATTTTTAACAGCGACATCGTCTGAAAATCTACCTGCTTTTGCGGGTTTTCTCCACCTTTTAAATCCCATTTCTGCATGGGATTTCCCCCGTATGATAAGGTCCTGTGATGGCAAATTTGAAGGTGATAGCAGTGGGGAGAAGGTGTTAAAATTAAAGGAAGGAACATCAACAATCTAAGATGCAGATGACACCACAGTACTCGTGGAAAATATCAAAGATTTGGAAAGATTTCCATACTTGGGCTCAATCATCAATCAGAGTGGAGACTGCAGCCAAGAAATCAGAAGACTTGGGACTTGAAAGGGCAGCTATGAAGGAACTAGACAAGATCCTGAAGTGTAAAAATATACCACTGAATACTAAATTTCGGATGGTCCATGCCCTCCTCTGTGTATGGTTGTGAAAGTTGGATAGTGAAGAAAGTTGATAGGAAGAAAATCAACTCATTCGTGATGTGGTGCTGAAGAAGAGTTTTGAGAATACTGTGGACCACTAAAAAGACCAATGGATGGGTCTTAGATCAGATCAGGCTCAAATTTTCCCTGGAAGCAAAGATGACTAAACTGTCATATTTTGGTCATATCATGAGAAGAAAGGACTTGCTAAAAAAGATGATAATGCTTGGTAAAGTGGAGGGCAATAAAAAAAGAGGAAGACCACATTCCAGATGGATAGATTCAATCAGAGAAGCCACAGACATGAATCTTCAAGATCTGAGCAGGGCAGCTGAGGACAGGCTGTCTCTCATTCATAGGTTTGCCATAGTTTGAAGTTGACTTGAAGGCAGTTAACAACAATAAACACTGGGAACCCAGGAAGTGCAAAAACAGCTAGGGATTACACGCTGCTCAGCTCACCCTCCAATTAGATTGTGGAAAGATGAAGACACACTGAAAGGCTGAAATACATTAGGGAATTTAGGAAGGACTGGAGAAAATCATGAGGAACAGTGTAGTATAATGGTTTGGGTGTTGGGACACTGGGAGTTCAGGGTTCAAATCCTGACTCAGCCATGGAAACCCATTGGGTGACCTTGGGCAAGTCACACTCTTTTAGCCTCAGGGGACAGCAATGGCAACCCCCCCCCCCCCCCCACCGTGAAGAAACTTGTAAGAAAATCCCATGATAGGTTCACATTAGGTCTGCTATAAGTTGAAAACAACTTGAAGACCCGCGGCAACAACAACAATGAAGATCATGGGGAGCAATCAAAAGTCCTGGCAAAGTTGGGAAGCATCAAAAGGAACAGACCAAAGGGCTGTGCAAAGGTCTCACGGAAAAGGGTCAATTTGCTTTGATGTGCCCAGAGGGGATGGCATGGAACAGGGGTGCTGGGATACAACCTACCTGCTTGGAGAAGGAATCCTCAAGCTCTGTGATGTCATTGCAGAAGCCTCCAGAAGAAGAATGCAGGGAGCTGCCATCTAGGCCAGTCCGGCAGGAGCCACCATAGGGCAGGCCACGGTCTAAGAGATGAGGCCGAGCCGTAGCCATGGTCCCTTCGTCCAGAGAGGCAGGTTTCCCTTCGAAGTAAGGGGCATTCTGAGCCTTGTCGTACTCCTCAAAGGAGTACTGCATCCGCATGTTGGAAAGGATGATGCGCCGTGACATGCGGCTCTCAGATGCCGAGCTTCGCAGGCGCTCAAACTTCTTGTTCATGCGATACTGGCGAAAGGCAGTTTGGATAGTACGAGCCGCCCGACGGCTCAGGAAATAGCCCCCATACTTCCGCTCCAACATCTCCACCTGCAATGGGTGACAAAGGATCGGTCAGGGTTGAGGATAAAGGACTCAGGCAAGAAAGTTTGAGCTAAAAGGGGGAATCTGACTGGAAATCCTGGTGTAGGTGGTTTGCGGGGGTGGAGGGGTGGGGGTAGCAAAAGAACTAACAGGATTTTAGTTGCTCTTAAGAGGCCTGAAATGGCACAGGACCCACGTGGTGTGTTCTTCTCCTGGACCCCATGAGAAAATATGAAACAGACTAAGGGCCTCGGCAGACGGCTAATAGGGCCGTCTCCGAGACCCGGAAGAGGAGGGGCAGCCGCACGCGCGGCATCCCTTCCTCTTCCTGAGGTCGCCCTGGGAGCTGCCGGCCCTCCGCACGGCCGGTGCTTCCGGGGCAACCTCCTGCCGCAGCGACCGGACACGCTGCGGCGGAAGAGTCAGGGAAAGTGCGCCCGCCGCTTTTAGGGTGCACTTTCCCTGACATCTAAAAGGAGCGCCAATTTGGAGCTCCTTTTAGGGACGCCGCAGGAGCGCCGCGGTGAGGAGGCTCCGCTCCGCCAGCGCTCCGTCCGGCGGCGTCCCGGAAGCAGTCGTCTGCTTCCCCCCAAAGTTAAGACTTTGGCCACAAGCCTACTGACTCATATAACTGCACCAGCATAAGAGATGGAAACACTGGCAGCAGTTTGGCAACAGAGGCAATCACAGAATCATAGAGTTGGAGAAGACCACAAAGGCTGTCCATTCCAACTCCCTGCCATGCAGGAACTCACAAAGCACCCCCGACAATATAATCTGTGGGTACGGTGATAGGCAGAGATGGTGGAAACCACAGCAACTGCCATCTAGGAGGCGAAGCTGCTCTGGTTCCTCTCAAGGATATAGGGAGCTATTCGTTGTTTGAGAGAGTGCTTATAAAGGACTGCTTGTATAAGTCATGTGGATTGTTTGCCCATTATGCTCAGTAATACCTATCACTAGTGTACTTTGGCAGTGGCTCTCTGGGGTCTCAGGTAGAGAAGAGACTTTCCCATCATGCTCTATCTTTTACTGGGGATGTTAGGGATTGAGCCTGGCACTTCTGCATTCAAAGCATGCTTCTCAGTGCTTGCTGTTCCCTCCCAAAATTGCACTCACCCTTCACATGCGGGTGGGCCTCCACCTGTCCTCCCCACTACCTGGTGCCCCTGCAACATCACCTATTTACCTAAGCCCCTCCCCAACTTTCATGTTTTAATTCCATTGCAAAGGACTGGGATGATGTTTCTTGCTCCATGCAGGACTCCCTCCCAGACAGATACAATTCTCTATTGTGTTACTCTAGCTTCCTCCAGAGCCCACTAAAAAACTACAAACATTTCCTAGGTCTTCAGGAACTCACTCTTTGGGCTGATATATCAATAGCATTTACATTTCTATACTGCTTATCAGTGAACTCAGCACTTTCTAAGTGGTTTACAATCTGTAAGCCAATTGCCGCCAACAAGCTGGGTACTCATTTTACTGACCTATGAAAGGATGGAAGGCTGAGTCAACCTTGGAGCCCTAGGATCGAACTCACAATCTTATGGCTGCAGTACCAGCATTTAAACACTGTGCCACCAGGGCTCCTGATCTAGGCACCTCACGAGACAGAAGTACTCTGGCCAGAAGTACAACTTAAGCCGGGTTAATATTTACATTATTACTAACATAAAAGCCCCGTTACCTTTTTATCCTGAAGGTCCGTTGAAAGCTCATAGCTGTCCGACAGGGCTTTGGAACGCTTGCTCTCCTCCTCCTCTTGCTTCCTCAGAGCCACGCTGGCAGGCTGTAGCCGAGCACGCTGGGCCCACGGAAGCCCTGGAGATGGAGTGTGACAGACAGAGGATGATGACGAGGAAGGTGCCAATTCGTAGTGCTCAACTTTGGACACTTCAGTGGCACAGAGGTATGGAGCTTGACTGCCCAGATTATCCACGATCGTGCCAGTCTCACTTCCTGGTGGGTCACCTTCCACGCTGAAGAAAAAGAAGGGAAGGGGTTAAATATAAATGTTGGGGAAGAACATTAACAAAAGAATGAAAAAACTCAACCCAGTGACCTGAACAAACTTTATTTCATCCATCTTCCCTTTGTCTCATGGTACAGACTGGCCCACTCAGCCCCCAAGGGCCAAAATCAGCTAAATGTACAAGATCCAGGACTGGATCTCACCTTCCTTAAAAACCTATAACCAAGAGTATCCTCCTGCAGTATTCAGATTAGATGCAATGCTGCTGGTGTGTATGTAGGGCATACAATTTAGACTTTCTCTACTTGTATTCCTGAACAGGCTGCTCCTCATCCTGCTTGGTTTCCTGGATAGAAAGGAATTTAGAAGTGAGAAACAACACAAAGAGTGGGACAAACTCCCCATGGAATCATATATCCAATGAAGTTCAGAGGCCATGCCTCCCACCCCAACTACTTTTATTTTTATTGTTTTAATGTCACAGGAGCCAAGTGCATATCTATAAAGTCAGTCCTCTGCATCTACAGAGTCTTTATCCACAGATTCAAGCATCCACATCTTGAAAATATTAAAAAAAATCAATTCCAAAAAGCAAACCTTGACTTTGCCATTTTATACAAGGGACACCATTTTACTAAGCCATTGTATTTTATGGGATGAGCATCCATGGAGTTTGGCATTCATGGGGACTCCTGAACCAAACCCTAGCAGATACTAAGAACTCACTGTACTGGCCTTGAGGCAGAAGAATTTTCTCCTGCTCTTTCAGGTATCTCACATGCTGTGACTGGCTCCCACTCAGCTTAATGACTGATGGAGACCCTGACATAAACTTTCCTGGGATAGGTAAGCCCCTCTCCTAAAAATACCTAATGCTACTTAGCTTCTGGATGCCGCTTCCTTCAGGTCAGACTTACCTGACCTACTCCATTCCCCCATTTTTGACCCTCAACCCTCCTGTCTGAATATCAACCTCAACAGGTGCTGCAGAATATATACTGGCCGAATAGTTCCAAGAATATATTTCTTAATATTTCCATATTAAGAGCTTTGGGTGGCTTTCTTGCACTCTTTTATGCTGTATCATGTACTAGCCAAAATGCCCACACTTAACCCATGAAGAGAAGGGCCATTTCACAAGTCATGACAGTTGTGAGGAGGCTGGGTTCATGCCAGGATTACAGCTTCAGTGACTGCAATGGGATACCCAGGAAACTATCCCAAAGGTGCCCATGATTATGTTCACACAACCAAATTTCCTTTAAATCACAATACCCTTTCCCCATCCTCTTCCTCCAAACCAGGGAAATTTGCCTGTCTCCAGAAAAACATATATTTTAGTTTGAAATGTGGAAATTCAGTATGTTTGAAAAAGCCACTTTGACAGAGGTAGGCAGATTCCCCTGAAAACTAATGTGCAATGAATGGAACGTTTATCAAGGATATCCTGGCTATTTGACAAAGCACATGGGCACAAGATTTTTGCAGAGGCAAGTAAAAAATAAATCTTGCTGCCTGGGATGTGGGCTTCTCCAGACTACAGAACAGTTGTGTTAAATATTCATTCCATTTTGAGATTGCATTTCTTGTAACAGTTGTTCCCATTCCTGCATCTACGTCTTGCCTTAAATATTTGGGGCTTGGGGCCCTTGTTTGTTCCTGGTTGTAGCAGATTTTGGTGCCACCTTCTATCTCCCCATTATTCTTTTTCCCCAGGAGTTGTGGTTAAGCTGAGACATAGATATAATTTCCCAATATCCCTATCATCCTATTGAACTCAGCATCTTCCTTTGTATGCTTCTTCTCCAGCATCCATGGCCCCCATCTTGCACTATCTATCCATGTATATTCTTTTGTGCTATACATAGTGATATAAGACTGTAAAAGTAAAAAAAGGTAAAGGTAGTCCCTTGACATTAATGTTTGTTGTAACCGATTGTAGGGGACGGTGCTCATCTCCGTTCTTAAGCCGAAGAGCCAAGGTTCTCTGGTAGTCATGTGGCCAACATGGTTGCACTGAACACTGTTACCTTCCCATCAAAGTGGTACCTATTTATCTATTTGTATTTGCATGCTTTTGAACTGCTAAGTTAGCAGAAGCTGGGACTAGGGACAGGAGCTCACCCAATCATGTGGCACTCGGACCTTGAACAGCCACCCTTCCAATCTTCCGATCATCAGAACTGGTGTCTTAACCACTAAGCCACCACATCCCCAGACTGTACCATTTTACAAAGAGAATTCTAAAAAAAAGGGGAGACCTGTTATCAGTGGAACTGTCCAAAAATATAATGGTATCAGAAACCTGTATCAGAAATTTCCAGGATTTATTTATTTATTTGTTTATTATGGATTTTAGGATGTGGGAGAACAATCCACTCTGTGGTAGATATAAAAAGTCATAACTACTATTAGTATTTCAAGAGAAAAAATTGGGACAGGAGGAATGTCATATGGCTATACACACATATCCTTATCTGTGAAACTACAACTCCTGTCAAATCCTGAGACTTTTGGTCATTATGGAGGAGCCCTGAATTGCACGGATTGCAGAGATCTGCTCACTGAATAATGATCCACACCTGACTCACAAGAAAATCTTAGTGCTATGCAAATGCTTCAACAGACAGGATAGCTGGGGAAACTGGGGCAGTGCTGGCTTGTCCACAGTTTATGCAAAGGAGTCAAGCCATCCTTTCTGCATACAGGTGCGACAAGCCAGAACAAGGTGGACTGAGCCCTATTTGCATAGGTCAGGGGTAGGCAACCTTTCCCCTTTAAGGGCCGAGGGACTTCAGTTCCCAGAAGCCTCAGCCATGTTGGCCAATACTCCCATGTTGGCCAATAGCTCCTGGGATTCTGGGAGCTGAAGTCCCTCGGCCCTTAAAGGGGAAAGGTTGCCTACCCCTGGCATAGGTCACCAAGCATGTGTTAGTTCAAAGATGCAAGTGGGAGGCATGGGCAGAGGACACTGTCAGTGAGCAAGTCCAATCCTCATGTCCTCGCCTGCTCCTCCACACAGCATTTTTGACCATTTGCACAAGGCTCATCCTTTGACTTTAGCTCTAAGAGTATCTTGTTTTGCAGGCCTAGAGAAAATTTTTACTTCCCAATGGGAAAACAAGTACAAATACATTTGGTACTGATTTTTTTGTTGCTTTAGAAACATTTTAGTTGGTTGGATTTTTTTTTTAATTACAAAATTTATACATGCACTTAAGAGCAGACATGAATCTAATGAAATAAGTCTCTAGGCCAGCATGCATCAAGACTTTTAATTAATGAAGCCCCAAATTCCCCCAAGAAGCTGCGTACTAAAACACACACACACACCTCTTAGGTTTAAGAAGGCAACCATGCCTGATCTAATAAGATGCTTAACTCTGTTCCTAAACCACTGCACAAACTGTGAGCCACCAGATAACCAGAGTCCACTAGCCAAATCTTGTGCCTTGTCAGGTGCTTAGTCAATGCTGGATTTTGTAGTCCAAGACAACTGTCAAAAAGCAGAAGGTTGCCTGAGCTCCTGCCAGGCTTCTGTATAAGGCTGGTGAATGCCAGGGTATGCGGAGAGACTGGGCTGGGATGGAGGTTTTATAGCCTTACAGTGTGAAGGAATGTCAAAGGGGGAAAACACAGGCTGAGAAAATGCTTTATGAGGATGTTTCATGATATACTAACACCAGAGGTCTGTATCAGATAACAGATTCTTATCAAAGTACCTTAATGCTGGGATGTTTGTACTCATGTTACTGTCTCTGTGGACATGTTTGCATTTAAATTTGTTCTCACTTCACTGTCTAATTCCACATCCAACCACAGGTACTCCATACAGAGCTGAGGCTCCAAGACACTACATCACACATCTGAGGAAGTGGCCTGTGAGTGTATGGAAGCTGACGCTACAATAAATCTATCAATCTTAAAGGTGCCACATGATTTTGTCACAAAGGGGAAAAGAAAACTTATTCTATGGCAAAAGCTGTAATATGATTAAATTTCACTTTCTTAAGACCGGCATCCCATTTCATTTTAGCATAACCACCCAGATATGAAATAATCAGATTGTCTAAAAATACTTCCTGTACAGCTGCAAACAATTAAAGAAATTTTCGTTGATTAAATGATGACTGAGAGGCAGTGTGGAGTAGTGATTTGAGTACTGGACTAGGACACTGGGAGACCAGGGTTTGAATCTCCACTTATGGTATGTATGTGTGTGTGTGTGTGTGTATGTATGTACACATACAGAGAGAGAGAGAGAGTCCAGTTAATTGTTAGCATCCTTCTGTCACTTCAAGTGTTTTTAATCTATTACTCCAATTGATTAATTAATTAAATTGATTCATTAATCCAATTAAATTTTGAATCAATTAAACAGAGCAGCCTCCTGGTCTTAAAACTCTTCTGGTCTTAAAACATTGATAGTTTGCAGCCAGGAATAAACCAAACTCAGGATTTCTTTAGGCTCTGCAACAGCAATTTCAAACCGTTGTACCATCAAAACCTAGAGAAATAATGTAGCCCAAGGACAAAACAGAGGTCAGTTTTCAAAGCATCAGCCGGGGAGCGGGGAGGAAGGGTTTAATATATCTTAGCAGACAAGCCAGATAGAAGGAAGTAATGAAGATCTGAGTTAGGGAACATTGACTCCACTACAGAAAAGCCCCTGAGGGTGATGTCTCCCTACATAACAGGAGCTGGAGCAGGGTTTCACTAAACAATCTTAAATGCTATGTAAAATAAGGTGGGAACTAATGTGGTGTGTAAGTGGTTTGATATTGGACTAGGGCTCCAGGAGAGCAAGGTTCAAATCCCTTGTCATCCTTGGAAAACTACTCGGTGACTGTGAGCAAGTCACACTCTCTCTCACCCTTAGAGGAAGGCAATGGCAAAATTCCTTTGTTTAAATGCTGTCAAGAAAACTCCATGAAAGGGTCCCATAAGTCAGTCATCTTGAAGGTCCATAACAATGACAGCAAGGGGTATATATAACGGCAGAGGGAGGGAGGAGATCTACCCTGACAATCAGGAAGCAAGGAACTTAAGGCTTTAAAAATCAGTACTATGGACTGGACCCAGAAAGAAACAGTCAGGGCAGATGCTTCAAAACTGCAAGGGTACTAGTGCATACCTATGAGCAAGCATGAAGTTGCCTCCTGCAGTAGCCAAAGTGTCCAAACTGCTTTTATGTCTCATCACAGTGAAAGGTTCAAAGCTCTACACAGCTTCAGCACCTTCTACTTCCTGGTGATGGTATCTGGACATCTGGTTCTGTGCCAAGACCAATGTGTTGAGTAGTATTTACCTCAGCTTGGGATAACATGGGCTCTGGTTCCTGATCAAGCTCACTGGGTGATCCTGAGAGAGACAACAACTCCTAGTATAGCAGAACATGGGTAGTGGTGGTAGTCTGTGGTAAACATGTGCCCTGAGCTCCCTGAAGGCAGAATGGAATAAAATTATAATACAATTGAAGACAACGACCAAGGAAGCAAGGGAAAATGTTCAAGGAACAATTAGACCTGTTGTTGTGCGCCTTGAGGTCATTTGGACTTATGAAAAAGAAAGATCTTGAATTAGGAGTTAGACTGTACTACATGGCTTAAAGAGCATGGTTATCACTGGAACTAACTGCGTGCAGTAGTGCTTGAACTTCTCTGGTGGAAGTTCCTACTCAGAGGAGCTTTACTTAATACTGGTATAATCACATTTGTCCTTATTGTTGATTCATCTTGCAGTGTGGGGAAAATGTCACATGTCACTTGGTTCCCAAGTGGAATAAGAGAGAGAAGGAAACAAAAGAGAATGGGGAGAGAACCAACTTTTCCCCCTTTGACAGAACAAGGGGTTGTGGCATAGCCATGGACACATCTACTGTTTTTGGAATAAAGATATTTGAGTAAAACCAGAATGATACCAGATGTTCTGTACAGAGGGTAAGCAAAGTCCAGAGAGAAAGGGTTTAGCTACTACAGGTATAATACAGGAATGTTAATAGCAGCTTCAGACATTCATATTTGTCATCCTTTGTCCTGCTGTCAGACTGTGTATCCATCTATCCCAGTACCACTGACTCAGATTAGCTGTAGCTGAAGACCTCTGCCAAAGCCCTACTTCATTTTTATGTTGTTGTTGTTGTTGTTGTTGTTGTTGTTGTTGTTGTATGTATTTGGGTTGTTTCTGACTTATGAAGACCCTAAGGTGAACCTATCATGGTATTTTCTGAAGCTGAGAATTTATCACTTGTCCAAGGTCACCTGTGGGTTTCCATGGCTGATCAAAGATTTGAATGCTGCTCTCCACTAGAGTTGTAGACCAGTGTTCAACCATTCCCCCATGCTGGCTCTGACTTACTTCCAGAAGGATTTTTAATTCAAGATGTCAGAGATGAAACCAGGACCTGTCAGCACACAAAGCAATGACTGGGTTGGAGCCCCTTCCTCTAAACCAGGGGTCGGCAACCTATGGCCTGTGGGCTGGGTGCAGCCCGCGGAGGCCTTCGGACCAGCCCCTGCCCAGTCCTGCCGCCGCCGCCATGCCGCCACCTTTCGCAACCACGCGGGGGTCCTCCGGGGCACCATTTTGGATTCCAAAATGGCGCCCGGAGTCTCACGCGACCTTTCCCATTGCGGGAAAGGTCATGCAAGACTCCAGGACTTGGAATCCAAAATAGCGCCACGGAAGACCCCCGTGGCAGCGCCGGGCCTCTCGAAGGCCCGGCACTGCCGAAGGAAGCCTCTTGGGGTGCCCCCATGGCAGCGCTGGGCCTCGCTGGGCCTCTTGAAGGCCCGGCACTGCTGAGGGAAGCCTCCTGGAGGGGCCCCGTAGCGGTGCTGGGCCTCTCAGAGGCCCGGTGCGGCAGAGGGAGCCCTCCTGGGGGGGGCTGCTGTCATCTGCATGCGCGCGCGACATAGGGGGGGCAGCCGCCATTTTGTTTTTCAAAATGGCGGTGCATACGCAGGGGGGGTTAAGCACGCACGTGTGCAAGCGTACACACCAGCCCCCAGTGCCATCCCCCCCTCCCAGCCCGTTGGCAAAAAAAGTTGCCAGCCCTGCTCTAAACAATCATCTTGGAGGCCTGCGTTGCCCCTGTTTAAGAGATTTATGGTTCTCTGGGAACCCTCCTCCACACAGTTCATTGGCATTCCCTGAAGTAGGATTTACTTCATTTAAGGAAGGCAAAACCAGGAGTCACTTTGTGGAAACCACTGTCAAAGTTTACCAAATAACCCACAGAGCTGTGTGAAGAGGTGGCTGGCTACATAGCATTAAGGACAACATTGCCACTCCTTTGGGCTGGTTCAGCCATTCTGACAACATGGTTTGGCCAAGAGGAGAGAACACCTTTCTGCCTAGCAGTCCTTTGGGCTCCAGCTTAAACCCCAATACAGCCACTAATGTCAGAGCCCCCTGTTTGGAAAAGTCACAAATCAAGTCTGCATTTCTGAACAGGACTCATGGTTCAAAGCATGCAATCAATGCCAGATTTCCAGAGCAGCAGTAATGGCCAAGACTGGCCCCAAACATTTTGTCACCTGAAATGGAACAGCACTGGAGGACTGGCGCCAGGCAGGGCTGACCCAAGATATTTTGATGCCTGACACAGAGCATAAGTCAGCTTTCCTCACTCACCCTAGTCAAAATGCATAAGACTCAAAGCCAACCAACTATTTTGGTATATGAGGCAATAAAACAACTTGTTTCAAATAATGATTGACTTGCTGCCATTCATGACAGCCCAAATCTTCTGCCTAAGCTTTTGTGTGGCTAATACATGGCTGCAGGTGAAATGTTCCCTGAATCTATGTTGAAAACCTCAGCCAAGGACCTATCCAATTTGTGTTACCAAACTAGCCAAGAATAAATGGACTGACAAAATCACCACCAATCCACTTTCATCATGCTGCTACCATTCTACTTGCAAGCAGTAAGATGCATTTCAGGGACCAACGCTCAAGGACATTCTAACAAGACAGAAGGAGGGATCGCCACAGAAATAAGGCTTTTCCTGTTTCTTCTTTACACACAGAACCCTGGCGAATGACAGCTTTACTATAATGAAGGAGAAGGGAAAAAAGAAGATGCAATACTAAAGAAAACCACACCAAGCATGCAGAAGTATCACTGCCAAAACCCCACTCTTAAGCATGCAACGAGCTGTCAAAAAGCTCACCAGCGAGACATTGTGTGTGACAATTCTGAATGTGCTGTGCAAGCACTATTATAAAAAGCTTTCCTGGATATGCAACAGACTCTAAGTGGGGTCGGGGAAGGATGGTGGAGCATTATATTGTTCACTGTAAGATAAAGGACAATGAGGATGTAATACACTGCTGCAAAACACAGGTGTAATTAACAGCACAATGTCGCTCTGGGGAAAGAAATATGCCATGGTGGTATAAGACAATTGTGCTATACACACGCAATTTCAATAAGCATGCAGAGCACATTTCCCCCCCAAAAGCATAATAATTTTGTTATGGAATGTACATGCCTTTCAAAAAATACACAAAAGAGACACACCCAAGCTCTGATAAACCCAATGGAACCAAGCCATATATCGCCACCCAAAATCACAGACAATGTCCAGTATGGTGATGACAGAGGAAAACAATTCACAGAGAATATAAAACCATACCACTGTGGAAATCAGAAGGAAAGTACAATGTGCTACCATGCTGTCAGCCATCAGAGCTTCCTTTTTGACACCACACCGACTCTCAAACGCCGCTTAGCTTGGAGGATATTGCCGAGAAGTCAAGGAACAAAAAGCAGCAAAGGCTAGTTTTAATCTTTCCCTTCTTGTTAAGCTATCTTTCATCAGCTGAAACAGCAGCTTTGAGCTCAGGTATTCCAGGCTGATGCAAGTTCAAATCCCAGCAGGACCAATTTCTGCTTTTTCTTGGTCACTGCTAGAGAAAGGAAGACACTTTTTTGTCACCTGCAGTTGCAGCCAGTGTGGCCAGTCTCAGCACACCTTCACCTCCAATCATCTAGACCCGTCTAAGCTGCATTCCATCAGATTTCTGGGCAGAATCCCAGTTTAAGGGATTTCCATTCTCCAGTCCTTTAAATACCCTTCCTTCTTTCCCCCCCCCCCCCCACACTGCCACCCTCAAAGGTTTCATCCAGAAAACAGAATGTTCCTTTTATTTCCTGTCTCCAAATGTTACGGGGCTGAGAGACAGCAGCTGCTGCAGCCCACCCCAGAGGCGGCTGCATCTCATAGAGAGTTGAAATTCCATATGGCGGCGTTCCAGGCATGAGAAGTTCCATCAGATGAAATGCTTGGGGCCATGTGTCAGGTTGGGTTCCTTGTTTGATTGCAAAGAGACGTGTGCATGTGTATATGTTTGTATGCGTACACTCACACACTCCAAGATTTTTCAAACTCCACACCTGTTAGAAGTAGGATAGCATAATGGACTATTCTATAAACTCTTGACAAGCCTGTCTTCTCAAAATATGCAAGTCTCTCTCAGGACCTTTCTAGACAACAATAAAGTCTCTCCTCTATTTTATTATGCCAACCTAACTCAAGATCTAGATTTGATGCTGCATAGCATATCCATACTTGAAGAAGTAACATTTTTATTACTCCCAGAACTTACTAATGGGGCTCTAGAAGTTGCTGTCCAGAAAAATAACTTGTATAAGCCAGGGGTCCCCACACTTTTTGAGCCGGGGGCCGGTTTGCTGGCCCCCAGATTGTCGGAGGGCTGGAGGCGTGCGCACGCGCATGCGCACTACTCGGGTGCCATTTTGTGTTCCAAAATGGTGCCCGGAGTTGTGCGCATGCGCCTGGCATTGCGCACGCATGTGCATGACTCCGGGTGCCATTTTGGAACACAAAATGGTGTCTGAGAAGTGTGCATGCGTGCACGATGCCGCACGCCGTTTTGTGTTCCAAAATGGCGCCTCGCACCGCACGGCGGCGGCGGTGATGGCAGGACTGGCTGCGGGCCGGTTCAAAGGCCTCGACGGGCCGGGTTCGGGCCGCAGGCTGTAGTTTGGGGACCCCTGGTATAAGCTATGACACATAGTGCATTCAATTAAGGGATGGGGAACACAATAGGCAGGCTATATGTTTGTTATTGCAATGATATTGATAACAGAAACTAGGAGGAAGAAGAAGGGCAAGAGGAAAAGGAAGGAGAAATATTGTACCCCTTTTCTACTGCAGACTAGAGTACAAATCAATGGATTACAAGATAAGAGATTCTATCTAAACATTATGAAAAATTCTTTACTGTAAAAGCAGTTTGACTGTGAAACAGATTGTTTTGAAGGGTGGTGGACTCTCCTTTGGAGGTCTTTAAACAGATGTTGGATGGACATCTCTCAAGAATGCTTTAGTTATATATACAGGGAGCCCTGGTGGCACTGTGGTTAAATGTCTGTACTACGGCCACAAGGTTGTGAGTTTGATCCCTGGGGCTTCAAGGTCCACTCAGCCTTGCATCCTTTCATACGTCGCTAAAATGAGTACCCATATTGTTGAGGGCAATTGGCTTACAGATTGTAAACCACTTAGAGAATGCTTAGTTCACTGATAAGTAGTATAGAAATGTACTTGCTATTCTGATTGCTAGTTTTACATGGTGAAGGTTTGGATCAGATGGCCCCTATGGTCACTTCCAACTCTAGGATTCTAGGATTGTACTATCAGGGAAGGAAATAGTCTTTCTGTTGTTCTCTTTTCTAGCTGGGTGTCTTAGCAAACATGCATCAAGACAATATTCAAGAAATAAGAAGCAACACTCAAAACAAACATACTCAAATCACTATAGATACATTTTGATGCACCTGGTAGGCAGAAAAATGAATATCACATTTTCCCAGCAGTAAAAGTACTGGGGTTTGCAGGCTAGGGAAATGTGATTGGCCTGCCACAGACTCCTGGCCCATAGATATCTAGATTTCATGCAATAACTGTGCACTTAACTGTTTCAAAAGCATCTCCAGGGAAAAGCTTTCACTCTCCAGGAGACTGAGAGTGGTGGAAACAAAGTGGTATATGAAAAACAGACACTCACAAAGATGACCTTCTGTTTCCTACTGTGAAAGAAAACACAACTACTGAAAAAAAGGGGAGAAAAGGGACAAAATAACGTTGTCTAATCTATACGTATCTATGCCAACACAATTCTCTCCCCCCCCCCCACAAATGTATACATGTCAATAAAATACAATGCGTGGGAGAGAAAGATTTCTTTAGCATACATATTTTTTTGTTTCCCAGTTTCCGTCTGAGCGAAGATAATTTGTTTATTTTATAAAAATAAAAAATTCTGTTCAGAAATACTAAAGCAACATAAAAGATCAGTAAAATGTTGACACTACTGCATGATTAGGAGCAAAAAAGATAAAAATTTGTAAAAGATGAAAGGAATAAATAGCAAGGCTGCAATGTTTATTAGACTATTGGTTATAAAGGTGTCTATAATTAGAATTATTTCTCTTATCGGGATGCTTATGAAAATAGGAGATGGAAAGATAATCATATTAAAAGAAGCATTTCCCTTTCCTCATATATAGGAGGAATTGTCTGTCCTATTACACCTATTATAACAACATACAGACTCATACAGACAACATACAGATTCTACAACAAAGGAGGGTCATTGCTTGGTTCAGAAAAAAATGTTTTCATTCATACACAACTGTATGCAACTGTAATTGGTAAATTAATCAACTGATCAATTAAATTCAAAGATATAACTGTGGTAAATCTGGAAAACAAGTATGCAAAGGGATCTTGTAGCACCCTGGTAAAAAGGTAAAGGTATTCCCCACTGTCAAGGTTGTCAAGTCGTGTCTGACCGTAGGGGGTGGTGCTCATCTGTTACTAAGCTGAAGAGCCAGCGTTGTCAGAGACTACTCTATAATCCTGTGGCCAGCATGACTGCACAGAACGCTGTTTACCTTCCCACCAAAGTGGTACCTATTTATCTACTTGCATCTGCATGCTTTCAAACTACTAGGTTGGCAGAAGCTGGGACTAGGGACAGGAGCTTACCCCATCATGCAGCACCTGGGCCTCGAACTGCCAACCTGCTGATCTTGCAATCAACAAAGTCAGTGTCTTAACCACTTGAGCCACTGCATCCCATTTAATTGATCAGTATTTTTATTTAAAAATATTTTATTTAAAAACATTGATCAGTATTTTATTTAAAGCATAAACATTTAATTGATCAGTATGCAAAGGGATCTTGTAGCACCCTGGAGACTAACTGAAAGAAAGAAGCTGGTGGCATGAGCTTTCGTTGCATCTGAAATAGATTCACGTATACGAAAATTCTGGCTACCAGCTTCTTTCTTTCAGTTAGTCTCAAAGGTGCTACAAGATCCCTTTGCATACTGATCAAGTAAATGTTTATGCTTAACCACACATATTTGTATGCTTGGAGACTGAAATATCTTTAAATTGAGGTGGCAGGCTTCACACAAGGAAAGAACACCATGGAAATGACTTTTGGAGAGGAAATCACATAAATGGCATCTATTACACTTTATGAATACAAAAATATGTAACTGTTGTGTGTGTATGTGCCTTCCAAGTCATCTGGCAATTTATGGCACCCTCATGGGTTTCACAAAGTTTTCTATGAAATACTCAGAGTTGATTTTGCCATTTCCTTCCTCTGAAATATAGTCTAAAGCACGTGGTATCCATTGACAGTCTCCCATCCAAATATTAATCAGGGCTGATCCTTCCAAGATTAGACAGGATCTATTGTCTATCTATTTTTCCTATCAGGAAACTATCACCAAACAACAACTTTCTGCCAGGCATACATCAGGTTGCAATCTACAGTGTATGCAAATTGATCATATAATATGAAATACACTAGATTCACACATGTATGGACATTTGCTCCGTATGAAGCAACCTGATGAAAATTCTGGCACAGATGTGTTCACAGATGTGTGCACACATGTACACCTGCATACACCCACTATGTTCTTCTTATAATCATTTAGTGCAGGTACTAAAATAAGGATGAGGCTGGTAGGGGGAGTCTCTTAAACTGGTGCCTTAAACTATTTTTCATTGTCAATCAGTCCTAAATATTTCATTACGGCAAGTATGCCACTGTGTGGCTCTGTATAGGCCCTCCAGGTACATATGGCACTTCCTGACATTTTCTGTTATTTAGTAACAACAGTAACAATAGCAGACATTTGCTATTGCTGCATCATTTGTTAGCTAGGGCAGGTGTGGAGTTGGCTTCCAACTGTAGCCCTGTAGCAGTGAGGGCAAACCTAGTGATAAGACGTATTTTCCCTTTGGCTTTGCTCAGGAACTTCAGGTGTCTCAAAACAGTCACCAGGATCAAAAACTACTTTGTCTAATGGGTACAATGAATGAGGAAGACTGGTTCAAATTCTCTGTTATCCAATGTATTCTTTTCTAATAAATATTTGCTAACCATGGACAAATTTGACATGTCTTTGCTCTCCTTGTAATGTTAGGGCAGGGGTAGGCAACCTAAGGCCCGGGGGCCAGATGCGGCCCCCTGAGGCCTTCGGACCAGCCCCAGGCCAGTCCTGCCGCTGCTGGCGCTGCCGATGATGATATTGATTATTGTTGTTATTACTTGTTCTTGGGGTTTTCTTGGCAAAATCTCCACAGGGGTTTTGCCATGGCTTTTCTGGAGAGTGTGCATGCATATTTTTTAATTTTTTAAAAAATGATTTATTTATTTATTTATTTATTTATTTTTGGTGCTTCGGCCCCCCAATTGTCTGAGGGACAGCAACCCGGCCCCCGGCTCAAAAAGGTTGCCTACCCCTGTGTTAAGGCTTCAAAAATGCAATCTGACAAATGCCTACTGAGAAGTCCCACTCCTTTCAATGAAGCTTACTACCAGGTAGATTGTCTTGTAAGCACTCTGAGAGCCTTTGTAGCTGATGAGCGATGTATAAATACAGTGAGTCCTTGTTATCTGCTGGGGTTTGGTTCCAGGACCCCTGTGGATAACAAAATCTGTGGATGCTCAAGTTCCATTAAATACAATTGGGTAGTAAAATGATGTCTCTTATATAAAATAGAAAATCAAGGTTTACTATTTGGTATTTATACTTTTTTGATTATTTTCAAGTCGTGGCTGCTTCAATCCATGGATAAAAATCCATGGATAAGTAGGGCTGACTAAACAAATAAATAAATAATAAAATAAATACTCTTCTCCAAAACCCAGTCATCTCAGGTTGGTCAGGGTGGAGAGGACATTCTTATTAGGCTTTTCAGCTCAGCAGATAGATTAGATAGATAGATAGATAGATAGAGACAGAGATTTTTTTAAAAAAATCTCCTGCTGTTAAAACCAATGGAGGGGAGGGGGTTTGGCTATGTCAGCTTCAAGACTGGCATTTTGGGGGAACTCAATAAGGAGGTGTCACTCTCTCTCTGAACCGATGTGTGCCAGCAATTCCAAAGCCACTTCTACCCAGGAAACATCCAGGCTTGGGATAATGGTAGCTTGTGGCTTCCACTCTAGGTTTTGGATTGAACTTTAAAGAAGTTACCAAAATTGTTGAAGTCTATCTGCACAACAAGTTCTGCATCTTGGACATCTCCTTTAAACTCCAGACTCAAGCTATTGTGGATGCAATGCCCACATAGACATGGGTGCCACCAGCCACTACTGGCTTGTGGCCTACCAACAGTCAAAATAGCACCAGTAGAAAGCTTGGTGGGCATACTGGGAATCACCAATGGCTCACTTCCAGCATAAGGATTGTGTTATAAATTATTATGTATAAATATATGTGCCTTCAAGTCTCCTGTCGACTTATGGTGACCCCATGAATTTCATAGAGTTTTCTAGGCAAGGAATAGTCAGAGGTGGTTTTGCTACTTTTCTCCTCTGAAATATAGCCTAACCTAGTCTTTCTTGGCTGTCTCCCACCCAAGTAGGAACCATACCTGACCTGCTTAGCTTCCACAATCAAACAGGATCTGGTATCACCAACACCACCATTATTATTATTACTACTATTGGTCATTATGTGTCCAATATTTGACAGGTCAATTAACCAAATCCTTTTTTCACAAAAAAGGAGGAAGGAAGAAGGCATCTAGCAGCAAGTTAAGACAGATTTGTTTTAGCATGAGGTTTTGTGAGTTTCAGTCAACTTCCTCAGATAAACTGACAATTTAAGCACAATTACATAGTTGTGGGGATGGGGTCAAGGTGTAATGGGATACAGAAAGCTTTAAAGTGTGACTCCAGTCATAAACTTTCAAAGAACTGGGTAAAATGATACAGGTCTGTGAAGTACTGTATCTGGCCTGTTAGGCTTGAGGTGTCAAAGAAATATATTCTACTTACCTGAAAGTCAGTTCCCTTTTCATTTTGTTACATATAAAGTATGTGATGAAAACCCATACTTTAATATACGTAATGTGCCAATAAACCATTATCTCTGTTCATACCTCTGCTGACAGATTGAAGTTCTAAGCTCTCAATCACCAAACTCTAGTTTTTGACTACCTTTTTGGTACCTAGGGTCTCTTTTACACCACATTGTAGCACTCTGATACCATTTTAATTGCCAAAGCTGCATCCTACAGAATCTTGGAATTTATAGACTGTTACATCACTAGAGCTCTCTGGCAGAAAAGCCTATGTGCTTCACAGAACTACAGATCACAGAGTTCCAGAGGATGGAGCCATGGCAGTTCAATTGGGGTCAATGTGGTAAAAAGTATAGTGTGGAAGATACTTCTCAGTGCTGTAAACAGGTCAGATAAAAAGAGATAAGACTTTTCTCCCCACCTTTCTCTGAAAGCAATGAAAAGGACTGTGATTAAAAATAATAATCAAATTCTACACCAAATTTACCCAAATTCTGAGACACCAAAAATTGTGTTCTACAACCCAGAAAAATTATGCAAGTTAAACCAGAGAAGGGGGCAAGGAGATTAGTAAGCAGAGCAGGGAAGTTGAGCGTCACAAACAGCATTTACTAGTTACAAATAGCATTTATGTATGTTCTTTTTTACAACAGTAGGTGGTCATACTTCAAAAAAGAACATAATGACAGGGGACAAAATTATTCTCCTTGTGTAACAATGTTTTCTAGTTATTTTAAAAAGTTACATTAAAAAGGACTTTTTATGACAGGACTTTTCCAGGTTTTATACCACTCAAGCAATAAAAAATATCAGAAATGCAACAATTCCAGCAACAACAAAAATTCACCAAACAAAGATACCTTTAGTGGGCCAACCAAAATGCTTCACTTCAAAAGCTTGCAACATCTATACTGTGCATTTTAGTTGGCCCACTAAAGGTATCACTGTTTGGTGTTGTTACTGGATTTGCTGTATGGCCAACACGGCTACCCCTGGATGTTTTTTTTAAAGAAATGTAACAAGTTACTTTTTAAACATTGCAATGAGGAACAACAGATAATTTTTGAAACACCATAATGAGTAATGGGAAAAATTACGTTTAAAAAGTACCTTCCAAGCACTATATGCAGGGCACTGATGCTTCACACACACACACACATGTCATGGAAAATTTTATTCAACCACTCCTGTGGCTTCAGAGATTTCAGGTGGCATTACCAAAACACTTTAACAATATATTCAGAAACACAAGAACTAGAAGACCTTCCCCTCCTCTCCTGTCTTTCACAAAAGCTGGGATACTTAGGAAGCCACATCCAATACCACATTCTGCATACTCTCCCCATCAATTCTGCTAAATCTTGGCATCCATGAATGACTACAAGACCTTTGCATTTTGTCGCTGAAGTAGAAGACCCAGTTGTGCCACAGCCACATGGGAAGCCTGTGGACTGGCAAGACTGGCCGCATAGACAGGCAAACTTTTCAGCACACTGACTGCAAAATTGAGAGGTTAATCTTACTCATCTCACTACATGGCCAGAAACATACTCTCTCCCTACATCAGGGGAAGGTACCACAGGGCCTGTTGGCCAGATGTAACCCACTGGATGACCTTGGGCAAGTCATATGCTCTCAGCCTCAGGGGAGGACAATGGCAAAGCTCCTCTGAACAAATCTTGCCAAGAAAACCACATGATAGGGTTACCCTAGGGCCGCCATAAGTTGGAAATTACTTGAATGCACACAAGAACAACAAAATGTCCAGACAGGGGTGTCACTAAAGGTGTGCAGGGGCTGTGGGCTGCACCAGGTGACACCCTAAATGGAGGTGATACCACTGCTTCCCAAATGTCTGCCTTTGGGCAGATAATGGGCTGTGGTGTTCACTCACATCCCTTTAAAATTCTGGAGCTCCGTGAAAAAGAAGGTGTGAATGGGACGAGTCTCAGTAGGTGAACTAAGGAAAGGCCTCAAATTTTTAAAAAATGTTTTACACTTTTAAAATGTTCTTTGAAACCATCACATCTTATCAAAATTTCATTTTAATCACATGAAACTATGTAAATGTAAATACATTTACATGATATTAATTGATATTGTAATTTAAAAGTATAATTTTAATTTTGCTAGTTGTTTATTTACAGCTATTGCCATTACATTCAGTGATATATGGGAATTATGATTTATGAGCAACATCAGTACAAAACATTATTATGAAAGATTCTGTATGGTGTAGTATGGGAGGAGGTCAGTGAAGGGGTGACACCATGAGTTAGCACACTGGGTGATGCAAACCCTAGTGACACCACTGTTTCCAGGCCTTTTTGGTGGCACTTGTCAGGTTTCCTTGTGGAATTTGTTGCAAGAAAAAAAAAGCTTTTTAAAAATACAAATATGCACAGAGCAGGCTTGTTTTTAAGGGGAACTGGATTTCCTGGAGGTGTCTGGGAGCAAGCACAGAATTATCCTTAAAAACAGGATTGACCCTCCTCCTCCACTCCATGTCTAGTTTATATGTTTCTTTTTTAAAGAAGGGGTTTTGTCACTGCCATCACAGAGGCAGGAAATTCAGCAAGAAAAGTTGCCTTGTCTATGCCATATAAGACTGCAGCCACTCAACTGTGGAAAGTTGACAATGAAATGGGTTGTCCACTAAAATGTGGCCATGGACCATTTGTAGTCACCTTGCAACAAGCGACCCTTTCACATGCCTTTATCTGAGATTAAAGATGCAGCTGTTCCAGATTAACTAATGCAGGACAAAAGCTTGTGATCTTGTGTGAGTTTTAGAAATTCCAGTCTTTACCCACATCCCTTTCTCCTGTACAACCCAGTTGTGATCACTTCATCTAGCTATAATGCCTTCCTCACGTGCCTCATACGTTTGGGAATTCAAGAAAGGGAAAAATATGCTCACATAGTGAAGACTGGTATTGTGTGAAAGGGAACCAGGCCTACAGTTCCCAGCCTACAGAGAGAGGGGAGTGATGGTGGTTGAAGTTCTTCACACAGGCCCCAGAGATTTCTGGCAAAAGCTGCAAGGAAGCCTCAGAGCAGGGGTTGGCAACCTATGGCCCGTGGGCCGGTTCCGGCCCGTGGACCGCCGCTTACCGACTGCCGCCGCCACCACCGCGCACCCCGCCGCTGGGGTGGAGAATGTTGGTGATCCTTGGTTTGGGGCACATTGTTTCTTGGCAAGGTGGGTGTTACCCAGTGTGTGTGTGTGTGTGTGGTAATTTAGGACACAGGGGGTGCCAGCCAAAAAGGACCACAAGGCAACATTTCTACAGCAGGGAGGAGGAAAAGGAAGCGCACCCCACTGCCGAAGTACTGCGCATGCGCAAATGAGTTGCGGCCGCCATTTTGTTTCCCAAAATGGCGGTCGCGGCGTTTGTGGAGGCAGCGGCGGTGGTCGCAGCATGCGTGGCAGCGGCGCGTATGACGGCGGGGTGCACGCGCACGTGTGAGCGTACACGCCACCATTCCCCCCCCCCGGCCCACCGGAAGGGACCGCCAGAAGGAACCAGCCCCAGGTAAAAAAAGGTTGCCAACCCCTGCCTCAGAGGAATGGGCACCTGGGAAAGGATAGCCTATATGGCTCTAAGAAAGTGGCCCTGCCATCTTCCTCCACGCCCTTTTTAGTTCTGGTGAAAGCGAGTTGTTGTTTTGTGCCTTCAAATGTAGTGACTCTATCCTAGAATTTTCTTGGCAAGATTTATTTGGGGATGGAATTTGCCATTGCCCCCAAGACTGAAAGAGTGTATCTTGCCTAAAGTCACCCAGTGGGTTTCCATGGCTGAGCAAAGAGTCAAACCAGGTTTCCCCGAGTCCTAATCCAGCACTTAAAGCAGTATGCCATTTTGCCTCTGCAGGGAAGGCAAGATATAAAGTTAATAGCAGCTTCATTTATATCAGGGGTAGGCAACCTGTCCCCTTTAAGGGCCGAGGGACTTCAGCTCCCAGAATCCCAGGAGCTATTGGCCAACATGGGACTATTGGCCAACATGGCTGAGGCTTCTGGGAGTTGAAGTCCCTCGGCCCTTAAAGGGGAAAGGTTGCCTACCCCTGATTTATATGCTGCTTCATACCACGCTATGCAGTCTCTAAGCAGTTTACAACTGTAAGCTAATTGCTCCCAACAAGCTGGGTACCCATTTTAGCGACCTCGGAAGGATGCAAGCTTGAGTCGAGCTTGAGCCCTGGCTAGTACTGAACTCACAGCCTTGTGGTTTGTGAGTGAGTGGCTGCAGTACAGGCATTTAACCACTGCACCACCAGTAACCGTAATGATAATAAAAATAATGATAACAACCAATACCATCACCACCTCATGCTCTCCAAATGGATCAGGGTACACTCTCCCACTCTCTCTACCAGCATTGCCAGAGGCCATGTGTATCTGCCTGAACACCATAGGGATGGGTAGACAGAAGTTTCCAACTGCCTAGAAAACCAACATAGGACTTTATTACATGGGGGAAATCCTGTAGAGAAACAGGAGCAGCTTTTGACTACTTTCCATTCTGGTTAACAACAGTTTAACAGTGATGGGTGTGAAAATCAACCTGCTTTGGCGGGTTTTCCCCAGCTTTTAAATCCTGTTTCTGCATGGGATTTTCCCCCATGTGATAAGGTCCATAGGGTGACAGTGAGAGATTTTTCCATCTGGAACAGTTCAAGTAAACTGAGATTATGAATGGAAAAAAAGGACTTTGGGGTACTTGGGTAGGGGATTCCCTGGTGAATACTTCAGAGGGTATCTGGCAGGGAAACTAAAGTTTCTTGGCAAGGCCTCTACTGAGTGAGGGAGATCCCAAGAGGGGCAGCTGGGGAAACATGTCTGGGATCACGAACACAAAAGCACTACAGACCAGTAAATGGCCATCTGTAAAAAAGAGAATGAGATCAGGGTCAATTCAGTGGCTGTCTTTTGAGAAATCTGAGAACATGAGAAGACAACCTGTAAATTGGATTTGCTTGTTGTCTACAGAGGAGGTGGTAAGAACAACTATCTGGGTATCTGTGTGTGTGTGTGTGTGTGTGGGGTCCCCCAAACAAAGAAAAGTGGATGGGATGACCAAATTCAGCAGCAGCCATCTATTTGAGCACCTTGGGTAAAGGCAAGAGCATTTGGGGCAGTCTTCACTTTCATGGGATGAAGGAGATCCTACTGAATGAATGAATGGTGGGAGTGTAGTGTGTGTGTGTGTGTGTGAGAGAGAGAGAGAGAGAGACAGACAGACAGACAGACAGAGAGAAACATTATTTCTGAACAAAGGCAAGAATGGCGACCTGGGATGGAGCCTTTCTCTCTTGGCTTAGGATGGAGAATGTTGGTGGTCCTTGGTTTGGGGCACATTGTTTCTTGGCAAGGTGGGTGTTACCCAGTGTGTGTGTGTGTGTGTGTGTGGTAATTTAGGACACAAGGGGTGCCAGCCAAAAAGGACCACAAGGCAACATTTCTACAGCAGGGAGGAGGAAAAGGAAGCCTACTGTGAAGAGTGATGATCTGTTTATACTGCTGATCTGTATGTGTGAGCTGCGAAGGGGAACCCCAAAGGAGGACAAGGCACTGTCAGATGTAGGACATTTGAGGAAAATGTAGTAGGGGAAGTGATTCCCTCCTAGGGTAACCAGATGCCCTAACCCCAAAGGAGGACAAAGGACTGTGAGATGTAGGACATTCAAGGAAAATGTAGTAGGGCATGACCAAATAAAAGAAAGAGGGAGGAAACAGCAACTATCTAGGTGTCTGTATGTGAGGAGGGTTCCCCAAACAGAAGATGCAAAGAAGAGTGGAGCTTCCCCACATTCAGTGGCAGCATCTGTCTGAGCATCTCCCTTTGTAGGGAGCTAACCCAAACTCAAAACACTCATGGAAATGTAAATCCATGCTTCTTAGCCATACTTGAAATGGAGGACCTTTGGGGATTCCTCCAGGACAGAAGGTAGAAATGGAGGATGTGTCCTGGAAAAGGAAGATGCTTGGTCCCCCTCTTCCCTCCTGAGTGGGGATATTTCCTGTAAGAAAGAGCAACCCACACTGGGCACAGAGGAGGAGGAGGAGGAGGGGGGGGAGAGAAAGAGACCCCTGGAAGGGCAAGGAAGAAGAGATGCAGGGTTTTTCTTGGCAAGGGCTGGGCTCCTAAGAGAGGAGGGAAAAGGGGGGGGGGATGTGAGGTGTGCACTCACCAGTGCAGGAGCTTGGGAGGCAGCTGCCCCGGGCGGCGCTGGGATGAGCATTGCAGGCACCACATGGCTGGTTTGGGTTTGGGGGGCTCTCTTCCCAGCCCGGGACCCCCACGGCCACCAGGGCCAGGGATTGGGGGGTCCCGGTTCCTGGCTGGCTCTCAGCCCCAACAGAAGCTCCTCTCAGCCCCCAAGATGCCCAGGCGCCGGCGCAGCATCTCCATCCATCCCTCCTTCCCTCCCTCCTTACAAAGCAAAGCAAAGCAAAGCAAAGCAAAGCAAAGGAGGAGCCCAGCATGGACCGCCTTCCTCAGCCCTTCCCTCCACCCACGTCCTCCTTTTCAAAGACAGGTCCTCCATTCCCACTTTTCTGTCTCTCCAACAGGAATTTCCTCTTTTTGGAGCATGCATTGATATTTCTGTGAGCTTTTTCCTTGGGTCATGTCCTACTCCATCTTCCATGGATGTCCTCCGTTTTCCTTGAACGTCCTACATCTGGTGTTGTCTTGTCCTCCTTTGCGGTTCAGACATCTGGTCACCATCTTTGTGGGGATACCAGACATTCTCCTTTTTTTTTTCCCTTCCAGGACCTGTCCTACATTTCAGCCTTCTCTCCAGGAGGGATTTCCATGCAGGAATTTACATTTCTATTTTGTGTGTTTTTAGCTTTTGTTTGGTCATGTCCTACTACATCCTTCTTGGAGGTCCTACATCTGGCAGTGCCTTCTCCTTTGCAATTAGGGACGCCTGGTCACTCTGTCTGTGGGGCTACCAGGCATCCTCCTTTCCCCCAGGACCTGTCCTACATTTCACTCTTCTGTCCAGGAGGGATTCCAAAACGTCCTCCATTTGGAGCATGGCCCAGAATCATGGATTTACATTTCTAGGAGTGTTCTGAACTTTTTCTTTGGTCATGCCTTTCATTAATCTTGAAAGTCCTACATCTGGTCACCCTGTCCTCCTTTGTGGTTAGGACATCTGGTCACCCTGTCCCCCACCCCACCAGAGATCCAGTCCCCCAATTCCCATTTTGACTCTTGGTAGCCCCACAAACAGGGTGACCAGAGGTTCTAACTGCAAAGGAAGACAAGGCACCACCGGGTGTAGGACATTCAAGAAAAATGGAGGATATTTTAGGAAAATGTAGTGGGACATGACCAAATAAAAACTCTCAACACTCGTAGAAATGTAAATTCATGCTTCCTAATTCCTGCTCAAAATGGAGGACGTTTTTGGAATTCCTCCTGGACAGAAGTTGGAAATGGAGGGCAGATCCTTGAAATGGAGGACCTCTGGTCACCATGTGTGTGTAGAATGACCAGATGTCCTAACTGCAAAGGAAGAGTAGGCACCACCAGATGTAAGATTTCCAAGAAGAATGTAGTAGGACATGACCAAATAAAAGCTAAAATCACTCATAGAAATGTAGATTTCTGCTAGGAAATTCCTCCTGCACAGTAGGGTGAAATGGAGGAGATTTAGTGGAAAAGGAGGACATCTGGTCACCCTGCCCACAAAGCGTTTGTCTACCCTCTGTCCTCACCTTGAGTCTCAGGGACCGGTTTGAAGCCCACCAATTTTGAGTGGGAAGAGACAGGAAAAGGGGTTGTTGTTGTTGTGTGCCTCCAAGGAGTTTATCACACAGAGGAAAACAGGTAGTTTAAATGGTGATTAACCTATCAAAATTGCACAACTGAGATTAAAACGCAATTAAAACATGATTAACATTTTCACACACAAGAGCCATTATCCCGGAAATAAGTGGCTCAAGTGCTTAAGATGCTGACTGTTGATTGCAAGATGGGCAGGTTGGCAGTTTGATGCTCGGGTGCTGCATGATGGAGTGAGCGCCCATCACTAGTCCCAGCTTCTGCCAACTAAGCAGTTCAAAAGCATGCAAATGCAAGTAGATAAATAGGTACCACTTCGGTGGGATGGTAAACAGCGTTCGGTGCAGTCTTGCTGACCACAGGATCACAGAGTAGTCTCTGACAATGCTGGCTCTTCAGCTTAGTAACGGAGATGAGCACCACCTCTACGATCAGACACGACTTGACAACCTTTTCAACAGGGAATACCTTTACCTTTTAACCAGCCAATAAACAGCAAAAAATCCTGTGAATGATTTGTTGCTGTTTATTGCCTGGTTATTCACAGGATAATGGCACTTTAATCGCTTTTCATGGTGTTGTTGTGTGAAAACCATTAGCACAATTGCGGCATTATCACAGGATATTCCCGGGATAATCGCACTTTGAACGCGACATCGTGTGAAAATGTTAATCATAAAAGTGTGATTTCAATGGGTTAATCACCATTTATACTTCCAATTGTCCCCATGTGATAAACTCCCAAGTTGTTTCTAATTTATGGTGACCCTAAGGCAAATCTATCTCATATTAGGGAGTTTATTACATGAGGACGATTGGAAGTACAAATGGTGTTAAACCCATCAAAACTGTGTATTTGCAATTAACATTTTCACATGACGTTGTGTTCAAAGTGCAATTATCCCAGGAATATCCCATGATAATCATGCAACAGTTTTCATACGACATCGCGATGAAAATGATTAAAGTGCCATTATCCCATCAATAAACAGCAATAAATCATTCACAGGACTTTCCCATAAATAATTTTTTGCTGTTTATTGCTTGGTTACTCCCTGGTTATTCCTGTAATATTGCTCTTGTGTGTGAAAATGTTAATCGCATTTTAATCACGTTTTAATCTCAACTGCACGATTTTGATGGGTTAATCACTATTTAAACTACCAATTCCCCCCCCCCCATGTGATAAACTCCATAGGGTTTTCCTGGCAAGATTTATTCAGAGGCCTTCTTGCCTTCTGAGGCTGAGAGGGTATGACTCGTCCAAGGTCACCCAGTGGGTTTCCATGGCAGAGACAGGATTTGAACCTTGGTCTCTAGAGTTGTAGTCCAACACTCAAAGCACTACACCATTCTAGGGGAGAGAAAAGGTAATCTGTGCAACCCAATTGTGTTTCCTGGGTTCTGGGAGGTCAACAGGGGGACATTGGCAGCTCTTGGCGCAAAAGAATGGCTGGAAGTGGTTAGGATCCCAAAGAGGGACATGATTCCTGGGTTTTCCCCCATCGCTCCTTCCTGTTCTTGAAAGGGACTCATGGATCCTGGCTGGGGATTTTTGTGCTCTTGATTTCCTTCACGTTCACTCCAGAGTAAATGTCTAAGGATGAATGAAGGAATGCTGGGGCTCAAACACTTTCCCAGATTGCCAGCAGCTGCCAAGACTGGCTTACTCAGTGGTCAGAGTTTTACGTCCACCCTGGCATAATTGCTTTGCGCATATCTGGAGTAGATCAGAAACATCCACAAATACTTCTACTCTCATTGGGGTGTATCCATATTTGCAGAATTTAAGCAGTTTGACACCACGTTAACTGCCATGACTCTTTCCTACAAAATTCTGTTGGAGTCTGGTGAGTTATTCAGCCTGGTCAGTTAGAGAGCGCTAGTATCTCACCGAACTATAAATCCCAGGATTCTGAAGTATCATAGCAGTGAAAAGTGGTGTCAAACTGCTTTAATTCTGCAATGTGGATATACCCCTAGTGGAAGAGTCTGATCTAATGGTTAAAACAAGAGTAGGCAAAGTATGGCCTCTGAGCTGCAGGTGATTCTTAAGAACCCCAAATGTCACCCTTGAAGCCCCTCCAAAATTTTCTAAAAGGTAGAACGTGTTCATACACTCTGTTCTGAGACTTAACTCCTGGTAAAACGCTATGAAATTCATGGGGTCATCATAAGTTGACAGGTGACTTGAAAGCACACACATACATACATACATACACATTGTGTAAGAAGGCATCAGATCCAGTCTGATCTTGGAAGCTAAGCAGGGCTAGTCCTAGCTAGAACTTGGATGGAAGACTGATAATTAATACCAGGTGCTGTGGGTTATACCTACAGGTATACCTCAACCATTTGGAGCCAGAGTATTAAGATGGAGGTACTGGGTCACCTTTAATCATACAACATCTGTGTGCTGAGAAGTCCTCATCTGTTTAATGGCATCCACCTTTTTCTAATTTTGTACACTAGTGTGTATGTGTATGTCTCTCTCTCTCTCTGTGTGGCAAGCCTCAAGTCAGCAAAGTGGTAAAGATAGGTAAACGTATTCCCCGTTGACAAGGTTGTTAAGTTGTGTCCGACCATATGGGGTGGTGCTCATCTCCATTACTAAGCCAAAGAGCCAGCGTTGTCGGAGACTACTCTGTGATCCTGTGGCCAGCATGATTGCACAGAACACTGTTTACTTTCCCACTGAAGTGGTACCTATTTATCTGCTTACATTTGCATGCTTTCGAACTGCTAGGTTGGCAGAAGCTGGGGCTAGTGATGGGAGCTCACTGCATCATGCAGCAAAGTGGTACAAATATTCTAAATCTTTTCTCATTTACTAATCTGACTCATTGGTTGCAGTTTTAGAGCAGCCAAAACCAGAGGTCTCTGTGTGGTGTGCAAGAGTGCTACGGTACTCCATGGATCACTACTTGCCCACAAACATCAGGGAATGTTCCCTGGATAGTTTCCAGGAAAGGAAGGAAGGAAGGAAGGAAGGAAGGAAGGAAGGAAGGAAGGAAGGAAGTTGTTGTCAGTGGGCACAAATATTGTACTGGTCCCTAGCACATTTTTTAAAAAATGCCAGTTCCCCTACATCAGACAGCTTGAGAAGCACTGATGTACAATACATTAGAAATATAAAGTACACACGGCAAATAAAAATAGCAGGTCATGGCCTCAGTCCAGTTGTCAGTCCCAGTTAAAGTAAGTCAACCCTTAATGTAAATCCCACTGATTTCTTGGCTGTATTCTAGTTAGGACTCGCACTTGGATTCAGGCCAGTAAAACCCACAGCAAATAGAAACCCTCTAGCTCACAAATCCAAAGTCAAAGCTATAAACAAAATAGAAGAGTGTTATATCTTAATGTGCTGAATAAAACAAAAATGATTCTTAAAATGCCAGGGAGAATACAGAGGTCTTCACTTACACAGAGACCACAATATATAGGCAGGCCTCTCTGGAATGAGCATATCCCATTTTCAGTCCAGCAATTTGGATGAGACTAGCAGCCTGATACCCTGAAGGTTTCCTCAGTCACTCAAGTAACACAGAAAAGGTTGATAACAGAAGCCTTAGGAGATCAGGGAGTTAACTGGGGAATTAGAGAAAGCAAACTATACTCTCCCCCCCCCCCCTTCGGTACTCAGTCCCTTAGAGCAAGCATGGTGTTTGAACATTGGACTATAACTCTGAAGACCAGGGTTCGAATCCCCACTCGGCCATGGAAACACACTGGATGACCCTGGGCAAATCACACTGTTTCAGCTTCAGAGATTATCAGACGGGGAACAAAAGCTGGGAGTAAAAGGCATACTCCTAGCATAATTGCACGATCGCGCTGAAAATTTTCAGATACCTCACACTCATTCAGGACTTATCCCATGAAGATCCAGGAATGCTCCAGCAACAAATCATTCACAGGGAAGTCTCAGGAATGGTTTGTTGCTGGAGCCTTCTTGGATCTTCACGGGATAAATCCTGGATGAGCACAATGTCATCTGCAAATCTTCAGCATGATCACGCGTTTATGCTGGGAGTATGTCTTTTAATCCCAGCTCCCCCCCCCCCCATCTGATAATTTCCAGACATGGCAAACTTCTTCTGTACAATTCTTGCTGTGAAAACCCTGTGATAAGGTCCCCTTAGGGTTACTGTAAGTTGGAAACAATTTGAAGGCATACAAAAACAACAGCATTAGGGGGGTTGCAGACTGCCAGAAATAGTGCAAATTGAGTCCACTTTTAGGGTTAGGGTTAGTGCTAGGGAATCATGGGAATTGTATTTTTTTCTGAGACATTGAGCCTTCTCTGTCAGAGAGCTCTGGTGCCACAATAAAATACAGTTCCCATGATTCCCTAACCCTAACCCTAACCCTAAAAGTGGACTCAATTTGCACTATTTCTGGCAGTCTGCAACCCACCTAGTCAGTGGCCTGGAGCAATTGCATAAATATTATTGTTAACAATCTGGTCCAGGGGAGTGGGAAAGGAATCTTTTGGCCAAGATCAGAAGCTACAGTTGAAATAGCAGGCAATTTATTTAAGGTGTACATATTTCAGGGTAATTTTTTTTCTCCAAGGATAAAAAGAAGAAATTGTGACCCTGTTCCTTCCTTTTCCAGTAACTGCCCTCAAAGCAAATAAATAAATATCTCTGGTAGCTATTTCCCCCCCTTTGCCTGGCAATCTAGCTCAGTTGTTAATTGTAAGCCGCTTGGATTGATTGTCAATAAGCGGGATATAAATAAATTTTATTTATTTATTTATTTATTTATTTATTTATTATTATTATTATTATTATTATTATTATTATTTATTGTCAACATCTGGTATTTGTGGGCCTCTGAATATTGAGATTCCCCATGACCATCACAGTGCCATCGCTCAGTGCTATGGACTTCTGGGAACTGTAGTTTGTTGTGGCACCAGAATAAAGGTGCCACAATAAACTACAATTCCCAGAATCCATAGCATTCAGCAAAGGCTATTAAAGTTGTGTCAAATTGGATTATTTCTGTAGTGCAGATGAGCTGCTCTGAGCCTATGAGTTGCTCTGAGTTCCTTTTCTAAAACAACTTATAAGGTTTCCTAAACTGAGGAATGCCAAAATCTTCTGCTCTAAATTACAAGTGGAATTATGACCCCACAACTTTCTAAGGCTATATAGGAGGCAGTATATGTTGTGCCAGCATGGCATAGTGGTTTGAGTGTTGGACTATGACTCTGGAGACCAGGGTTTGATTCCCGGCTCAGCAATGAAACCCACCGGGTAACTTTGGGCAAGTCACATGCTCTCAGCCTCAGGGAAAGACAATGGCAAATCTCCTCTGAACAAATCTTGCCAAGAAAACCCCATGATAGGTTTGTCTTAGGGTCACCATAAGTCAGAAACGACTTGAGTCAGACAACAACAACAAATATGTTGTGCATGAATAACCCAGGATAGGCCCAAAGTGTTTTGCTGCCTGAGGCAAAGGACAAAATGGCACCTTCCATTCCACATAGAGAAGCTGACCAGGCTGCAAGCTGAACCCTACTTTACTTCTGATTAGCGACAGGACATTCTTCACTGGACTCGACAGCAGGAAGCTATTTATGGGTTGTTGTGGCACCTAGAATTTTGTCCTCTTCTGTGTTCTTCACTTCCCCCAGGCCTTTGCAAACCTGGGAAAACTTTCTTGTACTAATGGTAGGACCAAGGTCTACTATGTCTTGCCATTTTCCATTACTACCAGTAGGTATGACAAATAGTATGGCCAGACAGAGGGCTGTGTAACTGAGCACAGGATTTTTAAATTTAGAAAAACAAAAACAAAACACATTTTCATTGAAATGCTATTGATATATATACACACATATACATATGCAGGTAAAAATTCAAATGAAGTAGTTGATTTTTTAAAAAAATATGGATGAAATTACACTGACCAGAAAGGCTATAGCACCAGAGTTTTGTTTCAGGAAGTGGCCTAATAATAATAATGCTTCCGTAGTAAACAATTACTGGGAAATTGATCTGCATACTGATATATTGCAGTGATGAGTCTATTGCCCAATATTGTTCTCTGGTACACCTTCAGTGTTATCTTTTTATGAGTGTAATTTTGTCCACGTGATTATTATTTTTTTAAATCAGACTCTTCATTCGTGTTTTTGCCAGCATTAATTTAAAAAAAAACATTTTCAAAAGCACTTCAGGGAAAATGTGTTTCAGTACAAATTACATCTTCTAACAGTAAATTCCATGTCAGTTATGAGTCATGCAAAGTAGTACTGTACTTCCTTCCTTTTGTCTACCCTGAATCACTTATCAGTTTATTTTTCTGGTGATGGAAGAGTCTTACTGCTCCAAGAGAACACACACAAAAATATATTTTTATCAACTCTTACCACACCATTCATAATTATAACCTATCACATACTCCAGACACTGGTATTTAGTCACTTAACTTGCACTGAACTATTTATTCATTTAGAAATGTTTATGTACACTTGGATCCAAAAATTTCAAAGCCATTTACATTCATGTACACAAAAGATATACAACAGACAAACACAACATACACAAATTGATACAAATTCCTTATGAGGTTTTTGAGATAGATATCAGGATGGACTAAACAAGGAAGGCTTGCAGAAATAAATATATTTAAACACAAAGGCAGAAGAGGCTGACATATGTATAGATACCCTTCCAGAAGCATGCATCTGTATCTGATACATGAAGAGACAATTCACAGATAAATACATGGGTAAGAGTACTCAAACAAATAGTTTGTGTATGTCTATGTGCAAACATGTATATATTTACACATATATACATTCTCATGTACTATATGCAAATGCCACTATAAAAGGCACTTCCAAATAGTCTTCCAAATACTGTTCAGATAACACAGATGAACTTCCATCAACCCCATCCTGCACAGCCAGTGGTCAGAGATGATGGGAGCTGTAGTTCAAGGACCAAGACAGAGGAAGGTTCTCTAAATGTAGAACCATACAATAGAACATACAATAGAAACACTGGCCCACAGCTACAAAGAATGTGGAGGCAGCAGGGGAGTAAATGCAAATATAGTGGGTCCTTCACATCTGCTGGGGTTTGGTTCCAGGACCTCCTATGGATGCAAAAATCCATGGATGCTCAAGTCCCATTAAATGCAATGGTCTAGTAAAACCGTGTCTCTTATATAAAGTGGCAAAATCAGGGTTTGTTGTTTTTTTAATTTATATATTATATATTAAATATTTTCAAAATGTGGATGGTTGAATCCATGGATAAGGAATCCATGCATACAGAGGGCTGACTGTAATCGGGGGGATAGGCCCATAAAATTACAGTATTTACATACTTTGCGTTTAAGAAGAAGAGTGAAGATTGTTCAACTAAAAACAGTGACCATCATGCTATCAGAATTAAATTTATATGCATGTTGAAATTTGCAAAAGGGGTTAAGTATCACAATTGACTTCAAAAAAGGAAAACTCTTAAAAAGGAGGGGACCTTTTATATATCTATATCCTGCAGAGGATCTAAGGCAAATACCTGTTCTCAAATTGTTATTCTGAATTTGAGAAACTGCAGCAAATAGCAGTGAAAATAATTTATAGATCTTGCTGACAAATTGCCCTCAAGCAAGTAATTGGTTCCAAACAGAATACACACATAAATTAAGGAACTTTGTTGTGTGCATTTAACGTCTAATCCGCACTGCAGAAATAATGCAGTTTTACACCGCTTTAACTGCCATGGTATGGGATTCTGGGATTTGTAATTTTGTGAGATATTAGCCTTCTCTGTCAGAGAGTTCTGATGCCACAGCAAACTACAAATCTCAGGATTCCATAAAATGGAGCCATGACAATTAAAGCAATGTCAAACTACATTAATTCTGCAGTGCAGATTAGACTTAAATCATTTCCAGTTTATGATTTAAACCAGTGGCCCCCAATACAGTAACTCATGGTGTAACATTGACCTCCTCATTGACCACACCATATAGAACCATATAGAATCCTTAGTAATGTGCTTTGTACTAATGGTACTCATACATCTTAATTCCTGTATATCGCTGAATGTAATGGTAATAGTTGTGACATAAACAACTAGCAAAATTAAAGTTATCCCTTGAAATTACAATATCATATGCACAACCTAAGCATGTTTACATATACACAGTTTCATGTGGTTAAAGTGACAATTTGGTAAAATGTGATGATTTTTTTTAAAAAATATTAAAATAAAAATTTAAAAATTTAAATTATTTTTTAAAAAAATTGAAAAAAATATATATTTTTAAAAAAACCTGAGGCCTCTCCATTCTCTTTCCATCGAGTTTCATCTCACTCACACAGTATCTTCAGTGTTTTAAAGGGAAGCAGGTGAATTCCAGAGCCCATTTCTGTTAAAACTCAGATATTTGAGAAGCAGTGATGCCCTCCTCTTTGGGTGTTACCTGGTGTCGTCCGCACCCCCCCGCCCTTAGTGATTCCATTGCCCTATGCTGAACCTTGGGTGGGTAGGTTTTGGGATTGTACAATTTGGTATTTTATTGTTATAAGCTGCCCCGATTGCATTTGCAGAGGGGTGGGATATAAATATGGTAAATGTTGTTGTTATTATTACTATTACTATTATTATTATTAACCTATCATGGGGTTTTCTTGGCAAGATTTATACTGAGGAGGTTTGCCCTCCTGAGGCATTGGCATTGCTGTTCCCTGAGGCTGAGAGTGTGTGACTTGCCCATGGTTAGCCAGTGGATTTCTGTGGGGATTTGAACACTGGTCTCCCAGAGTCCTGGTTCAGTACTCAGACTACTTACATCACACTGGCTTTCTCTTAAGGAACTTGCAGATCATCTAACAAAAATATGTAATGTGTCCCTAAAATCATCCTTTCTAACAAAGAACTGGAAAGAGATCAATATAATGCCTTAAAAAAGGATTCTAGAAAAATATTATAGTTGGGATATATTTAACTCCTATTCTGGGTAAAGTAGATAAAAGCAATATTAAGGATGCCTGTATTCTCTGTCAGCTACTTACTTACCATCCGTAACTGTTTTGTATTCCCAATCACTACTTAGTCATGATTTTGACACCTAACTCCTACCTCAACCTACTTTACCTGTCATCAGCTTTACAAGAAGGCAGAGGTCCATTTTGCCAGTGATCAGAGCATGGGTGAATTATGTTTATGTCAGGTTTGGCGTGGGGGCCAGAGTAAGTTACTTAGGGCCGGAGCAGATGGGCAGGAAAAAGTGGCTCGACCCAGCTTTTTCCATGACCCACTCCCAAAGTGGCCCAAATACGGACAGCTTTACTGCATGGCATGGCATCAAGCTAATTTTTTGTTGTTGTCTCCCTACCATACATGCACACTATTACACAAACCACCTCCAAGTACCTCACATCTGTCCAGATGCCATCTCACTGCATGGCCGCCCGTATGATTGGCCACACAGTCACATGTGCAATGCACTGGTGGTACTGGGCATCAGTGTGCAAGTGATACATTAGCAAAGCACAATCATGAAGGCCCTCCATACGTGTTCCCTTCAACCCATGTCCCTGTTGGACTGTCTGGTTTGTGTATGTTGCAATTACATCCATTGGAGTTGTCGCACTTTTATTTCTTTGCTTTGCCACAGTCCTGCACTCGCATCAGGGCGTTTATATGCAGGCATGAAAATGTGTATTTGCTGCCTTGAGATGGACTATCCCGGCTTCCTTTTGCTCTGGTTTAAGCCTGCAGTCTGGCTTCAGTCCAGTTTCCAGCCACTTTCGAGGCATATGTCGTCTAAATGCCCTGTCTTCAAAGCAGCTGGAAACTACTTTATTTTGCTTATCTGTTTCACTCCATAATTAAATATATTAAGTAGCTAGTAGATAATATAGGCCAATAAAATTATTAATTAGCAATTAATAAAATTATTAAACATGTGGAAGGCTCAGTTTTGCTGTAGAAAAATCAACACAACTTTTGCAAGGATAAATCTTGTCTCACTAATATTTGCAATTATCAATAAACATCTAAGCCTAAATATCCTGAAGGTACCAGATCACATCTGATCTTGGAAGCTATGCAGGGTCAGCCCTGGTTAGTGCTTGATGGGTGATCACCAATGAATCTTATAGGTGCTATAGGCTGTAATTCAGAGGAAGGAAGTGACAAACCTACCTCTGAGTATTCTTTGCTTAAGAAAACCCTATAAAATTCATAGTTGCCATAAGTCAACAGACAACTTGAAGACACATACATACACATATCAATAAGTATGTGGATAACCATTATGATGGTTTCCTGATAGGTCGAATATACAGGAAACAGATCCCATCTTATCTTGGTTAGTACTTGGATGGGAGACTGTCAATGAATACCAGGTGCTATAGGCTATATTTCAGAGGAAGGAACTGGCAAAACCATCTCTGAGAATTCTTTGCTTAAGAAAACCCTATGAAATTCATGAAGTCACCATAATTCAATAGGCGACTTGGAGACACACACACGTATCAATATGCATGTGGATAAGAGTGGTGTAACAGACAACATTTACTTGGACTTTCAAAAGGCTTTTAATGAAATTCCTCACCCAAGACTGCATATGTTCAGAGATCAGCATCAGAAACCCTTTTGTATACCCCACTTTATGAGAGGCCAGATAGATAACTACTGAAATCAGGGCCTTTTTGGTAGCAGCACCTTAATTATGGAATTTCCCACCATAGAAAGGTCAGATTGCCTCCATCCACACTGAATTTAAATGGGCAGTAAAAGCTGTATCAATTTTTAAAATTTGTTTAGCTGTGTTTTTAATTTTTCTCCACATTGTTGTAATTCCATGTTTTATCCTTGGCTTGTTTCTTTGGCTTGTTGGAAAGAAACAAACCATAAAAGGAAGCTGCCCACTGTCAGATGACACAACAAACCAACCACATAACTCTGGTTTGTTCAGCTGTTCTTGCTACAAGGAGGAGCAATCCAGCAATGAATACCAGCACACTGCGCATTTGTGAAAAGCCAGGGTTCCCACCAGTTCCAGGCTGCCTGTATCAAGCAAGAACGCAATAGATACCCAATGTATACTCAATATGCCTGCAATTTTATATACACTTAACTGAAACCTGTTGAGCCTGCCCATTTGTAAGCATGCACAGATTTATGTTATAATTGTTTTAAGCTGTCTTTACTGTATTTTGTTATGTCAGTTGTGAACATTTTCAGACATGGAGCCATCTGTCTTACTGTTATTGTTATGTGCCTTCAGGTTGATTCTGACTTATGGTGACCCTCTCATAGGGTTTTCTTGACAAGCTTTATTCCGAGAGGGCCTTCCTCTAAGGCTGAGAGTGAGTGGCTTGTCCAATACTAACCAGTAAGTTTCCATGACTATAATTCTGGTCTCCTGGTGTCCTAGTCCAAAACTCAAAGCAATACACGATGTGTCTTTTGCCTGTATGTATAGTCATGCAAAATAATTGTCTCACATCCCTGATCCTGATCCTGTTTGGATTGGCCAGTTGGTAAATAAATCCCAGCACACACAATTATACAATGCACAGGCACACTTGTAGCACTTACTCAGTACTCTTAACACAAAATGTGTACCTACGGTTGTAAAACACTAACAAATTGTACATATACACAAGCAATGACTTTTCAGTCATGCACTGTTTGCTGGTAATGGTGAGAACACATCCTCAGCCAGGTCTCACCTGCTTACACTTTCACATCATGCTTGTGCCCCACTTAAACGGCAGATAAAGGAATATTTCCCTCTCCTTTTTAATGCCTGAACCTCAGCTGCCCTCCATGCTTTGTTCCCCATCCTCAAACAACTGACAACAACAACACAGTTAGGAAATTATTGATGAGGCAGAGCGGGCCTAGGATATTGTTGCCATGGGGATGAGCAGAGGGGTGAGATGCTGGGTTGCTATGGATCCTGCAAGAGGGAGGATGGGTACCATCATCACCATAGTGATGCTATGGAGCAGTGTGGAGATGCTAGAAAGCTTTGAGAAAGATTGGGGGCGAGATCAGAAAAATACTAGATGCGGAAATGAATATTCTCTCTGTACAAGGGGTATTCTTTACTTCTTTCTCCAACAAAGATGAGGTGGCAGTCTCTGTTGAAACAGTGGACCTACTACCCCTAACTCTGATCTCCTTCTTATGCACACCAGTTGCCATGTAGAAGTGGAAAGTCCTAGAGCAGGGGTAGGCAACCTAAGGCCCGGGGGCCGGATGTGGCCCCCCCGAGGCCTTTGGACCAGCCCCAGGCCAGTCCTGCTGCTGCTGCCGCCAACCCCCGCCATGATGATATTGATTATTGTTGTTATTACTTGTTCTTGGGGTTTTCTTGGCAAAATCTCCACAGGGGTTTTGCCATGGCTTTTCTGGGGCTGAGAGAGTGTGCATGCATATTTTTTAAATTTTAAATTTTTTTAAAATTTTAAATATTTATTTATTTATTTATTTATTTTTGGTGCTTCGGCCCCCCAGTTGTCTGAGGGATAGCAACCCGGCCCCCGGCTCAAAAAGGTTGCCTACCCGTCCTAGAGGGTGGGAAGCCCAAGAATTGGAGCCAAATGCAGATTATAACCAGCTGGGGCCTGAAAAAAAGCAGAAGGGGAGAGACTTCTAGCCTCAGTTCACCAGTCTGCATCTGTAGCAAAGTGACTACTGGAAACTGGCCAGGGCTTGCCCAAGACATTTTGCTGCCTTAAGAGTTACAGCAAATGACTCTGCCCCACCCTAAATCTAGATGCCTAGTGTCCAAAATCAGCAAAATTATTTTGGTATATACAGCAGAAACTCTGGAGACTAGGGTTTGATTTCCAGCTCAGTCATGAAACCCGCTGGGTGACTTTGGGCAAGTCACATGCTCTCAGCCTCAGAGGAAGGCAAAGTCAAACCTCCTCTGGACAGATCTTGCCAAGAAACTCCCATGATAGGGTCACCTTATGGTCATCATAAGTCAGAAACTACTTGAAGGAACACAATACACAATACACGCATGCCATAATTATTTCTTCCCCCATGTGATAGTAAAATATAATAGTAACACTATAAATAATGAACATTTTGTTGTCCTTTTGTGACACTCAGAATCTGCTGCCTGAAGTATACACCTCACTCAAGCTGAGGTTGATAGAGGCAATGAGTGGTAAAGGGCTCTGTGTGCTTGTGTTTGTGTGTGCGGCGCTGAAAGCTTCCCAACTGTTCTGGCAGCTGTGCTAAAAATGCTCCAGTAGTTTTTCTGTGTGTGTGTCTGGGGGGGAATGGCGCTGTGCCTACTTCCCATTGTGATACAAGCAAATGGAGAATACTTTGCATAAGGGAGGACAGGATACCTCTTTACACAATTGTCTAAACACTATAGGTAGAATCTGGAGAGGTAACCATGGCACGTGTGTGTCTGGCTTCAATGGATGAGTTTCAGTGTTCACCATGATGATGTATACAGGTTGCTTGGAGACGTGAGGCCAACTGCATGTCTGTTAGACCCATGCCCATCCTGGCTAATTAAAGCTGCCATAGGAAGTCTGGCAAATTGTGCAGCGGTGGTTGTAAATGCATCTTTGAATGAGGCTATGTTCCAACCTCTCTAAATGAAACAATTGTAAGACCTGGGTTGTTTGGCTGATATGAGACTTGGGGGCATTGCTTTGCAGTGGTTCTGGTGTTTCTTGGCTAAATGCTCCAAGAGGGTAGTGCTGAGAGACTGTTCTCCAGACTTTTGGCTATTAGTCTGTGAGGATCTACAGGGGTCATTACTGTCCCCTATGCTTTTTAACATCTACATGAAGCTGCTGGAAGAGGTCATCCCAATGTTTGGGCTTGGTTGTTTTCAGTATGCTGATGATACCTAGCACTCTCTCTCCTTTACAAGGGATGCCAAGGAGGCTGTGGTAACACTGAATCGTTGTCTGGATGCAGTAAAGGACTTGATGCGGGTGAACAAACTGAGGCTTAATCCAGACAAGATGGAAGTGCTGTTTGTCAATAGGAAAATCAACCTGGGATTGGAATTACAGCCCATTATGGATGGGGTTGCTCTCCTTCTGAAAGATCAGCTTTGTAGCTTTGGGGTGTTCTTGGACCGAGCACTGGAAAGCCAGGTTGCTGCAGTAGTTAAAAGTGCCTTTGCCCAGATTCAGCTGGGGTACCAGCTGTGCCCTTTCCTGGTCACAGTGGTTCATGCTTTACTTCCCAATTAGGAGTATTTATTTCCCAATTAGACTACTGCAGTGTGCTCTAGATGGGGCTGCCCTTGAAAAGTGTTTGGAAGCTGCAGCTAACGCAAAGGGTATCAGCCAAGCTAGTGTCATGTATGCATTTCAGAGTCCATATAACACTGGTCCTGCAAGAACAACACTGGCTTCCAATATAATTCCAAACTCAATTCAAGGCGCTGGCTTTGAACTATAAAGCCCTAAAACATTTGGGGCCAGGTTTTCTGAAAGACCACATCCTCTCTGTCAAAAATTTGAGATCTTCAGAGGAGATCCTGTTGTGTGTCACAAGACCTCATGAAGTTAGATGGGTGGGTATATGTCACAGGGCTTTCTCTGTAGTAGCACTCTGACTGTGGAACTCCCTACCCAAGTAAAGTTAGGTTGGCTGAGTGGTGTCACTTGGGGGTGCAGGGAGTACAGACTGCACCAGGTGACAACTTAAGGGGTGTGTGACACCACTGCTCCTCAAACAACTACTTTTGGGAAGAAATGGGTTGTGGCATTCATCTGCTTCCCTTTAAAATGCTTTAAGAGATGGTGGGATTGGGGTGAAGCTCAGTAAGTGGAGAAAGGAGAGGCCCCATAATTTTTTAAAACTAAAATTTCAAAATTTCAAATTTGAAATTTCTTTTTGAATTTTCTTTAAAGACATCATATTTTAACCAAATCTTCACTATGTATATGTAAATACATTTAAGTTGTGCATATGATATTGTAATTTGAAGGTATCATTTTAATTCTGTTAGTTGTTTATGTCACAACTATTAGCATTTCAGTCAGTGGTATATGGGAATGATGATTTACGAGTAACAGTGCAAAAAAGCATTACTAAGGATTCTGTATGGTGTGGAATGGAAGAAGATCAATGGGTGTGTGTGACACCATGAGTTAATGCACCGGGTGACACCAACCCTAGGGATGCCACCGGGTTGGCCTCATCTTTTTAAGTTTCCAGAAGGCAGACAAAACAGTAATTCAGTGTTTGAAATTGATATTTTTACTGTTTTAAAATTGGATTTTATGATGATTTTTAGAAGTTTTTAAAGATCCTTTTTATATGTTACTTTAAAAAAAGCAAACACCTCTTTGCATTGTTTTATTTGTTCATCATCTGGGGTACCCTAGTGGGTTGGGAAGCAATTCTGAAAAACTTTAAATTAAACAAATACACAAACCAGTGTAACCAGAAGATACACCAGTGTAATGCTCCAGAAAGATTCTTGCCATTGAAGCCTAATAGTAGGGCCGTTCCTGAGACTGGGAGCCAGGTCTCTTGCCTGTTATCCCTATGGACATTATCACACGCGGCGGCAAGAAAGCGGCATGGAATCAATCCAGAACCATACCGGAATAGACCCCGTAGCTTCAGACAAGAAAGCAGCATCATTCCGGTATGGTTCTGGTCGCGGCAGATGTAATTCCTCAAATGAAGAAGAATTGCAAAGAACGGGGATGATGCTGCAATGCACCGGGGATGGCACTGGATGGGGCGGGGTTTGCTGCGACGTCGTTTGAACACAGGGGCAAAGGATCCGGAATGGGACGGGGATGCGCCAGGGATGGGACTGCTTTAGACCCCGTGTGATAACGTCCTGAGTGCAAGTCTGAAGGAAAGGGGTAGCAATTCTAGGAAAGAGATCCCAGAATCAAAACACAGGTCTTTTATTTATTTCTTCTAGCAGACATTACCTGAGCCATGCTGCCCGGCCTCCCAAATGCCACCTTTAAATAGAACAGCAATTTGGAGTCACCATATTTATTGCATGGTGCCCATTGCCATGGCAACACCTCAAAAATAGCTATGCACGGTGAAGCTCCTCCACAAAAAGTGTGTGTGAGTGTGTTAGGCTGCTCAATAAATGCTTCTTCACAGTCAACTAATTCTTTTTGCCATTCCAGTTGCTTCTGGGGCTAGGCGATCATCCCTATTTCTCACATGTCACATTCCCTAAAGGAAGAATACACATGTTGGAGACAATGAGACCTGGTGCTCCTAGGGATCTACACACACACACACACACATGCTGGTGCCAACACAAACACTGACACATGTGCACCATCACTGAGAAATAAGAGACACACACCTTCTGACACACACATGATAACATTAGCAAAGACAGGCACACATTGATCTTTACCCACAGAACCACACACATCTACAGGCCTGTTTGCTTCAGGGATCTATCAACAACAGGAACAAGAGAATCCCAAAATGCACACATATCAGGAGAGGCAATACAAAGGCATGCACTCTAATGAGCTTATCAGCTCAAGGCAACCAAAACAGATACACAAGGTGTAAAGTCAGAAATATGCACCACTATCAAATGTTTGGAGAGCCAGTGTGATGTAGTGGTTTGTGTGTTAGACTGTGACTCTAGAGACCAACCATGAAAACCCACTGGGTGACCTTGAGAAAGTTGCTCTCTCGGCCTCAGTAGAAGGCGAAAGCAACAAAACTTGTCAAGAAAACCCTGTGACGGGTTCACCTTATGACTTAAAAGGCACACAATAACAACAAACCAACATTTAAAAACACATATGGACCTCTGATAGGAGGATGTGTACATTTATAAAGGATAAGTTTACCCGATAATCTTAAATATGAAAGACAAATAGACCCTCTATGTTCAGGGGCAATTTACACCTGAACACTAGTTTAGGAGGGGGTGCTGCTTTTGGGTTACCTGGTGGGACACTAATGGAAAGGGGATGCTGAACTTAATAGGCCACTGGCTTGATCCAGGAGTGCTTTTCTTATTCTCTTACACATTTAGCTCTGGTGGTTAACATTGACAATAGGTTGCACAGAGCCAAGACTCAAAGGAGTTTGCATACATTGTCTTTGCAAATCTCTTACAACAGCCTTGCAAGGAAGACTGGTATTATCATCCGCACACTATAGATGGGACATACTGAGGCTCTGAAAACAGCAACTTGCCAAGGCCACTTTGAGGGGCTTCATGGCATTGCTAAGAGTTGAACACGTAATGTCCCAGATCACAGCTTACTCACTTTTCCACCACAACATAAATTGTAGAAAGAGCTGTGGGGAATCAGAGGCATACAAGAGAGTCACAAAACTGTAATTGGTAGAGCCCACAGCAAAACAAGAGTGAACCTTAGAGCAAAAAATACACCTTCATACCTATAACTTAGAACAAAGTACACATCTATGACCAATGGGACACAATAGTGAAAACCCAGCACCAAACTCAAATGCAGTCTTATACTGCTGGTAGACTTGCCTTGCAGATCTTAGTTTGCAACACACAAAATCTGATGTAGATAAACAGCCTGCTTGCCAGCCAAGGTGTGGAACAGCTAGGAAGTTAGAAAACCTGCCATCAAGGAGCTCCACACCCCAATACCTTCCACTCCCAGCTGAAGGCCAACACGATGCTGCTACACAGAAATAATTTCCCCTTGCACTAAGGAGTCATCTCTGGGGCTGCAGAGTAGCTGACAGACAGCTCTCATTTTGCTGCCTTCCAACATTCCAGTTACCCTTTGAGGGACATTAACATACTCTTAAATGGGACCAGCTTAGCAAAAATATTTATTTTCTTCTACACAAGATACAAGTGCTTTTGGAACTACAAGCCTGGGAGTCAGCCATATGATGAAGATCAGTATGCAAATGTGCAAAGCAGTGGTGAAACCATAAACTCTCCACCACCCTTAAACAGAGCCCTATAAATCAGATTAATAATAATAATAATAATAATAATAATAATAATAATAATAATGTTTATTTGTATCCCGCTTATTGCCAGACAATCCAAGCGGCTTACAATACAACCCGTATAACATATCTCCAAAAAGAAAAACCAACCCACCCCCTAATCAACCTCTACTGCGTTCCTCATCCATCAACAACTGATGGGGCCACGAGAGGAACGCAGGAGTCAAGGAACCCAAGGCCGGGGTGATTAGTCTGGGAAGGCCTGCCGAAAGAGATCCATCTTGACAGCTTTTTTAAAGCTGTCCAGTGATGTCAACTGACGGATCTCGTCCGGCAGGCCGTTCCAGAGTTCGGGGGCGACAACTGAAAAAGCCCTCTGGGAGGTCGCTGCAAGCCTTGATTTTTGAGGCTGCAGCAAATTCCTCCCAGAGGACCGGAGAGCGCAGGGAGGATTGTATGGAAGGAGGCGATCCCTGAAATTCAAATTTCTCTTTAGACAAATTTTGGTTGAACAGCCTGTCCCAAGGTACTGTTTCCACTTACCCAGCTGGAGACTCTGTATTATCACCCACAGTAGGCAAAAGCTGCCACGGTCTTAAGGGGCAGTCACAGAGGAGTGAGGTGGATCGGTCCTGGTCTTCCCCCTTGCCTAGGATACAAAACAGCAAGGGGCTGTGGGTCCCAGTGGCTGCAGGACACTTCTGTCCTGCCTGTTTGTGCTGGGGAGAGCTTGCTTCAGAGTGGCATCTCTTGGTTGGTTGCACACCTGTTTAGCTCACCTGACGTGACTGAGAGAGAATACCTCCCAAAGAGTCACCTGTAAGCCTATGCTTCCACACCTAGATCATGTTAATGAGCATTAACAAAGGGCATATGCTCTGGTAGGCACACATCATAAACAGTCCAGTTTCTCTCCCATATAAACAATGCATGTTCAATTACATTCATACTGGCATCTCCCAGAAAAAGTTCCTAGTATCTGGTTTGTCTTTTTTGGGGGGTTTTTTTGGGTTTTTTTTTTTTTTTGAAAAAGCAGGAATCTTGGCTCTCAGACCTTTGCTTTTTAGAACTCTGCTTTGCACTAGATCTGGGGTGGGGAACTGTTTGTCCCCCTGTTGCTTTTGGGCTCCAGCTCCTATTAGCCTCTGGTAGCATGGCCAATGGTCATGGGATGATGGATCACAAGCTCCCTATCTTTGCACTAGATACTATTTTTTGCTTGCAACAAAGAATCTATTTCTAAGTTTGTCTTTGCCATAAGTAATGCTAAACAGAGTAAGGAACAGAAACTAGGAATCCTGGTTTAGCCTCTTCAGGTTAGTTGAGCAGTCCGTGTCTGGATAGCTCTCCTTTTGTCTATGACTGAGAGATTGCATGGAACAATGATCCACCCTACTAACTAACACACACATCTATAGATAGATAGATAGATAGAATTGTACTCCATAGAGTTGAGTTATACTCTAGCCTTCTCCATAATATACTAATTTTTTTATGTGCAGGGTTGTTGTTGTTTTTAATGGAGGAGTATTTAAACACATGAGGCCACTCCCCCCCCCAATCCACTACCTAAAGTGAAGCAAACCAGGTACAGTTAACACCTCAGTGAGCACTATACTTCTAAAACATTTGGAAGGCTAGCAGAGTGTTGTGACTCTCTGAAAAAGGTTGACCCTTTCTGAAAAACAGAACTGTTGAATAGGAGGGTAGTATTGTGAAGTACAGCCTTTAACCTAGTATCTTTTGTTGGAGTTGTGAGAGTTGCCCAGGTACAAAACCAGGTGTACCCAGAATGGAACAGGCCAGCTACTGCTCATGAGATCATGATGTTTGTTGTGATAACAAGGACTTAAATTGTTCTTTCCTCTCTCTCTCTCTCTCTCTGTGTATGATCAAAGATTGAATTAAAAGGAGAACAAAGTTTTCCATTTTGATCTTTACTAGTTCTCTTTCCAGTTCTGAATACAGCAATAATATCTCATAGATTAAAGAAAGGGTAGGGAATCTGTGGCTTTCCAGATGTTGTTGAACTCTAATTCCCATCAGTCCTAGTCAGCATGTCCAAACGTCAGAGATAATGGGAGTCCCAGTTTAAAGGCAATTAGAGTTGCCAACTTTTCCCCTGTCATAGCTCCTGTGCTGGTAAGAAATGCATAATAAGCTAGGCATATATTCAGCAGATGATGTTTTTTTCACAATGTACAGCTGCCAAAATATAGTTAAAAGTAGAAGAGTAGTGATGGGGGGGGGGGGAATACACAACAAGAAAAGGACAAGTAATTAAGGATGAATTCCATTCCATTCAAATGAATTACATCTCATTCCCAAAAGGTGTTAAAAGTTGCCATCATTTTTGCACCCCTATCTTTCATAGTAGCCTGACATACAGAACTACAGCTGGTGAAGCTTTTCCTGCCACTTATGTCTACTGGAGGAAAAATGTCAACCCATCTCAAGTCGGAGAAAGGAATAGATGGGTGGGCTGGTAGCTAGACCTTTTGTTTGACTTGGAAGCTGAAAGTCACATCTTCAAGGACTTGTAGACCCATGAACTTGGAACGCTTGGTTTCCAAGCTATGTTCAATTCCTCAAACTTTAAAATAGAAATAAATTGTGATGTGTCACACTGAGAACACTCTTTTTATCCATTTGAGCTCTCATGATAAGGCTGTTTTTGTGCTGTTATTTGCCATCAAGTCTAGTTGTTACTGGCTAGACTCAACTGTACTGTCTATAGTCCCAAAAAACCAACAGACAATAATCCCAAAGAACATACACACTAATTTCTCAAGCATAGCCTTTTAGTTTCATACACACAGATCTTCTCTTCTCCACTCCAGGCCTGCATGCATAATTTCCTAGCTGCAACAGCCAGTAAAATGGTGGTTTCAGAAAGGGGACTTCCTACTTCTCTGGAGTTTTAAATCTCATGTGATTGTTTCTGTCATACCCTTAAGCAGATTGAAACACCAAGATATTTCTTTCCTTGCAAGCCTGCCCTTACCATTAGGAAAAGTTGAATTACTGGCTTCACACAGCAGCAGAATTTGGGTGGCATAAAGGCCAGCAAATTGTTATGTATCTTGTTCAAGTCAAAATAATGTAATGTACCTGACATTGGGGACTAGGCACCTTGACCTAGCGGTTAGGGGTGCTATCAGTTGTTTGGCTGAGACAGCACTCCACACCTACCCAGGAACCAGCAGGCACAACTGAACCAAGTTTCAGGCATGCAGCCAGTACAATTCCTAGTCATTTGCAACCGTAAATCTCCTCCACCGCCACAAGAAATGTACAGGTTGCCAGGCTCCTAATACCACTGTCACTAAGCTCTCTGGAACTCAAGGTGTTCCCCAGGCTTCCAGTCACCTACGTCAATGACCAATACTCTGCCTGAGTGACTACTGCTATAAACAGTTCAGCAGAGCTATATACTAGCATGTGTGTCAAAGACACCAATCAATTTGTTTAAAAATGAGAATGCATGTTTGTTCTGTCTCAGAAACATTGCTATGATTTGTTAATACAAGGCAGACAAGAATTATCCCAAAATAAATGCTCTTACAACATGCTCCTTTATCTTCTTCTTGCAGTTTCACATTGATTATAACCAACAGCCAGTCTTTGAACTGTTTCCCCACCCACTGGAATCATAAATATCTGGCCTATAACAGTTTGGGTGAATGAAGGGAAAAATCCACCCCCTAACCCAGTACTTCTCAAATAGTGGGGCGCGCCCCCAAGGGGGGGCGCGAGGCTCCATAAAGGGGGGCATGAGGCTCCATAAAGGCGGCCTCGTTTGACCTCGGCAAATACTGTACAGATACTATTTACAGTCGCGCAGGGGGCGCGAAATGTTTTCTTCTTCCTAGGGGGGGGCGTGACAGAAAATAATTGAGAAGCACTGCCCTAACCCAACAATCACAAAACCAAACAGGGCACAGTAAATTAGGAAATCCTGCAAAAAGCCCAAATGGATTTTCACTTCCTGTTCCTTGTTCAGGGGAATTTATTAGCCAGTTGGGCCTTCTGGAATCACTGCCTGTCTCTCATACTGCCACTTATAATTTTGCCCCCAAATTGTTGCCTAAGGTGGTGGGGCTTCATCTTGCCTTCATATGGAAGGCTGCCTCAGGTCACTTCAACTACAAGCAAGGGGGGAAACTGTGAGGCCCTCCAGATGCTGCTGGACTGCAGCTCCCAGCAGCCCTAGCGAGCATAACCAATGGCGAGGAAAGCTGGGAGCTGCAGTTCAACAACATCTGGAGGGCTGAACAATTCCTACCTCTGGACTACAGCAACACATATGCCACTTGGCATCCCCAGACACACCTTACCTTTTCCTAAACATCTTTCCTTCATTTTATGAATCAAATCTTCCACGCAGATGCAATATTGTTCAATGCTGACTTTAAAAAAAAAATCATGTAGAGAGACATACTGACTGACTTGTTGAATGACAGGAAAGATATGTGATCCATCACAGCATAACAGGAAAAAATAAAAGAGTGTTGGCATTGGGATTCCTATAGGGCTAGGCTGCTACCACAATGCAGAAATAAAACAATCTGAGACCACTTCAACTGCCATAGCTCAAGGCTATGGAATTCTGGAATTTGTAGTTTTATGATATATTTAACCTTCCCTGTCAGAGAACTCTGGTGCCCCACGAAATTACAAATCCCAGAATCTCATCGCATTGAGCCATGGAAGTTAAAGTGGTATCAAACTGCTTTATTTCTGCAGTGTGACAGCTGCTCTAAACAGCCATTTCACTAACTAATATGACTGGCAACCATCACCACTACGGCAATCCTACGGCAATCACATGCCAAGTGAGCCAGTAACCCTTTATTTGTACCATGTTCAAGAATAAGTTATCTTTGCCACCTGCAACTGCCAAGCCTTTTGATGCAACAGTAGCTATCTCAACCACATAGAAGGAGGCTCCAACACCTAGCTCTTTGTGAACTATGTTAACACATATTACTGTGTCAACATTTTTTTTTAATTAAGAAAAGTACCAAAGTGAGAGAGGGTGTGTATCAGGCAGACATACAGGACGGGGGAGTGGACAGACGTGCCCAGGTTCAGTAAGCAGTTAGGAAGCAGGACAACAACGGGTTTCATTCTTTCCAATTTACCCAATGCATGCATCTCATATGAAATGCAGCATAACCCAGAGAGAAAATTCTGGAGGAACCTGGAAGGGGAGGAATCATTTCATTCCTTTTCCATAGAGGAAAGTACTTGTCAGGTTCAAAGGAGAGCACAAAATACTCTCACACACCACTTCCAGCATGGCTGGCACTTCTTCTTCCCTAAAAAAAAGTTACACATGAGCCTCTGGATGATCTGAACTTCAGGCCTGGATCTGTTGTTGTAATATTAATTTGGCTCTTGTTGGTCCTGGAAACTATAGTGACTTCCTGAACTTCTTGTTTAACACCAACGCAGAAACAGCAGAATGCAGTGACAAAGTCACCACCTCTTTTGACTAAACGATTGCTAAAACACCTCATTCCACATTGCCATTCATTCAGCAGACTCCCCAGTAATAACTGCCCCAACCAATTTCAACACTATATCCTTCTCACCTCTGCCAAGGATATGGTTTCAGGACAGCATGTCAGGGTGGTAGCCTCCAGCTGAGACACCTCACACAGAAGATGCCGGTGGGTGTTCTGTTCCCATCTGACTGCTTCCTCTTTCTTGTTCCTTTTTGGTTCTCCTCTTGCCACAGAATTTCCTTGCCTGCATAAATGTCACACTCCCTGATGTATTATTATGTTCCTCCACAGTATCACGAGGAGCACTGAACAACTGCTGGCTCATCCAGCTAGCATCTGGAGACAACCCATGCTGTTTCAGTGGAAAATCCAAATGGCACCCTGGAGTCTCATCATGGAGCACAATCCACTATGAAATTCCCCTGCGCAGCTCCTATTAATAGACATTTCATGGGATCTCTTCCTTGTAGTGGAGGGCTGTGCTCATGGGTTCAGATCATCTGATGCCCTAGTCTTAGCACTGGACCAGGGAACTTCTGGTCCTTCAGCTGTTGATGAAATCCTGCTCCTACCATACCTCAACAGCTAGGCTGATGCTAAATGACATTCAGCAAGATAGGCTTCTCAAACCTACATTAATGACACCCCAAATCATTGTACAATGTCTGGTTTGATTAATTCAAAGATATAGCCGTGTTAGTCTGTAAAATCAGTATGTACAGAGATTTTGTAGCACCTTTGAGACTAATTGAAAGAAATTTCTTTTTTTCCAGTTAGTCTTAAAGCTACTACAAGATCTCTTTACATACTGATTTGATTAAGTTAATCAGAATATCAATAGTACACCTCCCCTAGGGTCACATGTTAACCTACAGAGGGATGTTATTTCAGACTAATTCATCTTTTTCTCACACACTCTTGTCTTATTCAAGTTGTGCAGTCAATTCCGTGTGTTGGTTGTTTTGTATTTCACAATGAACATTTAAAAAATGACACCTGAAATTAGCACCTTACGTTGCCTCCTAGTAGGGTTACCTCTTCAAGCTTTGAAGCGACTGGGAAAATGCCCAAAATGTCTGTGTAATACTGGAGGAGCCCGTAGAACCAGTAGATATCAAAAGCTTCAGCCTGCCTGTTTGCATTCCTGTCATAGCTGAGAAGGAAACTGCACATACTCCAGGCAGTTCCTCTCTTCCTGAGTCACCATTTCCTCCTTGGAGGATTGACAGGACTTGTTCTCTTACCTCCCCTGGGTTTATTTTGTCCTCCTTTACACCCTTCATTAGTGGGGCAGCAACCACTGCTTGCTAATGGCTTCCTCCTCTAAAACCAGCACTAGCTCCCCCCCACTTCCCTCAGGTGCATGACTGGCCTAAGAACAACCATTTCCTTGCACAGTGCCTATTCATTTTAGTGAACCTATCACAGGGCACTACACAGAAGAATTATACAAAAGAGATAACAAAATGAAGGACACATGGAACGAAGAGCCATACAAAGATGAACTCCAAATTTTAAAAAGCGAGGTGGAAACTGCAATAAGAGAAATAGCGAAAAACAAATCACCAGGAACAGATGATATTCCAATTGAACTGCTGCAATCCATATTGACAGAGTCCACTCTAGTGCTAACTAACATATATCAACAGATATGAAAACAAACAATGGCCAACGGATTGGAAGCAATCACTATACAGCCCCATCCACAAAAAGGGAGACACAAGAGACTGCAACAACTTATCTCCCACACAAGCAAAATCATGCTCAAAATTCTGCAGCATAGACTCAAACCATACATGGAGAGAGAAATCCCAGAGGTCCAAACAGGGTTCAGGAAAGGAAGAGGCACTAGGGATCACATTGCAAACACATGATGGCTAATTTTGAGTTCCTGAATGGCAGGGGGTTGAACTGGATGGCTCTCGTGGTCTCTTCCAACTCTATGATTCTTTGAATGGAGAACATCAAGGAATTCCAAAAGAAAATCAGTATGTGCTTTATAGACTGTAGCAAAGCCTTTGACTCCATAGATCATGAAAGGCTATGGAATGCCCTTAAAGATATGGGAGTACCAACACATCTGATAGTCCTGATGAAGAATCTGTACTCAGGACAAGAGGCAACTGTCAGAACAGAAAACAGAGAAACTGAATGGTTCCCAGTTGGCAAAGGGGTCAGACAAGACTGTATCCTTTCACCCTATCTGTTCAATTTGTATGCAGAACATATTATAAGAAAAGCAGGCTTGGACACAGAAGGAAGAGTGAAAATAGAAGAAAGAAATATCAACCATCTAAGATATGCAGATGACACCATAATACTAGCAGAGAACCTCACAGACCTGGAAGACTTACTAAGGAAAATCAAAGAAGAAAGTGTAAAGACTGGCTTAATGTTGAACATAAAGAAAACAAAAATAATGACCACCGAGGACCTTCACATGTTCAACCTAAACAATCAAGAAATAGAAATAGTAAAAGAATTCCCATACCTGGGATCAAATATTGATAGAAATGGGGACTGAAGTCAGGAAATCAGAAGAAGATTAAGAATGGGGAGGGTGGCTATGAAAGAACTAGAAAAGATTCTAAAATGCAAAGACATCAGCACAAAAGTTAAAATCATACAAGCCATCATCTTCCCTATTACCATGTATGGATGTGAGAGCTGGACAGTTATGAAAGATGATAGGAAAAAAATCAATGCATTTGAGATAATGTGGTGCTGGAGAAGAGTGCTGAGGATCCCATGGACAATCCAAAAGACAAACAAATGGGTCCTAGAACAGGTCAAGCCGGAAACCTCCCTGGAAGCCAAGATGACCAAACTGAGGCTGTCATACTTTGGACACATCATGAGAAGAGAGCACTCTTTGGAAAAAAACAATAATGCTGGGGAAAATGAAGGGAAGTAGGAAAAGAGGAAGACCACATGCCAGATGGATGGACTCTATGAAGGAGGTCACTTTGGGTATTAAGGGTTTGCAGGATTTAAGCAGAGCAGTGGAGGACAGAGGGTCTTGGAGATGTCTCATCCAGAGGGTTGCCATGAGTCGAGATCAACTCAAGGGCCATTAACAACAACAAATCACAGGGCAGTCTCTAGGCAGACCATATCCACCCGTGTTTCAATCAGCTTTCCTTCTCTGTAAAAGTAGGACAAGATTGCATCCCAAATGTGCAGCCTGATAGGGCTGCCTACATGTGACTTGTGGCATGGCTGCCTCAGCAGGAAGCACCATTTGCAAATGTTTCTTGGAGGGGATGGATGTGCAGCCATTGCACAAGATAAAATCTGTATGGCCCAGCAGACAGTTCAAATCTGACCAGAAACATGGACCCACTAGCTGGTCCTGGGAAGAGTCACTACCTATTAAGCCTTAATCCCTAATTCTGTAAAATGGGAACCATAGTCGCCTATTTCATAGTGATCCTGGGATGATGAACAGGATGAAAAAGTGCAATAAACCCATCTCAGATCCATGAACAAAACAGCTGAGATAAGTGACATGCCAAGTAATGCATTCTAAGTACTACCCTTGGGCAGAGAGGATAGCAAAGGACCGGGAGATGGCTGTTCCCCTGTAAATGCCCAAACGGTCCCTATGGTCGCAGTGCCCATTGCTCACCCTTCCCCCTCCCTAAAGCATCATAGTGTAGACCTTCATTTCTTTTCACATGGTGCTCCCCTCATTCCCCACAAGTCATGCTGAGATTATGGGCATGCACTGAGAAGGATAGATACCTTAGGGTCCTCACTGAGATGCAGTATCGCCACATCCAGAGTCCGGGAGGGGGGAAGATTCCAGGTTACAGGAAGCAAACCACTCAAAGTGGCACAAGAGGAGTGAAACACTCCTTTCTTTGGTTCTGCCAAGACAAATCATTCCCACTCCATCCCCATCTAGGACCTAGCAAGCAAGATGGGACCAACTTCCAGCTGTGCAGCCCGCATCAGCTCCCAGAGTCCCTGGCAGCACTAAATATCCCCCAGCCCAGAATTCTCTGCGGAGAGCCAAGCTCCCAGTGTCCCTCTCTAGAGCCTCAGGTGTCCCCCAGATTCCCAGCCCTGTATGAGTGAACAGCAACCCAGAGACACCCCGTGGCTGCCGCTGCCCTGAATGGCGACTCTGCCAGCTGAGGAAGGGAGCTGTGCCCCCCCTCAACACGTACGCTCAGGCTGCAGCTGAGATCCCCTGGGCCCTGCAACAACACAGAGCAGACAGAGCTAGCTGCGTTTCAAACTGGCTTTGCCTGGATTCCAGTCCTCTTGCAGCAGTTAACAGGGACCACCTCATGTTAACCTTACACTGAACCAGAGCGAGAGGCCCAGCCAAACCGAGATCAATACTGGCAATCTTCTGACTCACTGAAGGATTTTTTTAATATATACCACCCCCATCATTTAAATTGTACTGATTTTTGAACATATGGTAATAATATGAATAGCATAAAACAGGCTAACCCCTATACCCCACCCTGCCTTAAGCTTTCCAACTTATAATATCCTGAATTAGGTCCATATTGCGAAAAATGAATTTGAGGTGGTGGTGGTGGTGGGGAGGCACCTCATTATACATGTCCGCTAGGCCCTGTTTTTATATTGAGACTCCAGTTTCGGCAAGTGCCAAATTCTCCATAATGACTCAAAGTCACTGGCTTAAAAATTATACAGTGCAGGGAACCAAATATTCTTGTATTTCTTGGATGCATTGCATCTGTTGAAAGCAACTCACATTACTTGCTGAATGCACCATGTCGAAAATTTTATGTGTGGTGAGGTTTTGAATTTCCAGCACACGGAAACTATCCCTTGGATTCCTTTGTCCCACAGGGATGGCGGTCCTAAGCAAATTATGAGACAACACATTCCTCTAAACTTCATTGGATTTATGTCTAAAGAAATGTGATTAGGGACTGAGCTGAAAGTCTCTCTCCAGCTGCATGCTTTCTTCTGCCATCTGAGAAAGCTAACATAATATCAGTTTTAGGAGTTGGATGTCTGAATTGCCAAGAGCCTGTCTGTCTGTCTGTCATTTGTTGCACTTATATCCTGCCTTGCTCCCTAAATGGGATTAGACAGGTTTAAACACATTTAAACACATATTTGCCCATGTTATTGCGCAAGAGAAGGTGGGAGCATCTTTTTTTTTAAGTCAGTAGTGGTTTTGGATAAGGACTACAGGACATTTCTCCCAGTTTGTCCCACTTAATGATTTTCTCTTCAGTTAATCCTCATTATTGGAAGTGCGCTGGACTGGATGAAAAGCAATTGGGAGTTGCAAGAAGCTAATCAGTGAATGTAGGGTGCCTGGCTCCTTGTCAATACACCTTTTGCTGCTAAAAACAGGTACCCACTCCCTCTGCTACAAGAGTCTGTGCTAGATTCAAGTTAAAACATAGACATCTGTCCTCTAGCTGGATCTAGTTGGATAGGGGTTTGGGGACTACAACTCCCAGGAACTCTCAACCAATTTGTCCAGTGGCTATGACAGCAGGGGGAATTCTGGTAATTGCCTACTGAAAGATTATTATCTTTTCCAAGCTGTGCTATGAGCTGCGTAGGTGGCCTTTGTTGACTCACCATCTCCAAGCCTCAGCTTTCTATCTACAACTGGAGATAATAAAAGAAATAACTAAAGGCCCTTTCCAAGATTATTTGAGATAATATATATGGAGTGATTTGAGAACTTGAAAAGTGCTATATACATACCAGACTGGAGAGAGTACCTCACAAGGTGTGCGCCTGGTGGTTCTGTTGCAATCCTGCATTATGTTTGTCATGTCACCCGTGGCAATCCTGCTAAATGGCAGGGACAAAAAGTAAGAAGTGTGGGGATTGCCAAAATCCCTGTGTGTTCAAGCACAATGACAATATGGATGGGTTTTAAAAAAAATATTATAGACTCAGTTGGACCTGGATTTGAGCCATACTAGGATTTCATTTATCTCCCCCCCCCTTTTTTTTTTTTTTTAAATTGTGAGTCACTTTGCTTGTGAAGGATGCAAATAGGTCTGAGATGAGTGTGGGGACTGGTGTAATGGTGTACTGTTGCCACAAAGGCACTGCTGGTTCTCTAAAGCACAAAATATCTGCACAAGAAACCTTCCCCTATGCCAGGATGTTCAGCAATAGATTCAAACCAATGCCTTACCTATTTCTGAAGATGTACTTTGCCACTTCGAAAAAAACAGCTGATGAACACAGAAGGTGAACAGAAATGGCACAACAACCTTACAGATTTAGATTGGTTTAGCAGTTATTGGCTCTCAATAAGGAATCCTGCAAATTGCAGTTCTATGAAGTTTGTGATAATTTTCCAAGGCAGGATTCTCAACACTTTTACCAAACACCAGTTCCCAGGACTCTTTCATGAAAAACATGCCAGTTAGACTGTATAAAACAGATGTGCATCTGTAGCAGAGTCATCAATTGTTCAAATAGGAAAATGAAAGAAATGCCAGAATGGGTTCAGCTTCCTCTTTCCAGCAGAATTGAGGGTTTCTGCATTTCTTGCTTATTTGTGGATATGAGTCTCTGTTAAGGTTGGAGGTGCATCCAAATGTGAAAGCTAACATGGTCTGTTGAAGAATCAGGCTGGAAACCTATTGAAGTCAGACTTCTGCCATGGATGCCCTGTAGAACAAGTCACTGTCTCTGCCATTTGTGAAATAGGAATTGACTCCCCACTGTTAAAGCTAAATGAATCTGACTCTGTAAGCTGTTGAGATAGGAGATCACAGATAAGCTGCTTTTCAGCTCCTTGGAAGAAGTGTGGTGTACAAATGTAACATCCTCTCAGTCAATTACAGGCAAATGATTATGCTATGGTATTAATAGTAAGAACAGGCATCCCAAAACTATGTCTGAATGCATAGTTATGGAGGTCACTGGGTGACCTTGGGCCAGTAATTTTCTTTCCATCGAATGTATTTCACATAATTGCTGTGAGAGGGACAAATGGGGTGGAAAGAATCACATAACAATGTCTTGAACTCACTTTAAAAAAGGCAGGATATAAATAAAAATAAATTAAAACAGATAGGAGGGAGGGAAATAATTATGTAAACAGTCCTCTCTATAGTACATGTAAGAATTGTTGGGGTGCAAATTTTAAATTGCTACCTCTTCCAGCCCTACACAGGTAAGCTATATAGTATATCAAATAAATGAAGGAAAGGGACAGTGTTATGAAAAATTGTGTATAACAACGATAAAGGAAAATCTGTGGTTCAAATGTTGCCCCATCATTAATTCACTAGTTGGCCTTATTCAGGTTATCTTTTCATCTTCACTGCCCCCTAACCCCACCACTTACAATGTGGTCAATAATATCAAAAATCCACCAAACAGTAATACCTTTATTGGACCAACCAAAATGCACAATATACATGTTCTATATCTCAGAGGGCTGTTGTAAAATACAATCAACAGCCCCATTCATGTAAAAACTAGTTATCTATATTAAAAAATAATAATTGATTTTAGTATTATTTCCTCACTTTGTCTAATGCTATCAGTTAGCCTCATGATGCAACTACACTATAGAAATAATGCAATTTGATTCCACATTAACTGCCATGGCAGCATCCTACAGAATCCTGGGATTTGTAGTTTTGTGAGACACCAGTACTCTTTGGCAGAGAAGGCTAAAGACCTAGTAAAACTACAAATCCCAGGATTCCAAGGATAGAGCTAAGCATTTAAAGTTGTGTCAAATGACATAATTTCTATAGTGTAGATCAAGGGTAGGCAACCTTTCCCCTTTAAGGGCCGAAGGACTTCAGCTCCCAGAATCCCAGGAGCTATTGGCCCACATGGGACTATTGACCAACATGGCTGAGGCTTCTGGAAGCTGAAGTCCCTCGGCCCTTAAAGGGGAAAGGTTGCCTACCCCTGGTGTAGATGCTCACACCTCAGAAAGGTGACTGGGCCAGGGTAACTCAGGGGGGTTGCAGACTGCCAGAAATAGTGTGAATTCAGTCCACTTTTAGGGTTAGGGTTAGTGCTAGGGAATCATGGGAACTGTTATTTTTCTGAGACATTGAGCCTTCTCTGTCAGACAACTCTGATGCCACAATAAAATACAGTTCCCATGGTTCCCTAACTCTAACCCTAACCCTAAAAGTGGACTGAATTCACACTATTTCTGGCAGTCTGCAACCCCCCTCAGTTAAATTCAATCACACTTGAATTTGAACCCAGGGCTATCTGGTGATGGCAGTGCCTTCCTACTATGCTATATAGTACTCACTTCACTTTCTTCATTCTCAGATGCATACTAGGACACTACGGAATGGTGTATACATATTTCCAGTAAGTTCATGAATGCGTATAATGTGAAGCTGCACATAAAAGGTAAAGGTAGTCCCTTGACATGATTGTCTAGTCATAACTGACTGTAGATGGTAATGCTCATCTCCGTTTTCGGACAACACCGAAAAACCAGTGTTGTCCAAGGACTGCTCTGGTGGTCATGTGGCCAGCCTGACTGTACCAAACTCTGTTACCTTCCTACTGAAGTGGTACCTATTTATCTACTTGCATTTGCATGCTTTTGAACTGCTAGGATGGCAGAAGCTGGGACTAGTGACAGGAGCTCACCCCATCATGCAGCACCCAGTCCTTGAACTGCCAACCTTCCAATCTTTCGATCATCAAAATTGTCAGAAAGCTGCACATACGTACATATAAAATGGAATGTATCTGCATTTGATGGTATCCATCTCAGGTACTCATACTCCTCACAGGATCTATAACACTTGCTTATAGATACTCAGATACAAAACATCTGTGCCTTGCATCAGTTGTAACTGGGACGTGTGCATTTAAATAGTAGAGGCCTGATCCTTTCCCAGCTGTTTATTTCTAAGTACTTGATTTTTATTTTTAAAGGCAGATTTTACTGAATGGATGCACTCACAACTGCTGGAAAATATACATTATTTTATACTTGGTTTCTGTATGCAAATTTGAAATGCCAACTAAGAAAGCTGCTGGAGGCAGAGATGCCTTTGTGCCCAACATATGAGCTATCAAACTGCAATCCTGCCTTCAAAAGGCATGGCTGTCCACGTGCACATGATGTCTGGAGTGCACAGATCAACTCAGAAACCATGTGCACATGGCTCAGACTCTCTCCTTCCTTCTACTCTTGGCAGGGCTGGGAGAAGATCCCCACACATTCAAGGGGGCCTGCGGAAGACAGCAAGACCCGTCATTCCCTTCTGCAATCACAGGGCATGGTTGCATAGCAATGGATGAGCTGTATCTCTCCTTTTACCAGGGATCTTTTTATAACCAGGTCTGTGGGAAGTGGGTCACAATGGGAGCGTAAAGAGTTGGCACTGCAGTGTCGGCTGAGTAGAGAGGCTAGATCCAGACCACCAATATATGTGTCTACCAGACTGCCAATATATCTCCCTAATCATACCCCCCGCACCAGCAGTGTCATGGTCTCTAAGCTAGAAGCCTTCCATAGAACAAATTTCTGTTCAGCTGCCCATTAACTCACTGTGAATGTGTGTACGACCAGAGGTTGGAAAGTTACTTGTATAGACTACAATTCCCAGAACCCCTAGGGCACAAGGCGTTGTCACCTAAAACATATCTTTTCTAAGGTGTGGAAATGCTACCTTTTTGGACTACACCTAGATTAAAGGTAAAGCTAAAGGTATTCCTCATTGACAAGGTTGTCAAGTCGTGTCCAACTGTTGGGGGCAGTGCTCATCTTCTTTACTAAGCCAAAGATCCAGTGTTGTCAGAGACTATTCGGTGATCATGTGGCCAGCATGATTGCACAGAATGCTGTTTACCTTCCCACCGAAGTACCTATTTATTTATTTGTACCTGCATACTTTCGAACTGCTAGGTTGGCAGAAGATGGGACTAGTGACAGGAGCTCACCCCATCACATGGCACCTAGGCCTCGAAATGCCAATCTGCCAGTCTTTCAATCAATAGTCAGTGTCTTAACCACTTGAGCCACCATGTCCCATAGATTACAAGCTCTAAAAGAAGGAACAGTAGCAAGTTCAGGCATCTTCCTCGAGCAAGGTGATCAGATGTCCTAACTGCAAAGGAGAACAAAGCACCATAAAATGGACATGCAAGGAAAATGTCGGACATTACAAAGTAAAAGCTAAAAACACTTATAAATATAAATGCATGCTTCTTAGTCATGCTCAAAATGGAAGACATTTTGGAATTGTTCCTGGACAGAAGGCTGAAATGTAGAATATGTCCTGGAAAAGGAGGACACTGGTCACCCTGTCTTCAGGTCATGTATATGGGGGTGGTGGTGGTGGATGGGATCTGGCATGATGTGTGGAATGAGGGGAGCTAAATCCTTAACCACAGCTTAGCATTGCCACAGTCAGTGTCCCTCATGCCAGACACATTTTTAATCCTGAAGTCCGGACCAACTAACCCAGGAAGCAATAAAGGAAGGGAGAGCTCATCTCCATTCAGTCTGTACACCTCTTTTCATTCTGAAATAAAGCCCTAGCTTTATACAGTAGATATTCACTGGGACTTGGTTCCAGGACCTGCCATGGATACCAAAATCGGTGGATGCTCAGGTCCGTTATACGCAATAGTGTAGTAAAACAGTGGTCCTTACACAAAATGGCAAAAATCAAGGTTTGCTTTTGTGGGTTTTTAAAAAAACATTTTCAAGCCATGGATGGTGGAATCTATGGATCTAAAATTCATGGATAATGAGGGCAACTGTATATGGACAAGCCAGATGTATAAAGAACTGAACATGACTTTTTCTTGCTATCAGTGTCATCTCATCCATTTGGACCTTCAGCAATCCATTGCTGTTGTTGTTATTGAATCATCATCATCCTTATTATCATCATCATCCTGACTTTTTCCCAATCTGGGACTCAAGGCTCCTTCTCAAAGTTAAAATGGGTACAGCTAAAAAACCAAAAACATCATAGTTAAAAATATAATTAAAGTGTCAGTAAAATTAAAAGCAGTTAAGACCATAAAATTAAAATAAGAACAGATGTAAACAGCACAGCACATGAAGGCAATCAGCCCTCAAGAGCTAGCTGAAACAAAACAAAATAAAACAAAACAAAACGGTCTTCAATTGTCTACAAAAGGATAGTAGTACCAGGGCACCAGTCTAACCTCTTTAGGAAGGGAGTTCCAGAGCCTGGGAGCAGCCACCAAGAAGGCCCTCTCACGTGTTCCCATCATATGTACCTGTGAAGGCAGATAGAGGGGCTTCCCTAGAAGGTCTCAGGGCAGGCAGGCTCATGTAGGGGAGAGAGTCCTTTAAACAGCTTTAACCTGAGCCATACAGGGCTTTATAGGTCATAGCCAGCACTTTTCATTGTGCCTAGAAATGATCCAGCATTTAATGGAACTATTCCAACAGGGCAGTTGTGTCCTCTCTCTCAGTTAATGATCTGGCTGCAGCTGTTTGGATTAGCTCAAGCTTCCAAACACTTTTCAAAGGCAGCCCCATATAGAAGGCACTTTACAGTAATCTAACTAAGGCATATGTAATTGGTCAGATTCAACAACCTATGATACCACAATAACAACACTGGGCATATCTTAGTGAGCTATACATGAATCTGAAAACTCTGGGGAAAGCACTACTTTAAATAACAGTTGTATACTGGCAGCAAAGTCTTGGAAAGGATGAGTTGGAAGAGACAAATGTTTGCATTAGAGGGAAAGTAAAGTTGATGAACAGAATAGCTGCAATTAATTTAGTCCCTTTTTTCTCTCCAAAATGTTGAAGTGCAATATTAACTGGGTAATACTCAGACTGTCTGCCAAATATTCTCTAACTATTTGATTACTGTATTTGATTGCCCTGTTATTTTATATCAATATTTAATCTTTTTTGACATTTGTTATTTTAACAGAATTTGAAAGCTGACATACAATAGTATTCAGCATCAGTGAAACAACAGCTGAGGAGATTTCATTTTGGATGCTGGTTGAAATCAAAACAAATAGTAAAATGTTGCCCCAAAGTCTAAAGTATTTGATTTCAGAGTTATGGTAAAAAATATTTATATCCAAATCTGAAGATTCTGAACAACTGTTACCTGTTAGCACCACAGTTGTAAAAACAATGCTCAGGGATATGTGTTTATCTGGGGGTGAAAACAGGACTGAAGTTACATTTTGCACAATGATCCATTGTTTGCTGACATTCAAAACAGCACATCTGTGAATTCTTAAGACAGACACAGGCTCTTTCCTCAGGCTTCCCTTCCTATTTTTGTTATGTTCATTAAACCTAGAGGGACCCTGCTTGCCTTTGCTTCACAAACAACAACAGTGCAGGCTTTAATTTCATAGATAAGCAAAGGGCATTGGCTTGCTAACCTACCAAACAACTTCGAAGTCATTAACTAGGCAAATAAGAAGAGAGTCAGGAGATCCTGAGCCAGACAATCTGATCATGAGACCTAAGAACAGGAGAGAGAAAAGATCTGGATCTCTGTCAGTTTTGTAATAATTGGCAAAGATGTATTACTTAATAAAAATTACTTAATAACAACAAAAAGATCTCTTCTTCCCATCCTAAATTATACTGCTGTTTATGAAGGCAGCAGCGGGTTGGAGGAGGTGATGGTTTGCAACAGTGGATTTTGCAGGAAAATTCATCAAGCTTCACCAATACACAATACTACACTGAATCCTGGCCTCAATTCTTCTATTCTAAGGCGATTATTACACGCAGCAGCTTTTAAACCATGATTAGACCCAGAAAAAAGCAGCTTTGGCAATACTTATCACACGACGACACCTCCAACCCACAGCTGCTCTGTTCCCCAAGCGCTGTTAGGATGTCCCTTTTCAATGATGGGGGAAACCCATCAATGAGCTCACAATCATCTACATTGCTGCAGGGCAGCTGCAATACTGGCAGTCACGTGGTATCACGTCTCCTCCTCTCCTGTCTCCTTCCCCCTCACTATTCCCAAGCAGACTGGTTGCCTTCATTTTAGCTTATTTTTTCTATTTATTTTCTTTTTTTAAAAGAACTTGTATCGCAGAAGCAGAGCTCCAGAATTGCACGGAAAATTTTAAAATATTTTTTTAAAATAAAATAAATGAAAGGCAGGCCGGATCAGGAACTCTTGCCCTTTACAAACTTCCTCCTTCAAATGGATATCTGAAAAGGGCAAGAAACCAGAACTGGGATTTTACTGCCATCTGGTGATAAACTTGCAAAGATACATAAATTTAAAGTACAGTCATCCCTCCTGATGTGTGTGGGATCCATTCCGGACCCACCTCACCCCGCAAATCAGGAAAATCGCAAATATCCAAGCCCCATTGATTGGAATGGCGGCGCGCACCCCAGGTGCATGCACCATTTTGTCCCTACCTACTTGCCGTCCACGAAGGACAGAGACCGCAGACTCCAAGACCGCAAACGGGGAGGGACAAGTGTATAATTAAACAAACAAACAAATGGCCCAGCCTCAGCTTAGTGTTGCCACCCCAGGTCCAGGGTTGAGTAGGTCTAATGAAGAGAATAGGATCAGATCTATACAGATTGCAGTAAATTAACTCTCATCGAAAGGCAGACAACTCAGAACCTTGGGGGAGGATAAAATTCAGTAAACTGAACCCTAGCAGGCATCCTATACTACAGATAATTATCCAAAAAGGCAGCAATTGAACAGGAGCTGCTTTTCCAGGCATTATAATCCAAGAAACAGTAAACTGCAACTGCTGGATTTCTAGCCTAGGAACCCTGAAGATTCTCATCTGCAGTACTTCACAGGGTTTTATCCTGTGCTCTGACACACAAGAAGAGGTTGCCAACTCATTTCAAAGAGAGAATTGTTACCTGAACTCATTTCCATCTGTAGATCAAAACTTACCCCACTGAACAGTATTGAGAGTCAAGCTTGGGGGGGAATAAAAATAGTGTCAACAGATCCAAAGGCAGATAGGATTAGAATCTCTGAACTTTTCAGTGTTCTGTATAATCTCAATAAAGGGAACTCGCTTTCCTTATGACTGGCTGCATCTATCTAAACTCTCCCTTTTGCACCATTATTAAACGTACAGAAGGTCTGTCCTCACTATTATCAGCTCACCTTGGGGGAGAAAAGACCAATAAGCCACCCCAAATAGGAATATAAAAGGAACCTGTGCCTTTTAAGGGTGGAGACATGCTGCAATTAATAAACAAAGCTGTTAACTGACAATGTTGTGGATGGGTGGTGCTACTACCAAGGGAGCCCTATGGATCTATATTTATAGTTCCCAGAATCCCCAGCCAATGTGACAATTGCTTGATAGCAAGAGGTTTCTGGGAATCATAGACCCAAAATGGTCACTTTTCCAAGCTCCGTGCAGTTGCTAGGGTAGCTGCAATCCCCCACCCTACCTCCGGTTTTGCTTCATTTCCTTCCAAACAATGCTAAGATAAATGAAGAGTGGTAAAGTTAAAACCAGCTTCTCTTCCACTTTCCTTTGGTTCCAGTGGATGATAGCAAGAGAGAATCTGTCAGCTAAAGCACTCACCTCTGTATTGCTTGGGCAAAATCTGAATATCTTCCAAAGCCTTACAAAAATCTTACCTAAACTGTCGTGGTAGCTCATCAGCAGGGAAAGCCTAGGTGGACAGATAAGCAAGGACCTGGAGTTATTTGACCCTGTACACCAGGGGTAGGCAACCTTTCCCCTTTAAGGGCCAAGGGACTTCAGCTCCCAGAAGCCTCAGCCATGTTGGCCAATAGTCCCATGTTGGCCAATAGCTCCTGGGATTCTGGGAGCTGAAGTCCCTCGGCCCTTAAAGGGGAAAGGTTGCCTACCCCTGCTGTACACTCTCAGAGTATATTGCCTATTCTTCCTTCCCTCCACCCCATACATGCCTTCTCTTCTTCTTCCAGAGCAAGATGAGCCTCAATGCTCAGTTGCTGGGAGCAAAAGGTAACACAGTGCCAGGCAAACTGGCTTCATCCTGCCTGTGTGTTGCTGCTTTGCCTGGTTGACCTGTGACTCACAGTAAAACAACTTCTTTCATATACAACAGCTCTGCCATTTCCTGGCATGAAGTCCAGCCAGCCCTGGTTTCTGAGCTCAGCAGAACTTGACTCTTTAGCACAAGCAGGCAATTACTCTTTCAGGATGCTCCAATTCACAGCAGGACATAAATTCATAAATCATCAGCATGATCAAAGGGATATAATGTACTTTTCCATACTTTATTTTTTTAATATTACAAATATAAACATTATTTTAAACAGATATTATAAGCCTGGGAAGCCAAAAGGTTTAGAGCTGTAACAGGGCTTAAGATATAATGGGTGGCCACAGGCAATCTTCATGAATTACTGACGTTCGGAGGGCGTTTCCTCAAGCTCAGTGGCCTACTTGAATAAATGGAGGGAAGTCTGATGAGGAGGCTCACACAAATTTTAGGTCCATCTTCAGTGGGCACAGACTTCCATGAAGTTAGATCACTTTCATCTCAAAAGCTACTCAGCAGTAGCAAATAAAGTAGTACGGGAAAATTATTTAAAAAAACCAAAACAGTTGGCGTTACGGTGCCAAGACTTTCCAAGTAATTACTTAACATTATACTTGGCAATGTTTAAAAACAAAACTCTTCTGGGATAGAAGGTAACTTCTCTGGGAGTAGAACACAAAAGTATTAGTTCTCTTAGTTTCTTCAAAGGACCATGATGCTGCAAGCCTCTGGCCCAGGGGTAGGCAACCTTTCCCCTTTAAGGGCCGAGGGACTTCAGCTCCCAGAATCCCAGGAGCTATTGGCCAACATGGGACTATTGGCCAACATGGCTGAGGCTTCTGGGAGCTGAAGTCCCTCGGCCCTTAAAGGGGAAAGGTTGCCTACCCCTGCTTCTGGCCTGTAGCACTAAACACCTCTATGCTGTGAGGCAAAATGTCCCATGGAACAGTAAAAGTTAAATTAAACTAAGGCTGAAGTGCTTTGGCCATATAATGAGAAGGCATCGATTACTGGAAAAGATAATAATGCTAGGAAAGGTAGAGGGAAGAAAAAGGAGATGAAGACCGCATGCCAGATGGGTGAACCCAATCAGGCGAATACGGGCATGGGCTTGCAGGAACTAAGTAGAGAAGTAGGAGATAGGGGTTCTTGGAAGAGTCTCATCCACAGGGTCGCCATGAGTCAAAGTCGACTTGAGGTTAACAATAACAACAAAACAGTAAAAGTAATTAAAACAATTATACTTGCCTCACAAAGGTATAACATTTGTTTCTTATAATACCACTCTTAATGCAATGCCTATAATATCTCTCATAATACATTATCAGCATATTAGAGTTAATTATACCTTGGTTATTATTGTATAGCAAAAAAATAAATAATTACAAGTAACTTGTTATTTGTAACAGGACATGAGCTCTAAGTGGAACTTGCCTTTGCCTAGCATTTGAAAAATAATTTCCTAGAGGCTGCCTAGGATGCAAACAATATCAATTATAGGTATGTGCAATGGAAGACATTCAGGAAATGCCCAAAGGAGAGAAACCATGATTTTTTTGAGCAAAACATATTAAATTTTCACTTACTTTAGATAAAACTTTCAGCACATAAGTGTTTGATCTACTATTTTTTTTAATATGATACATTAGGCTCAGCATTTCCCTGGCACGTTCTGTGTGCTCAGGGTATGATTAAGATTGCTTCACAATGGACAGGGGAACAAGCACACCACTGAACATTGGACCGTCTCCAGTTGTCTAGAACGCTTGCAGTCAAAATAGGAATTCAAATGAACTATGTTTTTATTGTTTTTATATAGAATTCAAGTTCTCTCCCAGTGCCAAAGGTTTTGCATAATAAAGTGGAGGAGATCTAGATAAGCTGACAAATATTGACTGTTTGCCTCAATCTACAGTTGTTCACCACTGCATGTTTTTTACTCTGAAATTGTGTGTTTTTGTTTTCTCTGTTTCTGAAGTTTTTCTCTTTGTGATTCACTTCACGTGGGGCAGCTGCCTTCTCCTCTTGCCACGTACTCAGAGCAAATGAGAAAGAAAACACATGTTGATTTGGCAGTGTAGAAAAACCTTAAAGGGAAGATTTTGGAATTCCTAACCTAAACCAAGATAATTCCGTCACTGCACAAAGTGCATTGAGCACATAAAGAGAAGCTTTCCCTACCATCAAACGCCACTCTTAAGATGAAGCAGCTCTTTGTGCTGTTACCTCTCTCCATCCCTTGAGAGTATGGGGTGGCTGGGGTGAATGAGACCCTGGCAATGGGCTTTTTTTGGGAGGGTCACCTTTTTTGCAAACCCACTGAAGGAGCCAGTCAACCACAAAGACAGAGATGCAGAGTTGTCAACTGTTTCCATTACGTACACCTATGAAGTAAGGTATGAAGTAAGGTATTCCACATAGGCTGTAGCCATTTTGCACAATCCAAACAGGCTCCACAATGACAGACAGAGAAGAAATCTACACAAAATCCCTGACCTGGGGGAAGGGGCTGGAGGAGAACTAGGAAGAAGCTAACATTTGAGCAGGACATTGTAAATCATATCCTAATTTGGGCAAGAATGAAAGTGTTATGGAAAAGGAACTTTAGCCAGACAAAGCTCAGCCAAGCCAAACGAAACGCTCAAGGAAGGGGACTGCCTCCCTCACTGATCCCATTTCCTTTTCCTCTTTTAGTACACCCCCATCACAGCTGATCCTCCAGCTCCCCTCCCCAGCCAAGGACTCAGAAATCACCCAGTCCTTGCTTAATTTGTATGCTTTGCAAAGAACAGGAGAACTGACAGAAGAAGCAAGGAAAGGCAGCAGACATCAGGAGGGTCTTTTCAATTATTCTTTTCTTTATTGTTTTAGTTTGGAGAAGACAGAAGCCTTTGATTTACTGGCTGAAATCATTTTTATACACAGGAATATTTGTTATAAAGACTCTTTTTGTTTCTTATTTACAGAGACAATTGGGGATCAGGAAGGAGGGGAAAGGAACATGGAGATATGAGCTTCCTGAAGCAGCATATGTCAGAATGGTAGAGCCCACACCTGGCAGGGGACACAGAGGTGCTGAGCAAAGAGGGGACTAGAGGGAGTGCCCCAGGTGGATCCGCATGCATTCCTGACACGCGCCATGGAGCCAAAGGTTAGCAGGGCTACAAGGGCATTTTCTCCCCAGTCTCTCTCCCTGCAGGTGCCTGCTTGTACCACTATTTCCAAGCACATTCTTACAACTGCTTGCAAAATTTTCTGAGTAGTCCAAGACTGAGCACCTGCCTTCTCGGTGCACGTGGTCTTGGCAACTACTTTGCAAGGCACAGCCCTCCTTATTTGATTCACAAGGCATATCTTTTTTGAACTTTGGTGCAGTTTAGCATCTCATACTGCACCTAAAAGGTCCAAAAAGGAATAATAATTTAAAAATCACCCCTTTCCCCCATAATCACCAGAGGACTGGGGAGTGAAGTAAGGAGACAAGCAAGTTAACACAAAGAACACAGAGCAGGAACCATCCATTTTGCATACCTGTACACTGTCTCAAGCACAACTCTTTGCACACTCAGAACATATGAGGTCAGACAAGTCATCTTTTACTTTTGCATACCTGAAATGGTGCCGTTCACTACATTTGCACCTGTTTTGCACCACCATGGCACAGCAGGCAGTGCTAGCTACATTTCTTATGCACACGAACCACATAGAGGGCAGGGTTGGTGTGCTTTACATCATTTGCAGAAGCAGGAGCTATTTCTGTGGTGGGAGAGGGGGGCTGGAGGAAAGAGGAAAAGGTGGTTCTCGAAATCTGTCAAGGCCCACAACTGGACAGCTGCATATGCTGTATGGCTTACCAGAATCCAGTATTTGTGGAATCCTGAGAATCTGAGCTTTCATTAAAAAGTAAAAACAAGCATCACAGAGCAAAGGATTCAAATTACCAGAAAAGAGATTCCACCTAAGCGTTAGAAAAAACTTCCTGATGGTAACTGTTCGACAGTGGAATATGCTGCCTGAGAGTGTGGTGGCATCTCCTTCTTTGGAGGTTTTTAAACAGAGGCTGGATTGCCATCTGTTGGGAGTGATTTTTGTACTCCTGCATGTTCTTGGGGCTGGAGTGAATGGCCCTTGTGGTCTCTTCCAATTCCTATGATTCTATCTAGCGCTCTGGTTACAGAAGAAACATTCTCAAAACATAGAAGTCGCATGTATAAGAAACAGATCCAAGATGAGAATGGAAGCTTATCAAGTAATAGTATTTCTATATCCAACATGGACTCTTATCTCCTTCATCTGTTCGACTTTCTTTCTATCCACCTATCTCTCTAAATATCTCTCTTTCTCCATCCATCTATCTTGTTACAAGCATTAAATCTCCTTTTCCATGCCTAAATATGAAAAAGGAATGTATAGCTGCTCCTTCCCATATGTCCCCAGTAAAATTTCATTAAAAATGATACACGATGACATTACATCATCCCACTCAGGAGTTTCCCCACCCCATTTCACCTCATTGGTGGCTGCTTTGCAGAGGAGGAACACACAGGAGGATAGTGACATGTCATGTGTCTTCTTTCACTAAATGTTATGGACGTTATGCAGCGACAGGCAGTTATATATTCCTCACAGTTTGGATTTTATGTTCCTGACAGACAGCTGAGCCATGGGAATGTTACTGATAGCTTAGGTAAGATTGAGAGATCAAGACTGGTCCAAGGGATCACACCCAAACCACAGGAGGCTTTAACCCTAGTTAGTTCCATCAAAAAGAGGCTTATTAAATCAACAGATAAATGGATAGTCAGCACCTGCAAAAATCTCAGTGGGACTGGCAAATGGATTCCAGCTACCAACCTTAACGAAACAGCTTTCTAAAATCTGAGGAATTAGGAAATAGACAAGTCTACAAAAGCTTATGCTACAACTTCTTTCATACATTTAGTCTCAAAGGGCTACAAGATCCCTTTGCATAATTTAAGATGAGGAATCCTGGTTAAATTTAACTATTTTAAGAGGTGCAGGTTTAGGACTATCCATAAGAGCCAGGTGGGTAAAAAGCATGTGATCTCATAGAATTAAATTAGCCATGGTTAACAAATCAGGATGTTAGGGCTGTAGCAGAGAAAACTGAAAGAGTCTCCAAAAAGGCACAAACAAACATTGTACAGACAAAATACAGTAAAAACAAGCCAATAATGTGTAATTCTACAGACTTTGCATAAATCAAGGGTGCTTCATACATGTTAAATTCCAAAATAGAAATCAAGTATGTGTAGGATATAATAACATATGGCACTGCCAAATGGGACCACAACATACATGTGCATTTTGTCATAGGTCACTTGTCATAGATAATGTACAGAAGCATGTTCACATTGCACCTTGTTTCCTACAGAAAACTGTTTCCCACTTTCTGGTGTATATCTGTAGCTGTTTTTAGGAGCTCAAGAGCAAAACCTAGGCTCTGTGGCTGCTGAACATGTGTGTTACTATAGTGACACTGTACTAATCGAAAACATGCTTCCATGTGGTTGGAATCCACTCAGAGCTTTCCAGATGGAGGTGGGGGGCTGGCATGGGATCAACTATGTTTTCTCTTCCTGCATATGTTATGGCTGCAGATTAGAGCCCCAACTGCATAGAAGTATGGCTCTCCACCCCCATCCTCATCCCGCCCCAGCTGTAAGCATGCTGCTATGGTAACATAGGAACCAGCACCTACCTTTTCAAACAGCAGTGCCTTGCTCCCACACGTCAGTAGCAAGTTGCTTCACCAAGGTTCATGCTGCCATTCCAATGTGGCTTAATCTCTCACTTTTGCACACTGGATTAAATGGATAGCATTTCCCCTAGTCCCAGAGGCGGGCAAAGTGTTGCCTGACTACAGCTCTCATCATCCCTAGCCAGCACAGGCAATGGTGAGGAATACTGGGACTCTGCAATCCAACAATATATGGAGGATTATATTTTGCTTACCTCTGACCTCATCCCATGGAGTAAGGAAGGACACAGAGGGATTCTACCTTTGGAAACTCCACCCTGCCCTATCTGTTTTATGTCTAAGAGGTTTATCTGCAGCTCCTTTATACCAACACTGCTCCCTGTAACCCAGTACTGTCTCCCACAGTCTTCCCCAAGCTGGTAACATTCAGCTGTGGTCATGATGACTAGGGATGATGGTAGTCCAACATATATGAAAGGGAAGCAGGTTGAAGGAAGGCTGGCCTACATTGTTTAGCACTCTGCAGTCTCATGCGAAGGTATATTTCTGCTCTCTGATCTGAGATTCTTCATAATTAAGATGAACTTGGGATCTTGTAGAAGCAAGGCCTGTGCTCCACCACTGAACTGTGGCCAATCCCTCCTATTTAATGCTATTCTACTGTCCCCAGCAAAGTACAGAGTGGTAAACACCATGCAAAATTTCAAATTTTGCACTCTCTTAGTTCCCTGTCCCACCCCACCCCACCCCAAACCACTAGGGTTGTCTAATCCACTCAGAGTGGATTGCCATTTATCCAGTTTTCTTATGGACCCTCCAGAACCCCCCCCAGTGGGCTTTCTCCTTCGGTCAAGGCTACATCACAGAGTTATGAGGCTTGTTTAAGACACAAAGAACAATGAGAAACATTCATTGCACTGTATAGCAATTCCAATACAAGGTAAGGACAGAATTGGCAAAAGCTCTCCTTGCAGATCACAGCCCACATGCTCCCACCCACCCCCAACTTCACCAACTACCCATCTCCATCTAGCTGCTGTTCGCATGGTGGAATCCACTCAGACAGGAAAGCAACATCCTATGCATAATGCCAACCAGGTAACTGCAAAACAAGACAGCAGTTGCATGCCATCCATGGTGCAAGAGCACAGTCTGCCAACCACACAGGCCTGCAAAAATCTTCCAAGGGCCTGGGATCCAGGATTCCCAGCCCACACTTAGTCCACGATGCTGGAGCCGTTGGCTTGATTAAGCTGGGTACAGTTGCATCCAAGGTGACACCGAGATGAGATGGAGAAGATATTCTGGAGTCCCAAGGAACAGGAGGCAGGAAGATACAGGTAGAGAAAAAGAAAGAGAGCCGGTCCTGGGACAGGGTGGTGTTATATAGGCCTGCAGGGCAGAACCTGGCACACTGTTTGGGTGGAGAGTCCTGCAGGGAACAAGCAATCGAAGCTGCTTCCAAAGAGAGTTTCTTTTTGGTTGGTTTCAATGTTCTTTCGGGCAGCATCTTGAAAGCAAGGAAGGCTGACACAGAGCAGTGAAAGGCAGGAAAAGTGCATGTAAGGGGACCTCTAAAGGCCAGTGCAAGAACTGCGGACAAGGTGAGGGGAGAAGCAGCAAAGGGTTGTGTTGTCTGAAGACACTCTTACCCTCCCACCCCATTGGAGTAGGGCGGTGTGGTTGTGGTGATCAAGCAGGAAAGGAAAGGTTAAGATTTTAAGGCTTATGCGTCTGCATAGAAAAATGTGTAAACTGATTGGAGCAAGAGGTTATGGGAGACGAGGGCTATTTGGCAGAGCTCGTTCCAGAGACAAGGCTGAGAGACCTTTCATACATCATGTGGCAGTAAAACTAGGTCTGCTGCCCAGTATATACTTAACACACACACAGAGAGAGAAAGCAATTGATTCTAGACCTCCCATCAGGCACATGGGGTAGTTGGTAGCCTTTGCTCGTGACAATTTCAGCTGTATACCTAAGAAATGAAATGTGTGAACAGGTCCAGAGGAGACAATCAATGCATGAAAGCAAATGAGGCACAGACATGTTGCTGGGGATGGTGTTAGGAATCAAGGTCTGCTCCCCTATCCTGCAACGTCAAGAAACACCTGCCTGAGCAGTTTAGTCACATTATTTTCCCTTGTAATGAAACATGAAGTTGAAGGTAACAGATTAAACATCAACTCCTAAACATCAAGATAATGGGACACTTTACAGATCTATTCTCAAAATTGAAAAGGGGGAACAGGTCAAATCATGATTTAGTTCCAGGGTTAAGGTCAAATAAAACTCTAGCCTGGTCATGACTTAAACTCAACCTTGCTACTATTCAAAATCCAGCCTCAGTTCCTTTAGTAGCAAACTCCTCTACCATGCCTTGTGTACTGTGTGACCTCAAGTCATTTCCAACTTATGGTGACCCTAAGGCAAACCTAGCATGGGATTTTCTTGGTAAGAATTGTTCACATGAGATTCGCCATTGCCTTCCCCCAAGACTGAGAGTGTGTGACTTGCTCAATTTCACCCGGTGGGTCTCATGGCTGAGCTGGGAATCAAACCCTGGTCTCCAGAATCATATCCCAATGCTTAAACCACTATGATTTTTACTCTACAGGCTGGCTTAAGAACATAGCTCCTGAGAATAGGCAGAATGGCTAATGTGTCATCATAGCCAGGCCTTCCCATTTTGGAAGGTTTGTTAGCTTTATACAATGGCCTGGTCCAGTGCTTTCAAGAGTAACCAGATAGCCATAAATATGGCAAATGATGCTTTCCCATCAATTTGGCCTAAATCCAGTTGGCTAGCCCCAACACTGAATCAACTGCAGAACAGTAAATCAATACTTACAAAAAACTCGCTAATTCAACAGGTCTACTTTAGTTGGGCCTACCAACTGGATTTAGGACTCCATCTCCTTGCCAGCTTAATTTCTGCATGCCATCACTGTCAAGGGAGCAGCAATGCTGATAAAATTGGCAGCTCAATATTTCTGGAGTTGGGGAGCAAAGCATTTAGGTCAAGGCACATGGCCCATGGCAGGGCTGAGTCTAGGCCTTTCTGTTTCAGTAAACTGGAAACAACACAAGAGGAATTGTAGAAGGGAGACTGAATGATAAAAGATCAAAAATCACAGTGGGGATGGTAGACATTTGCTGAAAACAAAATTTAATGAGGTTAAAAATGAACATAAAAGAATAGCTTGTGTGAAGAGCAGGCTCCCCTAAAGAGTCAGCATTTGGAGTCAGCTAAAAAGGGTCATAGTCAGCATTGTGCTAGCAGGTTTCTCAGCTTTGGATAAGCAGGCTGACATACAGAAATGTTGCAGGTCAAACCCAGGACTGGATTTGTGCACAAGCATCATCGTCACCATCACTGTCATTGTCATGGTGGCTGTTGTAATACTTGGTATAAGAATAAAACAATGGGAAAAATGAAATGTCACCTATTAATTTTTGTAGCGGCCACTGAAGAAAAAACAGCAGAATCAATTAAAAAGGGGGGGGGGCAATTTGGCAAACTTAGGCTGCATCTGCACTGCAGAAATAATTCAAGTTGACACCATTTAACTGCCATGGATCACTGCTATGGAATTCTGAAAATAGTTTTGTGAGACATTTAGCCTTCTCTGTTGGAGAACTCTGGTGCCACAACAAACTACAAATCCCAGGATTACATAGGATGGAGCCATGGCAGTTAAAGTAGTGTCAACCTGGTTTATTTCTGTAGTGTGGATGCAGTTTAATTGAGGTGTATGTATGTGTTTAAAAGAAAATGAAAGCCCAATAAAGAAGAATGGGAGGTAGAATGTTGATAATACAAAAGCAAGTGTCAAAGCAAATGTCTCTTGGGAGAAGGGCGAGGTGGACAAAAGGTCCTGTTCAAATAATGGAGAATGCTTGTGGCTTACTGTTGCTTACTGGCCCTGTTCCTGTCACAAATGGATGAAAGAAATATAATTTCCCCATTACTTTGTCCCCAGCCCTGCTGAATTTCTACATGTGAGCGCTGATCCTTGAAAGCAAAGGAGCAGGTTGAGGAAGGAAGCTGGCAAGCTGACGGCCAAAGGATCCAAAGACAAGTGATGCGCAAAACATGGAGAACAGAGACCACTAAGGCTGCACACTTAAAGACCCAAAAGATGAAATGGACACATGTGGATTTCACAGGTTCAAAGCTGAAGGAAGGGAGCAACTATTTGATGCTTTCTCTCGCTTGGTCAATGCAGGGAGGAAGGGAGCAAAAGGTGTCTCTGGAACGGTCTCTGCAGCCATCCCTGGGGTGCTGTGAGGGTGAAGCTGGTGCAGTAAGGTTTCAGGGCCCAGGTTAGAAGTGCAAGGCATGAGGGGGGATGATGGAGCCCTCTCCAGGTTACCTAGAGGAAGGGCTGCTGCACTCAGAGGCAGGGCAACAAAACTGGTGGACGTCCTCAACCTCGTCATCATCCCTAAAAAATGGGGAGGGGACAGACAAACAGACAGATATGAATTATAATCCTGCAGACACGCCCAACATTGCAGGGAGTGTAAAAGAATGGCTTGAAGTGAAGATGGAGATGTGATGAAGCTTGTAAGGTGGGGAGGAGGGAGAGCAAGGCAAGAAAACTCAAGTCACCATGGGCATTTCACTCTCTCTGATTGGGCCAGGGGTTGGCAACCTACGGCCTGTGGGCCGGTTTCGGCCCAGGGCCCTGCGCTTACCGGCCCAGGCGGACCCCGCCGCCACCTGCCACCGTCACTGTGCATTTGGGTCGCTGCATGCGCCGCAAACGCCATTTTGTTTTTCGAAATGGCGGCCGCGACGTGTTTGCACATGTGCAGGAGTACTGCGCATGCGTGGAGGTGGCTGCAGCCTGCCGGAAGGGACGACTTCGGGGGACCGGCCCCTGGCTCAAAAAGGTTGCCTACCCCTGGCTTAGGCTTTTTGCCCTCTTGTATTCTCCCAGATTCATTTTTGCTAAACTGAAATCCAGAGATCCTTCCCAATTCTTTAACACCTCCCCCACCCACCATTAGAGAGGAGGTAAATACTTTTTAGCATCCAAAGCTTGCAAGGTGAGTGGTGGGGGGAGCACTGTGTGGCCTGCCAGATGTTTTTGGACTACAAGTGCTATGATCTCACATTATTGGCTATGTTGGCCAGAGCTGATGGGAACCACAGTCCAACAATGCCTGGAAGGCCACATATTCCCCACCCCTGAATTATAACTTTCCTACACTTTTAGTTTCTTCGAGCTTCAATCTTCCATTGTCCCCTTCCTAATTGGTTCAAGGAGGATTATAATTCTGGTCCAGAAACAGATTGGGTCAGTTAACAGGGTGCCCACATTTTTGACAACACTCATAACCCCTATTAGCCATGCTGTTGTAGTATAAAATATCTGGACTAAATTGGCAACTCCTATTGTAGGAGAAGACATGGGCTGCAACAATTAAGGGAGTCAGGCAATGTCTCCAAGGAATGTTATCTGTTCAGGTTGGAGGCAGTCAGGGAGAATGACAGGACTGTCTAGCCTGATCTTGGAGCTTCAATTGCAGCTTGATCTGCCAGGGTCAGAGGGGTAGGTTTTCCAGACCCAGAAATAAAAATAATCCCACCTGCTTATCTCTGGACATCAGACTGTTGCAAAAGCACGGAAGCAGAGAGTGCTTCAAAAGTTGACAACTCTAAACCAGAGTTTAATGTTTCCAGATCACAACCTGGCAAACTTCACTACCCTTTTAAATTTCTCCATGCAATGGGACATGAGGGTAGCAAGCACGATTTCCCCTGCTTGTTCTTCCCTCATCTTGTTGTTTGTCCTTCCTTCCTTGCCTCACAGTTGTAATAAGGAAGATTCCTGAGTGTGCAAGACAGCATGTGGGGGAACAGGAAAAGCAAGAGGACAGTGGAAGAATCCACTTGATTTTAAATCAAGATAGGGCACAGGGATTTCTGGGGTGCAGGTTTGGAACCCTACACCAAACCCAATGGAAACTGTCTGTCTCTCCATCCAACTCCACCATTCTCTTGCACACTTCATTCAAATACTATCACACAGAACAGTCACACTTTGTTGATGTGCCAAGTCACTGCTTCTGTTAATTTTTATACTCTTTCTCTTTACATTGAAGGCAAACTTTCTCAAGTACTTCAATAGAGTTATTTCTGGGTGTTTATGCACAACTACTACACCATGCTGGCTCTCTTAAAAAGGCATATTATTCTAGTAACCCTATTTGTCTCATTGAGTAGTGAAACAGAAATTAAGCAAGGAAAGGTTTTCCTGGCAATAAGCTTCACCTGAGAATTGCCAGGCAGCAAGTAAAGTTGCTACTACAGTACTACTTTACTCCTGTTCTTATAGCCTGAACTGTGAGTGTTTAGTCAGAAATTCCATTGAGTTCTTGATAAAAGAGCTTATAATTGCAGCTTTCATTTTGTTTTTAATAACTTTTAAATCCGGTTTCTTGCTGGTTTTATGCCAAATTGAGTACTTTCATTGATACAATAAAAACAATAATAAAAAAACCCTATTATTCTTCATTTTTGTGGGTGTACATGAGAACATTATACAGTACTCAGGAAATGGGGGAGGAGGGATTATGTTCAATGTTTCACTGCATAACACCAGAGATATCTCAGAATTTCCCTGTTTCACATTCTCTTGTGATTCCTTGCCATTTTTGTTCACAAAGTGCAGCTGAAGAAAGTTTATACAAACACTGGCAAAAGCAAGACAAAACTTTTGTGAAAGTCCACTATAGTTTGATTGTTACTCGGATAAATGGACTCTGTGGAATGTGATTCTATCATTTTTGACCTTATCAAACATATCCTGTTTCCAAAAATCAAAACCAAGAAGCTCCTGCACAAACTTGTTATTGCTTATGGACAAAATATGCACTAAAAGTTAAAGCTTTACTATGAATCCTTGTACAGATGAATAAAATCAAGGGCATCCAATAATTTTTCAACCTTGCAGTTTCCCATAATTCTTTCCAAGCTGTCAGTGAGCAGATTTTAGTCCAGAGCTACCCAAACTATCTGATATAGGGGAACTGGACATTTTTTACCAATGTGCCAAGGACTGGTACTATATATGTGCCCACTGGTTATTTCTTTCTTCCTTGGAAACGTACCAGCCACCACTTTCCTTAGCATTGTTCTATTGATGTTATGTGCCTTCAAGTAATTTCCAGCTTATGGTGATCCTAAGGTGAACCTATCACAAGGCTTTCTTGGCAAGATTTGTTCAGAGGATGTTTGCCATTGTCTTCCTCTGAGGCTGAGAGTGTAAAATTTGCCCAAGGTTAACCAGGGAGAAGGTTCATGGCCAAACTGTGATTTAAACCCTGGTCTCCTTGAGTTCTAGTCAAACATCCAAACCACTACACCATATTGACTATCTCAAAAAGGGCATTGTTTTAGTACCCCTATTTCTCTCATCAAATAATAAAAAAGAAATTGATCACATGAATGTTTTCCTGGCAGGCAGGATAGAAAAAGTCTCACTTGAGGGATGTCAGGCAACAAGAAAAGCCATAGAAGCCCCAAGAGATATATAAAGCTGGTGACTCTGCTCTCTACTACTACTACACTACTCCACTCTGGTTCTTATACCCTGAACTGTGAATACCCCATAAACATTTGCTTTGGATAGTGGATGGCCTCTCTGTGGCTCAGAGTGGCACCATTTTTGGGACGGACTAGAGCAAAGAGTTAGAGTGCGTGGTGGCAGGGGAGAAGTGGCAGCAAAAAGAAGCTTTCAAATTTGGGACCCTGCTTAAGCTTTGTGAGCTTTTCTGGGACTTGGCTTGGCCAGCAGGCTGGAGTTACACTGCTGCTCCTCCTTTCTTTCATCAGACAGAGTGACAGAAGAGGTAGCAGAAGAAACAATTTTTTTGTGAGAGAGTGGACACTTGAAGTTGTGTGGGGAAGACATGTCTTCCGTTCTGAGAGCATTTGTAAAATGTGGGGTATAAATACAAATAATAATAATAATGCCTCTGGGGAAGGAGTAATTGTGCTGGGTTATTGGAAAGAGTCCTTTGTCTTGGAGTGGCTCCTGTACTTAAAATTTCTCTCTTTCCCAGTCCACACCAGTCTTTAGTCCAGAGCATGTAGCCTCTGTAAATCCCCTACATACCCACCGGTTGCACCTTTCTCTGCCCTGATGAAGGATTAAGAGTCCCTCCTCTCTAGGGAAAAGCTTCTCCCTTGCACCTGGTCACCCTGGGAGCAGCAACTGAGCAGCTGGCTGAACAGCAACTAAGGGGCAAAACATACTGCCCCAAAGCGGCAGCTTACCAGCAGTTTGGGGGCATGGGGTATGCATGCCACACACCCCGACACTGCCCCCAAGCTGGCATCATGCCACCCCGCTGACCCACAGTGGGTGACATTCCAGCATTCTGGCAGGGTAGATTTACATGTGCCGTGCCGCAGAAACACTGAAAAGCCGCCACTATGATGAAAAAGCTAGCTTTTCGCCTGCTCAAAAATAAGTGAATTTCTGTCGCTTCTTTTTGAGTCAGCAAATTGTCGGCTCTGGGCTGCGGAGTGCAGTTGCCGCACCCTGATGAGGCATTCAAAGGGGTGGCGTCACACTGGTCCTTTGGGGTGGTTTGTTTCATCTCCAAGATTCCTCTTGTCCATATTAGCCTTTGCTGCAAGCCTGGCACAGGTGAGAGGCTTCTCGGTCTCTAATTAGGCAGCTGCTCAGTTGTTCCTCCTAGGATGACAGGACACAAATGAAGCAGTGACTGAGCAGCCAGTCAAACAGCAACCAAAAAGACTCTTGCCTGTTCTCGCCTTTGCTGCAAGTCCGGCACAAGCAAGAAGCTGCTCGGTTGTTGTTCCCAAGGTGACTTGGTGCAAAGTGAGCAGTGACTGAGATTGGCTGTTCTGAATTAGCAGTAGAACAGTAGACCTAATATCAAAAAATATGCCTGGGGGGAGTGCTAGGGTTGTCGCCCAAGAGGAAAGAGTGAAGTAGCCCAGAAAAGTTTGGGACCACTGAACTAGAGAAAGAAAGGGAGAGGGTGGGTACTTCTGACTTTTCTTTAGATGCTCTTCTTTCAAGGTGTGCCTTTTCTTTCCTCACTTCAAGTCATATGCACCAAAGGATGGCAGGAGTTAGGCTAGTGGGATCAACTTTGTTTTTCACTAGCCCAACAACTGGGGCCTGCTGTGAAATAGTGGGCTCAGGGAAGCAGGCATAAAATGATGGCTGGGAAGGTGTCTATGCTCAGTTCAGGAATATATCCCCAATGCAGAACAAGGGCTTACATGCTAATCTGTTAATAAAGACATCTACTTATTTTCACCTCACAAGCTACCTTAATTTTAGCAGTGTAGCTGTTGGTCATTATCATGAGAAGACACAACTCACTAGAATGGACAATAACACTTGGTAAAGTAGAAGGCAATAAGAAAAGAGGAAGACTGCATTACAGGTGGAAAGACTCAGTCAAAGAATCCACAACTAAATCTGCTAGACCTGAGCAGATCATACCTGAGTAGACTGTACCACATCTCTGAATTTGTTAGGCCTGAACAGAGCTGATAACGAGGTCTCTCATCCATAGGGCCACCATAAAGTTGACTTGACAGCACTTAACAACAGCAAAGCTGCACTTTCTATGTTGGAAATGTGGCAAGGAATTTGGAACATTTATTCATTTGTGGTGGGGTTGTAATAAAATAAAACATCTGGCTCATGATTCTAGCAAAAGTTCAGATAATCCTACATAAGAAGATAATTTTTGAGTCCATTTTTTAAAAAACTTGGATTATTTAATTTTGAAACCAAAACTGAGAAAGAAATTAGTCAACTATAATTGACACATGGTAGAAGCTTCAAGAATCTTCCTGGCCAAGTGTTGGAAAGCACCAAATACCCCTACGGAGGAAATGTGGATTGAAAATCTGGTGGATGTAGCAAAAATAAACAAGTTTACTTTTATACTCAAAGGTAAAACCAACAGCAAATTCATTAAAGATTGGGATAAATTTCAGGCTTACCTAAAACAAAGATCCAATTATTTTATTATATCTGGATTCACTGAATAAATAGTTGATTTATGCTACTCACAGGAGGAAAGAATATGTACTACAGTATATACTAGAATAATTTTTAGAAAGACTGAAAAATTAAAAAATGAGATAAATTAACATTTTCTCTTTTTATATTCTTTTTAAGAATGGTTTACAAAAATAGGGTGTTTTTTAGCTCACTCTGATCTCAGCATATAAGAAGTCTTTTAGTTAATAATTTTTGTTGATGTGTTTTTGTATATGTACTGAATATGTAACTGTGGGCCTTTGCAGACTGCCAGAAATAGTGCAAATTGAGTCCACTTTAAATTGAGGCACTGCCCTGGCTCAGTGCTAGGGAATTATGGGAACTGTAATTTATTGTGGCACCAGAGCTCTCTGACAGAGAAGGCTCAATGTCTTAGAAAAAAATACAATTCCCATGATTCCCTAGCACTGAGCCAGGGCAGTGCTTCAATTTAAAGTGGACTCAATTTGCACTATTTCTGGCAGTCTGCAAAGGCCCCGTGTTAAATATGTGTTTGTTTTTCATTTGTCTAAGTGGAATTTTATGTGGAATATGTATTGTTGTGTTGTATTTATTGTTAGATGTTATGTTATGTGTGATGAACTAATAAAAAGGTTGCAAAACAACAACAATAAAGCTGCATTTGGTTATTAATTTCATGTGAGCTGCCTTTGGTTCTGGGCTGAGAGAAGGGCAGAGTATAATATAAATAAATAAATAAAACGGTTGCAAAGGAAGGGCCCTTTTGTTTACATTGCTGTTACTGGCAGACAAAAACTTTTGTTGATCTACTACGTATCATCTGGAGATCAACCAGTTCCTTCTGCCTGCTGCTAATATACTCTGAGCACATTTACCAGCTCTTTACCAGAATATCCTAGAAATTCTAGTTCTGTGAGAAAGGCTGTGTTTACAGATTTCTCCAGCTTCATATCAAATGTCATTTTTAAAAGGACTCTTGGGGGGAAGCTTGCCATCTATGAGGTAGAAGACAGATATAGGTTTGCTGCTTCAGAGACTGGGTCTTAAATTTTTTTCCTAATGAGAGTGGAAAAAGAAGTAAGAACAGGTTTAAGGTTTTGTTTTACTGAAGTATCTGTTCAGAAGAGGGAGGCTGAATATACCCATCTACTTCTAGGGTGAAAGCAGAAACAGAGTGTGACCATGAAGGATCAATTTATGTCAGTTTGGTGCTGGAGGTAAGACCCTCACCCCCACAACTCTCCCAAGCATTTTCTTCTTCTTACTGACAACAGGAGCACCATCCACTTGTAAGTTTTACTACAAAAGTCCCATCAGTCTACCTGTGTCTAATGGCATCCATGTGAACAGATGAAGTATGCTCAGAGTATATTAGCAGCAGGCAGAAGGAACTGGTTGCTCCAGATGATATGTAGTAGATCAACAAAAGTTTTTGTCTGCCAGTAACAGCAATGTAAACAAAAGGGCCCTTCCTTTGCAACCGTTTTATTTATTTATTTATATTATACTCTGTCCTTCTCTCAGCCCAGCTAAGAGCACTAGGGCCACCCAAGCCCATTAATGTCATCTCTGTATGAAGTTGGTGCAGTGGTTAAATGCTGATACTGCAGCCATAATGTTGTACCTAAGTTCGATTCTAGAGGAGGGCTCCAAGGTCCACTCAGCCTTCCATCCTTTTGTAGGTTGGTAAAATGAATACCCAACTTGTTGGAGGTAATTGGCTTACACATTGTAAACTGCTTAGAGAGTGCTAGTTCACTGATAAGCGGTATAGAAATGTACTTGCTATTATTGCTATTGCTATTTTCATGGTTTAGGGCAGAAAGTGGGAGGAATCCTTCCCATCCCTCTTACTCCAGATCCATTTAACTGAGGGTCCCAGGGACAGATCCTGGCACATCCTACAAAGGCATGTACTCTGCCACATGGTTCCTCCCATCCAGAACCTGCCAAGTAAGGCAGCCATTGCATTTCCCATCCTGCTGCATCTGCCCATTGCATTATGTTCTCTATACCTAAGCAACTCATGAGAATACGACATCCTGCCTAGAACTGACAGATCTCAGGAACTGACTACTCTTCTCCAGTCCTCCAGGAGAGGAATCTCAGTGTGTGTGTGTGTGTGTATGTATGTATATATATATACACATATTTTCCTCATCTTGATCTTGGTGTTTTTTGTTTGACTAACATACAGTGGGCCCTTGGTATCCACAGGGGTTTGGTTCCAGGATTCCCCGTGGATAACAAAATTTGTTATCCACGGGGATCCCCCGTGGATAACAAAACAAGTCCCATTATATACAGTGGCACAGTAAAATGATGCCTCTTATATAAAATGGCAAAATCCAGGTTTGCTTATTGGAATTTATATATTTTGGGGAATATTTTCAAGCTGTGGATGCTTGAATCAGTGGATAAAAAAAATCTGTGGATATGGAGAGCCAACTGTATTCTATAAAACAGTAACTGATGCTTAATGTATCGTGGTTAAGACCTGTCCCTGTGACATCACAAAGAGTCACCTCCTGATCTCAGGTTTTGATTCTGAAATCTCAGAGCCTGAGATAGTCCTGAATTGGCAACTATCATCCTGCTCTCATACAGATACTATGACTACTTCCTTTATTTGAGAGGGAGGAGTCGTGCAGTCCTCCAGGTGTTGATGGAGTTGCAAATCCCAGCACCCTCTGGCTTGCATAGTCAAGAGTAAAGAATGCTGGGAGATGCTGTTCGGCAACATCTGGAACAGGGGTAGGCAACCTAAGGCCCGGGGGCTGGATGTGGCCCCCCGAGGCCTTTGGATCGGCCCCAGGCCGGTCCTGCTGCCGCCCGCCCCCCCCCCGCCATGATGATATTTATTATTGTTGTTATTACTTGTTCTTGGGGTTTTCTTGGCAAAATCTCCACAGGGGTTTTGCCACTGCTTTTCTGGGGCTGAGAGTGTGTGCATGCATATATATATATATATATATATACATATATATATATATATAATTTTTTATTTTATTTTAATTTATTTATTTATTGTACTTCGGCCCCCCAATTGTCTGAGGGATAGCAACCCGGCCCCCGGCTCAAAAAGACTGCCTACCCCTGATCTGGAAGGACAGAAGTCCCACCCCTATTTTGCAGGTCTGGGTGAGCTTTTGGTGAGCTGGGAGAAGTTACCTGTTTGGACTACAACTCCCAGAATCTCTCAACCAACATGGCCAATGACCATGCTAGCTAGGGGATCTGGAGAACTGTAGTTCAAGAAGTTACTTTTCCAAGTTCTACCTTCATTGTGGCAAAGAGGAAAAGCAATCAATGTGCTTCTGTACATAAAGCCACATGTACATATACATATGGCTTTCTGTACAGGAGCACATTCATTGTGAAAGCACACAACAACAATAATATAATTGTACTGTATAGGATTATAAGCTAATTGATTTGTTTGTTTTTTTTCCAAAGCCTGTGAAAGTAATTAAACATTGCTGTGGGCCATATGAATACAAGCAGAAGGAATTATACAGTTTGCTTTGCTTGCTGAAACCCGTGCATCCGTTTGCTTATCCAAATATGTTGTCTTCTATTTACTGTCTTGCGTATAGAACTAACAACTATGATCTTGTTTATTTTTACGCACACACACCCCATACCAGCAGTTTTCAGCATATATATTTTGGCCCAAAGCAAGTAGTAGTTGCTTCCCCAAGTTACTTCTAACAAAGAGAAATGTGATGTCCAAAGCAGGTAGCAAATATTTTAGCAAACAAAAACCAGTAGCAATACAGAAGCTAGAAAATGTGCTGCAGAAGTTGTGGAAATTGTGGCTGAACAAACGTGCCAAGCTAGTTCTTTGCTCATCATGTTTCTTCATCTTAGTTTGTAACCTGGGGGAAGGGCTGCGTTGCTCACAAGGGACAAAATATATATTGTATTCACCAGTGTACAAGACAGACCAAGTCTGAAGAAAGTATAACCAGGTGACCCAAATGCAGTAGGCCAGCTATGAAGACCTGGGGCCTGACAGGTGCTTGATACCCTACCCTTTTTAATCCCAGAAAGGCAGGAGAAAGAAAGGATGGTTGTCAAGTTGCTAGCCATGACTTGAAGGTTCTGTTGCCCTTGGAGAAGCACAAATTGGGCAGATCTAGTATATGAATGCAAAGCCTCTATCACAGGCACTCATGCACACTAGCTATCAGGAACCATTTTGCTCATGTGCATGCGTGCGTGCATACGTGTGTGTGTGTGTGTATCAAGAGAGACAAGGAGTGATGGAATGAATAATCTTCTGGTCTGTCCTTTGTACTTTAACAGTTTTCAACATAGAGTAAATTTCGTAGGTTAAAAAAAAAAAAAAAAAGCAGAATCCTTTGACAGACAACTACTAAAGGCAAAGGATCCCGCCCAGGGTTAAAAAAAAGTCAGGAAAATATGGAGGTATTTATAGATAGCAAAAATAATAAAAGAGTCTTGCAGGGCCTTAAAGACTTAACACATTTATTATGGCATAAGCTTTCGTGGAACATCAGAGACATAGAATGTTCTCCTGCCAACTTAGGGTAACATTCCTTTCCTCTGATGAAAAGCACTCCGTTCCACAAAAGCTTATGCTGGGATAAAAGTATTAGTTTATAAGGCAGGGGTGGGCATGCTTCACCTTTGGCAATACTGGCTGGGACTGATGAGAGCCGCAGTCCAGTATCTGGAGGGCACTAAGTTGCTCACTTCTGCTGTGAAGTGCCACTAGAAAATATGTGTTCATGCTGATAATATGTGAAAAGAAGCACACACTTCTCTTTCAAGCTCACAGTTACATGGAAGAAGGAGCTTCCTTACGGAGAGATTGTCACTGTGTAGAAAATGTAAGAAATGGACTTCTGAAGTTACCAATACACACTTATAATTACATAAAAAACAAGTCACAGCTTTGTCTGTGTGTATATATGGCCTTGTTATTTTGCTTACACTCCCTAGTAACATCTTTCCATGGCAGATCACTTTTGAAGCAGCCCTCTAAGGTATGCACCTTTGAGAGGCTTTTTATCTGCAGGGGTTAGGAGGTGAGCTTTCTCATCTCACAGAGATAAATGGTACCTCCTGCCATGCTAATCGCTGCAGCTCCAATCCACTGTTAAAGGGGTGTGGAGGACAGCTCAAAAGCTGGCCACTTTTCTTAGCTTCATAAGATGAAGAGCTTCAACTGCTTATTTTTAGTACATCACCTGGCTGTTGCAGGCTCAGAAGTAGCAGCTCTGTTAACTAACAACTCTGGGAAGACTTGCTGAAACTTCAAAGGTCAAAGTCTTTCTGTCCAGCATGGTAGCACTCTTATCCTTTTATGGACCCTCATTTGTGGGTTCTCTCTGACTCACACAAGCAGTTACCTGGCACACTTGTTTGATGCTCTTGCAAACCTCCAAAGCAAACACACACATGCATACACATACTTTCTGTCTGGGATGGAAGGCTTTTATCCAAAGGCTTTCCAAGGCCTCGGGACTGCACAGAATGGACCCTGTCCCAGCCTCTTTTCCTCCATGGCATAATATGAAATGAGATTATCTTCCTCCCTCCCTCCCCCAATCTTAGGCTGGGAGAAGAAAGGGAGGGGGAAAGAAAGTAGGCTGTGATGAAATGTCAGTGAAACCAGCAGGAGAGAGTGAGCAGGATGGCAGTGGGAAGTGAGCAGTAGAAGGATTTAGGGTGGATGTAAAGAAGATGTAATGACCATGGAGAAAGCAAAATCCAGTATGCCCTTAAACTGAGACAACAGGCCCCCATGTTCATAGGGCTGGCATTATCAGGCGCTTGCCAAGACCCATGCCCAAGCAAGGGCCCCCCACTACTGACCACCACCCAACACTCTAGAGCAGGGGTAGGCAACCTCTCCTCTTTAAGGGCTGAGGGACTTCAGCTCCCAGAAGCCTCAGCCATGTTGGCCAATAGTCCCATGTTGGCCAATAGCTCCAGGGATTCTGGGAGCTGAAGTCCCTCGGCCCTTAAAGGGGAAAGGTTGCCTATCCCTGCTCTAGAGCTTGCAATTCCTCTTCTCACCCTCCTTCGGTTTACTAGAGCTGAATGAGCACATAGCAGCTTGCTTTCCACTTTCCCTGTATGGTGGCATGTGGACTGAAGAAGTGAGCAAGCAAAAAGGCAGCAGAAATAACAGTAAGGAAGAAGGGGGTCCTACTGAAGACAGCTTACCCAAAGGCAAATGCAGCAGCTGGACTATAAGCCACAGCTGAGGTCTCTGACCCACAATTCAGAATGAAACCCCACAATCCTGGCTCCTTATCCACTTCAGAAAGCTATTAATGCTAGGGAAGGAACCCAGAAACCCTGGCATTCACCTGGGGCCCCATCATGCTCCACAATTATAATGCTATGATTTCACTTTAACTGCTATGGTTCCATCCGAAGGAATCCTGGGGTTTGAAGTTTGGTCAGAGGCACCAGAGGAGCTCCCAGGCTGAGAATTCTACATAGCCCTCCCTAAACTACAAATCCCAGGATTCCATAAGATGGAACCATGGTTGTTAAAGTAACATGGCCTCTTGACATCCATTGCAGTTTGGTTCCAAGACCCCTCAGATACCAAAATCCATGGATGCTCAAGTCCGATTAAACATAATGGGATAATAAAATGCGTATATTAAATTGGTAAATGGTTTGCTTTTTGAATTTTTTTTTAATTATTAAGTTGTGAATGGTTGAATCCATGGATACAGACTCCGTGGATATGGAGGGGTGACTGTAAAATAATAGCATAATAATTCTTTAGTGTAAATGGGCCTCAGGCTGTAAGCTTCCTAAACCAGTCTTCAACAACCTGGCCCCCTCCAGATGTGAGTGGGCTACAACTCTCAGCCACAGTCAACCACATTGATTGGGGTCATTAGATGTTTTGTCCACCACATCTGGAGGGGCCAGGGTTGGGGAAGAGGCCATCCCCTCCACTCCTAGAACTATTGTAGAAGCCCGGAATCCAAAGGGATGCTGGATTTTTGGACAAGGTGGCATGTGAAGGCATGGTGGTGGTGGTGGCAGCTCAGAGTAAGTGAGCAGCAGGTGGGTGGGTGGGTGGGTTTTGGTGGGTCTGAGAGGCTTACCTGCAGCCTGTGTGCCTGGCAGGGGAAGCTAGCTGCGAGTGGAGAAGCGACTGAGCAGAGCAGCAGTACTGGTGCAGAGTGGGACACGTGGACGACCTATAGAGGCAGCAGAAAGACAGAGCAACAGAGAGAGAGAAGAGAGAGACAGGGACAGAGAGAGAGAGAAAGGAAGGATGGAGGGATGGAGAGATGGAGGAAGGTGCATGTAGGGAAATAAATGGACGGAATAGGTACATGTGAAGAGAGATGGGATGTGCATAAGGAATGAGTAGATGGAGGGGCAGAGAAAGGAGGGAAGGAAGAGAAGAAAAAACACAAAGTCAAGAAAAAGAAGGACAGCACTAACAAACAGAAAAAAAACATAGCAATGCCCCCAGGCCAAACAAGGAGACTCAGCCACATACTGGGCCACAGGAAGAAGAAAGAGAGCTAGAGGAAATAAGAGATAGAAGGAAAGAGAAAAACAGACAGCAGCGGCAGTTCCCTGGGGACAAAGAAGTGGGGCCATGGAGCCACAGGGTTTGGGAAGAGATAGGCAGCAAGACAATTTGGGCCACAGAATCACGGGCAGCGTGGTGTGAGAGCAAGAATGCACCAGGGAGAGAGAGGGCATGGGGACCACTCAAGAAACAGGAAGGCTTGAAAGGTACAGAGGAAGGGACAGAAGAGCAGGGATCTGGCCCAGGGAGAGCAAAAACCAAGGGCCAAATGAAAGAGAACAAGTTACTCATTCCATAGGAAGAGAGGGCACCAGGATTGAGAAGTCTAAAAAAACAACACTCAGGAATGTGGAGAGGTATTAATGACTTAGCCTGCAGAAACCCAGAAGGGGATCAAAGTTTAGAAAAGTTAGTTTTTTAGACCACCACTCCCAGCATCCTCCACCACCAGCTTACTGTCCATGCTGGCTGGAGTCTTGGAAGCCAGAGTTTTAAAAAAGTAACTTTTCCAAACTCAGGGGTTTGGCAATATTTGTTGGAGATCCCACAAATACTAGGAAGACACTCACAAACAAGTCTTAAATGGACTCCAAATATATGCACATGCATTACACCACCATCTGTAGTACTGCAAAGAATCCTCCAGCACACTTCCAGGACTACGTCTCTTACCACAGCAGTATGTTTGGGAATGGCCCTGGACTTGGCCAATGGACACAACTATTCATCCTCTCTCCTGGATTCCCCTATAGGAGGCACTACAGGGAGTTTGTGGGGTGGGAAGTGGGTTGGCATCAGGGTGTCACTAGGGGTTACAGGGGTTTGGACTGCACTAGGTGAACCATCAGAAGGGGTGACACTGGGCAGCAGTCAGGTGTCCAAAGGCCCCTCCTTTGGAAAGTAAAGGGGGGGGGGCTCTTCTTGAAATACAGCTTCCCTTTGGAAAGGTTAGGACGGAAATGAAGCTGCAAGCCTTTCTCTGCTCTCCCCTTCCTCAGCCTCTCGCTCCCAATCTGTTTGGCTCCTTTCAGGCTCTGGGGCCAGGGAGGTTGTTTGCTGTGACTTCTTCTTTCCTTGAGGATGGAGATCTTTTGTAATTAAAAAACTGTTCTTGCTCATGGGGATGTCCCATCTTTGCTGTCTTGGCTGGGGAGGACAGTGGCAGCAGGATGCTGGGTTCCCTGGGGTGAGACCCTCTTCCCCATCTGCACCCCCATGCCAGGATTTCCATGGCAGTGACACTGAGAGTGATCACTGGCAAGCATGTATAATTTAGAAGAACCCAAATGTGAATAAGGAGTGGGGCATATCATGGTGGTGGTGATGGGGAGAGTGTCCATGTGCCCAAGGAGGAAGGTTTTGCTGCCAAGGTTATGTGAAGATGAAAGAAAGGATTTGCCAGCTGAACTGGACAGGGAGAGCAGAAGATCCAGCAAGAACCACAGAATTCAAAGCAAACAGAGGCATCCAAGTGGGATCTGGATGAAACCAGCCAGTTTCCAGAAGGCCAAATGCCTGGTGGTCGGGAAAGTCACGTGGAAGACTTAAATCCAGCCCTCGTTCCACCAAAATACAGGATTCGGTGGTTCTTCTTATAACTACCCCAACACAAAACAAAAACAATCTCCTCCCCCCAAAATCCTCCCCATTTCCACATCCCAACACTTAAGGAGACACCCAACATGGGAAATGTGGTTTAAAGGGTGCAAGCTTTTTCCGCACCCTGTCCTCCCCAAAGAAGCAAAGAAACCAGTTCTCTGAGGAACAAATGATTTTGGGAGAGAACAAAAGCTGCCACAAAAGGAAAGAAAAAAGTGATTATAGGTGAACTGGGTCCAAATTGCTTTGAGATCCCAGTCACCCCATCACCCCAGAACACATACCCATGTGTCTTCTGTCCTACTTATACAGAACCACAGCCAGGATTTCTTAGCCTCAGAACCAGTTGAGAGCCCCAGGACTCAGCCCTGGAATACCTATCTATCTAACCCAGGGCCTAAGTATCACTTTTGGGGATCCAGTAAAAACTGGTAACAGATGTCCCCTGCACATTTCAATAAAACATCTCATCATCCTATAATTACAGGCTTAGAGGAACCCTGGAAAAGGTTTATTTCAATCCTAAAATGACTTTACATATCTTATATTTCTGCAGGGGAAATCTATGCTACTTTATTTTTTTTTTAAATCCCAGCCTGAGAGTCCTACAAATTTATTGTTTTGTAACTTTTTGGTCAGTTATCCTGTGTGGGTTTATCCTATGAATGTATTGATGTTTGTTTGTTTTTGATAAAAGACCAACATAGCTGCAAACATTAGATCAATTATTATTAGAATTTTATTTTCCCACCTGCAAACCCTATTAGAAGTAGAGCAGTGCTTTTCCACATTGTCATGGAATTTTGCCCTTCCTTCCTTCCTTCTGTCTATAAACAAAATTCTGGAGGTTCTTGATACAATTAAGGTTGGCCCTCCTTATCCACGGATTTTTTAATCCACGGATTCAAGTATCCACAGCTTGAAAACATACAAAAAAGTATAAATTCCAAAAAGCCTTGATTTTCTATTTTATATAAGGCACACCATTTTGTTATACCATTATATTTAACAGGACTTAAGCATCCATGGATTTTGTTATTCATAGGAGATCATGGAACCAAACCCCAGCAGTTAACAAGGACCCACTGTATTATTGTTGCTGCTGTTGTTGTCATATGCCTACATGTTGTTTCTGACGTATGGCAATCCTTATGGCGGCAACAGGGATTTCTTGGCAAGATTTGTTCAAGGATTTGGAGGGTTTGGGAGAGGGTTTTTTGCCTTTTCCTCTCTCTAAGGTTGAGAGAGTGTGACTTGCTCAAGGTCATTCAGTGGGTTTCCATGGCCAAGCAGGATATTCTCTGCACCATCTATCTTATCTGTCCTGATCTAGAGTTTCTCAGTGGTTTCAGACCAGTGTGCAACTGCACCCCCAAAACAGAATATGGGGTACAGAGGGGGAAGGAGTTACAAAGGGAGGGTCATCAGCTCTGGGTAAGGGAGGGGGAAGAAATCATGCAGCTTTTCAGATGTTGTGGGACTGCAACTCCCAGTATTCCTTACCATTGGCTAGGCTGGCTACAGCTGCTGGGAGCTGCAGTTCAATAACAGCATAAGACCTGAATGATTTCCACTCCAGTACTAAAGGGAAGGCATTGAACTTTGAAATTGCCCTGTCTCACTCACAGGGAGGAAACCTGTGTGTGTGTGTGTGTGTGTGTGCGCGTGTGTGCACGCTCACATTCTCTCTCTCTCTCTCATACACACACGCAGACTTCTCCTTTCCATTGAAAAATGATCAAGAAGAAAAAAGAAAGAACACTGGCCCTACATTTTTTGTTACATATCATTCATTGACAGTTGCTTGCCTGGTCAGAGACAGGAAACATTATCTTTTTCAGATGAAAGTTTCCAGAACCCCCCATCCTCACCCCCCCCCCTTACTCACTGGCAAGCTTGTCAGCTCTAAAAACTTTCCTAACTCATAGGACATAAAATAAAGGGATTGCAACTGGGGGGGGGGGGCACACAAAAGCAGCATTAACTCCCTATTCCAAAGTACCTTTATTTTCTTCAGTATGGGAAGCGACTGGTTGTCTCAGCTCAGTCTTTTGAGAAAAGCTGCCTGGCATGCACAAAGACCACCCCAGCGCTACAAGAGTGGACGCACTGCACCATTCCACGCATTGCCACTATCACAATAAATGTTATGGCGGTGCAAAAATAACAAGAGTACCACTGAGCATGTACAAAATGCTCCCAAATAATACGGGGGGGGGGCTGAGATTAGACAGGCAAAGCTTGAGGGCAGAGGACATTTGACTTGCAGGAATATATTGTTAGCAGTGCTTGTTTTCATAGCTGAGAGGGATACATTCACATGCCCTGTTTCAGACAGATGGGTGCTGGTACACCCCCATCCCTTGCCCTACTATAGGGATGTATCCGATGGATTTCCACCTGCCTTTAGGGTGGACTAGCACAGTAAAAGCACACAATGTTTATTTTAAAAACACTAAGGTAACATGGTATTTTCTCATAACGGAACATAAATTTCTAAAGGAAGGCCTGAGTCCCATGTGATTCATTTCAGAAATAAAAGCTTTTCTAGATTACAAGCCAATCTTAAACAAGTGACTTTTGGGACTGAAGCTTTCAGGGCTTCAAGCCCACTGTGTTCTGAAGTGTTTTAAGAGTTGTAATATAAAGAAGTTACTTTTCCAAGATGTGGTACTAGCTATACTGGGGGGGGGGGGGGGGGGACAGGACTGATGGGACTTGGAGTTCAACAATATTTCAGGGGTCATGAGCTCTCTACTTCTGGCATATGCAGTTCACCATTCCTGGTTCCAGCCACCATTAGCCAGATGCCTCTAACAAAGCCTCAAGATACTGGGGGCAATTTCTCTGTGGTTTGACCCTAGCACCCAAAATTCAAAACCAATTATAGGTTGTCTCCCTTATCTAAAATGCTTGAGACCAGAAGTATTTTTTTAAAAATTTTGGAATATTTGCATAGACATAATGAGAAGGAACCCTAGTCTAAACATAAACATTCAGTTATGTTTCATATATACCTTATCTTATATACATAGCCTGAAAGCAAATGTATACACATGTTAAATAATTTAGTGCATGGTACAAAGTTTGTGTACACTGAACCACCAGAAAGCAAAGGTGTCACTATCTCAGATATCCATGAAAAAAGTTTTGGATTTTGGAGTATTTCAGAGTTTAAAATTCTGTATAAGAGAGATTCAACCTGTATTGCTCCTATACATGAAAGGTCCATGTGTGGCCAAATTAATATGATTAGCCAAATAACAGGAGCTACAAATGATACCTTGTAACCTGGATTCCACTCTTTCTCTCTCTTTGCCTTTCTTCCTACTCCAAGCCACTGCTCATAGGTTTCTACTGGATACCACATAATATGAACCATATCCCTAGAAAAGATCATAGTCCACCTTGATGCTAAGTCCTGCTTCTCCAGCTGAGACTGGGGCCCTGGAAGTTCAGTTTCCCCAACCATGTCTCTCTGCTTTTGTAGGAACAGAGGAAGAACACCTGGACCTAAATTCAGTTTTGCTTCCTGTTTACAACCGTAGGCACATCACTGAAATTAAAGGCCTTTTTGTTGATGCAGTTTCAGGAACTGACGTCGGGCAGGGCCTGTGTAACAGGAACGTGGCTCTGGAAAGGAATTCTGAGAATGCCAGACATGAAGGCTGTTTTTAAAGCCCTGCCTATGAAGTTGCAAATTGATCATAAGGGAGAAGGAACCCTGGAGCAAGTGCAGAGTGCATTTTAGTTACACAAGCAACATACACAACTGAGACCACATTTTAGAGGCTGGAGGCCTAAGCAGACTGCCAGAAATAGTGCACATTAAATTGAGGCACTGCCCTGGCTCAGTGCTAGGGAGTCATGGGAACTGTATTTTTTTCTGGGACATTGAGCCTTCTCTGTCAGAGAGCTCTGGTGCCACAATAAATTACAGTTCCCATGATTCCCTAGCACTGAGCCAGGGCAGTGCCTCAATTTAATGTGCACTATTTCTGGCAGTCTGCTTAGGCCCTGGGTTGTCTAGCTAGCCTGACTTCCTTGCACAGTGGTATTGTGGTATACTCTGGCATGCAGGTGCTCCTCAGGACAGACATGCCCAGAAGGAGAATCCAGAACAGGAGGTAGCTACATTGATCCATAGCAAAGAGAAAATGCTAGCTGTTTCTGTCTCTCCCAAGAGGAGGTCTTTTGTAAAACAAATGGATTCACTCAATCACTAGATTCACTCAATCACTAAGGCGGGTTGCAGAATGCCAGAAATAGTGCAAATTGAGTCCACTTTAAGAGTTAAGGTTAGGGAATCATAGGAACTGTATTTTATTGTGGCACCAGAGCTCTCTGACAGAGAAGGCTCAATGTCTCAGAAAAAAAAACACCAACAATTCCCATGATTCCCTAGCACTAACCCTAACCCTAAAAGTGGACTCAATTTGCACTATTTCTGGCAGTCTGCAACCCCCCCTAAGTACTGCAGCAGAGGTAGATCACAAAATGATATGTTGTTCTTGAGGAAATCAACACTTCCTTTGCCCCTGGTTTTGCAACAAGAGGCAACAAGGCTGCCTGATGGGTGGGATGGCGGATAACCATGTCATCCCTACTAATCGAAAGTCCCATTTTTAAAAACTAGTCAGCCCAAGTTCTACTACATCACTGTCCTCACACCTCTCTTTTGGGAATTAGAGCAGAAAGCCTCAGAATCGCACACCCTGCCCAGATGATGTTGCACTACAGTTCCCATCATTCTTACCCATCATAGCCAATGGTGAGGAATGCTGAGAGTTGCAGTATCTGGAGGGTCACATTAGGTGATTGGTCCTGAAAAAGTCTCAGTATTGCTGCACTGTCCCTACTCAGGATTTCAAGCCTTGTCCATCACCCTAACCCCTTATGTTAGAGGCTGGATGGAATAATCCTCCCAACCGTTCCACTCCTTTACTTTATTATATCAAGTCTAGGATGTTGAAAGAATGACGGAAATTTGCAACACACACACATCTATCATATTTCTGGAGACTTCCTCCAGCTTCTACAAACCCATAACACCAGGGCAAAATCTTCTAGCAAGGATGACAGGCAGATAAAATCCACACAGCTCTCTGTAACCTAGCCCTGCCCTGCTCTCTAACATTGTTGTTGTTAGCTGCCCTCGAGTCACTTCCGATTCATGGCAACCCTATGGATGGGACATCTCCATGAATCCCTATCTTCCACTGCCTTGCCCAGATCCTGCAAGCCCTTGTTCATAACCCCTCTGATTGAGTCTATCCATCTGGTCTGTGGTCTTCCTCTCTTTCTTCTACCCTCTACCTTTCCTAGCATTATTGTTTTTCCTAGTGATCCATGCCTTCCCATGATGTGGCCAAAGTATGATAGTCTCAACTTGATCATCTTTGCTTCCAAGGAGAGCCTTGGTCTGATCTATTCAAGAGCCCATTTGTTTGTCTTCTTGGCTGTTCACGGTATCCTAAGTACTCTTCTCCAGCATCACATTTCAAATGAGTTGATTTTCTTTCTGTCTGCTTCCTTCACTGTCTTGCATCCATACATAGTAATTGGGAATACAATGGCTTGAATATTCTGACTTTAGTGTTCAGTTGTATGTCTTTGCTCTTCAGTATCTTTTCCAGTTCTTTCATAGCTGCCCTTCCCATTTCTAGGCTTCTTCTTATTTCTTGACAGCAGTCTCCATTCTGGTCAACGTTTGATCCTAGATATGGGAATTCTTTAACTATTTCAATTTCCTCATTGTCTAGATTGAATTTGTGTATTTCTTCTGTGGTTATTATTTTTGTTTTCTTTGTGTTTAGCATTAGACTTGCCTTTGCACTTTCATCTTTGTCAGCTTCCTTATTAACTGTTCCAATTCCTGAATATCTTCTGCTAATATTATGGTGTTGTCCGCATATCTTATGTTGTTAATGTTGCTTCCTCCTATCTTAACTCCTCCTTTTTCTGATTCTAATCCTGCTTTTTTAATGATGTTTTCAGCATATGTTAAACAAGTAGGGTGATAGGATGCAGCCTTGCCTGACCTCCTTTGCCTATTGGGAACCACTCTGTTTCCCCAAATTTTGTTCTGACAGTGGCCTCTTGTCCTTGGTACAGACCCCGCATCAGGACTATCAGATGTAGTGGCACCCCCATGTACTTCCATAGTTTTTCATGATCTATACCAGGGGTAGGCAACCTTTCCCCTTTAAGGGCCGAGTGACTTCAGCTCCCAGAATCCCAGGAGCTATTGGCCAACATGGGACTATTGGCCAACATGGCTGAGGCTTCTGGGAGCTGAAGTCCCTCGGCCCTTACAGGGAAAAGGTTGCCTACTCCTGATCTATACAATCAAACGCTTGCTGTAGTCTGTGAAATACATGCTGAACCCAGAGGCATCCTGGAAAAGCTACTTTCCTGGACTGCAACTCCCTGAGTCTCCCAATGTTAGCAAGGGAATTCTAGGTGGCATAGTAGTTTGAGTGTTCAACTACAACTCTGGAAACCAGGGTTCAATTCCGAGCCTGGTCATGAAACCCACTGGGTGTTCTTAGACAAGTCACACTCTCTCAGCCTCAGATAATGGTAATGGCAAACCTCCTCTAAACAAATCTTGCCTAGAAAACCCCATAATAGCCTTAGAGTTGCCATAAGTTGGAAATGACTTGAAGGCACACAACAACAACAGTCCAAAAAAGTAACCTTTCCAAGCAGTGCCTGGTGATAGAACAGCTAAATAATCTTGAATGTTCTGCTTTTATGTTCTTTAAGAAATACAAGAAATCTGCCTATTCTAGTTTACACACACACACAAAACTGCACAAGAACAGGGTGACCAGACATCCTCCTTTCCCAGGACATGCCCTACATTTCAACCTTCTATCCAGGAGGAATTCCAAAATGTCCTCCATTTTGAGCATGACTAAGAAGCATGAATTTATATTTCTATGAGTGTTTTGAGCTTTTATTTGGAAATGTCCTAGATTTTTCTTGGAATGTTTTGCAGTGCCTGGTCCTCTTTTGCGGGGATGGCATCTGGGCACCCTGCACAAGGAGGAGGAGAGTGTTGAATCAGGAGGAATGGATCTCTATAAAGAACAGAAGATATCATCATGACAGTAAGGGATTATGGTGATCCTGGCCCTTCTGATTTAAGAAAAACAAGAGGAGGTGTTTCCTAGTTCCTTCCAGTCTGACCAAAGTCTCACTCGCCCAGCCTTTGCAGACCAGGCAAGCAAGAAGAAAAAAACCACTTTCTGCCAGCCCTTCCCTTCCTTTTTCCTGGTTGCAAACACTTCCAGTCCCCATGCCTCCTGAACCCCACTTGCACCCCCCCTGCCAGCCCCACATGCCTAATGGGTTGAGCAACTTGAGATTTCCAGACCCAAGAAGTAAGTAAGAAGAGACCACTCACAGGTCAGCCTCCATAACTGCGTCTCTCTTTCTCTTTTCTTCCTTCCTGCAAAGTCTTTTTTCCCCTCGGAGGAGGGGATGGATGTAAGGAGGAGAAATAGACACTGTAGTTGGGTTCCCCCCCTCCAGCTCCTCCTTGGGGGCAGAAAGGATGGGCCTCACTCTTTCTCTCCTCTGCTTTCCCCCCACATCAGCTGATCACCTTAGACGGAAATCTAGGGTTGGGACAGACGGGAGTGATTCCGAATTAACCTGTTAAAGTCTGGTTTCTGGTTCAGATCTTGCTTGGAGGGCTGGTGAATGAAGGGACAAGCCCTTGAAGGTGGCACTTCTCCCCTTTGGGCATCCTTTGGGCACCTCCCTTTGAGCCATTTGCTTTCCTGGGCTTTTGTTGTTGTTGTTGTGCCTACAAGTTGTTTCTGACTTATGGCGACCCCAAGGCAGGACGAGCAGAGGTCCTCCTTTTCCAGGACATGTCCTCCATTTTCCCAACGTCTGTCCAGGAGGAATGCCCAAATGCCCTCCATTTTGAGCATGACTAAGAAGCAGAAATGTATATTTATAAGAGTTGCCAGCTTTTATTTCGCAATGTCCTACATTTTTCTTGAATGCCCTACATTTTGCGGTGCCTTGTCCTCCTTTGTGGTTAGGACATCTGGCCACCCTGCCCAAAGGTGAACCTATCACTGGGTTGTCTGGGGATGAGAGAGTGTGACTCGCCCAAGGAGCCCCAGTGGGTTTCATGGCCGAGTGAGGAATTGAACCCTGGTCTCCAGAGTCAAACCACTACACCATGCTGCCTTGCCTTTGGGTTTTTACTTCAATGTTATTAAGCTACAATGGGTCCTTGGTATCCGCTGGGGTTTGGTTCCAGGACCTGCCATGGATACCAAAATCCATGGATGTACAAGTCCCATTAAATACAGTGGCACAGTGATATGATGCCTCATATAAAATGTTAAAATCAATGGTAAAATTTGTGTGTTTTTTTGGAATGTATATATTTTTGGAATATTTTCAAGCTGTGGATGGTCGAATTTATTGATAAAGAGTCTGGGGATACAGAGGGCCAACTGTATCTGAGAATGAGGGTTTCCCCTCAACAGCAGAATCATCAGAGTTTCCTTCCCTCTCTAGAACAAGAAAGGCATATCAAAGCAGAAAGGCACATAAGCAGAAACACACGGAAATGCAAAAACCTTTCACCCTGCAAAAAGCCACTCTTTACCAATTTAAAGAAACAACAGGAGAAAACAAAAATGAAGGCCACACAACCCATAGTGTGACCCTTACCCTAATGATTGCAACATGCTCAATACATTCAAAAATTCAAAAATCCCTATATTAAACAGTTCAAAATGCCTAAATTACAGCATACAGTCATTTCTATCATGGCTATATACAAAGGAACACACCCACACCCATAGATAACTCTCTGTCCTCCTTTGAATTTAGTCAATATATACAAACATCCTGCAGTTCTGGGTTGTTGTTGTGTGCCTTCAAGTCATTTATGACCCTAAGGCAAACCTACCATGGCAAAATTAGGCAAGACTTGTCCAGAGGAGGTTTGCCATTGCCTTCCCCTGAAGCTGAGAGCATGTGACTTGCCCAAGGTCACCTACTGGGTTTCAAGGCTGAGCAGGGAATTGAATTCTGATCTCCAGAGTCCTAGTCCAGCACTCAGACTGCTATGCCATATTGGTATTGTGGAGGAAAACAAGGGAGAAACTATTTGGGACCCAGAAATCCTGCCCTCCCCAGCCTGAGTTTGCCAACTAACCAAACAATCTGAAAGGAAACTCTGCTTTGCCCTTGTGTCTTTATTAACAGCAGCTTGATCTGCAGAAGTCAGCAGGTTTTCCTTTCACATGATCCCCCGCCAACTTCTTGGCAACTGCAGCTGCCCTCAAAGACACAAGAGGAGAGAGGCAGGATGAAGAGCTGGCAAGGGTAATCCCACTCATCTAGGATTCTAGATGGTCTTCTAAGACTTAGGAGTTTATCACATGGGGAAAAATTGAAAGTATAAACGGTGATTAACCCGTGATTAACCCACAATTGCGCGAATGGTTTTCACATGCAAAGTGCTGTTATCCCATGCAGAATCAGTGATTAACCTGCACTTACACACAAATGTGTTAATGATTTTCACACGACGTAGAGATGAAACGTGATTAAAGTGCCAATATCCCATGAAGAACCAGGCAAGAAACAACAGTAACTCATTCACAGAATTTTCCCATGAATGATTTTTTGCTGTTTCTTGCCTGGTTATTCCCTGGTTCTTCACAGGATAATGGCACTTGCGTTAATGTCATTTTAAGCACATTTTAATGTCAATTGCACAATTTTCTTGGGTTGATTTCCCAATTTCCCCCATGCGATAAACTCCTTAGAGATTTTTTCATCTACTGGATCTCACCACCTGGTACAGAGAAGGAATGGAGAACATTCAGGAAGATCCTGATTCCAAGCACACCTCCAGGAGAGGACAGCTCTCCAAATGTTGGGACAGAGAATCCCATGTGCAGTGAACACCTCCTTTTTCACACAAGACAACATTCTTCCTTCCTGTTACAATAATTGTTTTAATATTTAAAAAAAAACTTTTGTGGCTCTCCTGTCATGGCCCTAGATTGGAGAAGCCCAACCACCATGGATCCAAAGCGAGGACCTTACGTAGGCACCTGAAAGGTTACGCCTGCACCTACAACCATTTGCAGATTGAAAGGTCCAGGCCTAGGAGCTGCAAAGCAGGATGTTCGCACCTAGGAGATTTATGAGTACCAGCCAAGATGTGTCCGGCTGAAGATGAGATAACATTAACATCCCATCTTCTCTCCTTGGAAATTGTCTAGTTCAAAGAGTAGTAATCTGGAATCCTTTGATATACAATAGCAATTCTTTGTCTCAGGCTAGGCTTAAGAGTATAAAAGATCTCCAAAATCTCAGGTCTGGTTAGATTTCATGGTGACACTGCACCATTGTGAACTCTGACTTGGATCCCGGCTCTTCCTGTTGTCCTTTCCCTTTCTTAACCATTGAGTCTATCCATCTTCATTCATCATTGGAGCAGCTTCCATCAGGTAATTATCACCATTAGAAAGCCTTCTGTTTCCTATCCAAGTTAATGACATTATTCCTGAGTTCCCATTGAACCCATTGAAGACTTGGACTTTAGTAATTCCTCAGGTTCAAGTTCTTCTTACATCCCTCAGGGATCCCCAAACTTTGAGTCCTCTAAATGTTTTGGACTTCAACTCCCCGAAGCCCCAGCCAGCTTGGTGAACAGCCACGAATTCTAAGAGCTGAAGTCCAAAACATCTGGAGGACCAAAATTTGGGAATCACTGAATTCAGTGATTCTCAGACTCTGGTCATTCAAGTGTTTTGAACTTCAGCTCCCAGAAGCCTCAGCCATTTTGTCAATGCTCTGGGATTCTGGGAACTGAAGTCCAAAAACCTGAAAGGTCACAGTTGGCAGAAGGCAGATCCTTGGAAATTTCGTGCCTCCAGAAAATAAGTGGCGGGGAGGAGGGGAGGAAGAGTAGTCACTCTTGGGACTATCAAGAGGAAAGGAAAGCTTCTTGGAAGCAGAATGTGCAAGATCTCATACTTGGGAGAGAACGGTGAAGTTTACTCCTCCCTACTCCTGGTCCAAATTGCTTGTTCATCCCACTTGCAGCTCAGTGGATATGACCATGGGGAAGACTTGGAAAGCGTAGTGGCCTACAAATGTTCTGTGCATGGAAAAGTCCCCAGGTTCTACCCCTGACTAGTGGCCACTCCAGGCAGGATTGGGAAAGATCCCACATCTGAAACCCCAGAGAGCTGTAGCCAGTCACCGTAGATCTGGACAGTATTAAAAACAGTAGCTGTGCTAGTCTCTTGCAGCATAAAAAAGAGGGAGAGAGGAGTGGGGGAAGGAATGTGGCAGCACCTTTAAGATTAGCTGGGTTTTATTTTAGCATGAGCTTTCATGGACAGCAGCTCACAAGCCTAATCTCAGCCTGCCCAACCTAACAATAACCACGGCACCAACACACAAGAATATGAAGTCGAAGGCTTTCATGGCCAGCATCTATAGTTTTTTGTGGGTTTTTCAGGCTGTGTGGCCATGTTCTAGAAGAGTTTTTTTTTTCTGATGTTTCGCCAGCATCTGTGGCTGGCATCTTCAGAGAATTTCTCTGAAGATGCCAGCCACAGATGCTGGAGAAACGTCAGAAAGAAACTCTTGTAGAACATGGCCACACAGCCCGAAAAACTCACAAAAAACTACACAAGAATATGTTTCCAAATGCCACAAAAAGAAGATGGACCCCTCCATAAGATGAGAACATGGAATTGGATTTCTACATAGAATGCTTTTGTTGTCATGCCCCAATGGAGATAATCAACAAGAAACACAGTCTACCACACAGTCTGAACCATATGGAATGAGATGCCATCCACAGTCTCAGAAACAATCCTTATTATACAACAGGCAAAGGGGGAACTGTGATAGTCACGAACAAGCCAGGCCGCATATATGAGACTGGGAGACAACTGTCCAAAACCACATTTTACAGAATCCTCTCTAAAGATCCCAGTGATGAAGATCTGAAGGAACTACACAAATTACTCAGCGAATTCTCCACTGATGTACAGAACCAAATTCAAATGGACACATCTCAGGAGCCCAAACCAGGCATCCAAAAACCAAACAAGGCAATCCAGAAAGACATATTTTCTCAAGCACTAGAACCCTGACTGTTGGATTATCTGGATACATGGATTCAGTTCTCAGAATATATACCATTTATTACTTGAGAAATTCCATCAGGATTTCAACATTTTTCACCATACCATCAGCCTGAGTCTACAGCAATCCACACAATTCACACTCTATCAAAAACCCACTGGTCACTACACATACCTACATGTCTCTAGTTTCCACCCAGAACACACTACGAAATCTATTGCTTACAGCCAAGCTCTGATACAACAGCATCTGTTCAGATGCACAAGACAGAGACTCAAAACAGGTATTTCTCAAACTACTATCCCACCTAAGGACCTGAAGAAATAAATAAAAAAGGCAAGATAAATATCCAGGAACCACCTACTACAGATCAAAAATACAAAATGACAGACCACCCCTAGTGGTCATCTACAGTCCCTAGCTGAGACACTCAAATGCATCATCAGTGAGCTATAATTCTGGAGAATAACAAGGCCCTCTCACAAACTCTGAGAGTTTGTGATCTTTGTAGGCCTGCAGATAGTCTCCAAATCATAAACAGCTACTCACTTACTTCTGGATACATAACACGGATGGCAATATGGGGACAAGATCCTGCCACAAACCCAGATGCCAAATATAGCATATTTCTGCAAATATACAAAGGTGCTTCCTAGTTTGTAGGGAAATGGGTGTGTCTTGATAAGAACAATTTCCAACCTTTTTTTGCAAGGGCATAGCAGACTTCAAAGAAATTACTAGAGGTTTTTATATCATGAATATATTGAGCCTTTAGCCCAAGGAGAACATACCTCTTTTTCCCCCTTTCCTTTCCTTTCCTTTCCTTTCCTTTCCTTTTGCTTAAGGGCTTGTTGGAGGTAATTTAAGTGGGTGAGCAAGAAAGTAGAGAGGAATTAAGTTTTTAGGAATTTTCATTTGGACCAACCCGATCCTCCCTCATAAATCAACAAGAAAATCAAAACATAATTATCCACTCACTTTTGTACTTCCAAATATTGCAACACAGTTCTCAGCTTAAAAAGTATATTTTGAAAAAAGTTTTTAAGAGGTACATTATGGTATAAACTAAATACAGCATCTCTTTACAAGGAAATATTGTTTGTTGTTGTTGTTGCTAACTGCCTTTGAGTAGTCCTCGATCCCTATGTGAGAGACCTCCAAGTCTCCCTGTCCACAACTGCCCTGCTCAGCTCCGGCAGACTCATGGCTGTGGCTTCTCTGATTGAGTCTTCACATCTGGAATGTGGCCTCCCCTTTTCCTATTGCCCTCCACTTAGCCAAGCATTATAGTCTTTTCTAATGAGGTCTTTCTTCTCATGATATGGCCAAAATATGACAACCTCAGTTTAGTCATCTTTGCTTCCAGGGAGTATTTAGGCCTGATTTGCTTTAGGATCCATCCATTGGGTTTTTTTTAGTGGTCCATGGTATTCTCAAAACTCTTCTCCAGCACCACATCTCAAAATGAGCTGATTTCCCCCCCTACCATCTTTCTTCACTGTCCAGCTTTCACAACCATACATATAGAAATGGGAAATACAATGGCATGGGGAATCCTAACTTTGGTATTTAATGATGTATCTTTACACTTCAGGATCTTATCTAGTTCGAGGAATCCATAAGTGTACACTTATGTACACAGCAGAAAGGACAAGTTTCCTGAGGGCCCTTATCCATCCAGATGAAGTCATGATTTCTGTGGATTTTGTTCCCACCTTTGGGATGGAAGTGGGAGAGGATTTCCAGATTCTGTTTTTGAATTCCCTAAGAACTATGTCCAGTAATAACAGAGCAACACCCACTAGAGGGCAGTGTTCACTGCACAGATGTCCCAACTTGAAGACTGGTCCATTCATTCCACATTGCCCTTCCTTCAGGTAGGCTTCATTGAAGCACTAAGTAGTAGTACTGATGGGGTCAGACCGTCTTGGCGACATGGCTGCTTCTCTGAATTCCACTTCCCTCTACTACCACCACTGCCACCAAGTTTTAAACCAAGTCACATTAAATAGCAGATGAGACTCTGCACAAGTGTCAAGATACTTCCTGCTTTCTATCTGTTCCAGGTCTGAGCCCTGGCACTGATGAAAAATCTGAGCTAAACCCTCCATCAACAGAAAACTAGAGCTTTTTCAATTTGTCTCAAAGGTACCCAGCTTCCCTTCTGCTGTGCTGCTTTTACAGTGAGTCAACCAAGGAGAGCTGGACTAGGCCAAGATAGTATGTCCCTCTGACTTTGTTTAGACAGAAGGATGTACAGATCCACTCGCCTCCATTCAGAAGAGCATTTGCTTCCCCAAATAATATAAGCCACGTTTGATCTCTGTGACTTGGTTTAGTCAGCTTGATTAAACATGAAATCATCCTGCCAGAAAGACAATTAAAACCACTCTTTTAATTGTCTGGCCTCCTCAGACAATGTGCCCACCCACTTTTCTCCTCATCAGTAGAGCATATCAGGTGGCATTTCTTAACTAATAGGTTACCATTTTTCATGCTTCCTTGTCATTGCTGACCCCTGGTAGCAGAGTGCCATCACCTCTCATTAAAAGGTATTGGGTCAGAGGCTGGGTGGGCAACAACACAAAGACTATAGGTTGCATGCAGGCTCCCCGCCGTTTTCGGTGTCACCAGTGCTGTCAAAGTCCAAGGGTGCAGCAGCAGAAAATTACCTTAAAATAATGTGGGCAATAGCTCCACATCTTGTTTTAAAGAAGAATCATGATCTCAGACACCCCAGGAGGAACACCTACTAGATAGAGGGCAGTGTTCACAGCACAGACTGCCCCATCTCTAACACAAGACGTACCTTCACTGCACACCTTGTTTTATGCTTCAAGAAGCAGATTTGAGATGAATGTGTGGCTTTTCATACTTCTACTGCCAACCTAACGTTGGGGCACCTGTGGAGAGTTTCTGTGGGAGGATTGACTTCTGTATCTGTTGAAATTGTTCACCACAGGGAGATAAACCTACAGTGCCACTAAGGAGAAACCAAGCCAAACCTAGCATCTATGGGGAAAGTATTGGCACCTGTTCCTGTTGTGTTTGTGCAGATATCCTGGATACAAAATGCTTTAAGCTCATTTGTTCTCTACATCTGCACATGTAAGCTTTATTCTTTTTCACTGTGCAGAAGCCCTACTATTTGGCACGCAATCACAAGAATTAGTTTTCTGCAAGAAGTAAACATACTACATGACTAGCTACAGCTACATGACTAGTAATATTTTGAGTGTTTGAGTGCAACTAGGATTCAACAGGGTTCAAACCCCTGCTCGGCCATGGAAACTCACAAACACTACCACTTCCCTCTTTCTCTCAGTCACACCCAATCACAAACACACACAGAGTAACACCATAGATCAAGGCATAACATTATTACTATCACCCCATCCCATTTCTCTTGTCTGTTGCATTTTTGTCCAGCAAAGTTTTATGATGATGCCTTTAATAATATAAGAATGGTTGGTGCAGATACACTGTAATTACATGGGTAACTTTCCCTTAGTCATTTTTGTTGTTTTTGTTGTGTGCCTTCACTTCATTTTGTTGTGTGCCTTCATGTTGTGTCATTTCCGACTTACATTGATTCTAAGGCAAACTTATTGCAGGGTTTTCTTGGCAAGATTTGTTCAGATGAGATTTGTCATTGCTTTCCTCTGAGGCTGAGAGAATGTGACTTACCATGTCACAAGAATCCTTTGAAGTAGGTTAAGCTGAGAAAATACAGGTTTTAAAAAAGCTCCAAAATCAGGCACAGAGAAAGTACAATTGCTCCAAAATGCCAGCACACCAATTTCATTATATTGGTATCTATCATGAGATATAGTTGTGAACTTCAAAAGACCTGTGATTTTCAAATAATGATGATGAACAAAATGCCCTTTGGACTGACTGCACAATATCAGATATAATTCTGTAACCTTCATATATTTAGAATATGCCTCACACAACTACCAGTTTGTGTGCATCATCCAGGCTGTAAGTCTTATGGCAACAAGCAGAGTTCCCAAATGCCTGGACTTGCAGGGGGCTCCTTTTAATAGAAGATACACAGCAGGGAGAGATGTTACGTATCTGCTTCATTACATTTTAGTGCAGCACTGAGATGAGAGAATCTAACTTTTCACTACAGTTGCACTATTAAAAGCACAGGAGTTCTCTTTGGGGTAGCAGCTGGCAACCTACATTGTGAAAGTCACTGCAGTAGTGAATTGATTGGCATAGCTCCAGCGCCCTAATGAGACTTTACAACCAAGTTACAGGTTTTGGCATGTTAAAGCCAACAGGAACCATATGGTCTCTCCTGCACTGTGCACTGCAGGATGCTAGGTTATTTCAAAAATGAGTCCAAACCCTCAAGATGGCTCCTTGAAGGACTGGGGTGACACGAACTATGAAAAACAAAAATCTTCAAACAATTCTAGGAATTGCTGTAGAGACTCCTAATTGCCAAACCCTTAAAAAACAAAAACAAAACAAGCACTGAACAAGCAGCTGTATGATTATTATAAAGCCTTTCCTAACCCAGTACTTTCCAGATGCTTTGGACTACAACTTCATCATCGCAACCTACTGACTGAGGACAATGGAAGTTGTAGTTCAACATGCTTCAAGGGTGCCGTGTTAGAACAGGGTACTGTATTTCTATAGTGCTGAAAATCAACTACAAACTTTACATGGAAGAATAGGGCAAGTCCCTGTCCAGTCTAAATAAAGACCAGGAACAAGATAGGAGTGGGCAAATAAAGGAACACAAGACTAAGCAGTGTGATGTTATTCTACACACTAAATACTATAGCCAACACACTAAATATTATAGTCAACTTTTTTTGGTAAGTCCCATTTGTATAACTGCTAAACTGGAGTTCCACTGTATATCATATTGATATAATTATGTAATGTAAAAAAGCCCCAGGTTCCAGGTGGATGTTTTGGGAAGCGGCAGAAAGTAGAATTAATTTTGAACTACAATTCCCAACCTGGCAATTCTGGAAGTTGTAGTTCTCAATCAGTACCTTTCCCCTCCTCTTGATAGAAGAGTTGGCAGAAAAAGCAGCAGGTGGATTCATAGAGATGGAGTTGGCAAATGCCTACCTGCAAAGGCATACCTTCTTCATTTGATAGATATGTTTGAACAAGTAGGATGGTAAACTTTTGTATGGGGAGTTGATTTTTGTGGGCTTATTTGCAGGGCTGTTGTAAAATCCAAATGTGCTTTGAACTGAGATACTTAAATGTCGTACTGTTAGAATGCTTGTTATATAACCAAAAAACTTGCATCATGGAATCCGCGGCTATTTTTGCTCCTGCAAGCAGCCAAATTTAGATCATTGCTTCATGTGGTATCCTTATGTTTTTACAAATATTTAATACTTTATGTTTATATATATTCGTGTTTGTTGTTGTTTTTAAAGGCATTCCAGATGTTAATCTTAGTGGTGTTTACCATTAAGTCATTCACTTACATATTACTGAGTACCTAGAAATAGTTTTGCAGTAATAGTCAGAGAATATACAGGTCAGACATATTAAACCTGATTTTTACTCTCCTTGAAGGCAGTTTGCTCAAGACATATTGTCTAATGGGAGTTTATGGTAAATGGCTCCTGTGTATGAAACTCCCTGTGCTTGCTGGTGTAATACCTTCATTTGTAATGTTTTTGTGCATATCTCCCGCCACCCACGTAGCCAAAATGGCATCACCAGCATACATGGATTTTGAAAGCCCAAGGTTGACAGAATTAGAACAAACACAATCTTTAGGGACCCCTACTCTTCCTAGGGGTCAGAAATTGTCATACGATATGTGTGTGTATGGTATGCAACTTCTGAAATGCACTTTCATCTCAAAGAGGGGAGTCCATTAACTAGATGAAGCTGAATCTTCACTCTTGTAAGCTTCCTTCTCTGCCTTCAAAATGGCAGTAAACACCATCCACACACAAAGGAAGAAACAACAGACTTCGGAGAACCCAAACGTTTTCAGTAGTACAATGTTCAACAAAGAAGTAAGTAAGTAAGTAAGTAAATGAACATAGTGGAGGAAGTTGGTGTGTGGGACTAGGATTCTGGGACACCAGGATTAAAATCCCTGCTTGGCCACAGAAATCCACTGAGTGACCTTGGGAGCAAGTCACACTCTCTCAGACTTACAGAAAGGTGATGGAAAAACCCCTCTGCAAAATTATTGCCAGTGACAGGTTCACCTTAGGGTTTCTGTAAGTCAGAAACAACTTGAAGGCACACAGCAACATCAAAATAAATAAGCCACCAACCCTAAAACATTCTCAAACAGCCCAGTGAGGGTGCAGAAAGATTGTTGACTGGGGGGGAACAGGGCTGGGGGGGTGGGGGCAGAATAGAACCCTGAATAGTTAGTATTTAGACTTGTGACCATTTTGCTGCTGGTCCCACTTGTTTTATATCTGTTTGTCCTCATCCCCAGATTCTCCTGCACAACAACAGAAGAAGGATATATACATGGCTGTATGCAAAAACCTATGCATTTAGACCACAGATGATTGATGTGAAGTTGGGCATGCGTAGGTGTGTTCCCCAGAAGCTATTTTAAAAGTGGGGGCCAAGTTCAAAAGAATTGAGAAATACTGCAAGATGTTATGAGCCAGAATAAGGCCACTTCTCTGAAGTCAAAGATACTGTCGTACTGTATCTCTGACTTCAAAGCTGCATCTAATTCATCAGAATTTACTGGTGAAAGTATTCTCATCTAGATACAGGCGGGTTATTGCTTTTGTTTTCTTTTTCTTTTTGCAGAAAGTAGTTTATTCACTTACTGACTAGCTGACTATATTTATTAGTCAGTTCATCACAAATGATTAAAGCAATGTACAATCACAATAAAATTACCAATTTACAAAACAATGACATACAACAATCATAATAAAGCCAATTCAATTAATACCAAGTAAAAACCTCCCCATTCCTAGTCAAGGCAACAGCAGCAGCACCTGATAATCTTCTCAAGGCATCTTAAACTATTGAAGAAATGGTACATTTTAGCTCTCCTTCTAGAAGAGGTTTCCTTAACCTGACACCATCCAGATATTTCAGGAATCCTGAAATATTTGGATTGCATCTGGTTTCAGAAAGCTGTCCTAAAAATAAGGAAAGCTATGAGCCACGAAAGGACTTGCTAAGGCTAGCATTTCAAAAATATGATGTCAGCACAGAAAAGGCTGTGTTTTATCATCTCAGTGCCCCTACCTCATCTCTCATAGATGAGACTTGAAGACTAGCAAACCCTCCCCTCATAATATTAACTGTTAAGCACCATTGTGTAGGGAAATGCACACCCCAATGTATGCTGGTTCCAAAGCTTTTAGTGACTATGCGTGTATGTGTGCATGCGTGCGAGCATGCGCTTTCATTCCTTCCTCCGAAGTTGTTGGTGGTCTCTAACTAAAAAAGGAAGGAAGGAAAGAAGGGAGGGAGGAAGGGAGGGAGGAAGGGAGGAAGGAAGGAAGGAAGGAAGGAAGGAAGGAAGGAAGGAAGGAAGGAAGGAAGACCTTGGTGGAGGAGCAACACATTTCACAAGATTAGCAATATACAACCATTTTGAAGCAGGAATACATGAATGGGAGATATAAGTATGGCACAGACAAAACCTCACTATTTTGAACATCATGTAATAAAATCATTCACCATTCTGGTTAAATGTTTTAACAAAGTAAACTTGCTATTTCAGTTAGGCCAATAACCCCTTTAGCAACCTATTGCAATGATTTTCTTTTTACCACACTATACATTTGATTTTCTAAAACAAGGTATGTTTCTACTATCATGCTTTACAGTGATAAGCTTCAGACACATGAACAAATAAATGCAGAAATCCACAGAACAATGCTGAAGCAAACAAAACAAAAACTGTATCCAAGGGTCAGGAAGCAGTGGACAGTTGGGCTCTAGCAAAGTCTCTCCTTTGAAGTAGAGTGTTCGGTTCTGGGCATCATAGTTCAGAAAGATGCTGATCAATTAGAAAGGATTCAGAGAAGATCTGCAAGGTTGACCAATGTCTAGACAACAAATCACACGAGGAAAGCCTGGAGGAATCTGCCATGTTTTGCTGAGTGGAAAGATTAATAGGGACTCTCGTTGAGAGGTGTTTTTGAGTATTTGGAAGATCATCATGCAGAAGTGGAGGGACTGCTCTCATGGGATCCACTAAGGACAGGACACAAAACAAGAGGCTTAAAAGTGTGGCCCAGCGGATGCTGAATTTTGCGAGCCCGACTGCTACGGCCTTTTTTGTACGGCCTTGGGCAAGTCACTCTCGGCCAGACTCAGTTCCCCATCTGTAAAATGAGAACAGTAATGATCTTGTTGGGAGGGTGCATACAAAGATGGTAAAGAGTTCTGCAAATGAAGTCAGTCTATATAGTTTGTATACAATAGCCAGCACACCTCCCCTCCCAAATTCTATCCCATTTTTGTACTCTGAGCTGTCAAAGAAAATTATTCCAGGTGCAGGTAAAATGGGGGGTAAGACAAGGTGGGTTACAGAGTTGAAAAGGGGAGAAAATTGGGAAGTGTGATAGATGGTGAGTGGAAAAGGGACCAGGGCAAAGTAAGTGGGTTTAATGTAGGAAGATAGGGGCGGGCAAGGGTTTGACCCTTCTTCCTAAAGCTCACAATCTACAGTGTAACTGGTGTGTTAGTGGGTTGTTTATGAGTACTTACATCCACATATACAGACAGTGAGCAACATGGTTTGTTTATGAAATTAACAAAAATGCCCTCTAGGCGTTAAAACTGCCTTACATGAAATAATAAAATCAATTCAGCAATGAATAAACTGCCTACCAAGCTATTGGGAATCCCTTTCCTTGTAAAATAGAAATGGAAGTATGTATGTTTTGCTTTCTGAAGGTTGATCAACTGTTTATTACTCCCATCACACCTCACCTCTGGGAAATCTGGCTAGGGACTCTGAAGATGCCAGCCACAGTTGCAGACGAAATGTCAGGAATAAATTCTTCCAGAATGTGGCCACACAGTCCAAAAAACCCACAGAAAACCCCATGGAGGAGTTGGGGCAGACAATGGGGAAAAGGCCAGCAAGGAATGGGGCTGCTTTTCATCTCATACAATTTTAAAGACAAAATTTGCTGCCTGAGGGGAGAATTAGCAGCTCCTTGTGGTATACTTATAACAGTGTGGCAAGAAGCCTCTATAACCCAGAGCTTGCTTGCTTGCTTATAGGGGTTTTTTTTGGATTACAATGGCCATGCCAAATGGGGAGACTCTGGAACTAATTTTTGAAAAAGGGTAACATTGGAGAGCCAGCATGGCATACTGGTTTGCCTTAGGGTCAGTGTAAGTCAGAAAGGACTTTAATGCACACAACAACATGGCTGAGGGCTGTTATAACCTGAGACAATGCAGCCAGTAGGCCCAAGGCTATCACTTCTCTTTGGCATGCCTTCCTAAAGCACACAATTGTTGTTGTTACTGTGTGCCCTCAAGTCATTTCTGACTGGTGGCAACCCTAATGAAAACCTATAATGGGGTTTTCTTGGCAAGTTTTTTCAGAGGGAGTTTGCCATTGCCATCCTTTGAGGCTGAGAGAGTGTAACTTGCCCAGGGTCGCCCAGTGCGTTTCCATGGCCAAGCTGGGATTCAAACCCTGGTCTCCAGAATCATAGTCCAATTCTCAAACCACTACTAGCAATTTGCACAGAAAGAGCCAGCAGCCTAGCCAAAAATTAAAAGACATATAATAAGACATATAACAAAACCTAGTCCTTCTTCCAGCCTTTTCCAAATGGCATACCTGAAAAGTCTTTTTTTTTTAATTGCTTATACCAAATGACCATCCCTGACATGAGTTTGTTGGTATGCTTCCTTGCTTTTGAGAGAGACATTTTTAAAAATGTGTTTATATGACAGGCAGTGCATGCTTTAGAATGTCCTTGGCTATTAATTCCCTTACTTTCTTAAAAGTACATGAAGCTTTGTAAGTGAGCAGCAAACTATAACATTGTTACTTAGCAACTTGAGCGAGCTTTTTAGAAAATGAATTGCTGGTGGATAAATCATGTGGCATTCATGTGTATCTGCTGTACATGTGTGTATAAAACAAAGCATGTGTGTAGGTCACAAGTATAGGCTTCTAAGCATCCTATCTTGTTGGGGGATATATAGTGCACATACATGCATGCACAAACACAAACACACACACACGAGTTCTGTTGCATAAACTGCACTCAGCAAGTGAAAACTGTACAGAAGATGTCCATGATGAATTGCATCTATTATGCAAGAACATAAGGTATGCATTCTGAAGACAGACAAATGAGTGAAGTGTGGCATTTATAGTCTATTATGCAGACAATGTCTGTGGGTGTGAAACCGAACACAGTGCAAATGCTATGACAGTATCACTAGTCTTGCAAATGAAGCCCACAAAATGGGTAGCTTGCAGACCATTTTTACTAGCCTGTCCTGCCAAACGTGTCTAGGGCTGCACCCACACTGTAGAAACATAATCGAGTTTGAGACCGCTTTCACTGCCATGGCTCAAAGCTATGGAATTCTGGGAACTGTAGTTTAGTGAGCTATTTAGCCTTCCCTCTCAGAGAGCTCTGGTGTCCCACCAAATTACAATTCCCAGAATTCCATAGCATTGAGCCATGATAGTAAAAGTGGTGTCAATCTGCATTATTTCTGTAGTATGGCTACAGCCTATTTTAGTACGTTACGACAGTCTATATATGAAAGACAGAGAGGGAGAGAGGGAGCTGTTTTCCTTTCAAGTATCTATTTCCTCCCTGCCTTGGGGCCCTCTCACACTACACAGTTATACTGCTATGATTCCACTTTAACTGCCATGGCTGCATCCTATGGAATCCTAGGCTTTATAGTTTGGGGAGGGCTTAGGCAAGTATCAAATGCCCTGATCTCAACTGCAAATCCCAAGATCTTGAAGGATGCAGCCATGGCTGTTAAAGTGGAATCATAGCACCATAACCGTGTAGTGCAAAAGAGCCCCAGGAAACCACTCTCCTTTGTCATGGGGACCAAATGTGGGACATGTGACAACACTACTATTATAAATGTTTTGCAAACTGTCTTGGCAATAATTTTACCATATATTTTACCAGACAGCTGTGTTTGTGGTAATATCCTGACTATTTGATAGAGTTATAATGAGAGGAGGTGGTGGCTCATTATATTGTTGTTGTTGTTTTAACACATTTTTAGTGTGAGTTGAGAGCTCATCCTAAAATGACTTAAGGAGTTTATCACACGGGAGGAAATTAGGAGTTTAAACAGCACCGTATTTTCCGGCGTATAAGACGACCCACGTATAAGACGACCCCCCATTTTCCCAGTCAAAATATAGAGTTTTAGCACCTCTATCTTCATTATCCTTATATCCGGCGTATAAGACGACCCCCCCCACTTTAGCCACAGATTTTGCAGGTAAAAAAGTAGTCTTATGCGCAGGAAAATAAGGTAATTAACCAATGAAAATTGCGCAACTGATATTAAAACACGATTAAAATGAGATTAATGCAAGAACCATTATCCCATGAATAACCAGGGAAAATCCCATGAATGATTTACTGCTGTTTCTTGCCTGGTTATTCAAGGGATAATGGCACTTTAATCACGTTTCATCGCGACATCGTGTGAAGATAATTAGCGCAACTGCAGGATTATCGTGGATTATTCATGGGATAATAGCACTTTGAACATGACGTTGTGTGTAAACCATTAGCGCAATATTTCCAATTATCCCCCGTGTAATAAACTCCTTTGTTTTCCCCCTCAACTTTTTACAGGGAAACACCACCACATTTGTGACATTTCCCTGTGATCCCTCTTTGATCCTTCTCTCTTATAAACGTGCTTCCTCATGCTGAAAACAAGTTAGAGCTACGCTAAATTTAATAACAGAAAATGAATATTTCACATGGTTGAATATAGATTTCATCACAAGAGGCAAATTTAGAAGAACTCGTAATTATGGAATAATTAATGGAATTCCAGATCAGCAATTTTTCTGCACAACCTGTTATTGAAAATTGCTTGAGAAGTTATTGTGTCCACTTTGTGTCACATGATCTCTAAATATTTTTGCTCTGACACACATCCACACCCTTCTCCCACCCATTTCTTTTTTTCACAAAAAAGCTTGGACTTCGTTTTAAATGCCTATAAGCCTTTATGCACTTCGTCTGGAGCCATTTTCTCATTCCTTCTCTATTACTGAAGACTTTTTCATTCCTATTTTATATTAAGTTTATTTTCAATTGTGAAACTGTGCTATTACACCAAAAATCTCATTTACATAACTGAGGCTGTTCCTGTTACATCTATATATAGAATCCACATTTGCACCAACCACAAGCCATAATTTGGCTATGGTTTGCATGAAATAGCCACAGTTTCAGTCAGGGATCCACAAATTTTTCAGACCTAAGGACTGTATTCGGTACATTTGAGAATCACAAGTACCTGAGGAGTGTACTTTTGTTTCAATTTTTCCCCCCTATTGTTGTTGTTGTTGTTGTCATTCAAACTAGGCAATGTTACTTTTATTTTAACTCTCAGAATTCCTCATTCATTAAGGCCAGTGACCATACTAATTGGGGGATTCTGGAAATTGTTGAACAAAAAGTAACTTTTCACAAGCTCTGCACCCACATATTGTGCACTTTTTCCATTTTGGTACACAACTGAACATATGCACACATGCATGCTATCCACCCACACAGATGTTTCAGACACTCCAGCAATCTCTTCTGATATTGCTGTTAACTTACCACTAATAGCAGTGGATAAATAGCAGTCTTGGAAGTTTGTTTCACCAGCTGGTGAAAGAGTGGTGAGACCTGGAAAAGGTCTGCAGGTTATGGGATTGTTGATGTTGTGCCTTCAAGTCATTTCTGACTTATGGCCACCTGAAGGCAAACCTGTCATGGGGTTTTCTTAGCAAGATTTGTTTAGAGGAGATTTCCCATTGCCTTCCCCTGAGGCTGAGAGCATGTGACTTGCCCAAGGTCACCCAGTGGGTTCATGGCTGCACTGGGAATTGAACCTGGGTTTCCAGAGTCTCAGCCCAGCACTCAAACCGCTGTGCCACTCAGGCTCTAATTTTAAATGTGTTTAAATTTACTTTGAAATGATCCTGACTGTGATATTGACTATTGCATTTGAACTAAGAGGAGCTAAATCGACCAAGATAAATATTGACCATCCCATTTACTATAGTCCACTTGTTACTTTTCCCATTGACTATACGGTAATGCTTTAGTGGTCTGCTACTAAATTTTGATGGCAATCAGCAATATCATTAAAAAACAAGAAGACAAACAATTCTGGGACATGCTGGGAAGCCACAGAAAAAAGGTTTGGGATCACACATAACTCACAGCTCACATTTTGCCCACCAGAGTGCAACACTTATATTATAGTGTAGCATCACATCCAGAACAGTGCATAACTTGAATCTATGACCTTTCCTTAAACTCAAGTCCTTGCCTACCGGACTCAATCAGGTTTGAATGTTCCTTCTCTTTACTGTCAGCATGAAAACAGGAAACTTTCATTTCTGTTTTCAGTTTAAAATAATTTATCATTAAGTCTAAACCTGGGCCCCATTCCCACTTACAAGTAAATCAGTTTGCGATCCGAATCAGTGGATCGGTTCGACAGCGGAGCATGGTTCACATTTGTCCCAATCACATTTTCTTGTTGTAAAATAACCCATTTGTCATTCACATTGACTAATGAATCAATTCAAAATGGACCGTCTTCAGCCGGCCAGCAAATTTAAAGGGCAAATTTAAATTGATTCCAATCCCCATCCCATTCACACTTTTGCTGAATCAATTTAATGCAAAATATACAGAAAAAAAATGTGTGTCAAGAAGACACGCGTTAAATGGGTCTAGCATGAGAGGGGGCCTCACCAAACCGCTTCAGCGATTTGGCTCAAGTGTGAAACAGGGTAATTTAAATCACTTCAAACTGGTTAGCAAACCGGTTTATAAGTGGGAATGAGGCCCCAGTCTGTCTTCACAATGTTTAACTAACCAAGCCAGGTTTACAAGCCATGGTCACATGCTGGTTTCTTTCCCTAAATCATAATTAAGACTAACCACAGTGTATCCAGTGTCCTCCCTGACAGTGCTTTAAATTATCTCCTCGCAGTCATAGAATCATAGAGTTGGAAGAGATCATAAAGGCCATCCAGTCCAACCCCCTGCCATGCAAGAACTCACAATCAAAGCATCCCCGACAGATGGCCATCCAGCCTCTGTTTAAAGACGTCCAAAGAGGGAGACTCCACCACTCTCCGAGGGAGTGTCTTCCACAGTCGAACAGCTCTCACTGTCAGGAAGTTCCTCCTAATGTTGACATTGAATCTCTTTTCCTGTAGTTTGAATCCATTGTTCCATGTTCTAGTCTCTGGAGCAGCAGAAAACAAGCTAGCTCCTCCCTCAATATGACATCCCTTCAAATATTTAAACCAGGGACCGGCAACCTACGGCCCAGGGGCCAGTTAAGGCCCAGGTCCCTGGACTTACCGACCCAGGCGGAAGGTTGCCGCCGCCGCCGCCGCCGCCGCCGCTGCCACGCGTTTTTGCCGCCGCGCAGCCGCGCGTGCCACAACCGTCATTTTGGAAATCAAAATGGCAGTTGTGACGCGTTTGTGCATGCGCAGTACTCCTGTGCATGCGCAAACGAGTCATGGCCGCCATTTTGAAAATGAAAATGGCGGCCACGACTCATTTGCGCATGCGCAGGAGTACTGTGCATGTGCAAACGTGCCGTGACCGCCATTTTGATTTCCAAAATGGCAGTGACTGCGCGCACAGAGGCGGCTGCGTGGTGGGTGCGTGGCAGTGGTGGCGCACGCATGGCGGCGGCGCACAGGGGGTGCGCACGTGTGCATGCGTGTGTGCGCACCGCCATTCCCTCCCTCAGCTCAGCGGCAGGAGGGACTTCGCGGGACCGGCCCCAAGGTAAAAAAGGTTGCCTACCCCTGATTTAAACATTATATCCCCTCTTAACCGTCTCTTCTCCAGGCTAAACATACCCAGTTCCCTAAGTCGTTCCTCATAGGGCTTAGTTTCCAGACCCTTCACCATTTTTGTTGCCCTCCTCTGGACACGCTCCAGTTTTTCCACATCCTTTTTGAATTGTGGTGCCCAGAACTGGACACAGTCAGGTGAGGCTTGACCAAAGCAGAATACAGTGGCATTATTACTTCCCTTGATCTAGATCAGGGGCCGGCAACCTACAGCCCTCGGGCTGGTTCCAGCCCAGGTCACCGCACTTACTGGCCCAGGCAGACCCCTGCTGCCGCCGCCTCACGCCACCGCCGCCTCGCGTTTTGGCCGCCGTGCGGCCATGTGCACCGCGGCCGCCATTTTGATTTCCAAAATGGCGGCCGCAACTCGTTTGCGCATGCCTGGCAGAGGGGAGGACTTCGGGGGACCGGCCCAGGGCTCAAAAAGGTTGCCTATCCCTGATCTAGATACTACTATTAATGCAGCCTACAACCGCATTGGCCTTTTTAGCTGCGGCATCACACTGTTGACTCATGTCCAACTTCTGGTCTACTAGGACTCCTAGATCCCTTTCACACGTAGTCTCTTTAAGCCAGGAGTTCCCCATCTTATATCTATGCATTTCATTTTTTTGTCCTAAGTGCAGTACTTTACATTTCTCTGTGTTGAAATTCATTTTGTTAGCTTTGGCCCAGCTTTCTAATCTATTACGGTCATTTTTAATTTTCATCCTGTCTTCTGGGGTATTAGCTATTCCTCCTAATTTGGTGTCATCTGCAAATTTGATAAGTATGCCCCCTATTCTTTTATCCAAGACATTGATAAAGATATTGAATAGCCCTGGGCCCAGGACAGGACCCTGTGGCACCCCACTGGTCACTTCTCTCCAGGATGAAGAAGAAGGAGCCATTGCTGAGCAGCCTTTGGGTTCAGTCAGTCAACCGGTTACTAATCCACCAAACAGTTGTATTCTCTAGCCCACATTTTACTATCTTGTCTGCAAGAATATCATGGGGGACCTTGTCAAAAGCCTTACTGAAATCAAGATATGCTATGTCTACGGCATTCCCTTCATCTAGCAAGCTGGTAATTTTATAAAAAAAAAAAGAGATCAGATTAGTCTGGCATGACTTGTTTTTGAGAAACCCATGCTGACTTTTAGTGATTATGGCATTCCCTTCTAAATGTTCACAGACTCTGTTTAATGAACTGTTCTATAATCTTTCCCGTATGCCCCCTATTCTTTTATTGGGCGATAGTTTTTGGGATCCTATTTTTTCCCCTTTTTGAAGATAATGTTTGCCCTCCTCTAGTCTGCTGGGACTTCTCCTATTCTCCTGGAGCTCTCAAAGATTATTGCCAGTGGCTCTGAGATTACATTTGCCAGTTCTTTTAATATCCTTGGCTGTAGTTCATCTGGTCCTGGAGATTTAAATTCATTGAGGTTAACCAGGTATTCCTGTACTTCCTCTTTAGTGCTGCATTTCCCCTATTGTGTCCTCTGCTCCATTTTCCTCAGGTTGAACACCCTTTTCCTTTTGTGAGAAGACTGAGGCAAAGAAGGTGTTGAGTAGTTCTGCCTTTTCTCTGTCCCCTGTTATAATTTCTTCATCTTCTCTATGCATTGGCCCTACCATTTCCTTCTTCTTTCTTTTGCTACAGACATATCCCAAAAAGCCCTTTTTATTGTCCTTAACCCAGGGGTTGGCATACCTTTTTTTTGGGGGGGCAGTTCCGCTGTCCCCCGATCGTCGGCAGGCCGAAGGGGGGGGAAATGGCGCTGGAGGTGCGCGTGCACGTGCGTACACATATGCACTACTCCCGGTGTCGTGCGCATGCATGCATGAGCATGGGGCACCATTTTGGAACACAAAATGGCACCCCTCGCTGTGCGCGCGCTAGAAAGGCAGCGGCGGCGGCGGCGGTGTGCACGCCACGGCGACGATGGCAGCAGGACCGGCCACGGGCCGGTTCAAAGGCCTCGAGGGGCTGCGTTCAGCCCACGGGCCATAGTTTGCCGACCCCTGCCTTAACCCTTCTAGCAAGCCTGAGCTCATTCTGTGCTTTGGCTTTCCTGACTTTACCCCCACATGTGCTAGCTATTTTTGGAATTCCTCTTTCGTGATTTTGCCCCCTTTCCATTTCTTATACATCTCCTGTTTAAAACTTAGTTCAGTTGAAAGTTCTTTTGTCATCCAACCTGGTTTCTTGAGACATCTCCCATTTTTCCTTCTCATTGGAAGAGTTTGAGATTGTGCTTTCAGTATCTCCATTTTGAGAAATACCCATCCATCCTGAACTCCCTTCTCCTTTAGTATTCCTGACCACAGGATTACTCCTAGTGTTTCCCTAAATTTGTTGAAATCAGCTCTCCTAAAGTCTAGAATGAGTGTCTGACTATGCCTAGTTTCTCCTTTCCACTGTATAAGAAACTCCAGGAGAACATGATCACTTCCACCTAAGGATCCCACCACTTGCACTCCATTTACTAGGTCATCCCTGTTGGTTAGGATCCGATCTAAAATAGCTGATCCCCTTGTTGCCTCTTCCACCTTTTGGACAATAAAATTGTCTTTGAGGCAAGTGAGGAATTTGCTAGACCTTGAAGTATTGGCTGAGTTTGACTTCCAGGAAATATTAGGATAGTTGAAGTCATCCATCACTACTACATCTCTCCTTTCTGAGTGTGTGGTCATCTGTTCTAGAAAGGCATCATCCAATTCCTCAGTCTGACTTGGAGGTCTGTAGTAGACTCCCACAATAACATCCCTAGTATTTCCTTCCCCTTTAATTTTTATCCAGATGCTCTCCACCTGATTTGCAGGATTTAAGTCCTGAATCTCTTCACAGGTATTCCTCCTCCCTTCCTGTTTGGCCTATTTCTCTTTAAAAGGTTATACCCTCTGTATTCCTACATTCCAATTGTGAGGCTTATCCCACCAGTTTTCAGTGATGCCTATTATATTGTATTTGCTTTGTTGTGCTAGAACAGGGGTAGGCAACCTAAGGCCTCGGGGGCCAGATGCGGCCCCCGAGGCCTTTGGACCGGCCCCGGGCCGGTCCTGCTGCCGCCGCCACCACCCACCGCCGCTGCTGCCGCCCGCCATAATGATATTGATTATTGTTGTTATTACTTGTTCTTGGGGTTTTCTTGGCAAAATCTCCACAGGGGTTTTGCCATGGCTTTTCTGGGGCTGAGAGAGTGTGCATGCATATTTTTTAAATTTATTTTTTATTTTTTATATTTATTTATTTATTTATTTATTTATTTTTGGTGCTTCGGCCCCCCAATTGTCTGAGGGCAGCAAATCAGCCCCCGGCTCAAAAAGGTTGCCTACCCCTTTGCTAGAAGTTCAAGTTCATCTTGTTTATTTCCCATGCTTTGTGCTTTAGTGTAGAGCAGGGGTAGGCAACCTTTTTGAGTGGGGGGCCGGTCCCCCGAAGTCGTCCCTTCCGCCGGGCCGAGGGGGGGGAATTGCAGCGGGTGTGCTCACGCGCGCGTGTGCACCCCCCTGCGCCGCCGCCGCTGCGCGCACTGCCACCACCGCCTCCGCGCATGTCGCGGCCACCATTTCGATTTCCAAAATGACAGCTGCGACGCATTTGCACATGCGCAGTACTCCTACGCATGCACAAATGCATCGCGGCTGCCATTTTGGAAATTGAAATGGCGGTCGCAGTGCACGCGGCTGCACGGCAATCAAAATGCGTGGCGGCGGTGGCGTGCAGCAGCTGCGGCGGTGGCAGGGGTCTGCCTGGGCCAGTAAGTGCGGGGACCTGGGCCGGAACCGGCCCGCGGGCCGTAGGTTGCCAGTCCCTGGTGTAGAGACATCTAAAAGCATGGGTCCTCCACACTTGCTGCCTGTGTGAGTTTTTTTGCCTCCCACTGTTGGGCCCTTGCAACATTTGCTGTGTTCCCTCTATAACACTTTGACTATTATCTCCAGTCCATGATATACTCCTGCCTTCCAAGATACGTTCCAAGGTACTGTCTCCCTCCCTCACATGACTCAGTTTGAAGCCCTCCTGATCAAATATTTTAGACTATTGGCAAAAATGTTTCTGCCGATGTGAGATGCAGCCTATCTCTTGCCAGAAGTCCACCCTCATGGAAGTGCAGCCCATGATCCAAGAATCCAAATCGTTCTTGGAGGCACCATCTACAGAGCCAGTTATTCACATCTGCTATTATCCTCTCCCTTCCTGGACCGTGCCCTTCAACCAGGAGAAGAGATGAGATAACAACGTGTGCATCCAGCTCTTTCAGCTTCCTACCCAAAGTCTCATAATCCCCTCTGATATTCTGAAGGCTATGCCTTGCAGTATCATTGGTTCCTACATGGACCAAGAGGAAGGGGTAATGGTCAGCAGGCTTGACAAGTCTTGTCAGCCTCGCTGTCACATCACGGATTTTTGCCCCAGGGAGACAACACACCTCTCGGGAATCATGTCAGGCCCACAAACCACTGCTTCTGCACCCCTCAACAAGGAGTCCCCAACCACCACCACACGCCTCCTTTGAGGCTTAGCAATGACTAAGCAGTGGCACTCTTAGTGTCCCCTGCACTGTCCCTGAGGACCGTCCCTGCTGCTTGTCCTCTTCATCCTTGATAAGGGAGAGAATTTCAAATCGATTCTGCAGCTGCAAGCTCCCAGAATGATCCTTGATTTTCCTACTTCTGTGTGTGACATTCCTCTAGCTGTCTACCTCCTATGTGCGTGAAGTGACCTCCTCCTCAACAACTTCCTCTGCATGATCCCCGTCCAAGACCATTCATTCTACTCCGTCCAGGAAAACCTCTTGCTCCCTAATATGCTGAAGTGTAGCTACCCAGGCCTCCAGCTGCTGGACTTTCACTTCCAGGAGGGCTACCAATTTGCACTTGGTGCAGGCAAAGTTCCCCACATCTCTTTGCAAGAAGACAAACATCCCACAAGTGTTGCAGGTGACTGCAGCAGCTCCCTCAGTGTCCATATTGAGAAATTTTAAGTAAGCACTGAAACAGGACTGTGGGCTTCTCCCTTAAAAAGTCCCCCGGTAAAGACCCACATAACGGGCCCCTGTTGGCTTGGCATTTTCACCAGGCTCTGTCAGTGAGCTCGATCCACTGGGTTTATAACTCTATAGAAAGCTCCTGGATGCTACTTTATTCTGAAGGCAAGTCTCTGATTCTTCATCTGAGCAACCCCCCCCAAAAAGCCCTGTAAAAATTTTAATTTTTTTAAAAGGAGAACCAGAATAATAGAGGGTAGAGGGACAAGCACTCATTAATCTGAAATTTGTTAATTTGAGGGCAAATAGAAACAAGCAGAAAACCAAATATAAGTCAGTGCAGGTCCACAGAGGGTCTCTAATCTAGATCAGGAACATGTTATAGATCAGCACCCCACAGCTGTTTTATTTCTCCAAAATAAAAGCAATGAGGTTAAACACACTTAATCAAATACTTGGCTAATATATCCCTAGAAGGCAAGATGACAAGACTTATTAACTGTCGTACTTTGGACACATCATGAGAAGGCATGAATTGTTGGAAAATACAATAATGTTAGGAAAGGTGGAGGAAAGTAGAAAGAGAGGAAAGCCAGATGCTAGATCAGGGGTAGGCAACCTAAGGCCTGGGGGCCGGATGTGGCCCCCCGAGGCCTTTGGACCGGCCCCAGGCCAGTCCTGCCACCGCCGCCGCCCACCATAATGATATTGATTATTGTTGTTGTTACTTGTTCTTGGGGTTTTCTTGGCAAAATCTCCACAGGGGTTTTGCCATGGCTTTTCTGGGGCTGAGAGAGTACGCATGCATATTTTTTTAATTTTTTTTAAAAAATTATTTATTTATTTATTCTTGGTGCTTCGGCCCCCCAATTGTCTGAGGGACAGCAACCCAGCCCCTGGCTCAAAAAGGTTGCCTACCCCTGTGCTAGATGGATGGACTTTATTAAAGAGACCACAAATATGAGTTTGTAGGAGCTGGAAATGTCTCATCCATAGGCAGTTAACAAAACAAAACAAAACAGATACCTCATGTAGACTGGCTATTAGTGATCTTGCTGTTTGCTTTCAAAAAATCTAGAACTCCTATTTTCACAATTGCTGCTGTAAGCAAATATAAATTCTGTAAAACTACAGGCTGCATGACAAGACGTTTCAGATTATGCTCCTGGGTAGGACAAAGGCTCAGTTACAAATAGAAATGCTTTAATTGTTATGGCAACCAGTGAGTATGCATGCCTATTCAAGAAATGCAGGAATTACCAAAGGAGAAGCTTGGTTTACATAAAAAACCTTTTCCCCTGGTTGATTTAAGTTAATCTATTTTGTAGGACACATTTTAGCATTGCCAGGAGTGCTTAGTAGTGAGGAAAGGAAGGTTTAGAGAAATAATTGTTCTCAGAAAATGCCTCTGCTACCATCAGTGCCAACCAGGATGAAACTGTAATCCAGCATGTCTGGACACCATACCCTCATATATTTTTCACATTTTACATGCAACACACATGGCCAAGTCACATCAATGTGATTAAGATGGCAAAAATTATTCAGAAAAACACACAAGCTAGGAGTTTGCTTTTTCTTGAACTGACTGGGAAGGACATATTTGTACCCTTCCTCTCCTGCACCCTACTGAGTTAATGAAGTGAAAACTACTTTTGTACTTTGAACTCAGTTTGCAGCAACTCAAGTAATCTGAGGAAAATGGGGGACAGAGAGAGGAAAAGAGAGAAAAAATCATCTGAAAAAGTGGAAAAGGAGAAAAATAATATTTGTTGTTCTGTGCCTTCAAGTCATTTCTGGTTTATAACAACCCTAAGGTTTTTTTTACTACAGCAAAGCATGCATTTGACTGAACAGATAACAAAAAAAAACTATGGATGGCTCTTAAGCACGTGGGAATGCCACTACATCTGATAGTCCTGATGGGAAATCTGTACTTAGGGCAAGAGACTACTGTTAGAACAGAATATGAAAAAACAGGATGGTCCCCAGTTGGCAAGGGGGTCGGTCAGCCAAGGCTGCATCTTATCACCGTACTTGTTTAACATGTACACAGAAAATATCATAAGAAGAGCAGGTTTAGACTTAGAAGAAGGAAGAATAAAGTTAGGAGGAATGAATATCAGCAATCTACGATATGTGGATGATACCATACTACTAATGGAAAACATCACAGACTTCGAACAATTATTAAGGAAGGTCAAAGAGGAAAGTGCAAAGACAGGCTTAATGCTGAATGTTAAGGAAAACAAAAATAATGACCACTGAGGACCTACATACATTCAATCTAGAGACAATGACAAAATAGAAATAGTATAAGAGCTCCTGTACCTTACATCAAACACTGATCAGGAAGGTGACTGCAATCAAGAAATAAGATGAAGACTAGGAATGAGAAGGGCAACCATGAAAGAGATAGAAAAGATCCTAAAGAGCAAAGATATACAACTCAACACCAAAGTTAGAATCGTCCAAGCCATTGTATTCCCATCACCATGTACAAATGCAAGAGCTGGACAGTGAAGAAAGTGGATAAGAAGAAAATCAATTTATTTGAGATGTAGTGGTGAAGAGTGCAGAGGATACCGTGGACAGCTAAAACGACAAACAAATGGGTCTTTGAACAGATCAAGCCTGAAATCTCCCTGAAGTCAAGGTGATCAAACTGTCATGCTTTAGCCACATCATGAGAAGGCATGACTCATTAGAAAATACAATAATGCTAGGAAAGGTAGAGGGGGGTAGAAAGAGAGGAAGATCAGACACTAGATGGATGGACTCTATTAGGGAGGTGGAGGTATGAATTGACAGGACCTGAGAAGAGCCGTGGAGGACAGAGAGACTTGGAAATGTCTCATCCATAGTGGTGTCCCTAGGGTTGGTGATAACCAGTGCGGTAACTCATTGTGTCACACACACCCCAACGTCCACCCACACTACACCCATACAGAGTCCTTAGTAATGTTTTTGTACTAATTTACTCATAAATCGTAATTCCTATATATATATATATATATATATATCACTGAATCTAATGGTAATAATTGTGACATAAACAACTGGCAAAACGAAAATTATCTTTAAATTGTAATATCATATTCACAGAATAAAATTGTTTACATGTACATAGTTTCATGTGATTAAAGTGAAATTTTGGTTAAATGTGATATTTTTTAAAGAAAACTTTACGAAATTTTAAAATTTATTTTTTTTATTAAAAAATAAATTTTGAAATTTGAAATTTTATTTAAAAAAACACACACCTTGGGCCTCTTCTTTCTCTTGCCACTGAACCTCACCCCATCTCTTCAACATTTTAAAGAGATACAGGCAAATGTCACAGCCTGTTTTTGCCAGAATACAGATGTTTGAGGAGCGGTGGTGTCACACACCCCTGTGGGTGTCCCCTGGTGCAGTCCGCACCCCTGCACCCCCCTAGTGATGCCACCGAATTGGGGTTGACTCAAGGGCACACTGCAACATTTCACAGATGAAAACCAGGACACATGAGGCCAAGCAACATCAGAATGTGGTCAAGATGGCAAAGGTTATTCACAAAAAAGAAGAGACTAGAATAGGCTACAACAGTTTGCTTTTGGTTGAACCTACTGGAAAGGGCAAGACCATGCCCTTTCCTTTCATGCTCCCTCCCACACTGAGCTGAGTGCAAACTACTTTTGCCCTTTGAACTGAGTTTACAGCAATTAAATTCCTTAATCCTCAAAGGAAGAAAGTGAAAGAGAAGAGAAAAACAAGCACATTTTAAAAGCAGTTTAAAAGGTGAGAAGACAAAATTAATTGGGACTGTCCCTGCTGTACCAAGACAGTTGGAGGATATGGGACACAACAGGAAGGCAAAAGATTGTGGATGCTTGGTTGATGGCTATCCCCAGAGGTCAGATTGTATCTGCAGTTTAATTTGAAAGCAAAAAGGACCGAAAACATCCAATAGATGGGATGCAGGGAACAGCAGTCTGAGGGTGTTGGAAAAAAATATGGTTTTATTGTTGAAAATACCTCAACATGTTTCGACATGGAAATATTTTAATGTCCTTCCTCAGTGGCTGTACTGTCCCCCTTTCTTTTAACAGCCTCTGAGGAAGTCTATAAAAATGTATCTCTCCCCCTCCCAACATCTTGAGACTTTGTCTCTTCTTTACATCACAGTTTAATTTGGCCTGCTACATTGTTTTAATATATTTATTTTGCAGAAGTCAATCCAGATTAGATCATCAGCCATCATTTGCCCACCATTTTAAGGGTTGTTTTTTTGCAAACAAAATCAAAATTGTTAAGTGTCTTGCGTGCACAGGAGTAATTATGAAAATTCAATGTATTACCTGCGACTTGAGTGTTGCCTGCATTTTATGATACGAACGCATGAACAAAAGCACTGTAGTATAATACTAATCTTTCCCCCTCTTCCTTTTCAGCCTCTCTCAAAGCCTCAGATCTAGCTGTGCAGCAGTTTAGGTCAGAGAGACCCAGATGCGTCAAGAGCTCTGGGACGGTATCCAATGCTGGCATTGACATGGGTAAGGAGACAAGAGGCCTCAGCAGCAAGAGCATTTTGGGTGGTTTATTGGGCACTGTTTACTCAGCAAACTCCTTGGAGTCTGCTTTCCTAGGATATACATACTTTAAGGAACACTCAGGTAACTGCTTGGAGTTTAGTGATGAATAGAGCAAGATGATGGGTGAAGAAGAAGGAGAAGCCACCACTTCTTTTGCCCTGACAGATTCATACTGACAGGGCAGGTAGAGAAGGAGTGGCAAATTTTCTTCCTTCCCCCAGCTTTTTTCTCATTTTTTAAAAAAGTTTCATTGCTCTCAAAGGAAAAGAAAGAAAAGGTCAGCTCCAGGGATATCATAATTCTTTTCACATACACACACAAATCCTGGGAGTGTACCAGAGTTATTGGAGACCTTTACCTTTATCATTGTGGGCATTAGATACCTCCCTTTTCCTGTGTACTGGAAAAGAGGGTCCAGGTCCCAAAACACAGGGCTGGGCCCTGAGACCTGGTAAGGTACTAGCAACCCTAGTTTTAGGAGATTACTACACATGACTTTTAAAGTGCAGTTACAGTCAGAAAGTAGCACCTTTGGTGATACTTATTGCACAACATCACCTCTGACGCATAGCTGCTGAGTCTCCAAAGCAAGGTGAGAGTGTCCCTTTACAATGACAGGGGAAACCTGTCAATAAGCTCCCAATCCTGCTGTAGTCCTATTAGCCCTCACAATAATAATAATAATAATAATAATAATAATAATAATAATAATAATAATAATAAATGTATACCATGCCCCTCTGTTAAAACAATCAGGTCTGAAGCATCATTGCCAAGGCACTTCCAATGTTGGCAGTCACATGGTGTCAGTGTCTCCTCCTCTCCCCCTGTCCTCCCTTCCCTTTTCTATTCCAAAGGAGCTTGATTTCCTTCAATTTTTTTCTATTTCTTTTTTTACTTAAATCGCATTAGTATAACTCCAGAATTGCATTAAAAAGTAATCGTTAAAATATATAAAAACTCCAAAGGCCACACACATAGGGCAGGGATGTGGGGCTGAGGGGGAGTGTGGAAGAGAGCATGATGATAGAAACAGCCCCAGTTGTGTTGTTGCAGAGAAGTTCAATAATGGCTGCTCTCAAATCGGTATGTTTCCATTTTCATTAACTAACACAATTGCAGTGAGAACGGGGCTCGGATGGTAATGGCCTTAATGACCAGCTGCTTCTGAGATCTGCTGAAGTTCCTGTTTAGACTTTATAAGTGCCTAGCTGTTTTTTCCCCTGCAATATATATCTGACCTAAAAGGAACCACCTCACCTTCTGAATTGCCACCTATAGTTTTCAATTTAGGAATCCTTCTTCCACCTATACTAGAAGGTGAAATGGACTCTCTCTCCCTCCCTCTTTCCTTCCAACAAAATATTTTGTGGCAGAAACATCTACATAGGTGGTTTTTTAAAAAATAAAAACCCTTGCAACTTCTTTTAATGAAACTCCTGTGTCTTACTTACACCTTATGTAATCACTTAAATAGTTGTCTGGCCTTTAAATCCTGTTCTATTCAGTAAAGATTTTCATTTTTAGCTCTTATTCCTGTTTCTCATTTGGTGATGGCAACAACATTGTCATTACTGCCATCAAGAACAACAGCTAGGAGACAGACTTTATTACTATCACTGTTGGTTTTTTAAAAATTAAGCAAACAGTCCTGGAAGGAAAGGGGGGGGTACCCTTTTATTGACAACTGCACAAATATTACCAGAATAAATGACAGAACTGGGATAAAGTGAAAAAGGAGAATAGACCTGGATAAGATAAACACAGGGAAAAATTTCTGCTAGCATACACCTGCCCATCCATTATAATCCTGTCTTGAACCTCAGTTTATTTACACATACATGACTCAATTGAAGAGATCTGTCTGGCCCTAAATACATTGGAGGATCAAATTTCTGTAGCACACATATCAAAAAATAAAATTAAACCAAAGCAGCAAGAGAACAACAGAATCAAATTCCCTCAAACCTGTTAGGTATACTCTTAGCAGCAGAGGTCTATGAGGCACAAGTGCTAGCCAAGAAGAAGATGACCTTTTTCACGTAATGCTATAGGGAAAAAGGGAATAATTTCACAGTGGATATTGATGCAGGAGCTGGATGGCCATCTGGTTGGTATGCAGCAGTTGAGCTGCAGATGCAGCATCCAGCAGGATTGGACTGGATGTCCTCCAAGGTTCCTTACCACCCTATGAAACTATGGTCTACTCTGTACTGCAGAAATAATGCAGCTTAACATCATTTTAACTGCAAAATCTCAATGCAATGGAATTCTGGGATTTGTAGTTTTATGAGATATTCAGCCTTCCCTACCAGAGAGCTATAACAAACTACAAATCCCAGAAATCCATAGTGTTGAGCCATGGCTGTTAGAGCAGTTCAAACTGCATTTTTGCAGTGCAGATTAGACTTCTGATAGATGAAGGAATTGTTTTTGTTTGTTTGCTTGTTTGTTTTTTGTCTGACTTGGGCAATAGGAGTGTCTGAAGTGCTGGCCTTAGCAGGATGGGGATGGTATTTGGGCTCTAGTTTAGGAAACAAAATACCTTGGGTGACACTGTTGAGGGATCAAGATTCAGCTCTGTCACATAGAGGAGGTGGGAAGGGGAGACACACACCCATTTTCTTCCCATCCGTCTAAAATAATAATAACTTGATAGCTATCACTGAGGGCTTAAGACCTGGACACCACTGTCCCTTTAGGGGGAAGCATGTCACAAGCCCCCCCCCAAGTGAACATGCTCAGCCCCCAAAGTGATAGCTTCCTTAAGTTCAGCACTGCCTCAGGGGAGCAGATGATCTTTATTTATTTGCAAGACGCATTTGTAAGATTTGTAGTCTCTCCCACACCCCCGGTTGCTTTTGAAAATAATTCTCAAAGGAGAGGAAAGTTAGAAAATGCTGTTCAGAACAATAAACAACAGTAAAATTGAAACCACAAAATAGTATAAGTTATATTAAAACATAAGTCACCAGCCCCTGTGAAACAAAGATGTCCTATTAGGGTTCCATCACTATGACGCATAGCAGGTCCAACTAAGGCCTTTTTGGTGGCAGCTCAGATGTTTCAGCAGTTTTTGACTACCTTCCCTTTGGCCATCCTGGGTGGCCCAAAACATCTGTAGGGCCAAAGGTTCTTCTGCTCAGCTTTCCAGGTTAGAGCATATCACTACTCCGTTTTACTAACCTTATTTACGTGTAAATTGAGCTGGTTTTATTATGCAAATATGTGTTAATGATTACAGGTGTTTTTGACTGGAATTTTTTTGTTATTTCATTATATTAATTGTATTAATGTTTATGGGTATTTTTCTTTTATTTTGACTCAGCACTGGTGTTTTTAACAATGTATATATGCACTGCTCATCTGTAGAAAGTTGGGATATATAGTTTTTAAAAATAAGCTTCTAAACACTTATTTTGTTGAGGTATTTTTCCTTTACTTCCATTTCATTGCTAACATCAATCCTAAGGGAAAGAAAGTGTCATCTGTTCAAGCCTCTCAGTCTAACCAGGGCACCTAAGCTATGGTCAAAATGAGCTCTTGTAAGGTTGACACCTTGCAGCCAAGACAACTTACTTGTACTTTTAACAGCACTGATGCTGGAAGAAAAGTGACTATGCTTCCTCACCTGTTCCTTCCCTCTCCCCATTCTTTATCCTTTTACTTGCTACAGTGTTGGTCCTCTGGCATCAGGCAGATGGTTTCTGGAGTCTTTATTAACATCCTGGCCAAATGTTAACAGCTGCCCAGTGGTGTAGAAAGAGTTAATTTGTATTACTGTTTGATACATTTTGCATTAGCTTGACACTTTGAGTCCAGAAAATCTATGGAGGCTGGGAACAGACAAGGGAGAGAATTTTCCTCTGTTACTAATCTACATGCACAGTTTTCACAGCTATTGGGGGGATGGAGATGGGTTATCCTTGTAGAGGCCTAGTGGTGCAATGTTAAATGCCTGTACTGCAAGGTTGTGAGTTCAATACCGGCCAGAGCTCAGGCTCAACTCAGGGGTTAAGCAGACGGCGCAAAGTGCCGTCTTCAGATCAAGGAAAGGGAGGGGCAGCCAAACGTTGGGCACCCCAACCCCTTCCCCAAAATGTCCTCGGAGCAGCCGGCCCTCCGCACGGCTGGCGCTCCGAGGATGCCCTCCCGCTGCAGCGTCCGTACATGCTGCAGCGGAAGAGTCGCTGAAGGTGCGCCGGCAGCCTTTTGTGGCGCACCTTCGGCGATTTGTGGAAGGAGCGCTATTTTAGCGCTCCTTCCAGGGGCGGCGAAGCTGCACCGCAGGGCCGAGGAATGGGGATGCCTCGGCCCCGATCCACAGCTTCCTGGGGCGGCTCGTGCCGCCCGTCTGCTTCCCCCCTCAGTCTTGCATCCTTCTGAGGTTGCTAAAATGAGTATCCAGCTTGTTGGGGGCAATTGGCTTAAGCTACTTAGGAAGTGCTTAAGTGCACTGATAAGCAGTATAGAAATGTATTTGCTATTGCTGTTTGCTATTGTATGCTTTGTTTTCATTTGTTTGTTCCTGCACTGTATAACCCTTGTGAATCCATTTTCCATCAGCCTCACCCTAGAAGGAGTGCACCTAGTCCAGGGCCCCCATAGACCAATGATAGGGACTGGATTTTATTGTCAGCCAATCTGGATAGAATTAGGCTGGGGGCTCAGTTTCTGCCACTGGCTTTGAGGGTATGCTGGAACCCATCAGTGAAAGGTCTGCAAGACTTCTTTGCTATATACCATCCACTGATCATTTACTACCACTAAAGCCATTTTTTGTTGTTAACTGCCCTCGAGTCGATCTCGACCCATGGCAATCCTATGGATGAGACATCTCCAAGATGCCCTGTCCTCCACTGCTCTGCTTAAATCAGGGGTAGGCAACCTTCCCCCTTTAAGGGCTGAGGGACTTCAGCTCCCAGAATCCCAGGAGCTATTGGCCAACATGGGACTATTGGCCAACATGGCTGAGGCTTCTGGGAGCTGAAGTCCCTCGGCCCTTAAAGGGGGAAAGGTTGCCTACCCCTGGCTTAAATCCTGCAAACTCATACCCATGACCTCCTTAATAGAGTCCATCCATCTGGCATGTGGCCTTCCTCTCTTCCTACTTCCCTTCACCTTCCCTAGCATTATTGTCTTTTCCAATGAGTCCTCCCTTCTCATGATGTGTCCAAAGTAGGACAGTTTCAGTTTGGTCATCTTGGCTTCCAGGGAGGTTTCCAGCTTGATCTGCTCTAGGACCCACTTGTTTGTCCTTTTGGCTATCCATGGGATTCTCAGCACTCTTCTCCAGCACCACATTTCAAAAGAATTGATTTTCTTCCTATCTTCTTTTTTAATTGTTCAACTCTCACATCCATACATGGTAATAGGGAATACAATGGCTTGTATGGTTCTAACTTTTGTGCTGAGTTGTATTTCTTTGGATTTTAGAATCTTATCTACCTGCAGTTTCCGGCGTATAAGACGACTGGACGTATAAGACGACCCCAATTTTTTTCCAGTCAAAATATAGAGTTTGGGATATACTCGCCATATAAGACGACCCCTCTTCCAATGGGAGAAAATGAGAAAGTGTTGTTGGGGGGGAAGGACTGCCAATATACTAAGTGATGTATTCTGGGGTATGTACAATTTGTGGCCAAGTAAGTGACCCTGGGTATGTCACACACTCTCAGCCTCAGAGGATGGTAATGGCAACCCCCATTTGAAGAAACATGCCAAGAAAACCCCATGATAAGATTGCCTTAGGGTTGCCATTAGTCAGAAAGGACTTGAAGACACACAAGAACAACAAAAAAGTCTGCAGTTGTTTCATAGGTAGTACATGGGAATAGGAGCCAGCATGGTGTAGTGGTTTGAGTGTTGGACTACCACTCTGGAGACCTGGGTTTGATTCCCTACTCTGCCATGAAACCCACTGGGTGAACTTGGACAAGTCACACTTTCTCAGCCTCAGAGGAAGGCAATGGCAAACCTCCTCTAAACCAGTCTTGCCAAGAAAAACCTAGGATAGGGGTTCACCTCTTATCCGCTGCTGCTTCCTCCTCCTGCCTCACGCCACCCCTCCTCCTCCTCCTCTAACCTGGACTTCCTCTCTTCTTCCTCCTCCCGCCTCTTGCCGCATCACCCCTTCTTCCTCCTCCTCCTCCTCCTCCACCCGGTGTATAAGATGACCCCCGACTTTGGAGAAGATTTCCCTGGGTTAAAAAGTAGTCTTATACGCCAGAAAATACTGTAATTCTTTCATAGCCACCCTCCCCGTTCTTAGTCTTCTTCTGATTTCCTGACTGCAGTCCCCATTCAATGTTTGATCCCAGGTATGAGAATTCTTTTACTATTATTTCTTCATTGTCTTTTTTGCCTCCTTTATGTTCAGCATTATGCCTGCCTTTGCACTTTCTTCTTTGATCTTCCTTAGTAGGTGTTCCAGGTCTGTGAGGTTTTCTGCTAGTATTATGGTGTCATCTGCATATCTTAGATGGTTAATATTCCTTCCTCCTATTTTCACTCCCTCTTTCTTCTGTGTCCAAGCCTGCTTTTCTTATATGTTCTGCATACAAGTTGAACAGATAGGGTGATAGGATACAGCCTTGTCTGACCCCTTTGCCAACTGGGAACCATTCTGTTCCTCCGTCTTCTATTCTGACAGTAGCCTCTTGTCCTGAGTACAGATTCCTCATCAGGACTACCAGTGGCTGCTGGTGAGGGTGAAATGCTTCTGCCACCCCACAGGCTTGCTGGGTCTAGCAGTGCTGCTAGCTGGGCTGCAAAGGGAAACTTTCCCTCCTGGCTAGCAAAGTTGCCAAACACAGAAGGCACCCCTTCCAGTGTGGTACACATCCTCTGCACCCCCTAATGATAACCCTGATAAAGTTTATCTTATAACAGTAATACATGTCACATTCAGTACCAAAAGAGTTCTTGGGGAATTCAAAAGACTTGCCTCTTAAAGAAGCAAGTCTTCTGTTGCCCTATGACAACCAAGAGAGGAAGCGGAGTGATGGGACCTGGAAACAAGTGAGGCAAGAGATAGCAACCTTTCCCTTAACATCAATACTATCCGTACAGGTTCCAAATGGGAGATCTCCAGCTCTCCGACAGATTAAAGTAATGAAAGATGACATAAGAAAGGAGAGCCATTTTTCAAAGCTTTCACATGGGTCAAGCCTTCACAAGTGACCTGGTCTGCCCCAATGCTATACAAAGAGGCTTCTTTTTGTGTCTGTCTGGTTCCTTTGTGCTTCCTTCCTTTGAAGACAGCATGTTAGTGACACAGCCAAAAACTGAATTCTTCATCTAACAACCTTCAGGTGAAAGGTTCAGCATTTGCTGAAGGAGTCCTGGCAGCCAAGTGTGTGACTGGATAACTGCAGATAGGGCCTGCCACTGTAGACACTGTGTCCTTGACCTTGCTCTGCAACCAGGTTTATAACCTGGGGGAACATTTCTTTGCTGCCTGGAGGAATAAAGACTGGATACAAAACAGGAGGGCACCCTCAGAAAATGGGATGAGTATATAAACTAGATTCCTTCTGAATTATTAAAATATTATGCCACCTTCAAATATTATGCCAGACCGTCTGCCCTTGTTTATGTTGCACAATTAATGCTGTCACTGCTAGCCAAGCAAATTTGAAAACTCTGAAACCCTTCCACTCAGTCTAGCTTTGGCAATGATGTGAAGCCTCACCCATATCTTCTACCTACATACTTTTATGACCATAAGGACTAGGATTTTTTTTAATTAATTGTTTTTGAAGTAAAAAAGGGAAACCAAGATTCTCAAAATGCTGATTAATATGTTATCAAAAGTTAATTACTATGCCGCATAATCATGGATATAAAAACCCATACCACCCCAAATAAGGGAAATAGACAATTGGTCCAGACATTCAGCTGGATGTTTTGTCCCACCAGACCATACACATTACTGCTGCTATTGTCCTTAAGTGTTTTCTCTTATACAGCACTTCTCATGCAAGGAAACTGCTCATATGGCAAATTATTAGCGCAAGCAAATAAAACTTGATCTGGCTTAGACAGGAGAACACTTGATTTTTACAACTGGTTCATTGTGGGGAGTGGCAGAGAAAACAAATGGGGGATTTTTCTTGATGTTGAATCAAGTAAACAGTTTCTGTGCTATCTATTACTGCCAGTGATAATAATGGACAGGACTGCCTCCTCCACAAGCTATGCCAGTATCCATCATATTGTCCTAGGCATGGGATGTTGGTTCTAGGGGTGAAAATAATTACACTAGGCTCAATAGTCTCAATTAAAATAGCCTTGTTACACTTCCTGAGACTTGATCCTGAAAAAATCTGCAATAATGTGTCTAAATGCATAACTAAGGTAAAAATGCATAAATAAATGTGCACATTAGGAAAAGTGCATCAAAATTCACATACATTTCCACATGTGGGGAGGGGGACCCACAAAACTTCACAATCTAGTACATAATAAAGAATAAAATGTAGGTAGGATTTGGAGAAACACAAATTATTGAGACTGAGACTTGGGCTCCATTATATTATTCCATGTAACAAAGCACTGAGACCTGTTGTTGTTGGTGGAATCTGGCTCAGCTTGCTTGTGCGAGCATGACTGAACCTGAATCCAAACCTGAAAGATGTATCCTCCAACTTGGGGCCTTAGGGCGAGCAGGTGGTGCTGGGCCAATCTATAGCAGATAGAAAGTACTATGCTGCAGTCACAGTGCTTGAAAATATTCCTTTTCTGGACTAAGAGTCCCAGAGCCCCACAGTCAACATGAGAGCTGTGTACCAAAATGAACTTTCCCAAGCTCTACTAATGTGGTGTCTGTATGAGCCAGAATACTCCGGGAGCAGCCCAGAGTATTTTGGGTCCACCATTGTCCTGAATCCCTCCCCACTTACCAGGGAATTCTGGAGCAATGGCAAGTGGCTGTCTACACAGTGTCCCACTGTGCTGCCTGCCACTGCCATGAGTCCCCTCTGAGTCCAAAAATGTGGCACCCAGCATAGTAGTATAATACCCCCACCTTTCGTCAAATCAAAAAGTGACAGGTGCTCCGCCCCTTTTTGGTTCTTAGTCCCGCCTTCCTGTTTTTGGGGTGGTTCTAGGTTTTGGGGTGCTAGGGTTGGGGGTTCTAGGTTTTGGGGGTTCTAGATTTCGGGGTTCTAGATTCTGGGATGCCAATTTTTGGGGTGCCACTTTTTTGGGGTGCCATTTTTTTGGGTGCCACTTTTTGGGGTGCCACTTTTTGGGGTTCAATCGGAGGTTGCCCCTGAACCCCAAAAGTTCGGCCATTTTGATTTTTTGCAAAAGTTGTTTTTGGGGGGATGTGTGACCCGTCTACAGATTCGTCTCGGGCCCGCCGACCACTAGGAGCAGCTCCCATACCTCTCCGACCAACGGTATAGCTGCAAGCCGTGTTCGAAGATGGCAGTCGGCGGCCATTTTTCTGCGCCGACTTTAGTTTTCGGGGTGGTTGTGACATGTCTCCGGACTCGTCTCGAGCTCCCGAAGTGAACAGTTCAGAGGTCTGTTGCACTCTGAGCTTCGGAAAGGCGCGCCGTCCAATCTGCTATCGCTCGCCCCTCCCCTGGGGGTGTGTTTTCAAAAAACGGCACGCTTTTGAGAGAAGCGGATTGGCCCAAAGACCCCCACCCCCTGGCACCATCCAATGAGTTCTCACAGAGAGGGGTCCCACTCCCAGGATAGGGTATATGAGCATGAGTTTTGGGGGGGCAGCGGCTTTCACTGTCACAAACCTGTTTTTTCAGGGTGGAGTGTTATACATTTCCAAGTCGGTCTCAGCACCTCCGATAGAGAGAGAAAGAGAGAGAGGAGGGAAGGGTTTCCAGGAGCGTAGAGCTCAGAGGAGGGGAGAGGTCCTTCACTCTTCAGCAGTCGGTCTGGATCTGAGCTTCACAGCTCTGAAGTGCAGGGAGGCTGAGAAGAAGAAGGGCTGGGACCCTTTTTCTCCTCCCCAGGAGAGTGTTTTCAAAAACAGCGGTGCCTTTTGAGCATCGCTGATTGGTCCATTTCCCTCCGCCACAACCAATGGAAGGTAGTGAGTTGGGAGCATGCCCTCCCTGCAGTGTCATGTATGTGGCCCTCCCTTGGGCCCCTGCTCTCTTCACCCGGACGGACGCTGCGTTCTCCCTAAGCTCCCAGGGCTTTCTCCTTTCCCTCCCCAAGAGCTGTTTCTGCATAGAGCAGCCCCATGTGTGTGTGTTCTCCCCAACAGAGCAGCCATTTTTCATGGAAATACTCATTTTGGGGTGAAGTGTGAACCCTCCCCGTGGTCATACAAAAGCCCTTGACCACCAGTAACAGATTCCAAGGAAAACTACTTCCCATTTTGGGGAATTTCCATTTTGCAGCCCATATTTTGTTCTTCTTGTTGCAGAAACATACATTTTGAGGCAAGGTGTGAGCCTTCCTCCACACTCAGGCTAGCAGCTGTGACCAAAAGGAAGAGCTTTCCTTGCTGCCATGGCAGGATTTTTAATTTTGGGAAGTGACAGCTATCTTTTTTCTTTTGCAGAAGTGTGTATTTTGGAGCAATGTGTGCTTGTTGCTCCATCCTGGACTCCATGAGCTGGTTTCCAGTTCACCAGAGGCTTTTCAGTTCTCACAGCAGTACACAACTCACAAACAGGGGCTATGCTCCCCAAAAGGGTGGATTTGGAGTAGGAGGGGTGTCTTGCCTGTACATGCCCCACCAGCCATGACCGATGTTAGGCTTCCATGTGGATAGGCAAAGAGGGTCAGCCCCTTCGCTCGAGAGGTGTCTTTGAGAAGAACCATAAATAAGGTTTCACCAACACAATTTTGTATGTATTTCACAACTTTGAAGGGGAACAGAATAAGGCACGCTGCTCCCTATCCATTCCCGCAACAATTTGTGTCTGTAGTTTTTTTTGTGGGTTTTTCAGGCTGTGTGGCCATGTTCTAGAAGAGTTTCTTTCTGGCGTTTCGCCAGCATCTGTGGCTGGCATCTTCAGAGAAAACTGAAAGCCTGCGACTTCAAATTTGTGTCTGCTTTTTACAGGTCTTTTGTTTTCAAGTGTTCCTTTTAAGATAGAACGCGGCCCTTCTATACAGCCAACCCAGGCCCTCCTTCAACAGGAGCGTGTTTCCACCCCACCATATCTGGCCCATCATTTTGAAAACATACAGAGCACTCAAGTTATTGATCTTGCCTATACACATACCCCCTCTCCTGCTTTTACAAATTGGGTACATGAGAAGTTAGTAGCAGGGTCCCGTCCCCCCCTACACCTTGGAAATAGATGCGTTCTGGCCCCTGCTTCAGACCACAGACCACAATTGCTGCAAAATGCCTAGGCATTTCTATGAAAAAAGGTTCCAGGGTAGATATTGGAATGAGGTCTGAGGGTAGTAGAGGTACATAGGGGTTTAGGGCACTACTGTTTGGGGGTCTGGAATGGCCAGGGAGAGGGTCATTTTCTGTTCCCACAGCAGGTCAGGAAAAACAAATGTGGATGGAGGCTCTGTCTGGGGCGATGATCATGGGAGGCTCTAAGGATTGTCTGCTGTCTGTTGCAAAGCAGGAAGATGGAAAAACAGTAGTGTTTAATTTACAGGTATAACAAGAAAGCAGAGAGTTATAATAAAGGGAAATTATCAGTGGGAAGATTAAAAACGAGGGAAGTTAGGAATAGGAGCCTTTTTGATAAACTTTGCAAACCCAGAAAAACTCTGGTTTGGAAGTCGTGTTAAAAAGACTGACACAAAAGAGTAAGGTGTATACATCCTACAATTTAAATAGATACATTTTACAATTTTGTTATGTCAAAGCCTACCAGTTTTGTGAGAAACTCTTTATACAAGACAAAATAAATACAAAACACATCTTTTTGGGCAATGCAACTTTTCCCCAGTGCAAGAGGGGGGGATGCAAAGAAGGGACAATGTGCCATGTGTGTGTGTGTGTGTGTGTGTCAGTGCACAGTAGCTGATAACAAACTTTTTCTTATCTCACGAGGGCCACATGGTGGGCTGCAGATGTTCAAACCTGAAAGATAGAGGAAATAAGGGTGTTTTAAACAACAACAACACAACTAAAGGCAGGAGAGAGGAACAGGCCAATCATCAGGTCAAAATTATAATATTTAATAGCCTCTTCAAATTAACCAATAAGGGGCCCCTTTGAAAGACAGGGGAAATACCAAGGGAGGGCTTTCAAAGATCTCTATCAGGCTTTTCAGAGTTAGGACCAAGACATAATAATAAGCCTGAATGTAGAAAGTTCTTCTATCAGGTAAGGACTGTTTTGTTTGTTAACTCAGCATAAAGGGAACTAGTAGTCCAGCATAAAGTTATACACAGAAGTTAATCATCTGGGTTGCATTTAATGGTGGTGGCTGTTAAAAAAGAAAAAGGAAAAAGAAAGATCATGAAGTATGCAGACAGATAGGTGGTTTTTGAACAGTATGGTTTGTTGTTTTCTGGGCAGTTTGACAGCCATGTGCACCAGCGCTCTTAATGTCCCTGCGCTGTTAGATGGAGGATGGGGGTGACGGAGGTGTGGAAGAAAGAGGTTTGCAGGCTCCTACTGTTGCTTATTTAGCTGTGTAGTTTGTTATGTATAAAGAGCAGCATCTGATCTTTTCCCAGAAGCTGTGGATGCAGGATCATAAATGGCTTGGGCTTTTTAACCACTTAATCTCCACAGCCTCTGAGGATAGCAACCCTTTCCTCTTCAGCTTTTGCAAAAGCTCTTCATTGACACTCCTCTGAATTTGGAGGAAGAATGGGGCAGGGAGATCTTCTGCCAAGTATTAACTAACTCTTAGCTTATACAGAGCCATATGAAGTCCAGTGGTCTTCAGAAGGGAATGTAAGGCTTGCCAAGTGCCAAGTAGCTGGCCTCTTTTAAAAAAGGTTTTATTGGTCTTTAAGGCAGCCAAAAAGGGCTCACTGCTGGCCTGTCCCATCCACACTCGACTGATAAATCTAAATGCATACTCCTAATTACAATGAACTCTTTAGCACACAGTTCACATATGAATGTAGGCAGGGGTAGAAAAGAGAAAGGAAGCAAAATCCCACAGGTTGTTGATGGTCCACAAAGTTTATTATTTTAAAAAGCATAAAGCGTTTCGGCCATGGCACAAATTGGCCTTCCTTAGGGGCTGTTGTAAAATAAATAAAACTACATTAATTATAGTTGTGGTATTGGGACAACATATAAAGCACCTCTAAAAAGCAAATAACTATTATCCATATTATCATATACATACCTACTACCAGAGATTTTAGGAGTTGCAGCCTGCACTTTCAACAAAGTGGACTCTCTGAGTATTAGAAGGAAGGGACTAGGACTACACTGAGTTCTTATTTATGGATTTTTTGAAGTAACATCATCGAAGAGAGCCAATGATGCAAGCTGTCAATAAATCTACTCAGTTCTGTTCTATCCAGTTGATGCAATATTGAAATTATTTGTAGCCATTGATTGCAAATTTTTATATAAGACAGTGTATTTCCAAATCCTCATCCAAACCATGGTACTAAAGTTTTAAGTTTCCAAAATCCACTCTACCTCTTTCTTCTTTAAACAATTCTTCTTTTTATTATTTATCACCTCCAGTACCCAAAAACTTATGGTGGGTGCTGCATGTTTCATTTGTTCAAAGGGATTAACCAGAGGACCCCTATTCTTTTATTTCTCAAAATGGCCAGATGTGCAGCTAGTCTTTGTTTGATATATCTCGATGTTCATCCCATCAAGATGGATCTCTTCCATCTCTTACATTGGATTGCATAATTACAAAAGTGCTTATTTATACCATTTTTGAGCTACAAAATTGTTAAATCCATTCATTGTGGTTGTGTAGTTTATACAGGCTTATACAGAATAAAGCTAACTTGAGATCTAATCCTCCCCCAGTAGTTGCTTCTCTTTGGCTTCCTTTCTCTTAATATGGCCTTGCCCGCTGGGCTTGACTAGCCTCTGATGTACTTGGAAATTGTCTCCTTGTTTATTGTTATTGGTATTTTAAATTAGATTTTAATTGAGGCCGATTGAATGTATTTTTAAGGGGGGGGTGTTATATGTCTGTTATAATGTGTGGGTTGTTATTTTAATGTAAGCCGCCTTGATAGCCTTGGCTAAAGGCGGAGTAAAAATAAAATTTTATTATTATATATATATATATATATATTTATTGCATTTACATTGGATTGCATAATTACAAAAGTGCTTATTTATACCATTTTTGAGCTACAAAATTGTTAAATCCATTCATTGTGGTTGTGTAGTTTACAGTATACACAGAGTTGCCCCAAACACAGTGCTATTGGATTTTCTATTTGAGATCCTAAAGGCTGCCCTCAGCAGCATGTCTTTAATATTTCTTAATCTTTTGTATGAAATTGTGGGTGTTCTTTGCATCCTGAAATGTTTCCAATCAAATACCAATGTTTCTTCATAGATTGTTGTAAACTATTTGTTACATGGTGAAATGACAATGCACAATGTATGTGATTACTGTGGGGGTCTATCTGTTTCTTCTAAAGTTCTGAGTGAGACCTACAGGCAGCTTTAGGATATCCATTAGCTATAACATGTTGTGGATAACTTCTATCCCTTAACTGTTTATTTAATTGGGGGTTGGGGGTCTGGAATGGATCTCCCGTGAAAACGGAGGGGCGACGGTACTTCCCAATTTTATGGCATTGATAGTTAGGTTTTATACTGTTTATCTTTCTTTCAATACCTTATTTTTATATATACTACTTTAGAATCCTCCAGTCTGAGATGGCGGGGGAAAAGCAGAAATAGCCAAAATGTGGTGGGACAGAGAGTGCTTAGTAGGGGCCAAGTTTTTACTTTAACTTATGCTTTTCCCTAGTTTCAGCTCAGCTTTATGTATCTTTCATGAATATGTTTTTCACTCTCCCTTGGACATGTTTAATTGTTCAAAAATTGTAATTCAAACATCTTGAAAGTATTCTATCTATACCTTAACACACGTATCTTGTAATTCATATGCAATGTATGACAAAAGTTTTAGGAGTGTAAAACAATAAAGAAAAAGGTTTTATATGATTTAAAAAAAAAAAAAAAGAATTCTTCCTCCTTAGAACAGTGTCATTTCACCCTTAGAAACTGTCCATATGGGAGGTTATTTTCTTAGTTTGGGGATGGCAGCTATCAGACTTCAAATAAGTATTTACAACTGCAGGTTTCCAGTACATTGACTCTTAAATCCAAAAAGTGGACCTCAGAGTTACGGTATTCTAAATCAAACTGTATAGAATTTTGTAGAAATTTTTGTAGAATTTGTAGAATTTTTAATTCAGTGGCATTACCTCTCCATATAAAAATACATCATCTAAAGATCTGACCCCCATTTTAAGCTTATCTTTGGCACAACCAAAATGGCCACCCTCTTGGGGTTCTAGGTTTGGGATTCTAAGTTTTGGTGGGTTGATTTTGGGGGTTCTAGGTATTGGAGTTCCACTGAACCTTAGTTTGGGAAACAGAAGGGATATTAAGACAAATAAATAAATAATAACATTCAATTTTAATTATTTAATTATTAATTATAAAACAATGACCCTTTAGGGCACATTTCCAAGATTATTGAGGTCATTATGCAAGAAAGGAATTTCTCTGGGATACATTAAGCATAAAGAGAGTAACTCCCTCATAAAATCTAATCCCCAGGACACCCCTTTTCAATATCTTGCCTAGAATACATACTGTTCCCTCCCCCCTGGAAGACTGATAGTGTCTGCCGGTGACTCAGTTCTAGAGCCAATAGCAATGGAGCAAATGCCTTTCTCCAAATTTTCCATGTAAAAATTCACCACTTTAAGGGGGCTAGAGGATACACCATAGCCACCCCTTAATTTGACAATAATTAAAATTGAATGTTATTATTTATTTATTTGTCTTAATATCCCTTCTGTTAAGGGATAGAAGTTATCCACAAAATGTTATAGCTAATGGATATCCTAAAGCTGCCTGTAGGTCTCACTCAGAACTTTAGAAGAAACAGATAGACCCCCACAGTAATCACATACATTGTGCATTGTCATTTCACCATGTAACAAATAGTTTACAACAATCTATGAAGAAACATTGGTATTTGATTGGAAACATTTCAGGATGCAAAGAACACCCACAATTTCATACAAAAGATTAAGAAATATTAAAGACATGCTGCTGAGGGCAGCCTTTAGGATCTCAAATAGAAAATCCAATAGCACTGTGTTTGGGGCAACTCTGTGTATACTGTAAACTACACAACCACAATGAATGGATTTAACAATTTTGTAGCTCAAAAATGGTATAAATAAGCACTTTTGTAATTATGCAATCCAATGTAAATGCAATAAATATATATATATATATAATAATAATAAAATTTTATTTTTACTCCGCCTTTAGCCAAGGCTATCAAGGCGGCTTACATTAAAATAACAACCCACACATTATAACAGACATATAACACCCCCCCCTTAAAAATACATTCAATCGGCCTCAATTAAAATCTAATTTAAAATACCAATAACAATAAACAAGGAGACAATTTCCAAGTACATCAGAGGCTAGTCAAGCCCAGCGGGCAAGGCCATATTAAGAGAAAGGAAGCCAAAGAGAAGCAACTACTGGGGGAGGATTAGATCTCAAGTTAGCTTTATTCTGTATAAGCCTGTATAAACTACACAACCACAATGAATGGATTTAACAATTTTGTAGCTCAAAAATGGTATAAATAAGCACTTTTGTAATTATGCAATCCAATGTAAGAGATGGAAGAGATCCATCTTGATGGGATGAACATCGAGATATATCAAACAAAGACTAGCTGCACATCTGGCCATTTTGAGAAATAAAAGAATAGGGGTCCTCTGGTTAATCCCTTTGAACAAATGAAACATGCAGCACCCACCATAAGTTTTTGGGTACTGGAGGTGATAAATAATAAAAAGAAGAATTGTTTAAAGAAGAAAGAGGTAGAGTGGATTTTGGAAACTTAAAACTTTAGTACCATGGTTTGGATGAGGATTTGGAAATACACTGTCTTATATAAAAATTTGCAATCAATGGCTACAAATAATTTCAATATTGCATCAACTGGATAGAACAGAACTGAGTAGATTTATTGACAGCTTGCATCATTGGCTCTCTTCGATGATGTTACTTCAAAAAATCCATAAATAAGAACTCAGTGTAGTCCTAGTCCCTTCCTTCTAATACTCAGAGAGTCCACTTTGTTGAAAGTGCAGGCTGCAACTCCTAAAATCTCTGGTAGTAGGTATGTATATGATAATATGGATAATAGTTATTTGCTTTTTAGAGGTGCTTTATATGTTGTCCCAATACCACAACTATAATTAATGTAGTTTTATTTATTTTACAACAGCCCCTAAGGAAGGCCAATTTGTGCCATGGCCGAAACGCTTTGTGCTTTTTAAAATAATAAACTTTGTGGACCATCAACAACCTGTGGGATTTTGCTTCCTTTCTCTTTTCTACCCCTGCCTACATTCATATGTGAACTGTGTGCTAAAGAGTTCATTGTAATTAGGAGTATGCATTTAGATTTATCAGTCGAGTGTGGATGGGACAGGCCAGCAGTGAGCCCTTTTTGGCTGCCTTAAAGACCAATAAAACCTTTTTTAAAAGAGGCCAGCTACTTGGCACTTGGCAAGCCTTACATTCCCTTCTGAAGACCACTGGACTTCATATGGCTCTGTATAAGCTAAGAGTTAGTTAATACTTGGCAGAAGATCTCCCTGCCCCATTCTTCCTCCAAATTCAGAGGAGTGTCAATGAAGAGCTTTTGCAAAAGCTGAAGAGGAAAGGGTTGCTATCCTCAGAGGCTGTGGAGATTAAGTGGTTAAAAAGCCCAAGCCATTTATGATCCTGCATCCACAGCTTCTGGGAAAAGATCAGATGCTGCTCTTTATACATAACAAACTACACAGCTAAATAAGCAACAGTAGGAGCCTGCAAACCTCTTTCTTCCACACCTCCGTCACCCCCATCCTCCATCTAACAGCGCAGGGACATTAAGAGCGCTGGTGCACATGGCTGTCAAACTGCCCAGAAAACAACAAACCATACTGTTCAAAAACCACCTATCTGTCTGCATACTTCATGATCTTTCTTTTTCCTTTTTCTTTTTTAACAGCCACCACCATTAAATGCAACCCAGATGATTAACTTCTGTGTATAACTTTATGCTGGACTACTAGTTCCCTTTATGCTGAGTTAACAAACAAAACAGTCCTTACCTGATAGAAGAACTTTCTACATTCAGGCTTATTATTATGTCTTGGTCCTAACTCTGAAAAGCCTGATAGAGATCTTTGAAAGCCCTCCCTTGGTATTTCCCCTGTCTTTCAAAGGGGCCCCTTATTGGTTAATTTGAAGAGGCTATTAAATATTATAATTTTGACCTGATGATTGGCCTGTTCCTCTCTCCTGCCTTTAGTTGTGTTGTTGTTGTTTAAAACACCCTTATTTCCTCTATCTTTCAGGTTTGAACATCTGCAGCCCACCATGTGGCCCTCGTGAGATAAGAAAAAGTTTGTTATCAGCTACTGTGCACTGACACACACACACACACACACACATGGCACATTGTCCCTTCTTTGCATCCCCCCCTCTTGCACTGGGGAAAAGTTGCATTGCCCAAAAAGATGTGTTTTGTATTTATTTTGTCTTGTATAAAGAGTTTCTCACAAAACTGGTAGGCTTTGACATAACAAAATTGTAAAATGTATCTATTTAAATTGTAGGATGTATACACCTTACTCTTTTGTGTCAGTCTTTTTAACACGACTTCCAAACCAGAGTTTTTCTGGGTTTGCAAAGTTTATCAAAAAGGCTCCTATTCCTAACTTCCCTCGTTTTTAATCTTCCCACTGATAAATTCCCTTTATTATAACTCTCTGCTTTCTTGTTATACCTGTAAATTAAACACTACTGTTTTTCCATCTTCCTGCTTTGCAACAGACAGCAGACAATCCTTAGAGCCTCCCATGATCATCGCCCCAGACAGAGCCTCCATCCACATTTGTTTTTCCTGACCTGCTGTGGGAACAGAAAATGACCCTCTCCCTGGCCATTCCAGACCCCCAAACAGTAGTGCCCTAAACCCCTATGTACCTCTACTACCCTCAGACCTCATTCCAATATCTACCCTGGAACCTTTTTTCATAGAAATGCCTAGGCATTTTGCAGCAATTGTGGTCTGTGGTCTGAAGCAGGGGCCAGAACGCATCTATTTCCAAGGTGTAGGGGGGGACGGGACCCTGCTACTAACTTCTCATGTACCCAATTTGTAAAAGCAGGAGAGGGGGTATGTGTATAGGCAAGATCAATAACTTGAGTGCTCTGTATGTTTTCAAAATGATGGGCCAGATATGGTGGGGTGGAAACACGCTCCTGTTGAAGGAGGGCCTGGGTTGGCTGTATAGAAGGGCCGCGTTCTATCTTAAAAGGAACACTTGAAAACAAAAGACCTGTAAAAAGCAGACACAAATTTGAAGTCGCAGGCTTTCAGTTTTCTCTGAAGATGCCAGCCACAGATGCTGGCGAAACGCCAGAAAGAAACTCTTCTAGAACATGGCCACACAGCCTGAAAAACCCACAAAAAAAACTACAGACACAAATTGTTGCGGGAATGGATAGGGAGCAGCGTGCCTTATTCTGTTCCCCTTCAAAGTTGTGAAATACATACAAAATTGTGTTGGTGAAACCTTATTTATGGTTCTTCTCAAAGACACCTCTCGAGCGAAGGGGCTGACCCTCTTTGCCTATCCACATGGAAGCCTAACATCGGTCATGGCTGGTGGGGCATGTACAGGCAAGACACCCCTCCTACTCCAAATCCACCCTTTTGGGGAGCATAGCCCCTGTTTGTGAGTTGTGTACTGCTGTGAGAACTGAAAAGCCTCTGGTGAACTGGAAACCAGCTCATGGAGTCCAGGATGGAGCAACAAGCACACATTGCTCCAAAATACACACTTCTGCAAAAGAAAAAAGATAGCTGTCACTTCCCAAAATTAAAAATCCTGCCATGGCAGCAAGGAAAGCTCTTCCTTTTGGTCACAGCTGCTAGCCTGAGTGTGGAGGAAGGCTCACACCTTGCCTCAAAATGTATGTTTCTGCAACAAGAAGAACAAAATATGGGCTGCAAAATGGAAATTCCCCAAAATGGGAAGTAGTTTTCCTTGGAATCTGTTACTGGTGGTCAAGGGCTTTTGTATGACCACGGGGAGGGTTCACACTTCACCCCAAAATGAGTATTTCCATGAAAAATGGCTGCTCTGTTGGGGAGAACACACACACATGGGGCTGCTCTATGCAGAAACAGCTCTTGGGGAGGGAAAGGAGAAAGCCCTGGGAGCTTAGGGAGAACGCAGCGTCCGGGTGAGGAGAGCAGGGGCTCAAGGGAGGGCCACATACATGACACTGCAGGGAGGGCATGCTCCCAACTCACTACCTTCCATTGGTTGTGGCGGAGGGAAATGGACCAATCAGCGATGCTCAAAAGGCACCGCTGTTTTTGAAAACACTCTCCTGGGGAGGAGAAAAAGGGTCCCAGCCCTTCTTCTTCTCAGCCTCCCTGCACTTCAGAGCTGTGAAGCTCAGATCCAGACCGACTGCTGAAGAGTGAAGGACCTCTCCCCTCCTCTGAGCTCTACGCTCCTGGAAACCCTTCCCTCCTCTCTCTCTTTCTCTCTCTATCGGAGGTGCTGAGACCGACTTGGAAATGTATAACACTCCACCCTGAAAAAACAGGTTTGTGACAGTGAAAGCCGCTGCCCCCCCAAAACTCATGCTCATATACCCTATCCTGGGAGTGGGACCCCTCTCTGTGAGAACTCATTGGATGGTGCCAGGGGGTGGGGGTCTTTGGGCCAATCCGCTTCTCTCAAAAGCGTGCCGTTTTTTGAAAACACACCCCCAGGGGAGGGGCGAGCGATAGCAGATTGGACGGCGCGCCTTTCCGAAGCTCAGAGTGCAACAGACCTCTGAACTGTTCACTTCGGGAGCTCGAGACGAGTCCGGAGACATGTCACAACCACCCCGAAAACTAAAGTCGGCGCAGAAAAATGGCCGCCGACTGCCATCTTCGAACACGGCTTGCAGCTATACCGTCGGTCGGAGAGGTATGGGAGCTGCTCCTAGTGGTCGGCGGGCCCGAGACGAATCTGTAGACGGGTCACACATCCCCCCAAAAACAACTTTTGCAAAAAATCAAAATGGCCGAACTTTTGGGGTTCAGGGGCAACCTCCGATTGAACCCCAAAAAGTGGCACCCCAAAAATTGGCACCCCAAAAAAATGGCACCCCAAAAAAAGTGGCACCCCAAAAATTGGCATCCCAGAATCTAGAACCCCGAAATCTAGAACCCCCAAAACCTAGAACCCCCAACCCTAGCACCCCAAAACCTAGAACCACCCCAAAAACAGGAAGGCGGGACTAAGAACCAAAAAGGGGCGGAGCACCTGTCACTTTTTGATTTGACGAAAGGTGGGGGTATTATACTACTCAGCATCAATCACATGGCTGGGCCCCTAACCCCTAATGCGTCATCAGGATTAATTACCATGAGGAGGGTACAACCTGTGGTGGCAGTGGCATCATCAGGAGATTAGGTGATGCATCATCAGGACTAATTACCATGAGGATGAGGGGAGAACATGGTATTTGGCCTGTGTGAACATGATCCTAGAAACCAGGAAAGTCTAAAAAAACCCCTAGACCCCTCACATTTCTACTGTGCCTGGTCATCGTGAAAGCTTCTTACTGCCTGCTGGTTGCATGGACCGATATTGTACAGTAGTCCATATTTGCTGGTGTTAAGAGTGAAGAATGTGAAAAAACAGCAAATAAAAAAAATACTATTCTTTTTACCTAAGATAACACTTCTCTAGGAATCTCCAGGTCCTCCAGTGCAACTCTATGGTCAACATCTGACCATAGAATCATTCTGGAGGACCTACAAAGCCCAAAGAAGTGTTTTCTCTAGAAACCTCTAGTTTCTCCAGCACAACTCTATGGTCAACTTCTGGCAGAATTACACTGGAGGACCTAGAAATTCCTAGAGAGAGCATGTTAATCAAAACCACAAATAATCAAATCCACAAAAGTCAGAACTGCAAATGTGGAGGGCCAACTGTACATCCCTATTCTCTACTGTACCCAAAGACTGTCCTGAAGATGCAAAACACCCAGTCCCAGCCCATGAAGCTCATAGTTCAGTCCCTGGAGTCAGAGAACGGGAAGATACCATAGAAATCATCTAGCCCAATCCTAGGAAAAAACATCCTTGACAGATGGCCATTCAGCTTCTTCTTAAATAACTACAGCAAGGGAGAATCCACCACCTTCCAAGAAAATCTGTTCCGTTACTGAACTGAAGCTCTCTTAGGATGTTTCTCCTAATATCCAGCTGAAATCTGCTTCTCTGAAGTTCTAGTTTTGTCCACTGGAGCAAGAGAGAACAACTCTATTATGTCTTCTACACGACAGCCCTTCCTCCAGCCAAACATACCCAGTGCTTGGTTTCCAGACGGCTGGTTCCTCTTCTTTGGATGTGCGGACAGTTAGTGATATCTGACAAGTCCTGTGGTTTTTGTGTGGGCATATCTCTTAAGAAGATTGAAATGTGAGAAATGATGAGGTTCTCACATAAATGGCAGTCCTCCTGCAAACCAACTAATTTACCAAACTTGTAGGATTTACCTTGACTACCTGTACTTCACCTTTTCCACAGAAAGATTTTGACTTCCCCATAGAAGAGATAAACCAACCCCATGTGTTCCACAGGGAAGTTGTGGTGCCAAGGTTTACTGGTAAATTTTGAGTACGCCTGCACAAACATTCTCATTTCAGACATATGCATCAATACATGATGATGACACATGAAAAGACAGAGAAATATTTCATGACACATACACAAAAATAAAATCAAACACATACACATACAAAACAGCCATACTCTTAACATAACCCAGGCAAAACCACTTAAGGCTGATACCAATATGGTTAAACAACACAACACAGGGGTGTAATTACAGGAGGGAGCAAACAAAACAGCCTTCTCCTTCCAAATAAGAATTCTGCCCTCAACAACAAATTTTCCTTCTGTCCCCTAGTTTCTAGCATTGCAGAAAGTGAGACAGAAAATGTTTCACATTTTCTATTTGCTGTGCTCGCATTCCCTTGCTTAACCCATTCTGTTTCTTTTCTTTTGATGCCTAAACAGTATTTCTAAATGCTCAGCTAAAGCTGTTGCAATGGTACACATTTGGGAATTGAAATAAAATTTCATTTGGGAGATGGAGAATTCTTATTGGGGGCCAATAAGAATAAGTCATGTCTTCTTTTTGGCCCTGTCACCTAAGAAGGGTTTTATGTTTGATAGGTTCTCACAGCATAAGAAAAGTTGATGTTTAAGACTACACATCACAGACTCCTCCACCCAATATGCCGTATTTTTCGGCATATAAGACGCACTTTTTCTTCCCCAAAAGGAGGGTGGGGAAGTTGCTGCGCCTAATGAACCGAATATAAAAGCTGAGGGCAAACTGCCGAGGCCTAGGCTAAAAGTAGGCCTCATTTCAACCTCAGCCTTGGTGCTGCAGTAGGCTCCTCCCATCCCAGGAAGAGTCCATTGGAGCACCCAGGACGGGGGTGGAAAGAGTCCCCCCCTTGAAGAAATCTTCCAGGAAAACCCTCATGGTAGGATCCAAATGATCCAGAAATTACTCCAAGGCACTGGATTAGTACCCTGGCCAAGTTACACTGTCTCAGCCTCAGAGGGTGGAAATGGCAAACTCCCTCCTCTGAAGAAATCTGCCAGGAAAACGCTCATGGTAGGATCCAAATGATCCAGAAATTACTCCAAGGCACTGGATTAGTACCCTGGCCAAGTTACACTGTCTCAGCCTCAGAGGGTGGAAATTGCAAACTCCCTCCTCTGAAGAAATCTGCCAGGAAAACCTCATGGTAGGATCCAAATGATCCAGAAATTACTCCAAGGCACTGGATTAGTACCCTGGCCAAGTTACACTGTCTCAGCCTCAGAGGGTGGAAATTGCAAACTCCCTCCTCTGAAGAAATCTGCCAGGAAAACCTCATGGTAGGATCCAAATGATCCAGAAATTACTCCAAGGCACTGGATTATTACCCTGGCCAAGTTACACTGTCTCAGCCTCAGAGGGTGGAAATGGCAAACTCCCTCCTCTGAGGAAATCTTCCAGGAAAACCCTCATGGTAGGATCCAAATGATCCAGAAATTACTCCAAGGCACTGGATTAGTACCCTGGCCAAGTTACACTGTCTCAGCCTCAGAGGGTGGAAATGGCAAACTCCCTCCTCTGAAGAAATCTGCCAGGAAAACGCTCATGGTAGGATCCAAATGATCCAGAAATTACTCCAAGGCACTGGATTAGTACCCTGGCCAAGTTACACTGTCTCAGCCTCAGAGGGTGGAAATGGCAAACTCCCTCCTCTGAGGAAATCTTCCAGGAAAACCTCATGGTAGGATCCAAATGATCCAGAAATTACTCCAAGGCACTGGATTATTACCCTGGCCAAGTTACACTGTCTCAGCCTCAGAGGGTGGAAATGGCAAACTCCCTCCTCTGAGGAAATCTGCCAGGAAAACGCTCATGGTAGGATCAAAATGAGCCAGAAATTACTCCAAGGCACTGGATTATTACCCTGGCCAAGTTACACTGTCTCAGCCTCAGAGGGTGGAAATGGCAAACTCCCTCCTCTGAGGAAATCTGCCAGGAAAACGCTCATGGTAGGATCAAAATGAGCCAGAAATTACTCCAAGGCACTGGATTATTACCCTGGCCAAGTTACACTGTCTCAGCCTCAGAGGGTGGAAATGGCAAACTCCCTCCTCTGAAGAAATCTGCCAGGAAAACCTCATGGTAGGATCCAAATGATCCAGAAATTACTCCAAGGCACTGGATTAGTACCCTGGCCAAGTTACACTGTCTCAGCCTCAGAGGGTGGAAATGGCAAACTCCCTCCTCTGAAGAAATCTTCCAGGAAAACCCTCATGGTAGGATCAAAATGAGCCAGAAATTACTCCAAGGCACTGGATTAGTACCCTGGCCAAGTTACACTGTCTCAGCCTCAGAGGGTGGAAATGGCAAACTCCCTCCTCTGAAGAAATCTGCCAGGAAAACGCTCATGGTAGGATCCAAATGATCCAGAAATTACTCCAAGGCACTGGATTAGTACCCTGGCCAAGTTACACTGTCTCAGCCTCAGAGGGTGGAAATGGCAAACTCCCTCCTCTGAAGAAATCTTCCAGGAAAACCCTCATGGTAGGATCCAAATGATCCAGAAATTACTCCAAGGCACTGGATTAGTACCCTGGCCAAGTTACACTGTCTCAGCCTCAGAGGGTGGAAATGGCAAACTCCCTCCTCTGAAGAAATCTGTCAGGAAAACCCTCATGGTAGGATCCAAATGATCCAGAAATTACTCCAAGGCACTGGATTAGTACCCTGGCCAAGTTACACTGTCTCAGCCTCAGAGGGTGGAAATGGCAAACTCCCTCCTCTGAAGAAATCTGCCAGGAAAACCCTCATGGTAGGATCCAAATGATCCAGAAATTACTCCAAGGCACTGGATTAGTACCCTGGCCAAGTTGCACTGTCTCAGCCTCAGAGGGTGGAAATGGCAAACTCCCTCCTCTGAAGAAATCTGCCAAGAAAACCCTCATGGTAGTGTCAAAATGAGCCAGAAATTACTCCAAGGCACTGGATTACTCTGGCCAAATCACACTCTCTCAGCCTCAGAGGATGGAAATGGCAAAAAAAAAACCCCTTGAAGAAATCTGCCAAGAAAACCCTCATGGTAGGGTCAAAATAAGCCATAAATTACTCCATAAGACAATGGCCTAAAATCTCCAAAGGTACCAGTCCATCTGATCTTGGAAGCTAAGCAGGGTCAGCCCTGGATAGTCCTTGGATGAGAGACCGCCAAAGAATCCTAGGTGCTGCAGGCTGTATTTCAGAGGAAGGAACTGGCAAAACCACTTCTCGAGTCTTCCTTGCCTAAGAAATCCCTAAGAAATTCATGGAGTCACCATAAGGCGACAGGAGACTTGCAAGAAAGTTGGGCAGGGAATTTGTGCAATACCTGGCCCTGCTGCTGGCTTAAACTTACATTTACAACTTAAAATTGTTCTTAAACTGCTGTTAACTTTATAAAGTTGATATAAAATATTTTACTACAGTATTTGGTTAAGAATCTTTTTTTTCTAGATTTTCCTCCTTTAAAATTGGGTGCGTCTTATATGCCGGAGCGTCTTATATGCCGAAAAATACGGTAGCTGTTGGGGGATAATGAGAACTAGAGTTCCAAATAATAACTTTTTCTGTCTCACAGGGGCGGAACAGACAGGCAAGAAAAAGTGGCTCAAACCTGCTTTTTCCAAAAGTGGTTTGAAACACTGCTGTCTGCACCAGCTGCTGTCATGGTGGCCCAAATGGGCACAGCCTGACCACATGGAGCAGCATCAAGCCATGCTTCTGGGTTAAAAAAATATATATTGCTGCCTCTCTACCATGTAAGTGCACTGTTGCACAAACACACCACCAACGACTCCCTGCTGCCTAGATGCCATCCCATTGGATAGTCAACTCTTTGATCGGCCACACAGTCATGCCTGCAATCCTCCACCAGTACAGGACATCAGAGCATCAGTGTGCCCAGTAAAACACTACCAAAGCACAATCACTGAGACCCCCTCACATGCTCCCTTCACCCCATGCCCCCTCTTGGACTGTCTGGTTTGTGTATGTTGTGATTACATCCATTGAAAGTGTCACACTTTCACTTTTTTGCATTGCCACCCCGACTGCCTGGGTATGGTGGCTCCATTTTTTTAAATGTGCACCTGCACTGGTGTGTTTATATGCAGCTTTAGGGTTAGGGTTAGGGTTAGGGTTAGGATAGATCACTTCTTTATAAGTGCTTGGGCGTTGATGCATTTATATGCAGTGTCAAAGATGTGCATCTTCCAGGCCGAGTCAGAATATTCTGGGTTCTTTTTGCTCTACTTTTTAGCCCTGGAGTGCGGCTTCAATCTGGTTTCCACCCGCTTTGGAGGCTGAATTTGAGTCTGGAGGCGTACATCATCTAAACGCCTTCAAAGCTGTTTGAAACAGTTTTATTTGAACTGTGGGTTTCACCTTTTACGTTCACTAGGAATATGAACACTGGGTTCACTTTGCTTAGGTATACATCTTTCTACTGTTGCTGCCTCAAATAATCTAGTCCAGTCTTGCCTCCTCTTCACAGCAGTTCAGAAAGATGAATTAGAAGACCCAGCCTTCCTGCCAGAGATGCTTGAACTGTGAACGCCAAGAAATTAATCAGCAGGCTGTGCCATGTTCTGCAGATGCTCAACCCCTGACAGGGTCAGTGGTCCTACCATTAGGCAGAGTGGGGCAGCTGCCTCAGGTTTGTGAAGGAAGAGGGCAGCAGTGACAGCTAGAGATGTTTTCTTTTAAAAAAACTGAAACCATGAGGGATTTTTTTTACTCACTGAGAAAAACAGGCGGACACTGAACACTTAGAAAAAAAATGAACATTTAGAAAAACTGGGGGGAAATGCAGTATTAGCACTCTTTCTAGACTGAAATTCAGTTGGTTACTTTAAAAAAATACAGTATAGTTTGGATTGGTATGAAATTATGATGCTTGATATATTAAAAGTACCGGTACTGTTTATTCAAAAATAAGAAAAAATTGAAATTTTACTTCATATATATATATATTTAAATTACAAATGGAGCTACAAGATCTTGAACTGTAAGGAACATGGAACATTCAACTATTTTGTCATTTGGTTTTGCAACTTTATGAGAAGCAGGCTAAAGCGCCACCCCAAATCTCAATAAAAACAGAAGAAACCATCAAAATTAATGAAACGAAGAATTTTTTTTCTCCTCCAGTCCTCCACAGTGCCAAGCAGACAACATAAACCATTCTTTCCCATAAAAAAGGAGAAAAAGAAGCCAAGATGAAGAATTACAATGATGTGAGATACTGTTCATTGTCTTATCTATCTGGTACATAGTTTTAGAAATTATGGGGGAGGGGAATGAATATATACATGAAAATTTCATCTGAAATAAATTAATCATTTCTTTTTTCTAAAAAAAACCCCTCATAATTTGTTGTTTTTTTAAAAAAGAAAGACAAAAAAGTCCTGAATTTTTCTGTTTCTGTTTTTTTTTAAATTCTCCCAAGCCTTCATATCTCTAGTGGCAGCTCTTCAGTAATTCTCCTGACCCCTCTGCCAACCAACGGAGCTGCATGTGCCACACAATCTGTCCTGTGCCTTCAAAGCTATTCTGCTGCCTTCAGGCACAGTACAGGATGCGCTTTCATTGCAGAGTTCAGCTACCAGTCCAGTCAGCTTCTATACATGGAACAGGTGAAGGGGAACATCATCTGGTTCTCCCCTTCAAGAAAAAAAAATGTTTTGGGACCATGGACCCCCATAATGATGTATGCCCTTTATTTGTGGCAAAAATATACCGTAGTTTTAAATATTTATTTAAAAAAAAAAAACAGACATGGAAGGTGGACCTATGAATGGAGGCTAGCCATGACAGGCCAAATGGAGCCAAAGGAAGTGGTATTCTTTTGCTGTATGCTAGAGCCAACCAACAATCCATAGCTGCTACCTCATAATCTTACCTGCAAAGGCATTCAAGTGGCCCCACCACAGAGTGCTGGATGAGACAGGCCTGTGCTCTGATCCAGTACAGCTATTTTAGTTCTCATAAGTTCTGATGAAGTAAAAGCCCACACATATCCTCTACTTAACTGGCATTTGCACACATTGTACAAGAGATGCATGTGGAAAGGTCAACACCAGAGATATCTGCTACGCTCATTCCCACAGTCCTATTAGGGTTAGGGTTGCTATATTCCAGTCCCTTATATCCAGTGCTGGCGGTGGCCAACAGACTGGAAACGCTCGATATACATACCAATCCACAAGAAAGAAGATACAAAGACTGCAGCAACTATAGGACAATAGCACTAATCTCACATGCAAGCAAAATAATGCTCAAAATTTTGCAGCATAAACTCCAGTCATACATAGAGAGAGAAATCCAAGAGTTGCAAGCAGGATTCAGAAAAGGAAGGCGCACTAGGGACCACAATGCAAACATACAATGGCTAATGGAGCACACCAAAGAATTGCAAAAAAGAATCAGCATGTGTTTCATAGACTACAGTGACGCATTTGATTGTATAGATCACCAAAAGCTATGGAACGGACTCAAAGACATGGGGGTGCCACTACTTCTGATAGTCCTGATGAGAAATCAGTACCAAGGACAAGAGGCCACCATCAGAAGAAGAATTTGGGGAAACAGAGTGGTTCCCAGTAGGCAAAGAGGTCAGGCAAGACTGCATCCTATCACCCTACTTGTTTAACTTATATGCCAAAAACATCATAAAAAAAGCAGAAATAGAATCAGAAAAATGAGGAGTTAAGATAGGAGGAAGCAACATTAACAACCTAAGATACATAGATGACACCATAATATTAGCCAAAGACATTCAGGAACCGGAACAGTTTATAAGGAAGGTCAAAGATGAAAGAGCAAAGGCAGGTCTGATGCTGAACATAAAGAAAACAAAAATAATGACCACAGAAGAAATACACAAGTTCAGTCTAGACAATGAGGAAATTGAAATATTTAGAATCAAACGTTGACCAGAATGGAGACTAGGAGACTAGGAATGGGAAGGGCAGCTATGAAAGAACTGGAAAAGATACTGAAGAGCAAAGACATACAACTGAGCACTAAAGTCAGAATATTCAAGCCATTGTACTCCCAGTTGCCATGTACGGATGCAAGAGCTGGAGAGTGAAGGAAGCAGACACAAAGAAAATCAACTAATTCAAAATGTGGTGCTGGAGAAGAGTATTTTAAAAACCATGGACAGCCAAGAAGACAAACAAATGGGCTCTTGAACAGATCAGACCAAAGCTCTCTTTGGAAGCAAAGATGATAACTGAGACTATTAGACTTTGACCACATCATGAGAAGGCAAGGATCACTAGGAAAAACAATAATGCTAGGAAAGGTAGAGGGTAGAAGAAAGAGAGGAAGACTACAGACCTGATGGATAGACTTGATCAGGGGAGTTATGGGAAAGGGCTTGCAGGATCTGGGCAAGACAGTGGAAGATAGGGATTCATGGAGATGTCTCATCCACAGGGTCACCATGAGTCGGAACCGACTTGAGGGCAGTTAACAACATCAACAATATTCTGCCATCTAAATGTGCAGATTATGCAAATTATTATAATTATGCATATTCTCAATTTGCATTCTGATTATGCAAAGTCAATACATTAACAATTGCATTTTTTCTACCATTATATTTCAACCTCAGTACCAGTACCAAGTTAAGAGTTATTTTTCTTCTTCTTTCTCCCTCAGCTTGTGTGAAGAGAGGGAGGCTTCCAAGCAGCTCCAGAGAGTAAAGGGACTCCCCTTACTTTCTTGAGGCTGTTTGGATGTGAAGTTCCACCATGCTGCCTTACCCTAGGATCAAGCCGCCAATGCAATCACCCCACAACACAAGCCCATCTCTGCTTGCCTCCTTTCCTTTTCCTCCTTCAGGGCCTGTCAGGGGAAGAGGGAGCGAATGAAAGAATAAGGTGGCAATGCTATGCCTGTGCAGTAGCAACCAGAGACTGCAAGATGGGATGAGACTCTTGCCAGAGCCAGTTTTGTTTTTTTGTGTTTGTTTTTTTTTGCATGGTTTCCTGCTTCATTGCCACTGCCACATTTTAGTCTATCCATTGGTGTACCACAAAGGAGAAATTTGGGATATACTGCTTCAACTGGCCCAGCCAAGCAGGGACATTTTTTAGTTTCTACAATCTGGGATTTTCCAGGTTTTGCAGGGGAAATGGCAACCCTAATCAGGCTTTCCACATCTCAGGGTCTGGCTCCTCTTCTTTGGTCCTTAGGGTGAGGGGAAGAGAATCTCAGGGTGAGACTGCTCCCTTGGAAAATGTGGTGTGTGTGTGTGTGTGTTTATGTTTACATGCATGTCTGTTTTCCTCATTTGTTAGATTTTTCCCCATTTAAATGACATTCTCTGCTCAATCACAATTTATGCTTGATAGTGCGTGCTTGATGTCATCACCAGGGGTTGTGCCTAATTACATCACCCTAAGATCACCAGGGCCCACCCCCCTGTGACATCACAAAGGGTGGTCTCTAGGTCTCAAGTCCTGGCCCTGAAACCTTAGGGCTTGGGATAGTCCTGACCTGTAAACCTTAGTAGCTATATGCACCTTTATCACACATATACATCAGAGGTATGCTCCTGGTTATCATGCACCATACCCCTCTCCTATTGTGTGCTAAAGGCAACAGCATCCCCTTTATAAACTCACCCACACGTGCATACAATTATACTCTTATATGCTCAGAGTCACGTAACACACTCGCGCACTTGCCAGAGTCCACTGTGACATCTGCCTGTTGCTGGATTGCCACAGAGCCTTACACACACAGGCTCTATCTATGAGGGAGAAGGGAGCCCCCAGACCCATTGTCTCCCCTGATTACACCCTTTCCTTCCAGTTCTCTATGACTCAGACACCAGCTACTAATTAAAACCAAGAAACAAGCGAGAGGGAGGGGGGAACAGGCAGGATTATTTTAGAAATGAAGCTGACTTTGGAGGGCACCATCCTCTCATCGCCATAGAAACAAGGGCTTTTTTTAAAAAAAAATCCATAATATTCCCCAACCTTGTCTGCCTCCCCCTAGTCTATTTGTTCCCATCTGAGGAATCCTCCCTCTAACACCAAGAAAAATAAATAAGTAAATAAAAATTAACCTTCTGCTAGTTCTCTAGGAGAAGAGCCTCTTTACCTTCCCCCAAAGAGACCTTATAACCTAGGGATAAAGCAACACTCTTTCTGCAGCTCTCAGGTTATATGATTTGACTTCAGGATGCAAACAAGAGACTTTAAGAGTCAACATGATCCAGCTGGTCTGGGATGTCCATGGGAGGTACTGAGGCACACAAGCCTCCCTCCATGTGACCAACTGGCTGCATATGTAGTGCCCATGTGCACCCATGTACACCTGGCACAAAACACCATGTGGTTGCACTTGTTTTACAACTCTGGAGTGCTCCCTCCCCAGCACACAAAATGTTTGGTTCTGGGGTTCAGTTCTGGAATTGAGCACCAAGGATACTTGCGATACTTTAAAGAGAAAAGGAGAGGCTATACTGTACCCATAGGAAGAAGATTCTGGTAAGTCAGCAGTAACGTCTGGCCTACCCAGCACCCCAATTTTGGCATCCAGGGCCTCTGATATTCATTCATAGAAACCCCCTCTGCCCACTTTGAGACTCTCAAAGCTAATGTTAAGAGGAATCATTTTCAAACTTCCCCTTCAAAAATAATACCTCCTTTCTGTAGCTCTACCATTTTCACCAGTTGTTGTTAACACAAGTTGTACAACTAACACCCTCCTTCTGTGTATGTACTTATGAACAGTCCTGCTGGGGTCATGAAATGACTCCCAAAATATCACTGTACCTTATGGAATCAAAGTCATCTAGTTTCCTAAGTCTTTACATGAACCAAAGTAGATATATGCCACTTCAATAGCAAGCCTGTTTTTCTTTTTCTCCTCACCCTTGTCATTACTTTACCATTCAGCCTGATCAAGAGATCCTAAACTTGATGGGAAATTATTTTGTACCAAAAAAGATAACTTCACTTTTTGAGGGTTACATTCACGCCAACCACTAGATGGTGCTACACAATTCAGTTTATATCACATCGTCTAAAATTAATCTCCATGCTCCTCTTTATCTCTGTTCTCTACTTTTCAGGGAGCCTATGCATTTCACTTAATTCTGAAAACTGATTTAGGTAACTGCTGGGTATTAATATCTTAAAGCAAGGAAATTAGACATCTTTCCAGTAATCCTGGATCCTTTAGACCTAACAGACTCCAGGTATAGGATCCTGATTCTTTATACCTAGCAGAGCCAGTGTGGTGTAGTGTGGTTTGATCACTGGACTACAACTGTGGAACCAGAGTTCAAATCCTCATTCCACCATGGAAACTCACGGGCAAGTCACATTCTCTCAGCCTCAGAAGAAGGCAAAGGTAATCCCCTCCCTCTCAACAGATCTTCCAAGAAAATTCTGTGATAGGTTCACCTTAGGACCACCATAAGTCAGAAATGATAACAAGCAGATCTGAATTCAGCTAAATCTGTTGTTTCCTCCTATACTCTGTCTTAAGTGTACACCTAAATGTGGACCTGGTCATTTCAGCATGTTCTTGGTAACTACTTTGTGATGTCTTTAGTTAGACCTAATAGGGTGATTCCCAGCTACAAGTTATGATTTCCCCCCCCCCCCCCCATTTCAGCATGACTTTTGTTCTTCTTAAGAGCTGATCTTCCTCCCTCTGGAAACTCAATGAATAACTTTCTGTCCCTGTTGTATTTTCCTGAGCCCTACACTTCTCTCGCTGCACCTGGCCCAGCTGCCCTGGCCGCCTTCTGGGAGGTAACCTTGGTCTTCCCCTCTATGCAGTTTTTCATCCTTCACCAGTTTTACAATTCAACCCAATCCTGCCAGGAGGGCACAGAACTCCTTCAAAGCATGACAGATAGTTCACTTGGCCTCCTCCCAGCTCACTTTGACTCATCTAGATAATTTTTCATTACACTGTCCCTTGAATGGAGCCTGCATCTCTGGTACAGTGTGCCTTGTTTGTACCTGTTCTTTGATTGCAGCTTGCTTGACGTAGGTTAATCGTTGGCAGAGAAATCCACACAGCCAACACCTTTTGTCTACAAGAATCCACTGCTGTAGGCTATTCCACTGCTTACTACACCTTGGCACCCTATCAAACATCTTGCATTCGACTGATCCCCCAAACACTTAAGAACCACACTTGTTCTTCCTGCTGCTTCTGCTAACAGTTCTTGATCTGTAGCCAGGTAGGTGAAAGTTGTGTGGCTGTGCAGAGGGGGGTGAGGGAGAAAATGGAGTCGCAGATGGGAGTGATATGGAGCTAGCGCAAGAGTCGAAGCAGCAGGGAACATCTGTTTCCCTAGCAGCCGCATTCTTCTGGACGATCCATGGCCTTTCAAACCTCAGCATGGATTCTTCTGCTACCCTGCTAGTCAGCTGGCAACCCACAATCATCACTAATTGGCCTCCAGGCTGGTTACCTGATTCAATCTCACCTCCCTATTTATGGAAGCCACCCAAGGAGGGGATGCATGGAGTGAAGGAGCTGGAAAGAAACACAAGCGACAGGGAGCAGGATGGGTGGTGGCACAATCGGAAACAATTTAGGGCACAAAAGTGGAAAATCAAAGAGAAAACTATAGGGCCAGGTAACCAGTTAGGAGCAAGTGTGGCAGCCTGCTTCAAAGAAGATGATGTCATTTCTGAGTTTTAACAAGGCCTTTGACTTCAGCTATGTTATCTAGCTGTCTAATAAAAGAAAACAGTAGTTTGTTCTGTTATATATAGTAAAAGAAAATAGTAAAAGAGTTCCCATACCTTGGGTTGACCAGATTGGTCAGAACAGGAACTGTAGTCAAGAAATCAGAAGAAGACTAAGAATGGGGAAGACAGCCATGAAAAAACTAGAAAAGATCCTAAAGAGCAAAGATATACTACTCAGCACGAAAGTTAGAACTGTACAAGCCATTTCATTCCCCATTACCATGCACAGATGTGAGATGGACAGTTAAGAACATGGATAAGAAGAGAATTAACTCATTTGAGATGTGGCACTGGATAATGGTGGTCAGGATATACTCGAGTTAAGAAGACAAACAAATGGGTCTTAAAACAGATCAAGCTGGAAATCTCCCTGGAAACCAAGATGATTAAACTGAGGGTGTTGTACTTTGGCCACATCATGAAAACAAATGAATCACTGGAAAAGACAATAATGCTAGGAAAGGTGGAAGAAAATAGGAAGAGAGGAAGGCCACATGTTAGATGGATGGGGTTTATTAAGGAGGTCACAGGCATGAATTAGCAGGACCTAAGCAGAGCAGTGGAGGACAGAGGGTCTTGGAGATGTCTCATCCACAGGGTTGCCATGAATCAGGAGTGACTTGAAGGCAGCTAACAACAACAAAGCCAGCTCCAAGGTAGCATAAGACAACATGAAGAAACGAGTCCTCAAATGAAAGAGAAGGGACTGTCTTTGTTTGAAAGCTTCTTGCCTCTGAAATCACTGCAACATACCACATTTTCCCTATTATAAATCCGTACTCAGGCTTCCCTGATTTTGTTGAGGTCCTTGGCCAAAATAACTGGAGGATTCGTGATGTCCCAAATGGCTGCACACAATAACAGGGGTGTGTTCCTGCCTAGAAGCAGCTGCACCTGAGCCCTGGCTTGAGGGTGCCCTGTAACATTAGCTGCCCACACACAACAGTGTGGCTGGTCTTTGCCACCTGAGCAAGAAACGTGGCACTTGCCATGGAAACAGCTGTTGGGAAGTTGCTGCTGTGTATGTTTCTGGTTGCCACGGCAGTGTTTCCTGGCAACAGTCCTGCACATTGTCACTCCCCCTCCTCCGAACTGTCATCTCCCAACACCCCCCTCCCATCCACCCCAGCAATATCCTAGCAACCTGCCACCACATTAGCCTTGTGGTTGGCAAACCCCAGCGCACAATTAGCAACACCCGGCCTCCTTGCACTTGAGTGAAGCAGCGACCCAGACCCACCTCTTGTGTCTCCCTAACCCTGTACCCTTGGGGTTTGGTTGCAGGATCCCCCATGGATACCAAAACCCATGGATGCTCAAGTCTCATTAAATACAATGGCATAGTAAAATGGTATCCCCTATATAAAATGGCAAAATCAAGGTTTTGCAAAGGAAGTTATCTGTTTGTGTTGCAAATGGATATTAAATTTCCTGGACTTTGTGAATCCCCCAGCAGCCGCATGGCCAGGAGGAGGAGTGCAAGCCTGCAAGAAATACCCCTCCATACCATCATGAGAACAGAAACAGCAAAATGCAGGCCTATGACTAACATCTTCAATTCCCCCCCCCCCTCCTGTATGGTTTTTAACACCTTGCCTGATGAAGAAGTGGAGCTTTGAAAGCTTGCAATATGTATATTGTGCATTTGGGTTGGCCAATAAAGGTATTACTGTTTGATGGATTTTTGACTGGATTTGCTATATGGTCAATATGGCTATCAAAATCAAGATTTGTTTTTGGAATTGTTATATTTTAAAAATATTTTCAAGCTGTGGATGCTTGAATCCATGGATTTAAAAAATCCATGGATAATGAGGGCTGACTGTATTTTTCTTCTTATTATTGATTATTTGGATTATTTATAGTTATATTTATATTTCTCTAACCTTGCAGACACCCCCTGTCCCATTGAGAGTAAGAACTTGGGGCCAGCAACACAACCCAAGACTCTTCCAACTCAGCCACCGACTGCTGTTGAGGATGGTGAGATGTGAAGGTTGGTCATTCTCCTTTTCCAGGACTTGTCCTCCATTTCCACCTTCTGTCCTGGAGGAATTCCAAATTATCCTCCATTCTGAGCATGAACAAAAAGGATGAATTTACATTTATATTAGTGTTTTGAGCTTTTATTTTAAATTTTCTACATTTTTCTTGATTGCCCTACATTTTATGGTGCCTTGTCCTCCTTTGTGGTTATGACATCTTGTCACTCAGTGAAGGTAGCATGCTAAGATCCTGCCTTTGTAGCAGCAGATGGGGTGGGGACAATGACAGGAGAAGCCACTAGCATCTCCTTCCCTTCCTCCACCTAGCACCAGGGCAATATTATGTAACTGAGAAAGAAATCAGTCAGTCCTTTCTCTCTCTTTCTCTGTCACATACATAAGCACACAATGTGTGGTGCAGGACAGGATGAGGAGGTGAGAATTGCAGACCTTACTGGGGTGTGAAAAGGAGTACAAAATGAATCCAAGAGGAGAAGAAAGAAGAGATAGTGCTTCTGTTTAACTTTTGGTCTAAAAACTCTAGCCCTGTTCCTGATTTCTGTAAGGTCATAGGCAGAATCTTTGGGAGGGCTTCCCATAGCAGGACACTGCTTGTGCACTAAGAGTGTGCTGCTTGCTGAGTCCCACATTCCCTCCTCCACATTTCCATGGTCATATTTCTGACTCCCGGGGAAGCATTAGCTACAGCCCTAGACAGCTGCCTGGCTTCCTCAGCTTTCATTGTCAGCCATGAGCTCTTGGAAGGCCCAAAGTCTGTCCCAAACCATCTAGAGACCCTGTCTTCTTCCTCTGTAGGGTTGACTTCTGACAAACTTTTGCAAACCTCCCTTCACTAGGTCTTCTCAACAGTCTGAATCCTTGGCAAAGTTCCCAGTAAAGACAAGCTTTTAGATAATGATGCTACCTTGGGCGTGTTGGCAGCCCATTAAACTGCTGTTTGAACATGCGCTGCTGGCACTGGGTAGGTGCTGGCACAGTGACGGCCAAGAAAAACTGATGTCTTTTTGCCTTAACATACTGGGTTCGATCCTTTGGGCACCAGCCCCAAGAACCTTCTCAGTGCTTCCTGTTCTGCAGTAGAGTCACGTTGCACAGCAGTGTTTTCACCAAATGCCATTGCAGCACAAAATGCTCCCACCGCTTTCTCTGCAAACAGAAAGGAGGTCAGACAAGTCGCTGCTCACACTTTTCTAAAGTAGTCATCATATTGCCCCTATACCTGTTGTGATACTAAGAGGTCTACCATGACACATCCCTCTCTCCCAATAATGTATGAGGAAAGATGGTTCTTTGCCATAACATCCATCAATTCATCCATGAACAGAAGCAACTCTAAGAGTAGACCAACTATCCCAGGCTACATAGTTGATGTTCAATTAAGGGTGGGAGAAGGGAAGAGAGACACATCTAGCACTTAAGGCGTAACCCCCCAGGAAGGAAATTTCACTTGAAGAAGCCTGAGTGAAATTTTCATACAGAAAGCCATGCAGGGGTAACTGTCATCTTCTGTTTCCTTGTCATCTAGATTGTGACTCCTGCTGTTTTAACTATAGCATCTAAATTTCTCCAAGAGAAAATATTTGGTATTTCTGCCTTGGATGTCTCTGCAATTCCAACAACGTTAGAGGAATGGAAATGTGGGTTTGGCCTACTTCATCCTTCATATGATATGGTCATGTGTGATGGTGAACATCTTTTGGAAAGAGGATGTAGTTTGTATCAACTTGTAGACTGGATGATGTATGGCCTTTACAAGACGTTGCTCAGCTTCATCTATGAGGTTTGGAAGTTTATACCACAGCAGCATAGATAGGCCATGCAAATATTTCTGATTGCCAAATGTCTTATATTGCAAAGACAAAAATTGAAGTGAACCTGATTGATTTTCAGAGGACAGAAGGAATAGGTGCTCTTGCAACTTATGGACACAATTTTTGTTGACAAATGCTGAGTCTGACTTATCCAAAGACATTTGGAATATGGATGTAGACCTATATACTTGAGTGGTTTAGTTGTACTTTTCTCATAAGACATGTTAGGGGGTGACAGTGATGAACCTCATACGCCTTTCTGTTCTTTCCCTTCCCCAACCTTTTTACTCTCCCTCTCTCAATGTTGCTCATATATTATTTGGTCCGTAGCAAAAAACTTTTATATGTGTGATGGAAATGTACTGAAACACAACCACTACAACAGTTGGTTCTCTACATTTCACTATTGCTTCCTACAGAAAGGTAATAAAATTATAATACAACCCCATGTATCCTACAGTATTTGTGGAATTGCTCCCATAAATACTCTGAAAAATCGATGCAATGTGTGTGTCAAAACTGAGCTGCAAAGCAGCATCTATGGTGAAAGGATATAGAGATGTAATGGTCCCATCATGAGGCAAGATGATGCCTCCATTACATACAGCAGTTTTGATATAGGTAGAAAAATGAGAAGTACTTCACCTTAGTCTCAAATATCTGCTAGGTAGGAAGGACGTGAACCGATACAGCTTTTATAACCCTACTGAGACTAGACCCTGACCTTTCCACTATCAAGGCCTGATCCATCTATTGACAGAATAGCACCAATTCCTTCCTTCCCAGGTGACAAATTTTCTGGGAGGAGATATAAGCCCCATCCTCTGCTCAGCTCTCTGTTGGCCTGCCACCTCCTTCTGCTAAAGGATGCATTGAAGAAACCAACATTTAGCCTTCATACGGGGCTCCCAGACATGCAGGAGTCTGTGTTACCTCTCGCAAAATCTGTGTGAAATGAAAGGAGTATGGCTCCTACTCTACCCTGTGCTGCTCTTTATAACATGTACAGCTGCCTCAGACTAGGGAGTTTATCACACGGTGGAAATCCCGTGCAGAAATGGAATTTAAAAGGTGGCGGAAACCCACAAAAGCGGGCAGATTTTCACACATTGCTGTTAAAATGGGGTTAACCCGAACGGAAAGTAGACAAAAACTGCTTTCTTTTTACTTTCGGGATTTTCTGAAAGTAAAAAGAAGCAGTTCTGACTACTTTCCATTCCGGTTAACCCCATTTTAACAGCGACGTTGTCTGAAAATCTGCCCGCTTTTGCGGGTTTTTTTTCAATTTAAAACCCTGTTTCTCCCATGTGATAGACTCCTAGGGCTCATTCCCACTTACATTTAACCTGGTTTGCGACTTGCCTTCGCTCTGGGTTAGTGAATCGATTCCGGTCCATGCATCATTCCCATTATGGAAGCAGGTTTTTTTCTTTATTTGCTTATTTTTTGGCATGATTGTCATTCCCACTAGTTTGTGCCCCTTCAAAATGCCTGTCAATCATCTATGCGTCATCAGTGATGCAACCAGAAACACATTCTAGAAAACACAGGAGGGAGTCATGGGTGCCGTGGCCAAAATCCCATCCCTTACTAGTATCCCATCCCTCAATAATTTTTGGGAAAATCCACCATTCCTCCCCCTACTCCCCTTTCCCAGGACCCGTCCTACATTCCAACCTTCTGTCCAGGAGGAATTCCAAAACACCCTCCATTCTGAGCTTGACTAGGAAGCATGTCCTCCAAGTCCTGCAAGGCTGGGAGGGCACCACTTCAACTCTCCAAGTCCTCCAAGTCCCATGGGATGCCTCAGCCATGGGTGTCCTATGGAGGACCCTCCCCTGGGATACCTTAGCCATGGGTGTCATATGGAAGACTCGCCCCTGGGATGCCTCACCCATGTGTGGAGGACTCTCCCCTGGGATGCATCAGCCGTGGGTGTCATATGGAGGACTCTCCCTGGTTGAGGTGCTGCCCTTGATGAGATGAAGTAATGTGTCAGTCCAATCATGCTCTCCTGCTATTGCATTGGGACACAGGAGCACTGCAGCACTTCAAGAAAGCAACCAGGAGGTAGGGTTGCCATAATTCTCTTCCACAAAACCAGGATAAAATGTAGGAAAATGTAGGACAATATATAGGACATTCAAGAAAAATGGAGGACACAACCAACTAAAAACCAAAAAACATTAATACACTTTTTAAAAAAACCACAACCATTAATATGGTTTGTGTGTTGGACTAGGATTCTGGAGACCAGGGTTTGAATCCCTGCTTGGCTATGGAAACCCACTGGGTGACCTTGGGCCAGTCACACTCTCTCAGCCTCAGGGGAAGGCCATGTCAAACCCCCCTCCCTGAACCAATCTTGCCAAGAAAACCTCAGCAGAGGGTGACCCTAAATCAGAAAGGACATGAAGACACACCACAATGACAAAGCCATGCTCCAAATAGAGGACAGGTTGGCATCCCTCCTCCCTGGAACTGGAGAGAAGTCTGCAATGGAGGGCATGTCCTGGAGGATGCCCCATGCTCTAGTCCTTTCCTTAGCTGACTGGCCACCACCAACAGGCCACAGCTTTATGGAGGAAGGAGATGAAGAAAAGCTACACAACACCATGTTGGCCCCAGGCCTCATCTGGCAAAGGAGATGGTGGCGCAGTAGCGGCAGCTTTGAGGCCAGGGGAAGGCCTTTCCGCCCTGGACCTCCTTGCGGCCTCACCTCGAGGCTCAGCCGGCCGGCCAGCCAGTACCGTGCTAGGGAGGCCTCACCCCCTGGCTGGATATCTTTGGGGCTGGCTGGAGGGTCCACACAGCTGCGCCAGGGAGGCCTTGTCCCCTGGATGTCTTTGGGGTTTGTTTGGCTGGCTGGCTAGCCAAGTCCCTGCACAGCTGCACCAGGGTCAGGGAGGCCTTGCCCTTACCGGAACATGATCCCAAAACCGGGTGGAGTATCTCAAAGACCCTTACAATCCAAAAATTGGGATATGGCAACCCTAAGCAGAGGTGGGCAGCTGGTGATCATCCAGAGGTTGCTGGACCTCAACACTGATTTAGTCAATTAAGGGAGGTGTTGAATGGCAATCTTACAACATCTGGAGGGCCACTAGTGGCCCACCTTGGCCTGGACCAGTGATTCTCAGACTCTTGCCCTCCAGGAGTTTTGGACATCAGCTCCCAGAAGCCAGCCATCTTAGCCAATGATCTGGGATTCTGTGAACCAAAATCCAAAACACCTGGAAGGCCAGAGTTTGGAAATCACTGCCCTAGACTCTTACAGGAAAGGAGGGCACACAAAAAGCTTGCAGCCTGGAGATAGACACCAAAGCTTTCACTGTACAGTCTCCCTACCTGGTTCATAGAATTTCATGGAGATTTCCAGACAAAGCCATTGTGAACACTATTGGATTTCCCACTGCTTTTTACTTGATTGTCTTACCACTTACCCTTTCTGCAAAATAATTCATTCAGGAAGAAAAGTTGTACTAGCTTCATAATGACCTTTGACTGTTGGTGCTGGGAGTCCTCCATTGAGAAGCAGCTAAAGAGATCTATAGACTCAAATTAAACCTTAGTTTAATGCTGGCATGTCTGAGCCCTTTTCTTGCAATTCCCAAACACATTTTCTGTTACAAAGAGCAGCCATGAGAGATCCAGATCCATTCTGATTTACCTTCTGAAAACCACCACGTTCCCTGAGCTGGTGTTTGCTATTCATTAGAGATAGCAGCTTCAGTGACCCAGGAGACAGGGGCACAATCCCAAATCTGTGCTAGGTTCTCTTTGTAAACAAAAATATATATTATAGGCAAACCCAAGTATAAGACCTAAACATGCCATGAAAGCAAGTTTGGCCTTTAAGAGCTATTTTGTGCTTTAAGGTGTTTGTGTATGTGTGTGGGGTTACGGCTTTCTTCATAGTGTTACTTTTCTAGGTTTTATAGGTGCAATTTTATGTTGCTTTTATAATTTTGTAGCCTTTTGCAGCTGCTTTTTTTAGTCATTTCCTTTTAATAGTTTTATGCTTTTTGTAAACTGCCTTGAGAATATGATAGAAGGTTGGTATAAAAATATTTATTCCAAATCATCATCATCATCTAAACATATCCTTGTCACCCAAATGTACATAATCTGTTAGACCAGAAGCAACAGGACACACTATCAAAATGTCTGCACAAAGCATGGGAAGCAATGCCTCTGTCAAGTCAACTCTCTTTTACTGTGGTTGAAAGCAGACACAATATTTTAGAAGAATGGCCCACAAGGGAAGAATCATCACTATCACTGTGCGCCATCCAAATATAGTGGGTGTGCAGACAGATTGTACAAGTTTGCAGCTCAAGACGATGCTGATTGGGGGACCACACATGATGTCACCCAGAAACCTCTCCCCTCTCTACAGAGCCCACCCATATTTTCCAGGGCATTCCCCTAATAAACAAACAAACAAGCAAACAAACAGATTTCTTTCTTTTCCTTTTTTTTGTAATTTGAAATATGGCAAATGAAGAGATAAACATTACTGTAACACTTTTGAAAATAAAAATAGACAAATAGCATGCCTGAAGCGTGATGGAAAAAGGTAGGGGCAGGACTGACAAGTGAGCCCACATTCAGTTTGCTGGTGTGTTATGCATCTCATTTCATCAGCTGCAAAGCTAGTCTTACCCTGCAGAACAGGGAATTGGCATATATATATATATATTAACATCTTTAAAGTTATCCTGCCATAATGTACTGGGTTTGGACACGGGAGGCCTAAATTCAAATCCCTGCTTAGACATGAAACTCACTGTGTGGCTTGCTTAAGTTTCCCTCTTGCAGCACTGCTGAACTCCTTGACAGAACCATTATCCATAACACATGATGAGGCACTACTGTCTCAGTGTGACAATAATCTACAACCAGAATATTATACAAGAGGGTTGGGGATCATGTGGCCCAAAGATCACATATCCCACACACACACACACACACACTGCCATAAAAAGTCAGATTTTTTTGGCCATTCTTGCAAGTTTCCCGGAGCAATAATTTGTTTTTAAAGCAAAAGATGTATGGCTCCTCTGGACCTTTTTTTTCTTTTTTTTTAACTCAAAGCTCCTCAAAAGAATGGTGTGACTTCTGACATGTCCTGAGGGCTAAATATTAGTTCCTAAGCCTCTAGGGCATAGACAATTCTTCTATACACACATAACTTGAAGCAAAATCCAATAGGTTTTACTTCTTGGAAGACATGCTTAACATTATGCTCTCAATAAATGAATTAATGCTGTTAAGAAGAATGCACATAGAAAAAAAAATGGAGGCAAATGTCAATATGTTCAATAAGTTATTCTTGTATTAGTTTTTTAAAAAGCACAGTGTGTTCTCTCTTCTTCAGACACTATTTAAAATAAAAAATCAGACATTTCTGGACCAGGGACTCTCAAACTGGTTAACTTGTCCAGTAAATGGTTTGAGAGACCAGTTTCACTTGTCCTGTAAATTATATAGTTTGAGAGTTTGTGATCCAGAAATTCTGGACTTTGATTCCAAATAGCCACTGAAGAAGGCCTTAAGAGTATACATATGCCAAAACACGTTGGGTGTTTTTACTAATAAAACCACCATCATGATGGGTTTCCAGTTTCTTCTGTGGATTTCACTGGATGCTTACTAGTTTCTGCTCCTTTTATGAAGAGGGATGGCCTGGAGATACTGATTTGTGCTAAAGGAAACATGACTGACTTTCCTTCTTCCCAGTTTATCCTGACAGAAGCTACACCTGCACTGCAAAAATAATGCAGTCTGACACAACTTTAACTGTCATGGCTCAATGCTATGGAATCCTGGGATTTGTACTTTGTTGTGGCAACAGCACTCCCTGACAGAGAAGGCAAAACAGCTCATTAAACTACAAATCCCAGAATTCTATAGCATTGAGCCATGGCAGTTAAAGTTGTATCAAACGCATTACTTCTGCAGTACAGATGCAAGCAATGACCCATGAGGGAGATCAAGCTGTAAGAAACTAATGGTTCTCTCAAAATCGCTCTATGAATTTCATGGCTTAGTGGGGATTAAAATCTGGATTTCCCAAGTTTTGGATCCACACTTTCAACTTACAGCACACAGAGATGCAAAGATTCCAGTGTGGTCAGGAGGCTGCTGACTTCAAGAATAGCTCAACAAATCAGGAAATAATGGCGATAGAGGAAGTTTCATTATGTGGCCAATAAGGAGGCAACAACAGAACAAGAGGCAAAAAGAAGTGATCTATAGAGCACTACACACTGGAAAACACTCAGTCACACACCCTCTTGCAGCCTTTCCCTCGCTGTAGCCCAACTGATGTTTTAGTCTACAACTCCCATCATTCCTGGCCACTGCCCATCCTGCTGGAACTGATGCTGTCTGAAGGTTCAGAAAGGCTGCTCCCAGAATGAACGCCAGCCACTGCATAAGTGTCATTAGTCCTCATTTCAACAGAATTCCAGCACAAGAATTTCCCAATGAACAATAAACATGATGATGAGATGTCCTCCTTTTCCAGGACATTTCCTACACTCCATCCTTCTGTCCAGGAGGAATGTCCAAGTGTCCTCCATTTTGAGCATGACTAAGAAGGATGAGTTTACATTTATATTAGTGTTTTGATCTTTTATTTTGTAATCTCCTACATTTTTTCTTGAATGCCCCACATTTTGTGGTGCCTTGTCCTCCTTTGCAGTTAGGACATCTGGTCACCCTAACAATGACCCATGTTAATCAATGCCATGGAGACGGGTGGTGGTGATGGTGGTGGGTGCCATTTGGATTTCCTTCCCCTGATGCCAAAGCATCTTCACCCAGCCCTTTGTCAAGCTGTGGTGATAGAGGGAGCAAGGAGAAGTGAAGGTCTCACTGATGTATTTTCCAGCAGGATGGAAGAGAGAGGAGATGGCTGCTCCCCACTGCGGTGGTATGAATGCTGATCCTGCTTCTCCATTTCGAGAAGCTGTGATCAGCACAGGGACTCCACACATGGAATGCGGGTATATAGTGCACTGACTCAGGGCACCTGTCACATGCAAAAGCCTCCAACTTAATTGTGAGCAGGTGGCTGGGAGAGACATTACCATGCCATTGCTCCAGATGAGCTGGCAAAGAACAAACCCCCAGCTCTGGAGAATGAGGATGAGCACGTGGCTCACTTGCTTAAAAGCTCTTTACACACCACTACTGGCCCTTTCTAAGAGCCAATCTGACATAGGGCTGATGAAGACCGGCACTTTAGGCTGGCCTGGGGGTGGAGTGCGGGGCGGTGTACAGCATGCGATGTCAGGGCACCCCGTTGGCACAGCGTGCACACACAGTGCACCAAAGGGGAGCAAAAGAGCCATGGTGACCACTCTTTTGGGGGGAAGCAAAAAGGAGGATTGGGGCTGCAGCGTGTGGTTGCTGTGGCCCCAATCCGCTGCTCCCAGGGGCTACACAGAGCTGCCCCTTATAGGTCATCCACATTGGCCCATAGTTGTATCTACATCACACCACTTTTAAGTCTTGGCACATTTCCACACTCTACCCCACCCCAAAGAGCCATGGGATCCCCCAACCCCATATTAAATACCAATGATTCCCAATAATTATGATTAAACTTAACTAAATTAAGTGTAGGGTAGATATTTCAAGCTACTTCTAAAGCCCTTTATATCCATCAGTTACTAGAACCTCTCTAGAATAGGAAATCTGATGAAGCCTCCCTTCCCAATGGATTTAAATTCAAGATCCTCTAGCAATGGATAGAGTTCCAACCAGCTACTGGATACAGATAGCGTCATGTCATAAGGTATGGCCACCTGCTCTAATTCCACTTTTCAACTCTTGTGTGATAAAGTCCTTGGTCAGATATTTCTCAAAATTATCATGCTGAATCCTGAATCCTATTGGTGTTCTCAACAAGAACAGGCCATTACATCAATTGGATTTACATAACAGTTGAGTCACCATTCAACAACTGATCCAATAAGTCTACTCCAGGTCATGTCTCCTCTATCCTAAGGAAAGAAAAATATATTACTGATTTTCCTAACCATAATTAAATAAAACTAGGAAGATTTCTTAGGTGCAGACTCTTACCTATGAATTTATTTAGTATTTTGGAACTGGGAATTTGGGGAGGCTGTTAGGGAAGCTCCAGGATCTGAAGAAAGCAGCCCCAAACTTCTTTGGTTCTCTCTGTTCTTCACCACAACATTCATAACTATCTACTTCACCTTCAAACTCCTCATCCTAATTAGGTGTTGAAAAGAGAAACACACTCACACAGCGCACTTTCTGAAATCTGACAACAGAATATAAGAAACCAACCATCTTTGCTATCCCTGCTTTAATCCAAAATACTTTATCCCCTTGACTGAGTATGAAATAAGAAGAATAATTTTCTATAGTTAATTAGGAAAGTAATTACTGCTCTTATGTGTACACATTTGCATTGGCTCTCTCTTCTATGAAGATACTTCCACTTATATCTCTCAGTACCAGACTTCTCAGAGGTAGTTTTCTTGTACAGATAACAGCAGAAAGTCTGCCTATTTATTTATTAATACAATTGGTTGTTCAACTACCAGGAGACCTTCACTCATCTAGAGGCTCTGAATTTTATGAGAGAAGTGGATGGTACAACTACACAATGCAGATCTTCCCCAAATACCCCTCTCTGCCAAAATCTTGCAGTCCAGGAGTTATTCTTCTTATGAGGTTTTTATCGAGTACTTGCCTTGTATCATTCATAAAATGCTACAGACAATATTTCTTCCCTTTCATTCACCATCTAAGTTCTTCCCATTTCCTTCTAATTTTTTAAAACATTTCTTACGAGAAAAAAAGCTGCTGGGAAAGGAAAGAAGGTATACACAGACAGACAGTCAGACAGACAGACGATGAGCCTTTGCAGACTGCCAGAAATAGTGCAAATTGAGTCCACTTTTAGGGTTAGGGTTAGGGAATCATGGGAACTGTATTTTATTGTGGCACCAGAGCTCTCTGACAGAGAAGGCTCAATGTCTCAGGAAAAAAAACAATTCCCATGACTCCCTAGCACTAACCCTAACCCTAAAAGTGGACTCAATTTGCACTATTTCTGGCAGTCTGCAACTCCCCAATGTCTTCTGAATAGTAGTACTGCAAATTCTTTGTCAGGAAGCACCCTAGATCTATCTTAAGACTCCCTCCTGTCCCAAGGATGGATAGATATTAAGTCAGTCTGAAGATGTGGGGTATGAATAAGTCCTCAGAGAAATGCTGAATCAGCTATGTATGTATGTATGTATGTATGTATGTATGTATGTAATATTCTGCCTTTTTCTCCATATGGGATCCAAGGCAGCTTACAGTATAAGTTAAAGCAAAATATTATGCAATTTAAAAACAACCCTAAAATAGACAATACTATTAAAATTAATTTAAAAGGTGGTTTAAAAACATTTACTGTACATGTTTAAAACATAATGACCAAAGTCTACCACATCCCATTTAAAAAAAACAAACCTTCTGTATAACCAATTAAAAGTTGGAGCTCTATCAAAATAAAAAGGTTTCTACCTGTTGGTGAAAGAGACCAGAGAAGGTGCCAACTGAGGGTTTTATCACACTAGCCTGCTGTCCCACCACAACTGCGACAGTGTCAGAATGGAAAGCATACCAATTTGGCAATATTTCTTATCACACTTTTCCCCACAATAGCGCTTTGGCACTGTTTTGGTGATCCAAAGTTGTGTGTTTTCCACACTGAGAAATGCTGCGTTATTGGAGAAGGGGAGGAGAGTGAGTGATCACATACAGCATTCAGCTTCAGGAAGATGTTGGTAGCCATCATCACTGCTCCTCCCTTGTCTTGAAGTTCAGTGCTGCTATGTGCACATGTGGTTCAGCAATAAGAGGGAACAAGCAATTGTCATGGAGCCAGCCATCTCCTGAAGCCAGGTGCTGTGTGAATGTGCACACAGCACCTGGCTTTAGGGAAGCTGTTGGCAGCTGTGGTCACTGCTCCTCTCCCCTCATGAAGAGCGATGCTGTTGTGTGCACATTCACACAGCAGCTCATGCTTCAGGAGAAGGAAGGAGGGACAAGTGATCACCACAGAGCCAACCACCCCCCAAAGCCAGCTGGTGTGTCAATGGGAGGGGGGAAGGAGCACAATTACACCACTTACACTATGTGACTGCCTGAAAAGTGGAACTGCAGCAGAACGGACCTATTGCACAAAGGCAGTCATGAAATAGCAATGAGATTGGGAGCCTATTGATGGATTTTGCGTGTCAATGAAAATGTGCACTACAGCAATAAATGGAATGCAAGGCAACAGCAGGACAGACATGCTGTCTTGTGATAAGTACTGGCCAAAGATACTTTTATCCTTTTAAAACTCTCCTTTCCTAGCCTTGTGTGATAAAGTCCTGAGCCTTCCATGGGAGGTAATTCTATTGTCTGGAATCCTCAACCAATGAACTTGCGTGGTTGTAGGATAAAGAGAAAGTTCTCATATATGGAGATACAGCCTTTCAGATAAGCCCAGACACAAACCGTATAGGCCTTTAGGTCATAACCAGCATTTTGAATTCTGCCCAGAAACAGACTGAAAGCCAACAAAGTTGTTTCACTGGTCCTTGGTGTTTTGTAAACCAGGAGAACCTTTGGCTTCCATGCTGATAGTTCAGTATTAGGAGTGGCACACAAAACTGGCAAGCAGAACTGTCATTGTTGAGCCCAGCTCCAGCTGTAAACCCTCCCCTCTTCCTCCGCAAGGGAGTATTATCTTTTGTCAGCACTAGCCGACACAAAATAGCTTTTGAGAAACCAACCTGCAGCTGGGAAAATATAGACATAATCTGAAAGCCACAGGGATAATGTTACCAAAACCCTCTTACAGTACAAAAGAATTCCATACTGCTGGAAGTGCAAACAATAAAAGATAAAACTACATTGTGGAATGCATACATACAAGTGTTTCTTTTCTTTCGGTTGTGCTTCCCTTCTTCCTCTCCCTCCACATTCTTGGGTTGTGGCACTGGTAGTTACAGACAGCATATTTGCTATTTTTGCTACAGTGTTATCTCCCCTCAAAGGTGGAGCCAACAAGGGATGGTGGGCCCAATTAAACCTCATCAGAACATCTAATTTTCCAACTGAATCAGGCCATATCAGTGATCAAAACCCAACCAGACCTGGCATTACTACGTAGACCTTGTGAGCTGAGTGAGGTATATTTTGGTCCCAAGCCCTGCCTGGGGTTTGTCTTGCTAATCATACCTTCTGAAACCGACCACTGGCATTAGGCCTATCTATACCTCTCACAGCCCTGACCATACCACTGGATGCCTTCTGCTTTTCTCTAGTTTACAGTAATAAGAAAATTACTATTTTTGACTACAGCTCCCAGAATCCTTTGGTCAACAAGTGATGGAGGATTCTGAGGGTGTTGTTGTGTACCTTTAAGTCATTTCTGACTTATGGCAGCCTTAAGATGATGAATCCATCACAGGATTCTCTTGGCAAGATATGTTCAGAGGAGGTTTGCCCTTGCCTTCCTCTGAGGCTGAGTGTGATTTGCTAATGGTTACCCAGTGGGTTTCCATGGAGAAGTGGGGATTTGAACCCTGGTCTCCAGAGTAATAGTCCAATGCTCAAATCACTGCACCATGCTGGCAGGATTTCCAGTTTCGGGGGGGGGGGGGGTCCCAGGCTCTGGCTAGCCTGGCAGCTTCAAGAGGCATATAGAGAAAGACAGCCAACTAGGACTGGGCAGAAAGTAAGTAAAGAGACAGGGAATGAGTGTGAGAGGCAGTAGACAAGCTGGCAGTTGGCAAAGAAAAGCCACAGCCACCATCATTGCCTTTTCTCCTCTCTACAGCATTAGCACAGATGGGTCTGCACTCACTCCCTTTCTCTTACAAAAATCATGGCAGCTTACCAGGGCCTCGTAGCACTTTTTGGCTTCCTTGATCCTCATGGGCAGTAAATGCAATGTAACAGTCAAGCACCTGAGATGCCAGTGTAAATGCCAGTGTGTTTAGTTGGGCAGATCTAAATTTGTGTAGGTCTACCATACTCCCTCAGCTCACTCTCACATCTCCTCTTTCCTATTTCTTTTACCCTCCCTCCCTCTCCAGTTACATCATATCTATTTCAGATTCAAATTCTGTAGGAAGAGACCTGGTTAGTTACTTGTTCATTGTTTCAGCATGTAGTACATGGCTGGCAGGATATTTTAATATTAATCAGTATTGGGTATATTGTTGGTTTTACTATTAATTTTGCCCAGTAGGCACAGTATCAATACCTTAATAGATTAATCTGGCAGGCATTTAACTTAAAGCAAAGCATTTGTTATTAAGCATCCCAACATCCTACCTTACTAGGTTCCTCCCCTGACATAAGGAACAACATTCCCATCCCTGATGCAATGGGCAGTGACATACAACTCTGCCCTTTCCAATTATTATCATGCTCTGAATTCAATCCAAGCCATGTCCAGGGAATCTCTCTCTCTCTCTCTTTTCACAGAGGAAAAATATCCCAGAAACATATTCAGGGAAGACCACACTTAACAAACCGTGTAGGGCTCAGGGTGGTGGGGTGGTGGTGGAGCAGAATGGAGGAAGAGATAATCTAACTTCAAGAGTTACAGGGAAAGGTGGAAAGGCAGAGTAAAAGCATTTTGAAAAATGCAACTGACCTGACAGTTCTTGAATTCTCCCCATCTGACCTGCAAAGAAAAGAGACAATTAAAAAGTCAGAGCAGGGGTAAAATTACAGTCACTGTTCTGGTTAAGGGTTGTAGGTGAAGGTATACACTTGGTCCTCTTTATCCATTGGAGTTTTTGCACTAACCACATTTTCCCAATCTGGGAATGGGCTCAGACTGGTCTGGTACCGTGTCTTATTGCAAAGCTCCATGCCCAGATCATTACCATTCCATCCTTCTCCCGTCCTTAGCTAAAAACACTTATTTTCTGTAATAGGAATGTTCTAATTGGGGACAAGATGGTAACGGTCTGGGCATGGAGTTGTGCAATAAGACACGGTCCCAGCCCCAGTCCCAGATTGGGAGAAAGGCAGTGCAATAATCTTCATTATACACAGATTCAACCATCCATAGTTTGAAAATATTTAAAAGTATATAAATCCCAAAAAGAAAACTTTGTTTTTGCCATTTTATATAAGTGATGCCATTTTACTACACCTCTGTATTTAAAGGTACTTAAACATCCATGGATTTTACTATCCACTGGGGGTCCAGCAACCAAACCAAAGAGGATACCAGGGACCAACTATATTTTGGGGAAAAAGCATGCTTAGCATTGTAGGGTGTTGAGACTCATGCACAAGTTATAAGAAGATAATTAGGATATGACTTAAGACAGAGGTCAAGTGTATACATAAATAAAAGATAAAGATAAAGGTATTCCCCATTGACAAGGTTGTCAAGTCGTGTGTGATCGTAGGGGGTGGTGCCCATCTCCGTTACTAAGCCGAAGAGCCAACGTTGTCAGAGACTACTCTGTGATCCTGTTTACCTTCCCACCAAAGTGGTACCTATCTATCTACTTGCATTTGCATGCTTTTGAACTGCTAGGTTGGCAGAAGCTGGGACTAGTGACAGGAGCTCACCCCATCATGCAGCACCTGGGCCTCGAACTGCCAACCTGCCGATCTTGCAGTCATCAGAGTCAGCATCTTAGCCACTTAAACCACCGCATCCCATAAATAGCAATATGCCAAATTTTGATTTGTTAAATTCTGACCTTATGTCTGAGCTTGTCCCTGCAAACACACCATGGTTTGTTAGCAAGCTGCAAACCACAATTAGATTGTTGTTGGCATAAGAACACTGGATTGTTTAATCATGACTTGTTATATCTGAACCCCAAGCCACAGCTTGCAAACATTGCCAAAAGTTGATGAAAAATTGATTTTGGAGTGGGATTTCATCTTTTTAAAAAGTAGGATTTAATCTTTTTAAAGAGTTTGATCCCGCAAATTTATTTGTTCTTTTGTAAAATCTTTCATACATTCCAGCCACTCTTTTGGTAATGAAGGGTTTCAGACACAAACAAAATAAAAAATATAGACTTCTTTCAAAGATGTAAGTGCAGTTCAGTTTTTGATTTGAATATTTGGCACTTTGCAAGGAGATACAGGAGGATCACAATTAATCAGTAAAAGGCATTCATTCTCCTCCTAAAAGAGAACAACAAAAAACTTCTTGCCCTGTCCACAAAATAAATAAATAAATAAATAAATGTAAAAATTAAGTCAATAAAAATTTTCCTAGAAAAATTTATCCCATGAAAATGTAGCAGACCTAGAGCAGATGGGATAGCTCTCCAGATGCTCAATTTCAGCTATATTTTATTCTCTGTTCCAGACGTAGCCAATTTCAGAGAGACCAGGGTCAGGTTTTTGCCACTGGGATCCTCCATGGGTCTCAAGGATTGCTAAAAAAATTTGGGGGGGGGAATCAATGATGTAAGTGGCTAGAAGTCCATTTTTTACTTTGAAAAACCTATTCATTCATTTATTTATTTTACACTAACCAGTGTGCAGTGGGAGCTGCAATGCACTTAAAGGATTAATCACCTCTCCTGGAAATCGCCAGAAAAGACAGTCACACTTTTGGGCCTGGGAGAGTCTGGGGAGGGTGGGCAGTGGGCCACAGAGCTGGCTTGGGAGGCCACATGTGGCCCAGGGCAAACACTGACTGCTCCTGCTTTATTGCAACATTTTTTTTCCATCCTGAAAGCCCAGCCCTTTCATCAGTACATTACAGCTGGATGTCTGACCACTGTGGTTACTATACAGAATCAGTGCCATATTAGGAGGTGCAAGAGAAAAGGCTGGGTGTTTTTTCCATAGAGTAACTATGCAGGATTACATCAAACATCTTTGCAGTATTGCAAGAGGATGAGAGAGTCAACAGGAGACCGGTGTCGATAGCAGTGAAAGAAAGATGCCACCCCACAGTTAAAATCCATGTCTTCTTGACTGAGATGACCCCATCCCTTACATTGAGGCTGCTGCCACACTGCAAAATTAATGCAGTTTTACACTGCTTTATCTGCATTCATGACTCCACTCTATGAAATCTGAGGATTTGTAGTAGTTTCCCTGACAGAGAAAGCTAAATATCTCACCAAACTACAAATCCCAGAAATCTATAGCATGGAGCCATGGCAGTTAAAGTGGTGTTAAACTGCATTAATTCTGCAGTGTAGATGCCATGTCTGTCACAGTTATGCAGCAGGACTTTTGGGGGTAGTGGGAATGAAGGACACACAATCTGCAGTGACACATGGGAGCCAGATTTTCAGTCAATAATCTGCATTATGAGTTTTCTCTAGTGTTTTCCCCCTACAACAGAAGTTGCCAGCAGGAGTATATGGAAACACACACACCCCTCCCAAGTAGGTCCAAAAATGGGTTTAAGGGAGTTCATAAAATGTTTTTTTCCTGTTTTTTAACTATTTTTTCTTGCCATGGTGAATTTTAAGATTAAAAATATAAGGGCAACAGTTTAGGTTAAAAAATTACAGATAAAAATTATAACTGTAAAATTACCTGAATATTCACATAAAATGTTTCCATGTTGTTCATTGTAATTTTTTTCCATTCAGGCTAGTTTACATGAAATAAATAATTCAAATACAATAAAATAAACTGGGTGCAAAATTCTCTATATATACAGTTATGTGTATTTTTGAGGAGGGGGGTCCATAGCTTTTATCAGACTGTCAACAGAATCCATAACTCCATTTTTTTAAAAGGTTAAGAACCATTAAGTATTTTCCTAAGCATTTGTCTGTTCTTAATTATACCATTGCTGCTACAGAATTTTGTTTTTATCATTGGCGTTAATTGCTGTCAGCTAATTAGAGTGGTGGGTAAGCAGTGGAAGGATGAAGGAAGCTTTTTAATACATGTATACAACTATTAGTATTACTAGTATCATTATTATTTTATCCCACCTTTCTTTCAAAACGGGGACTCAAGGCAGCATACAATTTTTAAAAAGCAATGTGGCTTAAAAATTAAAATTAAAATGATAGTAAACTTTCTCTGAAGATGCCAGCCACAGATGCAGGGGAAACGTCAGGAATACATTCTTCTAGAACACGGCTTCACAGCCCGAAAAAACCCACAAAAACCTATGATAGTAAACTATTGACAATATTAACATTATTTAAAAGTACACTAAAAAAATACAGTTAAAAAGATAAAATTCAATTAAAACAGTTCAGATTTAAAACAGTTCAGCACCCTCTGCTCATTCTTTCAAAACTTTCCATTTTAAAAGTGTGTTAGAATAAAAAAAAGTCTTTGCCAGCCAATCAAAGAAAGGAGTCATTCTGGCCTCTTTGGGATGGGATTTCCAGAGTCTGGGTCAGCCACAAGAAGGTCCTCTCTCGTATCCCCACCAGCTATGCTTGTGACAATGGTGGAATTGAGAGACATGCCTCTCTTGATGATCTTAAGGCTTGCACAGGCTCATATTATTGCAGCTATGGGGGGATGCAGATGGGCGGCACTGGGCTGCCCCAAAAAACGAAGGATCGAGGCCGAGGCTGCTAGATGCGTCAGCCCCAATCCTCCCTTTCGCTGCTTGGGAAAGGAGCACCAAAACACTGCTTCTTTCCCAGGCGGCGAAAAGGGCGCCCAAAGAGCCGCCATGTGGCTCTTTTGCACCTCTTCCGGTGCAGCATGTAAAAACACTGTGCCGGGAGGACGTCCTGACAGCGCGCACCGTGCATAGCGACACACACTGTGATGCCATCCTTGGGAAGGGGTTGGGGTGCCCGGCATGTGGCTGCCCCTTCCCTTCCCTGCCTCCAAGACGACGCTTTGTGCCATCTGTGGAGGCCCATAATTGGGAACCAAACACCATTGCTCTGTCCCAAAGCTCTCATCTGGTTCCAAATGTAGGAAGTACAGATAGCTGATCTGTGGAGCTTTTGTGGATATGTGCATTAACATTCTTTAATGCTATCCCATTATTTTCAGTGAAACTCTTATATGAGTGGTATGAAACAATCTGAACGACAAAGCCAGCTGTTTTCTAGACTGATATGCTGAAGTGATTAAATAATAACTACTTAGTCTCGAGGAAACTCGAGTTGATTGCCATGAACTCCATGACCACATTATGCAATCAAGCATGCTTTTGTTTGGCATCTTCTTTATTGTGGCAAATTTATTTCTCTTGATTATTTCTGAAAAACGTGGTACATGATGCTTGTCTGCTATCCAAATCTGAATTCTTCTCTTTTTCCTGCAGAGATCTGAAACATTTTTGGGGAAGAGAAGCGGGGAGTTTCAAGGTAGCTGTTTACTATGGTTGGTACTATGAGGTTGTGGGAGAAGGGTAAAAATACTTAGTTCTCAGGAAAATACAATGGTGTATATGCTCATGGTATGACCAGTAAATCCTATGTGTGCTCATATTACAGGCTAGGAAAGAATTACCATTAAAAAAAAAAAAAAGTTAACTTCTTCCAGCCACTCACAAATGCTCATAAATACCAAGCCAATTCCGAATTAAGCTCAGGGAAGTTCATTGATTATTGTCAAAAGGTCAGGTTAATTGATAAAATTAAAATAAGCACTTTGAGCCTTCTAATCCTTCCATACCTCCTATACTAATTGGTAGAATACCCAATGGTGGGGTCAGGTGTACCTTTTACTCCAGTTGAACAAATGACTGCCTACACTTGTTTTCCACATTGCCAAACTAAGAGGTGCAATGGTTAGAGTGACAGATTAAGGTGGAGGAGGCCCAGCACAAATCTTCACTCAGCCATGAAGCTCAAAGTATGACTTAGCACAGTCAGTGTCTCTCAGCCCAATCTACCTCACATGCCTGCTGTAAAAGGGAAATGGTGATATGGAAAACCAGGTATATATCAGTATGTAGAGAGATCTTGTAGCACCTTTGAGACTAACTAAAAGAAAGAAGTTGGCAGCATGAGCTTTTGTAGACCTAAGGCTTCTCCCCCAGATGCATTTGGTAGACAATATGTATGTAACACCTTAAGCTCTTTGGAGGAAAAAGGAGGGTTAGATCCACCCTCGAAAGGGGTCCAACTAGGCACAGTATTAAGGATCCATTTGTGGATCTGCCTTCTTTAAAAAATAATCAAATAGCTTGAGCTGCTGAGGGGGCAAACTGGATCAGATCTGTAGCACTGGAAGGGTATTTTCCCTCCAATAAACATTATTCCCTTTGGGAAATCTGTCCTTATTGGGAAAACAAAACTAGGGAATTTACACTGGGAAAATGGTTTGGAGCAAAGGGTTAACAGCATCTTCCTCTAGCACTGCAAACAGGCTCCAATTCACCTCCCTCGCCATGTCCTAATGCTGTTTTTAAAGAATGTAACTAAATTTAAAGAGACTGGAGATTTGATCACAGACCTCTAATATCTTATCTAATTAGGCCTTCTCTTGGCTCTTTCTCTTTTAATGAATAAGTTGAATATAACCTCGAGGTGCCCAGCTCCCTCTGTGAGTTAATATAGCCTTGCTCAAAATCAAGAAAGCATCTCCCTCAGTAGTAGTACTATTACTACAGTTTTGAAGCCTGCTGGCAGGCTATAATTCTTATGGTTGAGGAGTTACTTTTGTTATAGGTCACAGAATCATAAACCTGGGAGGGACCTCAAAGGCTATCTGCGCCAACAATTTGCCAGTTCAGGAATCCACAGCTAAAGCATTTCTGAGTGGTGGTCATCAAACCTCTGCTTAAAAATCTCCAACACAGCAGAGTCCACTTCCTTCTAAAGCAGTGTATTCCACTATCAAACAGCTCCTGCAATAAAGTATCTTAGGTTTAGCTAAAATTTTCCTAACCTTGCCCTTGTCAAAAGTGCACTGGATAATGTCCCTAGGGTAACAGGGGAAGAAAACAACAAAAACAAAATAACAAAATGTTCCTGGTAATGAATCTGTTCTTAGTTTAGGTTAAGGAGGGAAAGCAGGGTGAGATGAGATGGATTTAAAAGAGGATTAGACAAACTCACGAGGGATATATTTATCAGTGAAGGTTAACTGTGATACAGCGGCGGATCGGGGCTGCAGCTACCCCACGCCATGGCCCCAATCCTCCTCCCCCCCCCCAAAAAGCAGCAAAATGCCACTCCTTTCAGGGGCGGCAAAAGGCTGCCCTAAGAGCTGGCACGCAGCTCTTCAGCGCCCTTTCCAGCGCAGCGCATTAGAACGCTGTGCCAGGAGGTCGTCCTGATGCTGCGTGCCATGCGTAACGGTGCATGGCATCAGGATAGTGTTGGTGTGGGGTTGGGGCGGCTGGCATGCGGCTGCCCCACCCCATCTCTGCCTTCAGCCCAGCCCTTTGGGTTGTGAGTCACAAGGTTGTGAGTTCAATACAAGCCAGGAGCTCATGGGCCATTCAGCCTTGCATCCTTCTGTAAGTCACTAAAATGAGTATCCACCTTGTTGGGGGCAATTAGCTTACACATTGTAAACTGCTTAGGGAGTGCTTAAGTGCACTGATAAGTGGTATAGAAATGTACTTGCCATTGCTATTGCTATTGCAATTGCAATTGAAGAGAGGTCAAACAGAGGAGGGGTAGGTATTGCTTTCATGGCTTTCGTGGCCTGCTTTTGGGGCTCCAAAAAGCATCTGGCTGGTATCTATAGAGCTTGTAAAATTACTTTTTTTGGTTCTACAACTCCCAGAACTCACCAGCTAATATGGCCAGTGGCTATGCTAATGCTAACTAAGGGAGCATGGGAGCTGTAGTCCCTAAAAGTAAAATTCCCACACTCTGGAAACAAGAAGCTGGATTATGGGGACTTTTGGTCTTAACAAGTAAGATTTCTACATTGTTCCAGATCTGGCAGAGGTAGAGACAGATAAGAACAGTAACACAATGTTGATACATTACCACAACACTATGGCAGCTGGATAAAAGTCTCCTGTGAGCTCCAGGTCCATGTCATATAGAATCAGCGGGGAACCTTTGGCCTCTCAGGTGTTTTATGCCTATACATCTCAAATAAGACCCTCCCAGTACAACTAATCATTGTAGTGTGAAACATCTTAAAACTGAAACGTTTCCCCACACCAGTATAGGAGATTGATGGTATGAGATGGCTCTAAATATATTTTTGTACTTCTCATGCCAATGCCACATGCACACACACACACTCACAAAATCTGGCTGCTGAGAATAGCGTAGGAAGTAATGACATGCTCAGGGCAATACCACGTGATCGGTGCTTTCACACCTTTCAGAGGTGACATGTGGCCCAATACTGAATGGTTTCTCAGCCATATATTATTCTATAAGTAAATGTATAGCTAGGCCTGAACCAAACTGCTCACCCTCTTTTTTTCTAGCCAAGCAGAAAGAATGTCTCATAATGCTATATAACAAAGAGAAACTTTAGGTCCTTACATGTTTTGACCTTCAATTCCATCAGCCTCAGCCAAAGCAAGATACATCTACACTTCAGAATTAATGCAGTTTGACACCAGTTTAACTGCCATGGCTCAATGCGGTGGAATTCTGGGATTTGGGGAGATATTTGGCCTTCCCTTCAGAGAGCTCTGGTACCACAACAAACAAAAAATCCCAGGAATCCTTAGGATGTAGCCATGACAGTTAAAGCAGTGTCAAACTGCATTAATCTGCAATGTGGCAACAGCCTAAGGGAGTCCTAGTCCAGAGGGCATTAGGTTGGCTGCCTCTGCTATAGAGTGTATGTGACAGTGTAAGACACACAGATGGCATAAACAAATATTCCACATTGATGAATATAGAGGGGAAATATCACTTCCAAGGTTTGTAGTCACAGCATACTAACATAGCTAAGAAACTTTGATTTAGCTATTAAGCATTTATTATAAAAGGGTGGAAGAATTCACTTTTGTGTAGTATAGCAGAAAATGCCAGAACAAGATATTTTTGGCACTAGAGGAGGGAAAGTGCTGTATCTTACCAACACAGCAGCACACATGAAAGGTCCCAGGTTAGATCCCTGGTCTATTCAGTATCTGTAAAGTACTAGAGAACTAGAGAACTGCTGCAAGTAGAGTAGAGCAGTGCTTCTCAATCTTTGGTCTGCCAGATTTTTTGGACCTCATCTCATAGAAGTCTCAGCCAGCATAACCAATGATCAGGAATTCTGACAGCTGAAGTCCAAAAACCAAAGTTTGAGAACCAGTATTGTAGACAATACTAAACAAGATGGACTAAGGGGGGTTGCAGACTGCCAGAAATAGTGCAAATTGAGTCCACTTTTAGGGTTAGGGTTAGTGCTAGGGAATCATGGGAATTGTTTTTTTCCTGAGACATTGAGCCTTCTCTGTCAGAGAGTTCTGGTGCCACAATAAAATACAGTTCCCATGATTCCCTAGCACTACCCCTAACCCTAAAAGTGGACTCAATTTGCACTATTTCTGGCAGTCTGCAACCCCCCTAAGGGTCCAACTCAGTTCACATCACCTTGTTAAGCTTATACCATGAAGTAGAAAATCCAAGTAAGAATCTGTCCTTGGCCATATCTGCACTGCAGAAATAATCCAGTTTGACACCACTTTAACTGCCATATCTCAATGCTATGGACTTCTGGAAACTGTAGTTGTAGTGGCACCAGGGCTCTCTGACAGAGAAGGCTAAATGTCTCACAAAACTACAGTTCCCAGAATTCCATGGCATCGAGCCATGGCAGTTAAAGTGGTGTCAACTTGGATTATTTCTGCAGTGAGGATGCACTAGATGCTCAAGGAAAGTGAAGCTCCTGTGGTATATGGGGCTATACAGATATTCTGTTTATAAGTTAATTGCTTAGATTAATTGTTCTGAGGAACGCTTGAGCTATGAGAACAAAATGTGAGAAGCACATTTGTTCAATGCTCATTTCAGTTTCAAGTACAAGCTCAATGCTTGTTCTCATTCTCAAGGAAAAGAGAAAAGAGGTTTTAAAATCAATCTGCATTTCTCTTCTTTTCACTTCCATCTTCCTGCACCAATATGTATGCTGTTCACTCACCCTTAAAAAACCATGGATTGTTGGTCTGGATTGGAGAAGGTGAATAAGAAACAATAGGTTCCTTCCGGCTAGAAGATACTGATTGCAATAACTGAAGTGTAGCAATAAGGTGAATTAAGGATGGAGAATTCTAAATCAAAATTTTTTAAGTGCCTCTGAGAATATGAAGTACATTTTTTTCCATTACTCACGAAGAATCAAGAAGTGCAGTCTACAAAAATAAATGCTGGAGCACACATTTTACCTGTAGAAACCAGTGTTCCTAAATTCAATCCTTGTCATCTCCTATTTCTAACAACTGTACTGCTCTCCAACCCTCTGCCTCCTCATATTAAGACCACTCTAGCAGTGAATAATGAGGCAAAACTGAAGGAAAAATGAGTGTTGTTAACTAGGAAATACATTTTTAAACCCTTATTGGGAGATATAGAAATGAAGTACCACATATAGACATGTAAAGTTTCTGGAAATTTTGATGCTGCAGGGGAAAAAAATCCTTGTTCCTTTGGAAAAAACCCTGGACATTTTCATAAAAAGTGGAAGGGAAAGGATGTAACATATTTGAAGATTAAAAATCACATTGTTACTTTAGAAACATGTGTTATATACATAATATGTTACAATTATATAAATTTGTTTTGCATATTTTTTTGTGTTTGGTATATTAAAAGTAGAACTCAGTTACAAAAGTTAAAAACTGAATTCTCTTATTATCATTATCATTATTATCCTTATCATTATTAGATAACAGATCAATCTACAAGGTTCTGAACTATAAGGATCCTCTTTGGTTTTGCTAGTTTATCAGCAAAAACAATAAAAACAGAGGAAACCATCAACATTAATAAAACAGAGAAAATTATTTTGTCTCTTCTAGTCTTCTGTAGTGTCAAGCAGACTTGAATCATTCACTCCCACGAAAAACAAACAAATAAACAGAGAAAAGGATATCAAGACTGGGAACTGTAATGATTATATTCTGTCTTACATAGCATTGTCTTACATAAAAGTCTTAATGTAGTATTTTATTATTTTAGAAATAATTTAGGGGGAATAATTACATGAACACCTTGCCTTAAACATTTAAATTCCTTATTCTAAAAGGAAATATTCCAAAACCCAGCTTTTCACATTTTTTCATCTTTTCCAGAAATAAGGCTTTGGGGAAAACATGTGAGGGGAGCACCTTGTTTTCTTCCAAGTTTTCCAGCTTTTTTTTTTTTTTTGGTCAAGCTCTCACATTTCTAAGCACATCAATATTTAAATGTAATATGCTGTTTTCCAGCCCTGTTCACAGACCAGATTTGCCTGTCCCCCATGGTACAAGCTCTTCCATGATCCACCCAATAATCCCTTGTGGCAGGGCTGCATCTGAAAACTACTAATTTACTAAACGGCTGCTATAGGATCTCTACCGTATGTCACTAAAATTGACAAAAATCCCCCACCTTTTCCCCAGGGAGATCTGGGTGGAGGTTGTTCCCAAAGGCAGGGGATATAACAGAATTCTATATGCTATGTGCTTTCCAATATAGCTTGCTTGCCATGTGGTATGTGAACGTGCATGTGTTTCATGGTAACCTCATGAATTTCAGAGGGTTTTCTTAAGCAAAGAGTACTCAGAGGTGGTTTGTTATTGCCCTTCCCTGAAATATAGTCTACAACACCTGGGATTCCTTAATGTCCCTGTCCCCCCCACCAAGTACTAATCAGACTAGACTCTGCTTAGCTTCCAAAATTAGATGGAGACAGCTCCAAGAAAAACATATCAGAAATAGAAAATTTAGCATGCAGGTCAGGATTAGTGGGCTCCTCTTTTACTGGAAGGGATGAAGGTCAGGAAGAATTAGTGGAGTTAGCATATTCTATTGGCAGCAATGAAAGAACTAAATAAGGTCCTAAAGCATAAAGATGTATAACAGAGCACTAAAGTCAGAATCATCCAAGCCATTGTATTCCCCATTACCATGTATGGATGTGAGAGCTGGTCAGGTAACAAACAATACCTAATGAAATTCTCCCTTCTACACAGCCATTAAAGGTATGTGAGCCCTTACTAGTTTTCACTTTGACAACCCTACAACAGCAGGAAGGTAATCAAAACTGGTGAATGCCTATAGCAGGAGCAGATCTTGGACACGTATTTTTGGTATTATAATTTCTATAATCCACCAGGTACCATAGACACTAGTCATGCTGAAAGGAAATTTCTGGGAGGTGTAGTCCAAAAAGACACCCTTTTCAAGCTCTAGGTAGGAGTCCTACCCTTAGATCCTCAACCTAAAGATTAGCACAATTTCTGTTTTTAGCACAGCTTCTATTTTCCCTAGCTATTAAATTATAAAAATAGGCTCATGAGAACAATCTTTCTATGCAAGCAGATCAACATGGATGGAGCTGTTCACAGAATGTCATAGTTACTTCTTGTGTACTAAAACACAAGGGGTGTGATTCTTTGCTGAGTTTCTTCTCAAAAGGAAAAAAAAGCAATTTTAGCAATTTTCTGTGTAGTTTTCAAAGACTGTTTGCTGTTCAGGACATTCTATGCAAAATTCACACAGGATTGTTTTGAGCAGAATACAGCATTTTCTATATAGAAAAATAATGTTTCTGTAGAAATACTGTTTTCCAGACAGAAAAAGACATTTCTTGCATGAAAAATGCTCTTTTCTGTGCAAAAACAACCCTGTGTGATAGTTTTTTGGGTTTTTTCCCCAGGCTATTTTGCCGTGTTCTGGAAGAATTTATTCCTGATGTTTTGCCTGCATCTGTGACTGGCATCTTCTCTAGATGCCAGCCACAGATGCAGGCAAAATGTTAGGAATAAATTCTTCCAGAACATGGCCACATAGCCCAAAAAACCCACAAAAACTATGGATGCCGGCCGTGAAAGCTGTCAACTTCACAAACCCTGTGTGAATTTTGTATAGAATAACTTCCTAGCTACAAAGATTCTAATCAGGATTCTTCTCATCAGAGCTTCCTGATACTTGTGAAACATTTTTTCACTCATTTTAAAGACATTTCTGGATATTTCTCCAATTCTATAAAAGAGAAAAACAAAATTGTCTTCCTGAACACATCTTGTTCATAGAAGTATTCTTTATGATCTTTTTTCAGTATCTCCTCTGATGTTAGGGTGCTTATGAAAGGGGTAAACAAATAACAAATACTGGGTAAGCCCAAAGATATAAGCATCAGCAGCTCCTAAGCCTGGACAAGAAGAAATAAAATGAAAAGCGCAGATTGTTGCCTTGTATATTTTCTTGCAAAAAGGCAGCCTATACACATAAAAAGGTAAATTGAAAATATATGTACCATTTTCAAGAAGATGAGGAACAACTTTCTCTTATCCATTGCAGTCAAGATGAGGAGCAATTAATTTTAACTCCAAGAGAATGTACTCATCTTAGACATGAGCAAGAGCTTCCTTACTATTTAGAAAAGTTCGCCAATGAAAAAGCCACCTTGGTTGAGTGTGGGATTAATTTTATATTAACAGATTTATATTAATCTGTTTTGATTTCCCCCAGGGAATCCTGGGGATTGTAGCACTGGTGAAAGCTTCCTGAGAAGAGGAAATGATGAAGAAAATCAATGTATGTGTGGAATGTATCTAAGCCTATTATACTGCATTTCTTGCAATCCAAATGTTATCTCAGAGGAATCCATAATATGTATAAACCTGAGCTTGTAAATGTTATTTTTTAAAAAAAACAAAAAACAATAACTCACAGAATTCCAGCATGCCCAATCCCAAGGCTACTAGCTATGTTGGCTAGGACACTCTGAGGAGTTTTAGTGCAAAAAAGGTAATTTTTCTAAGCTCTAGTTATGACCTACATGTGAAGGTGATCTGCAAACCTAGCTCTGGGGATATATGTCACAACCAATGCATTCTTCTGTCCTCCTCAGAAGGCTAGTTTGGGAAAACTTTGAGAGGCAGCTGTCCTGAACATTTTAATCTCTGTAAAGTAGCATTCACTGCTGGCTGAAAATAATGGAATTTGTACTCCATTACCCATGGAGGGCACCAAGTTTGGGAATGCTGCTGTAGGCCTTTCAATTCTGATCCATCATCTGAGAAGGATAAACTGCATAATTCAATCACTGATCAGTAATGACAGAGCTGGTGTGATGTAGTGGCTTGAGAGTTGGACTATGACTCTGGAGACCATGGTTCAAACCCCCACTGAACTATGCACACCCATAGGGAAACCTCCTCTGAACAACTCTTACCAAGAAAACCCTCTGATATGCTCATTTTAGGGTGTTTATAAGTCAGAAATGACTTAAAGGCACTTAACAACAAGGACAACAACAAGGAATGGCAAGTTTTGTTTCTTTGGGTTTTTTTATTTTTATTTTTTATTTTTATTATTATTTTGTTGTTGTTGTTGCTTTTTAGATCTTAGAAGTGTAATTTTTAAACCTCACTGGTGGATTTATGTATCAGGAAAGAGTGCTTTTAAACAAGTACGGACTGCCAAGGTCTCCTCAATGAGGAAGATCAGTTATTCTGTACACGTGCATAGATGAGGGAGTGGATTCCAAATGAAGAAGCATGCAGTCCAAGTAAAATTCAGCCCCAGTGCCTATCATTCAGAAAAATAAACCATGCCATCCAATTTGCATGTGTGTGTATGTGTGTATGTGCCTTCAAGTAGCCTGTCAACTTAAGATGGCCCCATGAATTTGATATGTTTTTCTTAGGAAAGGAATACTCAGAGGTGGTTTTGCCAGTTCCTTCCTCTGAAATATAGCCCACAGCACCTGTATTCTTTGGCAGTCACCCATCCAAGTACTAAGCAGGGCTGAGCCTGCTTAGCTTCCAAGATCAGATAGGATCTGGAACCTTTAGGGCCGTGATGACGAACCTATGGCACGTTGCCAGAGATGGCCCATGAAGCCATTTTCCCTGGCAAGCAGAGGGCGGGGTGGAGGAGGAAGAGGCGCGCACCTGTTCCTCTATCTTCCCAGCTGTCCCAGGCCTTTAGCTGCCTCTCCAGAGACAGCTGAAGGCCAGGAATGGTGTAGGGGGAGAAGGAGGAACAGGTGCGTGCCTATTCCTCCTCCTTTCAGACCCTCCCCGGCATTCAGCTGCCTCTCTGGAAGCAGCTCAAGACTGGACATGGCGCAGGGGAAGGAGGAGGAAGAAGTGTGCACCTGTACCTCCTCTTCCCCCCTTCACCCCCCCCAGGCCTTCATCTGTCTCTGGAGAGGCAGATGAAGGCCCAGGAGGGCGAGGGGAAGATGTCTCGTCCTGGAAGTCCTACCCCTGGAGGATGGAGGTCCTGCCCTCCAGCACTGGGTAACACCTGGTGCTGGAAGGCCTTTTAATTTGGGCACTTGACCCCTAAAAATTTTGCCATCACTGCTTTAGGGTATTTAGGCCCTGCCACCTGGTTTACATGTTTGAATTCATGAAATATTTTGACTAATACATACGTTCCTAGCCAGACACACACACACCATACAAGTACAGTAAAGCTTTTTAACAGTCAGGGAACACTTGCTTCTAGTTTAGTGTTGTTTTAAAAAAAATCAACCCCTAAATACCAAGCCATTTCTTTCCATAAAACAAAAAGACCCAATTATCTGAGCCACAAAGATGCAGTTGAAAATAAGTTGAAAATATCCAGGGGTAGCTGTGCTAGCCAATTAGCAAATTCAAACAAAAATCCACCAAACAGTGGTACTTTTGTTTGCCAACTGAAATGAACAATATACTTGTTGCAAGCTTTCAAAGCTCCACAGTCTTCTTCATCAGGCAAGATGTTAGGAAGCAAACAGGAGAAAAAGAATTGGAGATGTTAGTGAGATGCCTGCATTTTGTTGTTTCTGTCCTTAGTGAAGATGATATGGGGAGGGTAAATTCTGCAGACTGGCTCCTCCTCCTTCTGGCCATGTGGCAATTGGGAGTTTTTCAAAGTCCAGGAAATGTAAAGTCCATTGGTAAATCAACAGGACTCTTCTCTTGCAATCCAAGGAGGAGGAACCAGCCTGCAAAATTTACCCTCCCGATACCATCTTAACTAAGGACAGAACTGGGACTCTTTTCCCAGAACTGGGACTCAGAGGAGTTTATCACACGGGGGAAATCCCGTGCGGAAACGGGGGTTTAAAGTAGAAAAAAACGCAAAAGCGGATGTTTTTCAGACGACGTCGCTGTTAAACTGGGGTTAAAATGGGGTTAATCTGAATGGCAACCCCTCATTGACTGCTTCTTTTTACTTTCAGGTTTTTCCAAAAGTAAAAAGAAGCAGTTTCCGTTCGGATTAACCCCATTTTAACATTGCTTTCACTTTTCACACTGGGGAATCCCGTTAATAAATTGCTTCCGCTTTTGCGGGTTTTTTCTACTTTAAAGCAGGGTTTCTGCATGGGACTCCCCATGTGATAAACTCCAGAGTGTAAGAGAAGAAATGGAGATCTCACATGTGACCAATCAGCATCCAAGATTATAGCTAAAAGTCTGGCCTATTAGCAACCAAAGCACAGGATGATGACAGAGAGACTCCTCTGGTTGCATACCAAAGACAAAAAGGCAGGCCAAGTTACCACATGACTCACTCCCTTTCCTCTTCCTGGATGCAGTCTTCAGTATCAATTAAAGATTAGACTGGAGAACCAAAACAAAGCACTTGGATGATGCAGTTGTCTTGAATTGTTTTTCTCTCCTACCTGTTTAATTAGGGATGCCTTCCTACTCTTCAGCTGTAATACTACAGCAGTCCTCTAAACATTGTTGGACTATAACCTCAATAATTTCTCCCTATGGTGGGGTAGGCCAATGGGATTTGCAGTCCAACACCATCTGGAAGGCTGCATGACCACCACCACCCCTGCGCTGGAGCTCCAACTAGCAAATAGTGGTCTCAGGCCCCATTATCACTACACGATTCCTGACAAATTTCAAGCCATCTGTATTCCTGGAACCTGCATGTATAAAAGTGAAATTTGATTAAATCAAGTCCACTTCCAAATCATTGAGATTTAAAGTGAAACATTGACTATGTTCTTTCTCCTTAGGACCTCTACAGACGGGCGGCCGTGGTCCGCCCCGAGAAGCCGAGGATTGGGGCCTAGGCTGCCCCACTCCTCGGTCCCAATCCACTGTTCGGCCAGCCCTGGAAGGAGCGCTAAAATAGCCCTCCTTCCTCCAGGTGCGGAAAGGGCACCAGAAGAGGCAGCACGTGCCTCTTCTGCGTCTCTTCCTTCGGGCGTCATCAGAGCACTCGCCGTGTGCAATGGTGGCCGCTCCGATGACATCCTCAGGAAGGGGTTCGGGTGCCTGGTGTCCGGCTGTCCCTCCTCTTCCTTGGCTCGAAGACAGCGCTTTGCGCCATCTGCAAAGCCTCTTAGACTTATTCTTAGCAAGCATGACACAGGCTGAGGAACATAATTAGTATGGTCATGTGGTGCAGTCCTTGTAAGATGGTGCCAGGTCCAGCTCTTTGTAGGGGTGGCATGTCTGGATGCTCATCTCTCTCTTTTTAAAAATAAACCCTGCATATAGGAACCATGGGGGGTATAGCAGCTGTACAGACGGCCCCTAAGGGGTGGCTCTGTGCCACCCCCCGAAATGCCGGATCAGGGCCGCAGCAACAACACGCTGCAGCCCCAATCCAGCTTTTTGCCACTCCAAAAAGAGCTAGCAAGTGCTGCTCCTTTTTGGAGCAGCAAAAAGCCACCCTTACCGCCGCCACTGTGGCTCTTCTGTGCTGTTTTGGTGCAGTGTGTCTACATGCTGAGCCAAGGGAGTGTGCTGACACCATGTGGTGTGCAGTGGGGCACGTGGCATGCTGGCATCGTTGGGGTGGAGTCAGGGCAGTTGGTGTGCAGTCGCCCTGCCCCAACGCCACCCCCAGGCCGACTCTTTTGGCCGGTCTGTACAGGCCCATAGTAAAGTAATAATTATCATCCAGAAGTTATTATGTATATCAATGAAATTTTGTCAGTATCATCATTGGTCCCTAAGTACATGATGTTGAGAAAATCAGCTCATTGTGTCCTTTATTTTTGTTACAGGTTATGCCAGAAGTGACTAAAGTGTAAGATGGAGAGTTACGAGGAGGTATCGTAAAATAATAATTATCACCTGGAAGTTATGGTATATTGATGAAATTGTGTCAGTGTCATCATCACCAAGTGACTTTTTTTTTCCCAATAATGAAAAATCCATTGCAGGGTCATGGATTTGACAACACAGATGATGTCATTCATGAAGTGGAAGAGTGGTTTAAGATGCAATCTGCAGACTTCTACAATAATAGTATTCGGAGGGTCAAGAAACACTGGGGAAAATGTATAAATCTGGATGGTGACTACGTAGAGATAAGTTAACAACTACAAATCAAACAAAATTTCTGTCAATTTTTTTAAAGGTGGATAATTAAAACATTACGAAACCCAGTTGTATCATATCAGGTCAATAATCAGCACTAATATGCCAACGTCTCTTGAGAACAGAACAATCACCAAGACAAATATCAAATGATAGGGACTCATTAGACTTGGGGTTAGACCAGAGCTTGATTAAAAATTACTTTTTTGAACTACGGTACATCACTCAGAATGCCAATGACTAAACTGCTTTGGGGTTCTGGTAGTTGTACTCCAAAAAGGAACTTTTCTAGGCTCTGTGCCACATCAATCCACACACAGTTCCCAATCAAGAAGTCAGCTGGTGGAAGTAAAACTTGCTCTTCCTCCTAGCCCTGCTGGCTTCCATCCACATACAGGTCAGTTTTATGGAAAGAGCCAGTCAACTGTTCCTTTGGCCCCAGTGGACAATTCACAGGAGGGCAGCAGGTTGATTTCCTGGGAACAGGTGCTGGAATGGCAGGAGGAAGAGGTTCTCACACAACCCCTTGACTCTTTGGCATGCGCCCACTGTCTGGACACATGCCAGCAGCACCATCTGCTGCCGGTTTCCAGCCTCAGAGAGGGCACAAAATTGCTGGACAACCTGTCAACCAACATGAAGTCAACTGAACCTCTTTTACTCTGAGTGGACTGCACCTGTCCTTAAGAGTTTTACCCTCTCTGCATGAGGGGGGGGGGCAGGTTGAGAAGGAAAGAACATCGAAGGACAGGTGAAGGCTGGATGGGGAGTCCATGATCTCTAGCCTGGCACCTCTATGGCTCACTGGATGCTGCAGCAGCTGTACTGCAAAGGGCACACGAGGTTCCAGCCTGCCTGTTACGTTCCCCAAGGCAGGGCCATGTTCACTTCCACTCCACAGGCCAATTATGCAGCCAGACACTGATCCCTGCTAGGGGCTCTGTCAGGGAGAAAATTGACAAAGCGTACCCTGGGGGCAGGGAAAGTGGCTGAGAACAGAGCATTGCCAATTATGGGTCATCCTACTCAAGGCTTACCTTTGCCTCCCACCTCCCACTCCCAAATTAAGCACCCTGTTCTTCCCTCTTTTCCTGTTACCCAACTGCTTTCTCTAGCTCTGCTCCACATCCTGTCTGGCCTCTAACACTCAGAGCCTGGAAAGTGGTTATCTTGAACAACAACTCCCCAAAACCCCTAGCCAGCCTGGCCATTAGACATGCTGCCTAAGGGATCCTGGAAGTCATAGTCCAAAAAAGCCATTTCCCCCAGCTTTCCTTACCATTTCCTCTGCTCTTATTCAGGCTACCACAAAGCACTCCCCAGGGAGACAGAATGCATTGCTCCAGAATGAAAGCACTAAACAACGGTTTCTGTGTAGTCTTTCTCCAAAGCCTTCAACATCTCACTGCTGGGTGAGGGAAAACAAATACAGCTGCAGCACGCACACGGCTAGCAGGCTTTGTATCATGAGCTGCCCCACATGTATATGTTCAGGCTGCTGGATCGGTACTTATCATGCTGGTCTGAGCTGATGACATTTCACACAGCCTTGGGGAGTAAAGAATAGCATCCTGGTGTCAGCAAATGGGTGTGGTATTGTGTGCTCTTGGCAACCCTCCAGACTCAGTCACAGACTATTGAAAAAATGCAGTTGGGGGAAGGTTGACAAGCTACTTCACCAGCTAGCCAACTGCCCAATCTGGGGCAATGTTTAAGAATCAAACACTCAAAAGTCACATCTGCACCTGCTGTTTCTGAGAATGCCAAACCACAAACATGAGGCCTGAACCAGCCTTGTTCCCATTTCTTGTTCAGTTTTCTCCTCAGTGAAGGTCAGGATTAGTGGAGCTAGTAAAACCTAAAGGCCATTTAATACATTTCACTCAGTGCACTTGGATCCTTCACCTAAACTGAAATTAGTAGGTTTTGTTAGAAGAATGCCCAAGCAAGAGAAGGCTGTTCGCCAGTTACAATCCATGCTGGTATAGTCTGCATACATGCACACACACGTTGCAGATCTGTACACAGGTTTTTCAACACATGCACCGTGCACCCAGATTGCTGACTTCCACCACAATACAATTATTCACATGTTATAAATATACCAGGCCTACATACCCTAAGGGGACCAGATCCCATCTGATCCTGAAATCTATGCAGGGTCAGCCCCAGTTGGTACTTAGATAGGAGACAGCCAATGAATACCAGGTGCTGTAGGCATATTTCAGAGGAAGGAAAACCACCTCTGAGTATTTCTTGCCTAAGAAAATTCTATGAAATTCATGAGGTCAACATAAGTTGACAGGTGACTTGAAGGCACATACACACAGACAGACAGATAGACAATGGAATGTACATGTGCACATACAAGGATTTCTGGGTTTACACTGTTTTGCCTTGATTAACAAACAATAGAAATATGGAATCCAGGGATATTGTATAAATTGATAATTTTTTTAAATAATGAAATTGAGTAACTATTCATAAAAGTGCTGCTATCATCCTACTCAAAGATAAGTCCTAGTGTGGTCAGGAGGGCTTGCACTGGAGTGTGCGCTCCAGAAAAGCTACTATTTTTGTCTAAACATATTTTTATTTACTTAAATTGTATAAAGTATTTCCCCCCCCCACCAAAAACACTGTTACAAAATTTTGAAAATGGAATAAGAGTGCTAATGAAATCAAAACAACAAAGAGGGGACAGAAGCAATATGAACAATTCAAATAACTCAAGTCTCAAACAAAACAGGAAAGGATTATTGTCATTGCATGCCTTCAAGTCATTTCTGACTTATGGTGACCCTAAGGCGAACTTATCACTGGGTTTTCTTGGCAAGATTTGTTCAGAGGGTTTGTCGTTGCTTTCCTTTGAGGCTGAGAGCATGACTTGCCCAAATTCATGCAGTGGGTTTCCTCGGCTGAGAAGAGAACCCTGGTCTCAAGAGTCAGAGTCTAATGCTCAAACCACTGACTACACCATGCTTGCTCCAGACTAGTCTCATAAATCTGATATCCACTTATGGTCTCAAGCCTGCCTCTTACTACACAGTCGTGAGCTGAAATGCAGCTATACGTCTCATCCTGCCACTCTTGGGGCTCCAAGCTGGAGGCTTGTTTTGAGTGTATTAGTAGCATTTATGTTTTTCGCTGTCTTCTATAGTCGATTGCTTTTGACTCAGGCACTTTGCCTGTACTTTCCTCAATCTCTTTCCTCTCTCAAAGCTTCCATTCTCCCTCAGAATTATATCACACCCACACCCACTTATCTACTGGGATTGTTAGGCCAAAAGATCTCTAGCCCTGCATAACACCTTTTGTAAGATATGTTTGATATGTACCTCATATCAAAATTGCCAAAGGGAAGTAAAAACAAAGGAAAGGAAAGGAAAGGAAAGGAAAAGGGAGGACCTGGAATGCAAGAGTGAGCATGGCCTAGGTAGAACATGTTCTCTTTGTTTTCCCACAAACCTCCACAGAGTGAGAGAAAAGATTACAAGCACTCCACATCAATGGTTTGTGACAAGAGGTTCTCTGCAATTCAATCATTTGCTGTTGTTGTGTGCCTTCAAGTCGTTTCCAACTTATGATGACCCCAAGGCGAACCTATCACAGGGTTTTCTTGGCAAGATTTGTTAGTCCCCTTCAAAATAACAATGTTGTTTTCTCAAAAGGAATAGGCTTATCCTTTTCTTTCAGCACTTGCTTGGGCATGGAATGAAGATTGAAACTGACATTAGTCACAGCACATGTGGGATACCAAGGGGAACTGTTTGATTACTATTACAGATTGATTGCCACTGAATAGAAGGCTGTGATCTCGTGTACATAAGCTCAAGTCACATCTTTTTTCTGTGTGCAAGGCCCTGCTGTGCCAGGGGCTCTGCCAACCACATCGTGGCCCTATCCTGCTGCGGCTCAGCAGCCCCCCGCTGCAAATCAAACCTTACTGTCCACGTCACAGCCAGTCAGCCAGCTGCAACGGAGGTGTTCCCTGATTGAAAATGACAGGAGAACAAATTCAAAAATGGCCATGCAGCAGCAGTCACAAGGGGAGTGAGGCTTAAAACAAAACCACTCCATGTTCTGGGTAGGCATTTGACAGGTAAGGGGAGAAAACTCAAGCAGCCGACCTACTTAATAACTGTTTCTATGGAAGGAATTCCCAACCCCTACTCTGTTACCTGTAGGCAGCTGGGCCCAACACACCCAACCGTTCTCAGAAATCAGGGCTGAAAAACACAAACATTGTACTCCATTATGCATATATTACCCTCACTGGGTATCAGGTTTGCAGCTCCACTTGGTGACTTGCCACAAGAGCTTGGGAAAGGTATTATTTGGACTGTAACTCCCAGAACTGCTGAGTTCAGTAGTCATATTGGCTGAGAGATTCTGAAAGCTGTAGTATGAAAAAGCAACTTTACCAAGCTCCGTTTGCCACCTAGCTTTACCTTCTGTCCTATACATTCTGTTATATGAGCGGTGGGAATCGTGTGACCCTCTAGAAGATGTTGCTGGACTACAGCTTTCCTCACCACTACCTATGTGGACTAGGGCTCATGGGAATTGTATGTATGCATTTATTTATTTCTTATTAAAATATTTATAACACAACCTGTATCTAAAGATCTCAAGGCAATATGCAATAAAATGAATTTAAACAAAACAGTACAAAATAATTTAAATAGACTAAAAGTTGCTATCTAACAACAACTGAATGACCCCACCCCTGCACTATACTTCCCAAAAAGTCCTCCTTTCTACTTTACATGACCACTCAGCTTCTCCATCTTGTCTTTTTTCTTGTCATTACCATGTGTTGGGTATTTGGGTTCAGGGCTCAATCCAGCTCCACGTCCTACTTGGGGGATATGATAGGACTAATATCTTAGTCCAACCCAATACAGATATTGTTAAAAATACAAACACACTCTTCCAGTGTTTCTCTGCGTTCACAGACACCTATCACAAACATATGGGAGAGGAAGTAAAACCATGCTCACTAGCCCTGCCACTGACATTGATGTGCCCAGCCTGTAACTTCTACATGCTCAATGCTACACATGAAAGGATACTCTGAACTGCTGTATGCACATAGCCTGGAGGTGCAGAATCTTTTACTTTTGAAATCTTTTGAACTCCGACTCCCATTAGACCTACCAAACATGGCCAACAATAAGAGATTGTGGAGGCTGAAGTCTAAAACATGTTGTTGTTGTGTGCCTTCAAGTCATTTCTGACTTATGGTAACCCTATGGCAACCCTATCATGGGTTTTTTCTTGGCAAGTTTCATCAGAGGGAGTTTGCCATTGCCATCCTCTGAGGCTGAGAGAATGTGACTTGTTCAAAGCCACCCCACGGGTTTACATAGCTTATGGAGAGTCAAACATTTCTCATTCCTTAGAGGGAACTTCCATTCACTTAAAATTCTGCAAGCGCAGAGTTCCTGAACATCTAGACAGCCATGAACAACAGACACCTTTTTATACTGTCAAATGAATGTGTGCAGATGTGGGGCTTTTGAGCTTGCCAACTTCAGTGGTGGGAGCAGCAAGTGTGGTTCTGCTTTTTGCTCCGCATGTGCAGTGTATATATAGAATATATATATAGAGGGCAGAGGTACAAACAGTCCCACAAGTGGACAAGTAAAATTACATGTAGCAATTATATTTTGAATGTCATAAGCAAACTTATGACAGGACTGGAAGGTGACAGCTCACTTGTAAAGCAAGGAAAGATCTGGAGACAATGACATATTAACGGTGAAGGAGGAAGTGGCAGGAATTGAGTTCTGTCTAGATCAGAGTCTGTCCCTTCAGAGGTTGTTGGGACTTCAACTCCAGCAGCCGTTGCCTGGTGATGAATGCTGGTAGCTTCAGTTTAACAATTTCTGGGGAGTCACCAAATCCCCACCTCTGGCACAGTAGGGTCACTGGTGGGTTGTGGGGTGTGTGGACCACACCACGTGACACCGAAGAAGGGGAGTGATACCAGGTCAGTTCCCCACAACCCGAGCGCACTTTTTCAGCCACCTGGGGCCTTTTGGGGGCCTCCAAGGCTTGTGTGGGGCCTTTTCTGGACCAGCCAGGGTCTCCAAGGCCTGCCCGGGGCCTTTTCATGCATTTCCAAAACATGGCAACCCTACGGCAATTCTATTGAGTTATTTTATTGAGTTATTAACAATGTGTATATTTTATCGATGGTACTTTTTGATATTTGCATTATATTTGTACTGATGTAATCCCGCTTCGATCTGCAGGGAGAGGTGGAAAATATTAATAATAATAATAATAATAATAATAATAATAATAATTGCCCCCTCTGCCCCGAAAACCCCACTGGAAGTCTGGGACCGGACATCCTGCCCCCAGAGGCCCCGTCCCCCACTCCAGGTGACACCCTCGGTGAGTGCGCCACTGCTCTGGCATAGACCAAATAAGCTTGTACAACCTGTGATTCACCAAGCTAAAGAAAGCATACAAGAAATGAAAGGTGGCCTCAAAATTGTTTGAAAATAAATCACTAAATATGCCATGGTTTACTGCAGTGCATCCCAAGCTATCTTGGGGGGGACTGGCAATTTTCTATTCCATAGTGCCAGGGATCAGTATCACGCTCGTGCCCAATGGCTACAGTCATTTCTTTATTTCCTGGAAACTCATCAGAAAGAGGTAGCCAATGGTTCCAATAAGAATTGCACCAGTCAATGGACCACCACTAAGAGTAACACTTGTCTATCTGAGGCTTGGATGTTCCCCATGGGTCTGGAATGTACCATATGACAAAACTGTTTCTGGACTGTAACTTTTGACTGCATGTGGGAGATCTCATGACTAAATGATGCTCCATGTAATTTGGTTGTTATTGTGCGCCTTCAAGTAATTTCTGACTCATGGTGACCATAAGGCAACACTATTACAGGGTTTTCTGGGGCTGAGAGTGTCTAACTTACCCAAGGTCACCCAATGGATTTCCATGGCCAAGCAGGGAATCAAATCCTGGTCTTCAGAGTTGTAGTCTTATGATCAAACCACTATACAGTGCTGGCCCTTATCATGTAATTACATGTTCTTAATTGCTATTGTTGTTGCTGCTCGTCATCACAATCACCACATTCCCCATCATTTATCTCTAGGGGCTCATCTACATGATTAAAATATTCCCCATTCCAGTCAAACAGAATGCAATTTAGCCATATGCATTTCGCAGAAGTTTGGGCTTTTTGCAAGATTCTCCAGAAAAACTCCTTAAACTCCACATGGAAAGGCTTTGCCGTTTTTCCCAGAGTATCTGTGGAAATCTGCAGAAATGCACATTATTGCATGTGTGGCCATTCATCTGCTGACATGGATTTGTATGGCTGTGCATTTTTGGCAGAGGGAGGGTGAATAGATGTGAATTTGCACAGGAAAGCGAACACAATTAATAACTGACGTGAATGTGTGAAAATCCGTAGCAATGTGCATAATACATTTACATGTAGGCTAGTCCTAGGAGACAGTCAACAGAGTTCTCACCTAGTTTTAAAAATATTTTTCCCCTCTTGGTGTATTATTTGTACAAGGAATCTCCTCCCATGCCAGTGCAGTTTGATGTAATCCAAGAACAGCTTTACCAGACCTGTCTGGATTTGTTTTGTCTAGAAAACCTCTTCAGCTTACTTGACTTACTGAAGCACAGCATTCAATAAAGATACTGTCAAAACAAAGACACACTACTAAAAGGTCTGAAAAATCAAAGCCCGTTGTAAGACTACAGGTGCTGCCACAGTGGAGAATTAATGCCATTTGCTACCAATTTAACTGTCATGGCTACATCTTATGGAATCTTGGGATTTGCAGTTTGTTGTGGCACCAGAGTTCTCTGACAGAGAAGGCTAAATATCTCACAAAATACAAATCCCAGAATTCTATAGCACTAAGCCATGGTAGTTAAAGCAGTGTCAAACTGCTTTAATTCTTCAGTGTAGATATAGCCTAAGAGGGAAGTGTTCATGGCTGAAATACAGCTCAGGAAGAAGTTTTGGATATCCACCTATGGTTTGGGAGGACAAATAATCATGTAACCATGTGCCACCACTTACATACTTTAACCACACTTTTTATCTGGCTTGAGAAGTCAGAATTAATGTGACCATATAGTAAAGCTATTTTCTAACTGCCTGGTTTTCTAGCTGAAGAATCCTTCCTTCCTGGGATTCTTTAGAAATTCTGGGGGTCCCTCAGTGTGAACATGAACTACAGAATTTTATAATTGGAAAAGACCACAAGGGCCATCCAGTCCAATCCCCTATCATACAGGAATACATAATTAAAGCACTCCTGACAGATCGCCATGTAGTCTTGGTTTAAGAAATGGCAGATACGTTTCTCTAAAATACAGGTTAGCCATCACTATGTAGCCATAAGAAAATGTTAGATGCATTCCAGGCTGCATTCCCTATTCACATTGTCAAGCAATGGTATAGTCCAGCGTGGTTCACATCAAGTATGAACACCTTGAACATTTCCCACAATTTTCTACAAAAAACACAGGAATTCAGACAGAGGTGTGCAGGAGATCCTTTGCAGACAGGTCAATGCATAAAAGGTTCCCTCCTATTTTGAAAAGCACATTCTTATGGCTATCAAAGATGATAAGGTTAAAAAACAACAACACTGGAACAAAAAATTTAATTATGAAAGAATTCTGACTTCACACCTGTATAACAGATATGTCAGTGTCTGGATTGAGAAGTAATATGGTAGCCATGGTCCATTGCAGGGTGGATAAAATAGAGCCCCCTAGACACTGTTGGACTACAACTCCCAGAAACTTTTTGTAGCATAGCTAATGGTGAGGAATGCTGGAAAGTACAGTTCAAAACCCAGAGATCTGCACTTCACACATATTGTACATACTCATGTATAAGTCTAGAAATTTTTAGTTAAAAAAATTGACTCAAAAAACCCTGAGTCGGCTTATCTATGACTCAAGGTACTGTATTTAACTCTTATTTTTTTTAAAAAAAGATAAAGATGAAAGGAACCATTCCCTGGTGAAAAGCAAGAGAATAATCTGTCCTGGAAGCTCTGACACACACACACACACACACACACACACACCTATTCTGTCATCCAGCCAGCCTTTAGGATGCACACAAACAGTTATGCCAGCTAGAATCTTGTAAGTTTCTTTGGCATCCTTTGCATCATCTTTTAGATCAGTGATTCCCAAACTTTGGTCCTCCAGGTATTTTGGACTTCAACTCCCCAAATCCTCAGTTAGCTTGGCCAACAGTCAGGAATTCTAGAAGCTGAAGTCTAAAATATCTGGAGGACCAAAGTTTGAGAATCACTGCTTTAGATCCTTTGTTACATACCTTTTTTATCCTCGACTTAGCCATGAGTCATATCAAAATACCTAATTTGGACCCAAAACCTGCCCTCAATTTTTACACGAGTTCGACTTATGGTTGAGTACATACGGTACCTCATCTCCCCAATTCTGGAAAAGTGATGAAAAATAGAAGTTTGTATCAAGAATGTAGTTTAGAGCTTAATTAACACTTAATCTATAGCCTCAACGCAAGAGGTTCTTATACTTTAATCTATGCCTGTCAAATGCTAAATGGTTCCCCCTGCCAAGAACAATGCTTCCTTTGCTCAAATCAATGGTCCATCAAATCCAGAGCCTTCTTTGATATTCCTTAAGTGGCTCACCATCATCATCAATCATCCTCTAAAGGGGCCTGCCACTTAGTGTTGCACATACATCTTTTGTTACTGTGCACCTTCAAGTAGTTTCTGAGTTATGGTAACCCTATCATGGCAAGATACTGTATATACTCATGTATAAGTCTAGAAATGTTAGTTTAAAAATTGACTAAGGGCTGATGCAGAGCCTGGGAGTGCCGGATCAGGGCCACGGCAACCACACGCCATGGCCCCGATCCAACTTTTTGCCACTCCCAAAAGAGTGGGTAAATACCCCTCCTTTTTGGGGCAGAAAAAAGCCGCCCTTAGAGCCACTGCCTTGGCTCTTTTGCACCCCTATGGTGCAATGTGTCTGCACGCTGCGCCAATGGGGCGTCCTTACATGCTGTCGGGCACACGGTGTCAGGGTGGTCAGGGTGGAGTCAGGGCAGACAGCGTGCGGTCACCCCGCCCCAACTCCACCCCCAGGCCAGCCCTCTGGGCCGGTCTGCATCAGCCCTAAATAAAGCTAGCTTGATTTATCCAGAGGTCAATGTAAGTACTGTACTTTAACTCTTATTTTAAAAAGGAGCCACCCTCTTCTCTGCGTGATGAAAGGTTAGAGTTTAGGAGCTTATTGCTCAGCTTTTTAAATTGGCTTACCTCTCCCAGCTTAAAATTTAATTCAGGTTGTATCCAGATATTATTGCAGCAATTTTGCCACTGAATCTGCCACCTGGGTCCATCCCAGGTCCATCCCCGCTCCCAGGGATGCTCCGGCGGCCATTTTCTTAAGCCAGAAAATTCCTGCCTTTGAAAAGACGTGTGCTGAGCACCCCTGGGAGCGGGGATGGACCCAGGTGCCAGATTTGGTGGCAGAATCACTGCAATAGTAACAGGATGCCACCTGAATTAAATTTTAAGCCTAGAGAGGTAAGCCAATTTAAAAAGGGGAGCAATACCCTGGGAGCACCTAACAGAAGCATCAATACCCCCTCTAGTCTATCCACTGTGATGCCACTTCTGACCTTCCTGAATGCCTAGGTGAGAAAATGGCAGTGGTGGCAGTTCTTTGGTGCTTTCCCTCAAAGGAGTGCTAAGAGGAATTGGGCTTTGAAAGATCTGAATAAAACATTTGTGTATGTTTGACAGCTTTTCTGTGTTAAAATCAGATAAAGTTATCACATTAAAGTTAAAGGCTGTAATCGCTGTTAATGCAGTTGCCATTTTCTTTGCTTTACCTTATCCTCCTTTTCGACATGTGTGCATTTTCTTAGCCCCGCCTGCCCCTCCCCCACATATCGCACAACCACAATTTACTGTAGTTCCCTCCTCATGTATCCAGCCTTTAGGGTAAACACAAGCAGTTACACCTGCCAGAATTTCATAGGTTCTTTGGCATCATTTTCCTTTGCTTCATCCTTTACAACCTTTGTTACATGCTCCTAAATGTTACCCTCAACTTATGCATGCATCATGTCAAAATCCGTAAGTTTGCCCCAAAACCTGCCCTCAACTTATACATGAGCTCGACTTATAGTCAAATACAGTCAGCCCTCTGTATTTAGCTTCTTTATCCAGGGACTATACAGTATACAGTTCAGAGAGGGTTTGACTTTGCCTTCCTCTGAGGCTGAGAGAGTATGACTTGTCCAAGGTCACCCAGTGGGTTTCATGGCTGAGTGAGGTTTCAAAACCTGGTCTCCAGAGTCATAGTCCAACCATTATACTGGCTCTCTTACAATATGCATGCCATTAATTAATTAGTTGCCTGCTTTCCATCCATTAGCATCAAAACCTTGAACTAAAGAAAACCAGAATGTTAAATAAAAGGATAGTTTTCTATATACATCTCTCTCTCTCTCTCTCTCTCAATTTCTCTCCCCTTTTAAATTATTGAGGAGCATTCCATCATGTGTCAGCTCCATCTTGCAGTATGAAATATTATAGGACAGGCAGCAGTCTATAACTCCAGTGAGACCAGGCCAGACAGACTCCTCCATCCTAGACTCCTCTCCCTGCTCTGAGGTTTGTGGAACAAAGTACAAACAGTGATAAATGTATGCTACTGTCCTGTTATCCATTAAATCTCCATCTCATCCAAGATAACTTGTCAAAGGGCCAAAACCCTGTAAGAAGACGTTTCCACTTCAGGGTGATCATTTAATAGTGTGAGTAAGGTCTGTAAACCAAAATTTCCTTGGTTCAGTTTTAAAGCAAGCATCACCTCTCTGCCCCCTCAATCTTTCAGGATGATTTTGCTTGCCTATCACATAAGTTTCTTGTAAAAACTTATCTTATTTCAACTAAAATAAATCTTATTTCATTTCTGTCTAGAGTAGTCCCAATGAAACCACTAGATTTATCTATGTGTTGACTCACTATTCAACAACTAATTGAAAGGGTCTAATCTAGCTGGAACTAAGCAAAAGAATGCCAGCCAACATATGTGGAATAGTATGAATATGAAGAGCATGCACTTAACCTAGTACCATTTTATTGCACAGCTGAACAGTCATGGTGCAAAGGTTAAAAACACCACTGTCTCAGACAGCCTGTGGAGGAAGGCTTTGAGACTAATGAGTAGCTTTTGCTTAGCTGTGATCTACAATTCCTCATGTTGTAGTCTACAATGGATCTTTATGCAAACGTTTATCATCTGCAGGACAGTTTCTCTGTCTTTGTCTTTAATTAAAATTAAAGAAAATAAAAATAACATGTGGCTACTATAATTTTCTTTACATTTGTTATCCTACTATGCTGTACTACGTGGGTGGGCAAAGTGCGGCCCTCCATTTGTTGTGTGAACCTCCCATCAGCTCTGACCAGCCACAGCCAACAGTTAGGAATGCTGGGAACAGGAGTCCAAAAACATCTAGAGTGCTGCATTTTGCCCACCCCAGCTACGCTGCCTCTTCACTGAGGTATGGGGGTGGGGAGAGTCTAGGGCTAAAGTGGCTTGCATGTCGTCCGTCTCAACCTCTGTCAGGGATTTCATACAATCATAGAGCTGGGGGAGACCACAAGGACCATCCAGTGCAACCCCATTCTGCCATGCAGGAAGACACAATCAAAGCATTCCCAAGAGATGGCCATCCAGCCTCTGTTTAAAAGTTTCCCAAGAAGGAGACTCTACCACACTCCAAGGGAGTGTGTTCCACTGACGAACAGCTCTTACCAGATTTATCCAGTTCTGGTTATCCAATGGTAAGAGAAATATACTCTCTGTGTGTTCCATGTCTCTACACTTTATGGTTATTTTTTTAATGTCCTATAAACCTGAGACATGGCACTGAAAACAGTTCAGCAGTGAGCCTTGATTCAAAACCTGTATGTGCCTAAATCACTGAAGCCTTATTTTACAGCAATCCTTCTCTTCCCCTTCGATGCAGCTCCCCCCACTGGGGAAAAACCCTCCGGAAATGAATCCAAGTGTTTAAAAAAGAAAACCAAATCTTAGGACGTTTTCACACGGGGCTTTAGGCGGAGGCAATCCTACCTCCCGCCGGCCCCACTCCGGCTCCTCTTCCAGCTTGTTCAAACGCATGCCGCAGAAAACCCCGCCCCTTCCGGTGCCATCCCTGCGTAAGTCCGGCTTCTAGCTCCGTGTGTTCAAACGCACGGAGCCTTAAGTCCGGCGTCCTTCCGGCGTCCCTCCAGCCTCAGCACGTCCAACTCCAGCTTCAGCGGCGGAAAGGTAATTCCGACTTTTAAAAGGAATTAGCCTGCCACCGCCGGAGCCATTCCGGAGTGGGGCCGGCGGGAGGTAGGATTGCCTCCACCAAAGCCCCGTGTGAAAACGTCCATAGAAAACCCACATCCTCTGCTCTTTAAACAGCTCCTCCTCTTCAAACTGGGGCCCAGAATTTATTTATTTTTTTGTGCACCAAAGAAAATACAGTCCTTCTTTCTCCCCTCCCTTAAACAAATCAATTCACTCCCAACCCAAGTGGAAACCACAGTCCCTGGGAGGGATAGTAGTCTGCTTTTGCAAGCATCCTGCAGTACCTGTGGCTCTCACTGCTGGAGGTAGATAAATCATTGGGGGGGGGACCTCATATATCTGCTGAACCATTGTGTCCCCTAACAGCTTGGGAAGCAACTGCATGAAATAATACACACTGTGTAAGAGATTCTCCTTTGCCTTCTCTCCTCCCTCCCCACCCGCTTTCCAACCACCTCCCCTTCTGCTTCCAATTTGGGGCTCCTTCCCAACCAGCTTGAGAGGAAAATGCCAAACCCTGCTCTGGAGTCTGAAATCTAAAAATGTTAACAATTGGTGGTTATTATTCTTTGGATAATCCTTTTATATTTGATTCCAGGTTTCATTTCTTTTTTTTTATTTACCAGTTTGTGCACATAAGTATAGAAAACCATTCTGTACAATCACAGCCTGATCTAGTAGAGGATTTTGGACTGAGCGAGAGGGGAAAGTAATGAATCCAAAAATATGAGGGATTCCTCAGTCTGCAAGCTGCCTCCAGTCCAATCCTATGCAATTTTTTTTTTTTTTGGGAAGAGTGTAAACCTTGCATTTGCCACCAATTCAGATTATATCTTGATATAAAAGGCCTACAACCTCCTTTAGGTAAGATATTAACCTCTGCAAAAACACAGAGGAAATTTTGTCTTCAGCAATCAGTGAGAATTTGTCTGATACAATTGTCATCTTTAATAAACTTAGGGCCTTTACAGGCTTTACAATGGCACTTTAGTCCTTATGGGCTTGACAGAAATTTCCCTGCAACAAGCAAGAAAGAATGCAAACTTTTGGTCATACTCAAGTCAGGAGGTCACACAGGGACATTAAAAATAAAGTTAATATAGAACTCAAGGATATACAGCAAATCCAGTTCCATTCCATATTCCTATCCCAGTCTATTCAGTGGGACACTCATGTTAAAGGGTAAAAGATTCCAGCCCTTAAAATAAACAAATTCTTGGCTCCTAGGAGGCCATATAAAATAATTTCTTTCTCAGAGCTTAGATGTAACCATATTTTGGAGCAAGGCTGACATACATGCTCCACCATAGAGCTACTGTCTCTTTTTTTAAGGGCCCTGGGAAGGAAGCTAGCCTTGAAAAGGCTGGATGTTTACCTGGGTATAATTCCTACTGATCTCAGTAGAACTTGCATCTCAGTACACATGCCCTGTTTGGGCTGAAAGCCAATGCATGCTGACTTTACTCAGGCATAAATCCTAGTGAATTCACAAGGCATGATTTATTCCCAGGAAAGCATGTAGTAGGAAGCCAGGCACCACCTCCAGCAGGACTGGGAAAAGATGGGCATGTTTTGTAAAGCGATACCTTGTTTTATCAAGATTCAGGGAGCATCTTCTTACTGGAGAGACAGCTGAGGAAACAGCTGCTGAGCCAGCTCCCCAGAGTGTTAAAGGCTGTGTTCATGCAGAGAGCTGTAACACAGGATGAAATGGATGACCCACACTACAAACTGACACTAATGTGCCAGTGGAGTCCTTGGTATGCAGCTGTTTGTGTGTGTTTTGTAGTGTGTGTGTTTGAGAGAGAAAGAGACAAGTAGCAGTAGGCTATGGCGGTGGGGGGGGGAGACTATGTGTGAATTGCTATCCCACCTCTACTCCACAGTGATTGATAGCATGACAGTTCCCCAAAAGCCATGAACCACTGTTCTTAGACGCCTGTTAAGCTCCTACCAGTACAAAAGCTGGTTCACACAACTATGGGCATTTTCACACTAAGGTCCCTAAAGCCGCCTGGAGCCTTTCCGGAACGGCTCGTGCCGCTCATTCCGGAATGGCTCCGGTGGCGGCAGCCTAATTCCTTTTGAAAATCGGAATTACCTTTCCGCCGCTGATGCCGGAGTTAGCGCCGTTTCGGCCAGAGTGAGGCTGGACTTACTGCTCCGTGCGTTTGAACACACGGAGCAAGGAGCCAGACGGACGCAGGGATGGCACCGGAAGGGGCAGGGTTTGCTGCGGCGTGCGTGTGAACAATCTGGAAATGGAGCCAGAGTGGGGCCGGACGGAGGTAGGATTGCGTCCTCCTAAAGCCCCGTGTGAAAACGTCCTATGTCTATTGCTTGATTACTCAACAGTGACTCATCTCTGAATGAGTGAAGTGGCTCCAGGGACAAGAAGGTGGTATCATGGTTCTTTCTGTGGGTTAGATCTGTGATGGCTCATTCACACATGCATTTCATACTGCAGTACCCAGAAGGGAGCATATATATACAAACAGGCATCTCCAGTCTGTGGTTAGCTAGGAGCTTCACCTACCTAACTAAAACTGAGGCCATAATGTGTACAAATTGGGAGTACTATGATGTGAGATGTAGCCACACTATAGAATTACCTGGTGTATCACGAAAATACAAATGCTAGGATTCTGTAGCATAGCATCATGGAGATAAAGTGATGTCAAACTGCTTTAATTCTGCAGTGTGGACACATAGGAGTAATCTACTTTCTGCCTCAGTAAAGTGAGATAATTAACTGGCAGTTAGTTTTTTATATGGACAGGGGGGAAGGAGGGGGAAGGAAAACAGCAGCTATTCAATATTCTGTAGTGGCTTGGCAAAGGGCGCTGAAGCTTCTGCCTGGCTCTCATAGACACCTGGTGGGTGCCAGCCCTAGGGATTGCTATTGTAAACTGGGGTGCGTTTAACTGGCGGCAGAAAGCCAGGCAGAACACACAAAATGCCTGGAGCAGCAGCATTCAAGCAATGCTGTGCATACCATTCCAGAAAAAGCACACAGCTCCTGCATCTCAGATTGCTTCTGATATGCTCAAATCCCTGAAAAGACTAGGAATGTGCTATAGACTCTTCTCTAATGTTGCAGCAGGTTTCTGGGATGTGATCTCAGCTTGGGCCCCTATGGTCAAACTAGATCTTACATTAAAACGGGGGTGGACAGCATGTGACCCTACGCCAGTGGTTCTCAAATAGTGGGGCGGGCCCCCCAGGGGGGGCGCGAGGCTCCATAAAGGGGGGCCCGTTACGGCTGGAGAGAGGGAGATTGTCCCAGCACAGCCCCAGTAGCTCTATCCTGATTGGCCAAACCCGCCCATGTGATCGTGCGGGGGCGCGCGAAATGTTTTCTTCTTTCCTGGGGGGGCGTGACAGAAAATAATGGAGAAACACTGCCCTACGCATGCTACTGGGCTGTACCTTCAATCATGCCCCATCATTAGCTATACTGGTTAGGAATGATAGGAAATGTAGGGCTTTATCACACAAGCCTTGGTCTTGCCTCGGTCTTGTGGCGACTGCGTTATTTAAAGAGAATGGAAACATACCGGGTTTGGAGCTTTTATCATCACACCTCTCTTAAATAGCTCAAGGGAGGCTTTTTGTGCCATCTATAGTCCACAATCCCCCTTAACCCTACTTTATTGCCCTATGCTCTACCCAGCATGCCTCCCATTAATTTTTTTTATTTGTAACAAGGTTCCAAATGCAATTTAGTAGAAAGAAAGAAAGAAAGAAAGAAAGAAAGAAAGAAGAGGGGGGGGGGAAAGTAGGGGGGGGAAGGGAAAACAGGCTGCCTGGAAATAATAAGGGGGAGAAGGAGAAAACAGGAGACTGATACCATAGATATGACTGCCCAATATTGGGACTGTCAGAGACTGTCACTGTCACACCTGTGGACTAATGGGGGGTGGCAGTGTGATTGGCCGCTTCTCTACAGGTTTTTGCCTCAAAGGCATAGCAGCGAAGGGTTGGAGGCGATGTCAAGTGACAGATGTTGCTAAAGACACTATTCTCTTGCTAAAATTATGGTTCAAAACCTGCATGTGATAAGGTCCATAGTCCAACAATCCCAGGAGAGACACATGTCTGCCCCCCTTAAAACATGTGGCTACCACAAAAAAGGCCCTGACACCCCAGTTTGCACTCCTCATCCTTGTCCTCTGCCATGTTTGGTAGCTGTACCCTGTGTGCACAGTTTTCTTATTTCTAACTGCACTCTGCCCACAGTGGTGGGGTCTATGGTCCAGGAAGGAGTGGGGTTTCAACATGGCTTCAACATGGACCACCAGTGCCACCCCCCCCCCCCCGTGTGCCATTCTTTGCCATTGATGCCACAAGTAAAGGCAGAGATGGAGTGAGGATAATGGACACATTATACTAATTATATGGAAGAGGGCTACAGGAGAAACTGAGCATATTTGACTGTCCCTTTCAGCAGCTATTCAATATTTGTACATCTCATTCAGCCACGAAAGTGACAACCAGAACTTGAAAATTATTTTTCAGATGTATGAGCGTAATGACACACTGAAAACCTCCATAACGGAGAAGTGGATAGGATGATGCTCTGGGACCCAAAGCATCATCCCACCTGCTGCTCACTTATGGGCACCTTCAGCATGTCTGTCAGAACCCAAAAGGGTTTTGGCTCTGTCATTATGGATGAAGTTGGGAAATGTATATATAAAGTCTGAATTGGTTGTGCTGTATGCATATACAGTATGTGTATATAGATATATAGATATACATATAGATTGTGTTATATGTATTAGGCAAGTTTGAATTTTGGCAGCGTTTTGAAAGAACAATTGAGAGGAGTTTTACTGCAGTTGCCAGGCAGAAATTAAAAGGCTGGATAGTAGTTACCAGGCAGAAGTCAAAATGTTGCATTGCAAGCAGACGGGGCTAGGTGGCTCCAGAATATATATAGTGACAGTAGGGCAGGGAGGGTTAGTACCAACCTAAACACTTGCTGATCACTATTGTCCTAGGTCTGCAATAAAGTATTTTTGTTCATTCACCAAGACTATGGTCTGAGTCCTTGGAACAGAGCTGATTGGTACTGACATTATATTTGTTCATCTTAAAAGACTAACCTTCTAAGTAACCAGGAGGCAACCTGGGCTGAGACGGCTACGTCTGCACAGCAGAAATAATCCAGGTTGTCACCACTTTAACTTCTTTGGCCCAAGGCTATGGAATTCTGAGAACTGTAGTTTGTTGTGGCACCAGAGCTCTCTGACAGAGAAGAATAATTGCCTCACAAAATGATAATTCCTAGAACTCTATAGCATTGCACCATGGCAGTTAAAGTGGTGTCAACCTGGATTATTTCTGCAATGTGGATGCAGCTAGATGTAGCCAGACTAACTCTGAGTCAGGACTAAAATATGCCTGGCTGATCATGCCTGCAACACTAGTTTTACAGAAATGGTATCCATGTAGTTGTAAGATACAGCATGAGCCAAGATATTGCCAGAAATCCTATCTAATTTTAATATCACTCAAAGATAGGTTTGTGTGCATCCTTAATGTCTCCTAGAAGGGAAAGAAGAAAGAAAAAGGAACAGCCTGCTCTAAACACACACACACCTTTTGACTAGATACATAGGGACCTTTTCTTTGATGAGAACTTAGCTGGAGGGTCGGCAGGGCAAAACCAACCCCTTAGGCTCATGCAGATCAACACACAGCTGCAGTGCTAAATAGATCTGTAGGCTGCTTGCTTGAGATCTGGCTGGAGTCTCCCAGAAAATCTCTAACCACATGCCTCACTCCCTATCAAAACATTGCCTCTGGGTGCCAGCAGTTCTGCGACTCACCAAGATTACATAATGTGAACTCAGTCTTCAGCACTCCTCAGAAATATCTGATGAGCCATGCACACCATAAGTAGGTATTCTTAGCTATTGCTTCCCTCTTGCTTTCACTCATTCATTCGCATGCCTGCAATCCACAGTACAAGAGAGGAATTAAGATTGGGATCTGACCTCTGGCTCCTTTCAAGCATTTATGCTAAGAAAGTATCAGCACATATTTTAACCACAAACAGCAAGTGCCCAGGTTCCCAAATACAAGCCTCCAACCTGGAGTCTGTTGCAAAGATGCTTCCTGAATGGAACGAAATAAATTCCAGAAAAGACTTTAACAACCACAAGCTTAATCACATGCAACAAACCACACTGGACCAACAGAAGAGAAATTCATTTCCTATCTCCTGCAGAGCCTGCTGGGGTATAAACACACACACATACACACTGACAGGTGACGTTGGAGTATATCTTCATCCTCCTTCTCACTCCAGGGAAGGGACTGGGATTGGATAATAATGCTTAATATTACCTTTAGAGTTATCAAAGTATTTAAACACATTCTTTTATTATGGACCCTTAACAACACTCTTGTGAGGTAGGAGGCCTGTCTTATTATCCCCACATGTCAGATGGAGGATGGAGAGGTGACAGTTTGCTTGAGACTACTGAATACATCCATGGCTCAGAAACAATCTGTATGAAGAGCTTGGGGCACACAGTTCACACCCTTAGCCATTATGCTAGACTTCCCAGCTCAGTAGAAGTTGCAGAAGAGGGACAGTGTCTATTAGCTTGGAGATGCTTCTAGCCACTTCTGACTTTTCTGCCAGCAGGGAAGGGAGAATCAGTCCCCCTTTCCCTCCCTGCATTGCCACTCCAAGCTCTAAAAAAACGCCTCCCTGGTGCTGTTAGGGGTGTAGGCGGGAATGGCAAGACACATTTGTGCTGGTTTTAAGTCATTTGCAGTATCAAACCACTTTGCTAATTTCTAACCAGAGGAAGGAGGCGGCAATGAGGGAGGAGAGAGAGGGAAAGACAGAGAGAGAGAGAGAACATGCGGCTGGATTCGTCAGTTCCCACCCTACACACAGCTTCCCCTGCTGCCAGGCTTTCCTAAGCAGATCCCAAAGCTTTCAGGGCTGACTGACTGCATCCTCCCAGCCTCCAGCAGAGACTCCCCATGGGCCTTGTCCTAGAGTTCAACTGCCCAGGTTGTAGGATTTTGGTTCAAATGCACCCTGATCCCCCAAAAGCAGAAGCTCTCCACCACAAGCAGAGGTGGCTATCAGGTAGCCCACCAGACATTGTTGAATTGCCCTAGACAGGAGAACCAGTGGCAAGTAATGCTGGGGGCTGCAGTCCAATAATAGCTGGAGGGCCATACAATGTCCACCCCTGTCAGAAAGTCATATTGGGTGAGGAAAGAAAGACCCAAGCAAACTGAAATGCGAATGGAAGCAATGAGAAGTATGGAGGGTCTGCAACTAAAAAGAAATAAGACACTTCAAAATGACACCTATGTCAATATTACAAGAATGGCGGGGAAAGGAACAAACCCAAGTTCAGATTTTGCCTCTGATATTTGACCCCACTATGAGGCTTGTTCCCTCAACCTCAGCCCCTACTGGCACATTTTAAAAATAGGATTATGATAAGTGACCTACCTACCCTACAGAATGATAGCCTGGCATTATAGAGTAAAGGTATCTGAGCCTCAGGGGTGAGGGTCATGGGTTAAATGTGTCATAGCTGCCATGTGGCCCTTGCCAAGGAATATTTCTAGATTCAAAGACAATGGTAGCCAGAAGAGACAACCTACAGGAACCTACTTCGGGGGGTTGCAGACTGCCAGAAATAGTGTGAATTCAGTCCACTTTTAGGGTTAGGGTTAGTGCTAGGGAATCATGGGAACTGTTATTTTTCTGAGACATTGAGCCTTCTCTGTCAGACAACTCTGATGCCACAATAAAATACAGTTCCCATGGTTCCCTAACTCTAACCCTAACCCTAAAAGTGGACTGAATTCACACTATTTCTGGCAGTCTGCAACCCCCCTTCCTCTGGTAGAGCTGGCTCAAATATCCAGAGGCCTTGGTTCAGCCGCTCAACTTTCCCCAAACTGGTATCATCCAGAGGCACTGGACTATGACTCCCATCATCTCTGGATAGGAGACAGTGGCATTTGGAGACAGTGGGGACTATAGTCTATCAGAGGGTGTCAAGTTGAGGAAAGTGACTAGATCCTGTTCCTTTCCCCAAAGCCCTTGGAAAATGTGCTGCCTACTCACACTAAAAGTCAGGGGCCAGCTCTCCTTGTCCCAACTGCCATGCTCTATTCCCATGTTCTGAACTCAGCACTCAGTACATAATGCTAAGGAGCCCATGCAACATCATTTCACACCTACACATGCACACAGTATAGCAGCTTCTGCCTCTCTCTCTTTCATCACAGCAAATAGTGCCAATCAGTAGCAACTTTCCTCCTCTAGATGTAATCTCAAAGTCATAGTTCAGCCAAGCCTGTGGGTGGAGGACTGGCAGTAGAAAACATCCACTCCGTGATCCTAACTAGTGCCTCCCTCCGCTCCTGCTGCCTATTTCATGAGAGGAAAATACACTGGAAGGCCAGTCCCTTAGGTCTATAATTAGGAGCACAGAAGTCGTATGTGTGTATCAGGAGCTGAAATCCTGTGGTGCTCCAGATGTTCACAGAATCATAGAATCGTAGAGCTGAAAGGGTCCGCAAGGGCCCCCTAATCTAGCCTGCTGCCATGTAGGAATACCCAGCAACAGCACCCCTGAAAGATAGCCATCCAACCTCTGCTTAAAGACCACCAATCCACTGTCCTCTGAGGTTGTCTATTCCACTGTCCAACTGCTCTTACAATTCCCAACAGCCCTAGATTATTATTATTATTACTATAGTATTTTATATTGCTATTCATTTTATAGTGCTATTATTTTTAGTTTGCTTCTTTTTCTTTTTTTATGATTAGGAAGGGGTAGTTGGGGGTAGGGGATTATTTAGAAATCTGGTGTTAATTGTATATTGTGCTTTATTGTTATTCCTATTTGTTGTAACCTGCTTTGATCCACAGGGAGAGGCAGGCTATAAATAAAATGTATTATTATTATTATTATTATTATTATTATTATTATTATTATTAGATAGCACAGCCTATAGTGAGGAATGCTGAACATTGTACTCCAACATCTGGACACCACATTATTCCCACCCCAATGTGTAAGTGCACACATACATACAGTGTGTGTTCATGTGTGCATGTACACATGTACTGTATATACACAGAATCACACATTTGGCTATTATGCAGAAGCAAAAACTACCCCTACAAAACAGCCATAGGAGTGTGTCAAGGAGGTGCCCAGACAAAGACAGGCTATTTGGAGTAGCATGAGGATCTTTTCCCATATTTAGTCTACTGTATTGCTCTGTTTTTTTGTTGCACAGGACAAGGGCTGGAACAGGATAATTAAGGTGAGATTTCATTCAAGGGAAGGTTGTAGAGGCAAGTCCCACAAATCCACTTAGCCCTCAGTTGATGACTTTAGCCCTGAACAGATGTTTGCAAAGGTTAAGTCCTGAACTATGCGTAAGCAATAATTTAAGAACGCTAATGTGGAAGAATCCATACTTGTGGTTGATATATTTTAATATATATATTAATTTACTTTCTACTGCACAATGAAAAAGAAATGTGGGGAGTAGGGTGTCTAGAGAGCTATTTGAGATATTATAAGGGGAAAAGAGGCAGGATTGGCAAGAAATAACATTTCCAAGTGATGTGTTGCAGTAAGACCTTGCTCTTTCTCACCCTCCTTGCAGTAAGTCCCTGACAAGGTGGCAGGTGAAAGAAACACAGGTTTTGGTACCAAATGGCATGTCTCCACAGAGTGATATATTTTAGAACGAGGGAAAAGAAAGAGGAAAGGGCAAAGATGATGGAAAGTAAGACTGAAGTTTTGAAAGGCCAAAAGGAACAGCAGGAGCCCAGCTCAAATGAATGAAAGCAAGGGCCAGTGTGGATGGCTTAAGAAGGGCTTGCAGATGTACTAGGGAAGCTATGTAGCAGCCTGCGTTTGGGGTCTCTGTCAGGGTCCAAGGGAGACAGCTGACAATGAAGGCCAGTGAATGGGACTAACAGGGATAAGAAGACACTGTCAGACCTGCTCTCTAGTCAATGCTCTTTTTCTTCTCACCTGGAAATAGCCATCCTATAGACCAGGCAGGTGAGAGGAAACAGGCAGGGCCACACTTGATGCCCCAAAGCATCACACCACACATCCTGACAATGGAATACACTCCCTTGGCGTGTGTTGGAGTCTCCTTCTTTGGAGGTCTTTAAACAGAGGCTGGATGGCCATCTCTTGGGGGTGCTTTGATTGTGAGTTCCTGCATGGCAAGGGGTTGGACTCAATAGCCCTTGAGATCTCTTCCAACTATGATTCTACGATTCTATGATGTCGTACTGAAAATGAAGTAAGTCTGTTTTCTATAGTTCCAGAGACTAGGGCCCAGAGCAATGGATTCAAGCTAGGGGAAAAGAGATTTCAGCTAAACCTTTGGAAGAACTTCCTGACAGTAAGAGCTGTTTGACAGTGGAACATGCTGCCTCAGAGAGTGGTGAAGTCTCCCTCTTTGGAGATTTTTAAACAGAGGCTGGATGGCCATCTGTCAGGGGTGCTTTGACTGTGAATTCCTACAAGTTAGGGGGGTTGGACTGGATGGCCCTTGGGGTCTCTTCCAACTCTAGGATTCTATGCTTCTATGATGCCCTTCCCCAAAAAAGCTTTCTCAGGGGCAATGTCCTTTAGGTCCTGGGGCAAGGATGTCAGGCTGGGAAGGAGGACTCTCATGGTTGCCCGTTACCTGACACCCACCAATTATTGCCTCACCTCCCAAGGAGTGTCTTGTCTTGGGCTGCTTGTCTAAATGGACTGGCTCTTAACTGGGAAGGAGGGCCCTACTGGAGTGGGGTGGGTGGTTGGGTGGTCTGCAGGTCCCAGATGGAGGTCCTTACTTTCAGTGTGGATGGCTTAGAAGGGCTTGCAGCATATACTAGGGAGGGCCATGTAGCAACCTGCGGCTGGGGTCTCTGGCAGGGTCCAGCTGACAAGAAAGGTTTGTGAGGGGGACTAACAAGGATAAGAAGGCGCTGCCAGACCTGCTCTCTAGTCAATGCTCCTTTTCTTCTCACTCGGAAATAGCTGCCCTGTAAACCAGGCAGATGAGAGGAAATGGGCATGGCCACACTTGATGCCCTAAAGGACAACATTACACATCACACTTCCCCAAGAAGGCTTTCTCAGAGGGAATGAGGGAGGTATCCTTTTAGTCCAGGGCCAAGGATGCTTGGCTGTCAAGGCAAGCTGGGCCAGGGCAGGGCCACACTTGATTGCCCAAAGCACCACACACTACACATCCCATACACTCCAGAGGTCCTGGGGGCAAGGATGCCAGGATGGCAAGACATCCTGAGCAGGGCCACACTTGATGCCTCAAAGCACCACACTACACATCCCACATCCCCAAGAAGGCTTTCTCAGAGGGAATGAGGGAGGCGTCCTTTTGATCCAGGGCCAAGGATGCTTGGCTGTCAAGGCAATCTGGGCCAGGGCAGGGCCACACCTGATCCCCCAAAACCAAAGCAATGAGGGAGGTGTCCCTTTGGTCCAGGGCCAAGCATGCTAGGCCGGCAAGGAGGACTCTTTTGGCTGCCCATTGCCTGACACCCACCACCCCAAAGAGGGTCTTGGGCAGAGCTGGGCTGCTTAACTGGGAAGGAGGGCCCTACTGGGTGGTGGTTCTGCATCTGCAAGCTCCTTCCTTACTTTCTCTGCAGGGTGGTGGCGGGGCTGGTGCTGGCGCTGGTGCTGTGGCCCCCTCCGGCTCCGGGGCTGGAGCTCCGGGAAGCCCCCCGGCTCAGCTGGCCCCTCTCCCTCTCTCTTTCCCGGGGCGGCCGCGGGTATTCGTGCTGCGGAGGCTGCTGCTGCGGAGGAGGAGGAGGAGGCGGAGGCGGCGGGGGCTGCTGCTGTTGCTGTTGCTGTTGCTGCTGGTGGTGGTGGTCCTTCTCCCGGGGAGGGTGGCACTGCGGGGCCCGGTCTCGGTGGAGCTGGCAGGGCTCCCTGTAGTGGCTCTCCCGGTTCTGGTGGTGCTGCGCATCCCGGTTCCCATAGTGCTGCTGCTGCTGGGGCTGCTGGGGCTGCTGGGGCTGCAAGTCTCTCTCCTTCTCCCGGTACTGGTTCTGCGGAGCCTCCCGGTCCGCCCGGTTCTGGTACTGCGGAGGCTGCTGGGGCTGCCCATCTCGGTTCTGGTACTCCGTCCGGTTCTGGTAGTGGCTGTCCCTCTCCTTGTGGTGCTGGTGCTGGTGGGGGTGGTGTTGGTGGTACTGTTCTCGGTGCCGGTCCCGGTCCCGGTCTCCTTCCCTGAGGTCCCGGTTCTCCTGGCTGAGCTGCTCCAGCTGCCCTTCCAGCTCCTCGATCCGGCGCCGCTGGGTCTCTAGCAGCTTCTGCTGGCTCTCGATGATGTTGTTGAGCTCCAGCAGGTACTCCACGGCCCGGTTCGGGCTCTCGGAACCGCCGCCGCCGCCGCCGGGACCCCCTCCGGGACCCCCTCCGGGACCCCCGTCCATGGAGAGCGAGAGGAAGAGGGGGGCGCGGGCGCTGTGCGGGGCGCCCGACGCCCCCCGACGCCGCCGGCTCCCGATTGCGGCAAAGGCTCCGGACAACGACCCCAGGAAAGGAAGGAAGGAAGGAGGAAGGAAGGGGGGCAGCTCCGCTCACAGACCCGCCCCGAGCCCCACAGAGGCAGCGGGATGCGGGGACCCTGGACCCATAATGGACCCAGGAGGAGGAGGAGGAGGAAGAGGATGCGCTACAACAACAATGTTAATATTAATAGTAATAATAATAATAATACTGGGGTTATTCCTGCGGCTGCTCTGGCTTGCCAATGCTTGCTTGCTGCTCCTGCTCCTGCTCCTCCTGCCTTCGCTGCAGAGGCACTGCGCACTGACAGCCCCAGGCGAGCCTCAGCCCAGCGGGAGGAGGAAGAGGAAGAGGAAGAGAGGAAGAGGAAGGGTGGGGAAGGGAGGAAGGAAGGAAGGAAGGAAGGAAGGAAGGAGGAGGAGGGCAGGACGACGACAGCCTTGAGAGAGTTGGGGGCGCCTAGCTGGGGAGAGACCCACCTTAGAAGAAGTGGTGGTGATGGTGGTGGTGGTGGTGGTGGTGGCCACCCACAGCAGCCCGGGTGACTTGGATCAAGTTTGGGGAGTGAGCAAGGCAGTGGGTGGCTTCTAGGGTGGTGGCACACTGTGGCACATAGTGACTTCTGGGGTGGTGCCAATGTGCCACCCCCCCCCCACACATAATTTACTGTGTGCCACAGTACACTGGGGGTGGGAGACGGGTGCACAGGGACTTCTGGGGGGTGGCACATTGGGATACCCCCACAGGGACTTCTGGGCTGGTGGCATTGGCACACAGGGACTTCTGGGAGGTGGCATATTGGGACACAGGGACTTCTGGGCTGGTGGTAAAGCCCTCAGAGAGTGGTGGAGTCTCTTTCTTTGGAAGTTTTTAAACAGAAGCTGGATGGCCATCTGTCGGGGGTGCTTTGATTGTGTCTTCCTGCATGGCAGTGGGTTGGACTGGATGGCCCTCGGGGTCTCTTCCACCCCAATAAGGCTTTCTCAGGGGGAGTCTGACACCACTGCTCCCCAAACATCTGCGTTTGGGCAGAAAGGGGCTGTTTCCCTTTAAAATGCTGTAAGAGATGGATGGGGTGAGTGGGGTGGGGCTCAGGAGAGGTAAAGGTGAAATGGTGGTAAAGGTAGGCAAGTGTGGCCAAGGGGCGCTCTTGTGTGTGAGTCTGGACGTGGTGTTCCTTCAAGCCCCTTTCCAACCTATGGCGATCCTATCATGGTGTTTTCTTGGCACGTTTTCTTCAGAGGAGGTTTGCCATGGCCTTTTCCTGAAGCTGAGAGAGTGCGACTTGCCCAAAGTGACCCAGTGGGTTTTCATGACCGAGGTGGGATTCGAACCCAGCTCTCCAGAGTCATAGTCCAAGGCTCAAACCACTACGCCACGCTAGCTCCTTACACACGCAAAATGGGTGTGTGTCTCTATGCCTGTGTGTGTGTGTGTGTCAGCGGCGGCTCCATCCTTCTTTTTCGTCCTCCACTCCCTTCAGGGTGACCAAGGGGGGTTGTAAACTGCCAGAAATAGTGCAAATTGAGTCCACTTTTAGGGTTAGGGTTAGGGTTAGGAAATCATGGGAACTGTATTTTATTGTGGCACCAGAGCTCTCTGACAGAGAAGGCTCAATGTCTCAGAAAAACAACAACAATTCCCATGATTTGCACTAACCCTAACCCTTAAAGTGGACTCAATTTGCACTATTTCTGGCAGTCTGCAAACCCCCCCCCCCAAGTGTCCTAATCGCAAAGGCCCCACAAAATGTAGATAGGACATTCAAGGAAAAAAATGTAGTAGGACATGACCAAATGAAACCCTCCAAACACTCCTAGAAATGTAAATTCACGCTCCAAGGGGAGGCATGCTGAAATTCCTCCTGGACAGAAGGGTGAAATGTTGTTGCATGGGGCGTGTCCTGGAAAAGGAGGACGCCTGGTCACTCTTCCTTCGGTGCTGCTGAGAGAGAAAGAAGAGGCCCGCGCCTCCCCTCCCATGTCCAGGGAAGGAAGGAATGGTCAGCGGTGGAGGGAGAGGTCAGCAGCCAAGCCAGCCAGGCACCTGCGCGCTTCCCTCCAAAGCTCAGGGAAACTGCCAGAAATAGTGCAAATGAGTCCACTTTAAGGGTTAGGGTTAGTGCTAGGGAATCATGGGAATTGGTTTTTTTCTGAGACATTGAGCCTTCTCTGTCAGAGAGCTCTGGTGCCACAATAAAATACAGTTCCCATGATTCCCTAGCACTAACCCTAAAAGTGGACTCAATTTGCACTATTTCTGGCAGTCTGCAACTCCCCTTCACTCAGCTTCGTGTTTGGCACACACTCACACAAACACACGCGCGGGAAAATTGGGAGCCCCAGCCAAAGTTTGCTCAGGTGCCACACTGGAAGAAACTGAACCTCTCAGTCCTGGTATATAGTATATATTTCAGGAGGACCTCTAGAAGAAAGTGAACCTCTCAGTCCTCCTGAAATATATATACTTATACACACAGACGCACATACACAGTGGAGTGTGTGTGTGTGTGTGTGTGTGTGTATTGGCATATATATTTCAGGAGGATTGAGAGGTTGTTTCTACCAGTGTGTATACACACACACACACAAGAATATATATATATATATATACACACACACACACACACACACACTGGAAGAAACAACCTCACAGTCTTCCTGAAATATATATACCAATATATATATATATATATATATATATATATATATATATATACTTAGATATGAATATATATACTGGAATATACCAACCAACAAGGTGACCAGATTTCCTAAATGCAAAGGAGGACAAGGCCCCACAAAATGTAGGGTGTTCAAGAAAAAAAAATGTAAGAGGACATGACTAAGTAAAAGCTCAAAACACCAACAGAAATGTAAATTAATGCTTCTTAGCCATGTTCAAAAGAGAGGACATTGAAGAAGAATGCAGTAGACCATGACCAAATAAAAGCTCAAAACACTCATGTAAATATAAATTCATGCTTCTTAGTCACACTCAAAATGGAGGACATTTTAGAATTCCTCCTGGACAGAAGGGTGAAATGTAGGACATGTCCTGGAAAAGGAGGGTGTCTGATCACCCTGCCACCAAGCTGCAGTCCATCAGCAGTGGGTTGAACAGAGACAATGGTTTCCTGGCACACTATATGCATTATAACGCTAGCTAACCCAGCCTCATGGGGTTCCTCTTGGCCAGTTCATGACAACTTCTTTTTGGCTCCCACACTACATCCAGGGTGAAAGACATCCTTGTTTTCAAGGAAATGTCCATTTCATCCTTCTGCACAGGAGGAATTTCAAAATACCATCCCTTTTGAACATGACTGAGAAGCTTGAATTTATATTTATATGAGTGTTTTTAGCTTTTATTTTGTCATGTCCTACATATTTTTCTTCAGTGTCCAACATTTTGTGGTGTCTTATCCTCTTTTGGGGTTAGGACATCTGTTTGCCCGAACTACATCCCAATACGCATTCGTAAGATCATCTACTAACGTTAGCTTTAGGCAATATCTTTGCCTTGTCTTGCATTGATCATATTAAAATTAAACTCGTTGCCTCACAATGTTTTCCATTTCTATGGACATTCTCACACATAGACTGCCATATAGGTCTGTCCCTTGGCTTTCCACTCCACCACACAACATCTGAGGAAGTAGGCTCAAGTCTACAAAAACCCATACGTCTACAAAAACCCATCAGACTGCCAGAAATAGTGCAAATTGAATCCACTTTAAGGGTTAGGGTTAGGGAATCATGGGAACTGTATTTTATTGTGGCACCAGAGCTCTCTGACAGAGAAGGCTCAATGTCTCAGAAAAAAACAAACCAATTCCCATGATTCCCTAGCACTAACAATAACCCTTAAAGTGGACTCAGTTTGCACTATTTCTGGCAGTCTGCAAAGGCCCTTAGTCTCCAAGGTGCTGTAAGATCTCTTTCCATATCCTGAGGTGATTCAAAACGAGCAAAACATTGAATTGCCTTGTTTCCTAATTTCACTTTGAAACTGGGCAATTAAAGTCCCCATTGCTTTCCTCTAGGATCTATCTCCTGAGCGTGTTCAGTGTTTATTGAGAGGTATGCCTCACAGAGTCCAATGGGGGTAACTCCCTCAGAAATATGTAATACAATTTTGCAGCATTCCTCTCACAATTCACCCTTCCTGGACTGTGGCCATCAAGTGTGAAGTCATTTTAAGTGTCCATTCACAAGGGCAGAACTTTTGTTGTTGATGGCAAGCTGCTGGAACAATGAAGCAGACACTTCAGGCAGATTTTGAAATTTATTATGACTGTATTTTTCCCTGCCAGGGAAGGGCTGATTTATGCCTCTCCGCCAATAAACAGGAACAGAGAATCATTAACACAGCAGAATTAGGTTTCAGTATTTGGGCTGCTGACTGCCTGACTCCATATTCACTTGACTCTAGTAAAGTAAGGAGGCATTTGTGACTTTTCAGACGTTATACTACACTCCTTGCCATCTTTTGACCAGGGGCATGCTGGCTGGGGATGATGGGAAAAACTAAATTGCCACAGATTCCTCCATCCCAATTGCAGAATTGTTTCATCTCAGTCCTTGTTTATTACATATCTTTCTACTCAGTGAGTAGTATGTGCCAACCTGTTATGACAGCCCCATAAACATCATAGGTTTTTCTTATGTAAGGAATACTCAGAGGTGGCTGGCCCTTGCCTTCCTCTGAAATGTAGCCTTCAATACCTAGTATTCCCTGGTGATCTCCTTTCCAAGTACTAACCAGGCCTCACTTGATAAGCTTCCAAGACCAGATAGGATCTGGTGCCTTTAGGGTATTCAGGCTGTATTATACAAGTGAGCACTAAAGTTAGAATCTCTAAGCCATTGTATTCCCCATTACTATGTACAGATGTGAGAGATGGACAGTGAAGAAAGCTGTCAGGAAGAAAGTCAACTCATTTGAAATGTGGTGCTGAAAAAGAGGATACTGTGGACAGACAAAAAGACAAACAAATGTATTTTAAGTCCTTAAAGTTTAATTCTGTTTTAAGGGGATGGGAGGGTTGGATTGTGGGATGAGGGAATGTTTTAATTCTGTTTATTTTAATATGCTGTAACCCGCCCCGATTGCCGCGCAGAGGGGCGGGCTATAAATAAAAAATTATTATTATTATTATTATTATTATTATTATTATTATTATTATTATTATTATTAGAACAGTGCAAACCTGAACCCTCTCTGGAAGCCAAGATGTAGAGGGAAGCAGTCTAAACTGAGGCTGTCATACTTTGGCCATATTGTGAGAAAGTATGACTCACTGGAAAATATAATAATGCTAGGAAAGGTAGAGGGAAGCAGAAAGAGAGAAAGACTGTGTGCCACATGGTTAGATTAAATCAGAGAGGCCATGGGCCTCAGCCTACAGGATCTGATCAGAACAGATGAGGACAGGGGGTCTTGCCTCATCCACAGGGTCACCATGATTTGGGGCTGACTTGAGGGCAGTAAACAACAAAAACTATTTATTTTTATACACACCTTTATCATAGACACTGAATCTCTTTTGTGTTTAGAGGAAATATGAACAGAATCAAGTTAAATCTAACTGGAATAGACATTATGAACTTGGAAATATAGTAACACAGCAAATGTAGGAGATGATAATGAAAGTCAAATATGTAAAGAAAGGATATTCATGATAAAGGAAGGGAAGAGTTTTTAATGTTAGTTTGTTTAAATGTAATGTCTGTTTTTTTGTTTGTCTTTGGGGACTTATGTTGGAGATATATTTGTGTTTTTAATAATAATAATTAAATAAAAAACTATTTATTTTTATGTATACGTACAGCATTTGACGAAGTAACCCTAATACCTGGTTTTCCTGAGGAGCCTGCAACTAAAAATTGTTGTAGAGGAGGCAATAAACACATTCCACACCCCACCCCTTTACATTAATGTATAAATATGTGTCTGCTTGTATTTTATTATGTTGTACTCCCCCTTCAATACTCTATCTGGCCTTGCTAGCATAGTGCAGTAAGCCTAGAGGTAATGGATGCTGAAAGAGTACCTGCCTGCATGAAAACCACTATTTTGGAGGAAGGGGGTGGTTTGTCTGTATGTGCACATATCACCAGATGTGATGGCCCAATTTATGATCCAGCAGGGGAATCCCCCAATGAGCTGATCTGATGAAGACACTATCAAGCCAAGCTAGGTACTACAATCTTTATTAGAACTAACAGTTTTGCTCAAATCAAAGACTTCCAGCCCCTTTGCAATCAAAATATGGTAGGCAGGAGCAGGCACCATTTGAAGCTGCTTGTTTGATCCCCCTGATTTGTCAGTGCAGCCAGACATATATTCTCTTCCATCCCTGAGGAGACAGCAGGATCAAAGCCCACTCAATGTTTCCTGCTTTCGTGAGGCACCAGCAGGAAGCGTCAGAAAACCTTGTCTCTCTGACAAGCACAGGCCCAGATATAGAACAGGACGACAAGCCAGAAAAAAGCAAAACACACAACTCAACAACTTATAGATCATTAAAGAACAGGCCAACGTGCTGAGATCATCGGTGACAGGTACCACACACAGGCCATGGTTTCTCTATCCAGACTATGGGGAATGAAGATGATCAGTTGCTGTTTGCTTGATTTTGGGTGGGTATGTTAAAGGCCTGTGTGTGTTAAACAAGTGGGTCCTAGAGCAGATCAAACTGGAAACCTCCCTGGACGCCAAGATGATCAAACTGAGACTGTTGTACTTCAGACATATCATGAGAAGAGAGGACTCTTTGGAAAAGACAATAATGCTGGGGAAGTTGGAGGGAAGTAGGAAGAGAGGAAGGCCACATGCCAGATGGATGCACTCTATGAAGGAGGTCACTATGGGTATTAAGGGGTTGCAGGAATTAAGCAGAGCAGTGGAGGACAGAGGGTCTTGGAGATGTTTCATCCAGAGGGTTGCCATGAGTCGAGATCCGACTCGAGGGTAGTTAACAACAACAAATGTTAAAGGTATGTCAAAGGGCTGTGTCCACACTGCAGAAATAATCCAGTTTGATGCCACTTTAAATACCATGGCTCAATGGTATGGAATTTGGGGAACTGTAGTTTTGTGAGACATTTAGCCTTCTTCATCAGAGAGCTTTCATGCCACAACAAACTACAATTGCCAGGATCCCATAGAATGGAGCCATGGTGGTTAAAGTGGTGTCAAACTGGATGCAGTCTAGGTCACCTCCTTGTGAGAAGAGCTCCAATCCTAATCAGTGAATCTGTGGTTGGAAGGATCTGCCTTTGGCACCTGGCCTCTTTGGTTCCTTGTTAAATGAATCCTCACCTCCTTTGATGGATCTGAAATCCCTCTTTCAGCACACTGAGCCTAATGTGTATAAGCTTCCTGCTCAGGTAGAATTATATATGGACTTTCCCTTATGTATTGTATAAACAAACAAGCAATGCTTATTTATGTTTGACATAAAATTGGTTAAAGATTCAGATATGGACAATATATATTAAATTATAGATTGAAATATATTTTGATTAATCAGAACTCCGTAATTGATTAAGCAGGCCCCAGAGTGGAAACAGCAGCTTCTCTTTGCCACTTGGTGCTGGAACTGTAGTCTTGTTTAAGTATCTTTTGTTGATTAAACTTTTACCACGTGCAATGCATTCACATACACAAACAGACCTCTGGAGATACAACCCAAGCACTTGGAAGCCAAATAATCTTATACTCATTTGAGTATGGTGTGAGATGCAGGACAAAAAAGATGTAGGGCTGACTGATCAAAGAGCCTTAACTAAGAGACTAATTTTATGAGTCAGGAAGGCCCAAGTTCAGACCTCCCTGAATCATGTTTTAAGTGGGTAGAGGTAAATTTGCATTGAGTTTTGATGGAAAAGCAGGGCTAAAATGGTCTGTCTGTTTTTTAAATAATGCATCTAGTTTTAGACCTATTAAGAGGAGTTTGAAATGTTTCAAATTGATTTTTAGTTACGCATTAAATGTTTTTAAAGTGTTGTTACTGATTATGAATCACCTCAGGGGCCCTGCTAGGTCAAGTAGTAGTAGATAAATGCCTTAAATAATATGGTGTCAAAACCTGGAGCTTTCATTAAATAATACCTTCCTCTTCACTAAATTAATTTATGAAACAATCTGCTAGGAACTTCTCCTACACAAGTCTGTTGAACCAAATTTCCCAAGGAGACTATGCCTTGCAGATTGCATCTGTTTACGTCTCACCGTGCCATCTTTCTCAATATCCAGAACGTGGTACAGGACTGCTGAAGACAAAAAGATTCCTTGAGGTGGCACAGCAAATGCCATATCTTCTGCTTACAGGGTGACAAGACATCCTCCTTTTACAGGACATATCCTACATTTCAACCTTCTGTCCAGAAGGAATTTCAAAGTGTCCTCCATTTTGAGCATGACTAAGAAGCATGAATTTACATTTATATTAGTGTTTTTAGCTTTTGTTTGGTAATGTCCTCCATTTTGTTTTTCTTGAATGTCCTTCATTTTGTGGTACCTTGTCCTCCTTTGCTCTTCTTCTTCTTCTTTCTTCTTCTTCTTGTTATGTAACCTGTGTTAGTTACATCTGGTCACCCTGTCCGCTTGAACCCGAAAGTCATGGAGCTGAAGGCAAACTAAGTTATTTTAGCAGCTGAGGCACAACAACAACAACTTTTATTTCTTTCCCACCTCTCCTCAAGGCCTGAGGTGGGGAACAGCATGTTACAATACAAAACAAAATTAAAAACACATAAACCCACAGTTAAAATACAACACTATAAAATCATCAAAATACACTCATAAGAGCTCATACGCAGATTAAAAATCATGATTGAAAAATGTCTGGCTTTTTAAAATCTGCTACTTGGGGTGGCTTGCTCACTCTGTCTAATGGTAGGGCCTCGGTGGAGCAGCTGAAATGGCTACTTGTTCTCCCTTTGCTTCATGCTTGTCCTTCTTCCCACCTACTTTAATTACACACACAGAGAGACACACAGTGTATGTAAGTATATAAAAATGGTCAACCTGGCTAAAAGTGGGAAGAGGCGAAACAAAGCTATAAGGGAATCGAATTAATAGAAAATAGACAGGGAAGGTAGGTGGAAGTTTCAGATGACTCAAGGCCTAACTAACCCATAATCAGTGTCAAGAGTGTGAGTGTGTGCCTGTTATGTTACACCAAAACTGGAGGTTTTTGCTGAAGGCATGAGTAATGGGCAGGATGTGATAGTGTGAGAAATTCTGACAGACTTTGAGGCCAAATGACCCAAGCAAGGCTAGTATCTGAGAAATGTTGGGGAGATACCCCAATCCTAACTTTGCACGCACACAAGCTACACAATAAAGGTAGCAAGTTAAGATGGAGCAGAAATTGGGGGATACGTTTAACCCAGTGATTCCCAAACTTTGTTTCTCCTTGTTTTTTAGACTTTAACTCCCAGAAACCCCAACCAGCTTGGCCAGTAGTTAGGAATCCTGGGAACTGAAGTCCAACACATCAGGAGAAACAAAGTTTGGGATTCGCTGCTTTAACCCATCATGATGGCTGTAGAATGAAAAAAAAATGAGTATTTGTTGGCATTAGGTATTGTAGTCTGGGCATCTGGAGCAGCAGTCAGGGTGACCAGGTGTCCTAACTGCAAAAGAGGACAAGGCACCACAAAATGGGGGACATTCAAGAAATATGTAGGGCATTACAAAATAAAAGCTAAAAAAAACTAAATTTAAATTCATTTCATACAGTCTATTTACAACTATCGGTATATTACATATATACTGTCCACTCATCCCTCCCCGTTCATGGACTTGGAGTCTGTGGTCTCACTCCTTCACAGATGGCAAGCCCATTTTAACCAATGGACTTTTAGTATTTGCAGTTTTTCCAATTCACAGGGTGGGGGGTCCAGAACGGATCGCCCATGAATCTGGGGGATGATGACGACTGTATTTTGTTATGTACGCAACCATATTTTTCTGATGAATTTATCTTTGTTAAAATGGCTTGTTGGCTTGCAATATAATTATAGAACTCTAAGCAAAACAAAAGCTTAAAATTGTACTTCACTAGCCACAAACCCTTGACCAAATCTACATTTAAATTATTCCTTTCATTAGTCCATTGTGCTGAAATTAAGGAAAAACCCCTTTCAACATTTGCATTGTGTTCTCAAGCAGCCCATTGCCTAACACATTTGCTGTCCTTTTCTCCTCTGAGAAACAAATGCAGCTCTGGGGCTAAATTTTGTCTGCTGGGGCTCATAAGAAAAAAGAACTTCAGAATGAGCCATGCAACCCCTCTATTTGCAGCGAGTGCCAAGTAGACAAATTTAAAGTGGAACAGTAAACGTAGTGCTACTCAATGGGTTTCTTAGTCATGCATAAAATGGAGGACATTTTGGAATTCATCTTGGACAGATGGCTGAAATGTAGGCCATGTCATGGAAAAGGAGGACATCTGGTCACCTGGGCCCAGTCCACTAGAAGCAATCCTACACAAACGTTCAGACAATATGTTGCACAGTGTTTGGGATGGCCAGTACTCCTAGCTTCACTGCTCTGTGCCTTGCCTGTAATTGTACTAAAAGGCCAAATTAACTCCCTCTCACACACTCCTCCTCCTCATCCTCTAGGGAATGATCCACCTGGTAGCAGAATAGCACTGTTGTTATGGAAACAAGACACATTGAAGACTTTTTAAAATACCAAGTGTGCTAAAAGATTATGAGGGTGGGAAGCCACAAGATAATCAAGTCTCACCCAACCAACTTAATGGTGGCAGCAGTCTGTTTCTGTCTTGGGTGAGAGAAAGAGAAGTGAGGCAGTTGAGTCAAATTAGTTACTCAAGCGCAGCCATGCTTGGGCACTGATGTGCCTTTTCTCGAAGGTGTTAAGTTCTAGGTGCTCAATAAACTTCCACTTCCAGCATTCATTTAAGCAAGGAAAGCTATTTTAGGAATGCTAGAGGTAGAGCCCTTTCTCTCCATGCCTATCTGTGATAGTGTTAGAACAACAGAGTACTACATGGAAAAAGAAGCAGAGGTTCAGGGTACACTACTTTTCTAGCTCCCCCTGAAATGTTCCTATTTACAAGATTATAAACTTGTACATGCTACTCTTCCTAAAACTACATACAGTGAGGTCACTAGATACAGAATAGAAACAATGCCCAATTGCCAGTTTAAAACAAGTTCCAAATAACTACCGAGAGGGGAAAATGGGGGTTCCTTCTGATGTAGTGGGACTTCAAACCCCATCAGCCATAGGCCCTTTGTGGTTATGTGCCTTCAAGAGAGTCAGCATGGTGTAGTGGTTTGAGTGTTGGACTGTAACTCTGGAAACCAGTGTTTAATTCCCAGCTCAGCCCACTGGGTGACCTTGGGCAAGTTACATGCTCTTGTTCTTGGGGGAAGGAAATGGCAAACCTCCTCTGAACAAATCTTGGCAAGAAAACCCCATGATAGGTTCGTCTTGGGCTCTCCATAAGTTGGAAATAACTTAAAGGTATCCAACAACAACAATCCTTCAAGTCTACTCTGACTTATGATCCTATCTTAGGCATTTCTTGGCAATTAGAGAAGACTTGCTATTGGTTTCCTCTGAGACTGAGAGAGCAAGACTTGCCCAAAGCCACCTAGTGGGTTTCCATGACTGAGTGGGGATTTGAACTATCGTCTCTCAGAGCCATAGTCCAATATTAAAACTACTACACCACACTGGATCACATCACATCCCAGAGCATATAAGAACTCACAAGCTGGTCCAGCACATTTTGGCTCTCAGGAAGAGGCAAAGTGCATTCCTTGCTTTCCACTAGTTAACATAGGCACTCCACTAGTGGACACAGGAGTTGTACTGGCGATCTCTCCCCTCCACAATGTAATCCTTAATGATGCTCACATGTCACGAGGCAGCCATCTTAGATAGCAAGGATGCCTGTGAGAACTGGTAGTGGTCCATGTGGAGGATTACTAAGAGATGGCTTGCATTCTAGTAGTAGTAGTAGTAATAATAATAATAATAATAGTACCAACAAGAGAGTCCTGCCATGCTACAATAGGACTGCAGACCATTCTTCCTTTTTCCAACTGCATTTGCTCCCACTGTGTTACTAGAGATTCAAAGCACTGAGGGGGCAAAACACACAGAGACATTATTTTGTGAAATTGCATTCCCCAACCTCATAGCCTCCAAATGTGTTGGGCTGCAGGGCCTATCCCACCCAGTATGACTGGGGAAGGCTGCCCTAAGGCTTAGATCATGGTGGGGGGGCAAAATGCAGCACATGCCCCCTGCCAGAAGGCTGTTTTTGCAGCCTCTAACCTCTCCAAACTTTTCTGACCAAAAACTAAAGGCTGAATTGGGAGGCTCCTCTCCTGGGAGCCTTAGGGGCCAGTCCTGCAGCAGGAACTACCTGCATTGTTTGACATTTTTCAAAAACTAAAAACATCTATTTATGGTATGGCTTTGTTTCTTTGGAGTGGTTTTTAAAAAAAATCTTTTGGCAGTCGTAAAGGTCCAGGGTTGGAAAACTGGTCTCCAGGACAACCTTAGTTGTTTAGCCCTTGCTTAAGAGCTGTTGTATTGGGGTAGATTCTTGAGGTGTTAATTCACTTTTGGAAAAGATGAAGACTGGTTCAATGAACAGTCAGTCTCCTTTAGCAGAGTTGGCAAGGGAGAATGCTGAATCTCTCAGGTCCTAGCTTCAGCAAAGTAAGGCAAACAGGCAGAATTCAAAGTACATAACAAAACCTTCACTTTCAGATCAACATGTATACATTGATTGCCTAAGACGAACTAAAGGAAGGTTTAAAGAAAGACCACAGCAGAGCTGACGCTCATCATCTTAAAGGAGAAAGGAGTAGGAGGAGGAAGAAGAAGAAGAAGAAGCAAAGGAAAAGGTGTGCGTGCGGGGGAAATCTTTATGTGACTACATACACTTAGCCGTCCCAAGGTCATATGATCTGGTTATTTAGATATATGATTGATGGCCATGCATTACAATTGATGGGTGAGTAAATGGAAAAAGACTGGATAAAATAGGGTAGAAGCATGCAGGAAAATCATGTACCATCTAAAAAACCCATTGCTCTAGTAGCAAGTGGTAGATGAGGGAGTATAGAGGATGCTTGACTGAGCAATATTTTCCAACAAGACTTTTAAGTTGAGAGTCAGGATCCTGGGGTGGAAGGAATCGGAAGTGCTATAAGTCTAGGAATGCTAAGGTTTGAGAACAAAGTGTTGCTATCCAGCTTCTACTTCTAGTTTTTCTCAGAGATGCTGTACGGGAAATCAAATTCAGTTCCTGAAGTTGTGGAGGGCACAAGAATAGAGAGGGGACATTTCCCAGCTAAGTGAGACTAAGGAGTGTGAGGAAAGAAAACATACTGGTCCAAAACCTTAATATCCCTTCACCCTGATCCATAGAATTGTATACACAGCCTACATAATCTCTATATATTCATTTGCCAAGCAGGTATTGACAAAGAGTTTGGTGAGAGTAACTATTGGCAGGTAGAATAAGCTTAGGAATAGAAGAAGGTTTAAGCAGTTTCAAAGAGTTTGAGATAATACTAGTGTAAATAATAGTAGTGTAAATAAACACTTCAAAAATCCACAGCTGTTTCCAGAGGTACCAAAAACCTGTGGTTTAAGACATTATGCTTGAATGCAAGTCCAAAATCTCAGTTCAGCAATGATAATAATTATAATTAGGGGGCTTCAGCAACTCTAAGTCCCATCCTTCTCTGTCCTTTTCATATGCACAACCCTCAAAGGGTTGTCATAGCACTCTATATTTCTTTGCCGGCTCCATTATGACTCCAGAGAAAATGACTCTAAGAATGCTTGATTCAATTCATATTTCAAGTAGGGGAGAAGAGAATGAAACGCCACTTCTATAAGAAAAGACAGTATCCATTAGAAAACAGCAGAGATAGGCTTCTGAAGTTGACTAATGCAGCTCTGTTGCTTATCCTTTTATTAAGCAGAATTTCAAAAGGACATTCTAGTGAGTGGAAGGAATTTTACTAGGATGTAACAAAGTTGGAACTATAGATTTTTAAAATCTATAGAAATAAAAGAGAAAGAAGCTCTCAAAACACACAAAAAAAAAGAGATGATCAAGAGTACAGTCATGAGTAGAGCGTGGCTCCTTAAATGCATCCCGTTTTCTTTCTCCCCACTATTGCAGAGCTAAACTCTTCCAAAATCCCTGGATCATTTTCTTACATGCTTAAAAGGGGGGAGAAATTGCCTCCAGTGGAGGCCTCCAAGAGTGACGATTCTTCTTTTAAACAGCTTAAAGGATCTCGCCACCTGTTTTTGAAAACTAGAAGTGAATTTCTGATCACTTCTGGTTGTTTTTGTTTTGAAACTTTGGCACTCTGTGCAGCCTCAAAAGGGTCTCAAAGGCACAAAGCTGGCCCCCAGATCCACCATAGTTGCCCAGCAATTAATAATATTTGAACACCTGGTATTTGAAAAGGCATTCTCTCTGCTTATATTACTGCTAGGTGCTGCCCTTTTTCCTGCTGCTGTTCCTCAGTACTTAACCCCACCCAGTAGATGGACAAACAGCAAATTCAGCTTCTTCCTCCTGCCCTAACTGAGAAGGAGGAGAGCCAGTGTGGCATATTGGTTTGAGTGTTGGACTGTGACTCTGGAGACCAGGATTCAATTCCCCATTTGGCCATGAAACCCACTAGGTAGACTTGGACAAGTCACAAGTCACATGCCTTCAGACTCAGTGGAAAGCAATGGCAAACCTCCTCTGAACAAATTTTGCAAAGAAAACCCCATGATAGGTTTACATTAGGGTTGCCATATGTCAGAAATGACTTGAAGGCATGCAACAATAATTGAGAAAAAAGAGGAAAATAAAGCAGGGAGTGGGGCTGTATCCTTCCAAGAAACTGCTTCCCTCTCTATCAAAAGGAACAGATTACCATGAGTCCTTCTCTGAATACGAACACTAGCTGTGAATTGACACACAGTTTGAGCTCACTCAATGGTCAGAATGATGCTAAACCCAATTCTTATTATATTTCGTCTTGTCCCATTTTCACAGTATGAGCAAATGGCTTGATGACTTCTAGACTTCCCCTTTAACCCTGTATATAACTATTTCTAATCTCTGTAGTCAGATAAACTGACAGGACTATTTTATCACTTAAGTTCTGTTCTAGAACCAGAAAGCACTTGTCAAAGTGTAGGATTAATCAAAGTATGAAAATGGGACAGTGTCATGTGTAGCATTACACCCTAGCAGAAGTACAGTACTGAGCTTTGCACAACTTAGAAAAACCTTGGCCTCTCTTTCCCATCTACTGGATCCCATCAGCCATCTACTAACTCATGTAGTTTTCCCACGCCCTACCCTACTCATCTCAGTGCTCTTTCATGTATCACAGTGTTCCCCTATGTAAAAAATAGTACAAGAGTTCTCATACATGGAATCAAACATTGATGGAAATGGGGACTGCAGCCAGGAAATTAGAACAAGATTAAGAATGGGGAGGGCAGCTATGAAAGAACTAGAAAAGATCCTAAAATGCAAAGATATACAACTCAGCACAAAAATTAGAATCATACAAGCCATTGTATTCCCTATTACCATGTATGGATGTCAGAACTGGACAGTTAAAAAAGAAGAGAGGAGAAAAATCAATCCATTTGAGATAATGTATTGCTGGAGAAGAATGCTGAGGATCCCATGGACAGCCAAAAAGACAGATAAATGGGTCCTAGAGCTGATCAAGCAAGAAATCTCTCTGGAAGCCAAGATGACAAAACTGAGGCTGTTGTACTTCAGACAAATCATGAGAAGGCACAACTCACTGGAAAAAAACAATAATGTTAGGAAAGGTGGAAGGAAATAGAAAGAGGAAGGCTGCATGCTAAATGGATGGACTCTATTAAGGAGGTCACGGATATGAGTGTACAGGAACTAAACAGAGTAGGGGAGGATAGTGGGTCTTGGAGATGTCTCATCCACAGGGTCACCATGAGTCGAGATCAACCCAAGGGCAGTTAACAACAACAAAAGTGTTCCCCTTCCCTCCCTGGATCTGGATAATTTTCTCTTTCTCTCTGCTCTTTGGTCTTCTCTCCACCCATCCTTTTTCTCTTCCTAGTTTTTCTCCACTTTCACTAGTGCTCATTCAGCCTTTCCCCCTGCTTGCTGTCCTCTTTCCTCTCAACACCTTTTCTATCTATTTTCCAACTTGTTGAAGAGCTGAAGGCTCTCTAAAGGAAACAACAGTCACATCAAGTGTATCGTTTTTCCTATAGTATTTTGGCCCTTGTGGGACCTGCCTAGTCACCCTTTGAGAAGATGAATATGCTACCTCTGACAGTGGCTTCTTCTGTACTAAAAGTCTGCCATGTAGTGACTGAAACATTATTACAGACTACAGTTTTAAATTAATTTTAAGAAGCAAGTACAGTAGCTGCAAAATCCTAAAGGGTAAAGATATACAGCTGAATATTAAAGTTAGAATCATCCAAGCCATTGTATTTCCCATTACCACGTATGGATGTGAGAGCTGGAAAGTTAAAAAAGCAGATAGGAAGAAAATTAATTCATTTGAGGCATGATGCTGGAGAAGAGTGCCGAGGATCCCATGGGCAGCCAAAAAGACAAACAACTGAGTTTGAACAAATGAAGCCTGAACTCTCCCTGGAAGCCAAGGTGACTAAATTGAGGCTGTCGCACTTCAGCCACATCAAGAGAAGACAAGTCTCGTTAGAAAAGGCAATGATGCTGGGGAAGGTGGAGGGTAATAGAAAGAGAGGAAGACAGCATGGTAATTGGATGGACTCAATCAGGAAGAACATGGGCCTGAGCCTGCAGAACCTGAGCAGGGAGGCAGAGGATAGGGGGGCTTGGAGATGTCGCACGCACAGGGTAGCCATGAGTCGAGGTCGACTTGAAGGCAGACAACAAGAAGAAACAGTAGCTGCAAGGTACACACCAGTAATGTCCCCTTAGTATTCATGCCATGTTTTAAGTGTCTAGGTTTCATGGGCTTAAAGCAGGGGTAGGCAACCTTTCCCCTTTAAGGGCCGAGGGACTTCAGCTCCCAGAAGCCTCAGCCATGTTGGCCAATAGTCCCATGTTGGCCAATAGCTCCTGGGATTCTGGGAGCTGAAGTCCCTCGGCCCTTAAAGGGGAAAGGTTGCCTACCCCTGGCTTAAAGACATAGCCATTTTCATTGAAGCTCTAAACCAGGGGTAGGCAACCTTTCCCCTTTAAGGGCCGAGGGACTTCAGCTCCCAAAAGCCTCAGCCATGTTGGCCAATAGTCCCATGTTGGCCAAAAGCTCCTGGGATTCTGGGAGCTGAAGTCCCTCGGCCCTTAAAGGGGAAAGGTTGCCTACCCCTGCTCTAAACTTTGTCTAGGTTGTACAGCATTGCACACCAAGTGGGAAACCACATCTAAATGTTTGCCCTCCAGTTTTTTTAAAAAAATGATTTATAAAAAAATAGCATGGCAAGAAGTCTGGTTTTCTGTGAACAGGGTTTGGTGGTTGTTGTTTCTTTGTATGGAGGAATATTATATAAAGTGAGGCCTGTCTACTTCCGGTTGGTAATGGCGTCCGATTAAGATGTCCCCAAAGTGATTGCCTGGGGGGGATCTAGAAACGCTGAGGAATCTTGGCAAGGAAAGTCCCAAATCTACATGCCAAGGATTCCCGGGTACGGAGAATCCTTGGAGCTGATCTGTGGGTCTGTGCCTGATCTCCTTATGTCGGAGCCCTGGATGCAATTGGATTCGGAGGCGAGACAAAGAGAAGATCAGAGGTGACCGAGGAGGCATCGATCCCAGCGTTTTCGTTTCGTCCTAGGACGACCCGGACGCCACCAATTTTAATCATTGAAGACTCTTTCTTTTGTGAGTAAGAAAATTTGAGCTGATTCTCGCATAATCTCCAGCAAAGAAACCTTATAGACACACTTATAATTTTGAACTGTCAGTTTATATTTGGATTGGATGAGAGCGGTCCGGACTGAATGTAAGGACTGAAATAAGCAATCTAAAAATAAATCCAAAAACAAAACAAAACAAAACAAAACTTTGCCTATTTGGACTAAACTACTTAGAGACTATAAGAATTTTTGTTTGTGAAAGTATCTTTAAACGATTCTGGATTTTAAGAAATAAAGACTTATTTATATTTATATCGGAATTTAGAGATCCGGATTTGGCAGAAGAAAATAGTCTCTTTCCCGTTCCTGATCACTTTTGTTTTGGGTGCCTGGAGGGAAGAGCGAGGAGAAAAAGGAGACAGAGACCCGTAAAATGGCGGATTCCCGCGTGCTCTGAAAATAATAATTTAGGAGTGAAAGACTAACCTTGCCAGCGGATTGGGCGGTGAGCGAGTCAGCGGTTAAAAAGAGAAGTGGAGTGGCCGGTTACTAGGCGGAGAGAGGTTCAAATAAGCAGTTAATAATTAAATAATTAAATAATTAAAAATGATTTATAAAAAAATAGCATGGCAAGAAGTCTGGTTTTCTGTGAACAGGGTTTGGTGGTTGTTGTTTCTTTGTATGGAGGAATATTATATAAAGTGAGGCCTGTCTACTGATTGATATGCCCTCCTCTCTAGTAGATATAGGGAGTCATCAGTATCCCAAGGATTTGGGTGTGGATTCAATAGTGACTCTGTATTACAAGCACAGAAACCATTGCTTCCACTACAACAGGCTTCACTCTAGTAGTCCCCATTTAATGCCACAGGGCTGAGCAGACATAGCTAAGGCACATGAGATCGATGCATTTTTATTGCTTTCTAAAAGACAGCTAGCACATGAGCCAATAGCTCCTCCTCCCTTTCCCAACAACTTCTCTGGGATATTTTTAGAGCTGTAATCACAGGGGCAGTTGAGATGGGGAGGGCGCAAAAGTTGGGAGGGGGTGCCAGTGTTTGAGATAATCCTGTTTTTCTCTACCTCAACAGATTTCCTGGCAGCAAGCCTGTAACATTTAATCACAGAATTAATTGCTATCAATGGTTTCCATGGTGAATAGGTATACTTCACTGGATGCTATTGACGGACCTGCTAGTAAACCAACAACAAAGTTTATAATGTCATTAATCCTCAATACCCATTTCTACTATCATCATGAACACCAGCACTCTTGCTGATGTAATCAGTTGCTCCTAGAAAGGAACCTTTCTCTTTGGCTACAGCCCATCATACAGAGAAATCTCACTTTGCATCCAATATATTATCTTCCAGTACTTGAGACCATGCCGTGACCTATTCCTGGAAACCATTGACATTTCCAAACCATGCCCTATGAGGAGAGACTTAGGAAGGTGGGAAAGAGAAAGTGCACTACAACCCTACTTTCATATAATAAGGCTAGAGTTGTAGAAATCACTGAAGACTCAATACCATACACAGCTGAATGCTGCCCAGTTGCCCTTCTGATTGGTTGCAGGTTGTGCAGCTTAACACCATAGGCATACGGGTTGGAAACTTGTTTGCTTCTTTTTTAAAAAATCCAACAAAGACAGATGAACTATAGCACCTTACTTTTGGCAGCTGAAGTTCTTCTCTCATGCTCATTTAGTATATTACAATCAGGGTTATAATCAGTCAGCATAGTGTAGTGGTTTGAGTGTTGAACTATGACTCTGGGTTCAAATCCTGGTTTGGCCATGTAAACCCACTGGGTGACCTCGGGCGAGTCACATTCCCAGCCCCAGACGATGGCCATGGCAAACCCCCTCTGAAGTAACTTGCCAAGAAAACCTTGTGATAGGTTTGCCTCAGGGTCACAATAAGTTGGAAATGACTTGAAGGCACACAACAACAAGAACAACAATCATAGGTTTGTGTGTGTATGTTGTGATTTCACAGAAGAGAGAAAGTGCAGAAATTGAACTGGGAACAAAATTCAGCTGATAACGCGTCTTTCTAAACAAGTTTCTAGTTCAGACGCCTGTGAAGATATAATTTAACACACCGATTCAGGAGCCAGAGAACTGGATAAATGAGTTTGTAGGTTAAGACTTTAGCAACCCATCTGTCTCCCAACACCACCCCATGACTAGCAAAAAATTATAAAGGATACAAAAATAATTAAGAACAATACAAACAATTACTATGTATTATTTATACAGGTAGCATAGTCTGAATTCTCTTGGCATGGAATTTCAAGATACACAGTTTTGATTATGATCCCCTTGATTAGCAAGCCATCAGACTGATTTTAAATCTAATCAGATCATGCAGCATTCTTCCTATTTGCAAACCATCCCTTGCTAAATGGCAGGGAAGTTTAGTGGGTCATCAGGAAATAAATTCCTGTCAAGGACTTCCTTATCCTTGAAAAAAACACAACCCTGCATGCTTTCTTGAAAATTCTTCACATGAGGATCCTGTTAATCTATCGCATCCAGCGTCAATGTGTTTGTCTGCACTTACTCAAGATCACCGCTTCCAGGATTTATTGGGTGGTGGAGGTGGAGAAGAACATCCAGGAGGCTCTGTGACATTGTCCCAACCTTGGCACGTCTAGATAAGAGGAATTAATGCATCCTGCTACTGACCTCACCCTGACATTCTCCTCCCATAGCATCTTCTGCAAGAAGAAAACAACCAAGGATGGAAGTAGCATACTTTAATTTCACTGATACACAAAAACACGCACATTATATTAGGCTAAGGCCGGGGGGGGGGGGGGAGATCGAGAGCCCCACCTTGAATAGGCAAGAGCTTGGCATGAGAAGACACTCATGCAACCATCATGATTTTGGTCCTAGAAAGAATTTAAAAAGCAATTTAAGTTGCACAGAAGGAACTATGTTTCCTTCTTTCCTCCCCCCTAGCATTCAGAGATGCTGCACTGAAAAAAATATATATGGGGGAAAGTCTGAAAAAGAGGCAGGCTTCATAGGGAGAACTACTGCCACTGCAGATACAAAGATGGCCTTGCACTCCCATCAATAAAATCCTTGTGCCTTTAAATAGTTTAGTTCTAACCCCCCTCCCCCTGCAATTCAGTACAAATTTTGTAGGATAAATAAAGGGCAGACAGCAGATTAAGGCCTTAGGAGGACAGAAGTGAGAGTGGGCGAGGAGGAGAAGTTTGCAGAATGCTGATTGCTGGAGTGCAGCTTCTTCCATCATCGTCTGCTTCTACTGGTCATTGGGGTTTGGGTTGGCGTCAGGATACTTGGTGAGGTCAAAGGTCAGGACTTTGCTGATGACACAGTCTCCTTGCTGTGAGGGGAAAAGTGGAGGGGGGAGAAGTCAAGCCACAGTCACACCCTCTCAATCCCTTGAGATCACCACCCTCTATATAGCAGGCACCCCTACATTTCAAACAGGCTGCCAGGGTTTTATGTAAGAGAGACTTGAAGACCTAATTTCAAGGATTCACTCTTGCCTAGGCTTAGGAAGGAAAAACATTCAAAAGGCAAGGACAGAATAGTATTTTTCAGAAGGCAAACAAATCTTGAATGGATTGTTAACTCCACTCCTCCTTTCTTTCTTTTTCAAAACTGATATACTGCCCTTCGTGAAAACAGATTCTGGGAAACTATCATCCTTTCTATTGTGGGCCAGGTCTCTTCCCTCAAACAAGCAAACATAGATATGGAGCAATATAATCTCCAAGAATGTACAGACTAGCCTTTCCCTCACTACTGGCCAACTACAACCTGACTTAGAAGTGAGGAGCAAGACTTCCTTCCAATGTGGACAAGGGTGCTACATGGATTTGAGACTCCACCAGGTTTGCCTTGTCTTCTAAGATGCCGCCCTTAATGGTGCCTACAACCCCACTACATGTCGCTACATGACAGGACAGCCTCAGCGTATATAATAACAATAGTGGCTTGAGCACTGGATTATGATCTGGAGACCAGGGTTCAAATCCCAGCTCAGCCATGGAGACTCACTGGGTGACCTTGGGTAAGTCACACTCTCATCCCCACACTCTAAGCTATAATCATCATCATCATCATCATTATCTTACAGATCTTGACTTTCAGATCTTAAATGATTTAAAATATGTAAATTATTATTTATCAAAATATTTAGTTTGAGACTTTTCTTCTTTCTTCTTCTCTGTTACATTGTTCTTCTCTGAGAGAGAAAGAGAAGCAAACACAGGAAATGGAACCAAGGGGAAAAGATCGCAGATAAATTTAAGAAATAAAGAAGACAAAATCTCCACAAGAGAAAAAGAGAGCAGAGAGTCAATGAAAACAGGTGAAAATGATAGTATAGAAGAAGAGGAAGACAACATGTAATATTTCTAGCTTACACAGAAATGAGAGGACACTGTGCCTAAAGTTCCTCTCAATTTAAAAAATTGTGGAGGAGAGATAGTTTATCAAACATGAAAATAATAATGTTTAATGTAAAGGGATTAAACTCATGAAATAAAGGAAAAAGAATTTTCCATTTCTTAGAGAAAGAAAAATGTCATATAGGATGTCTCCAGGAATCACATATTAAAAAATCAGAAGTAAGATTAATCCGAAACAGGAAGATAGGTAAGACATTTGTTTCAGCTAACAAGAACAAAAAGAAAGGGGTAGTAATATACATCAATAATCAAATTCAAACAACTGAAGTTCTGAATGATCCAATAGGGCACTATGTAGGTGTTAAAATTAATTGGAATGGGGAATCTTTCCTTATAGTGGGAATATACGAACCTCAAGAAGGTAAGGGAACGTTTTATGAGAAATTGAACAAGAAAATTTCCCAAATAGATTTTGAAAAAATGATACTATGTGGAGATTTTAATGGAGTAGTAAACCCAAATATAGATAGGAAATCCATTTCGGAAATCCAAAGGAACCCCAAAGGAGGAAAATTACCAAGAACCTTTTTTGAACTGATAGTTACGTCCTAAACAATGTTTAGAGACATCTGAATAAAAATTCACATTCTATTCCAATAGACATTGTTCATTATCTAGAATAGACATGTTTTGGGTAACTAAGAATATGAGTAATTTGCTCATATCAATAAAAATATTATCTAGAAACATATCAGATCATAATGCATTGATAATAACCTTGATTGAACAAACAAAACAATACAAGTGGAAACTAAAGGATGAACTAATACAAAATCAAGAAGTAACTGAAAAGATTAGAGAGAACATAATTTTTTTTTTAAAGAAAATATAACGGATCAAATTAAAATGACTACCATATGGGAGGCTGGTAAAGCAGTCTTCAGGGGCCTCTTTATAACTCAAGACACTTAGATACAAAAGACAACAAAGGTAAGAGAACATGAAATAGATGATTTCATTATGCAAAAAGAAAATGAACTAAAAAGAGATCCAGGAAATAAAAAAATTGTAGAGGAAATAAAAATATTACAAAAACAAGCAAAGAAAAATATGCTTCAAATAGGAAAGAAACTAAAAATACTCAAGTAGAAAAATTTTGAATTCGATAATAAGACTGGAAAATGGTTGGCTGAACAACTAAGAAAAAGAAGTGCAAATAAGACCATAAGTGAGATAAAGGATGGGGAGAGGATGGTTACTAACCAAAATGAAATAAAGGGAGCATTTCATAAATACTTTTCTGAGTTGTATCAAGAAAAAGAGGTTAAAATAGAGAAAATCAGAGAATATCTAGGAAAGCATGAGTTTAAAGTTCCATCAAAAGAGCAATTTGAAAAACGAAATGGACCCATTATGAATAATGAAGTCATGGAAGCGATTAAAGGTTGTAAGGATGGCAAGTCATCAGGTCCAGATGGATTTACTACTGTGTTTTATAAAGTATTTGCTAACGAGTTATGTGTACCCCTTCAAAAAGTAATGAATGCTATATTAGAGGAAGGAGTCCTGCCTAGTTGGAATGAAGCTGAAATCATGTTAATACTGAAAGAAGGAAAACAGAAAACTGATGTTAAAAATTATAGGCCTATCTCTCTTTTTAATATTGATTATAAAATTTTCTCAAAAATATTGGCAAATAGACTGAAAAGTTATTTGAAAGATTGGATAGATGAAAACCAAAGAGGGTTCCTGCCAGAGAGGCAGATGAGAGACAATATTAGAGTGGTCCTAGATGTAATTGAATATTATGAAAGACATAACAAAAAGAACCTGGGAATGCTATTTATAGATTTAGAAAAAGCCTTTGATACGGTAAATTGGCAGACATTGTTTGAAATTATAAATAAAATGGAATTAGGCTCCAAATTTGTAAAATGGATAAAAAAAATACTAAGAAAAAAAAGCAAAAATTATTATTAATGGAGAGAGAACAGAATATATAGAGATAAAAAGAAGAACAAGACAAGGCTCCCCCCTTTCACCGCTTTGATTCTTGATGGTAATTGAAAGATTAATAAAAGAAATCAAAAAACAAGATCAAATTCAGGGGATAAAAATCAGGAAATATAATTATAAAATAAGGGCCTTCGCTGATTATATAGTTATATTTTTGGATAATCCTTGCAGCTGTGCAGCAAAATTAATGGAAGTTATAGAAAAATTTGGAAAAATATCAGGTTGTAAACTAAATAAAGATAAACCAGCAATTCTTACTAAAAATATGACTAAGGAAAAAGAAATTGAATTAGGCGAAAAAACAGAAATGAAAATACGTAAGAAAGTAAAATACTTGGGTATTACAATTACAAAGAAAACATTGGAATTATTTGATGACAATTATAAAAACACTTGGAAGGAGATCAAAGAGAAGATGAATTCCTGGAATAAAAAACAACTATCGTTATTCAGAAGAATAGCAACTCTTAAAATGATGATCTTACCAAAGATGCTTTTCCTATTTCAAATGCTACCCATAGTGGTGAAAGATAGTTTTTTCAAAATTTGGCATAAGGACATGAATACATTTATTTGGCAAAACAAGAGGCGAAGCTGCTAACGCGGCAGACGAAAGGAACTGAAGGGGGCGGTACCGACAGACGGCCTTTATAGGGATGGGTGGCGCTACCGCCAAAAAGTTGCAACTTAAGTCCAGCCCAGGGAAAAGTTGCAACTTTAAAGTCTGCCTAGTGATTCCAGAAGGATCCGAAGTTGCTGCGAATGCGCAGTCATTACCCATTTGTGTGATTCGCAGAGACCATGAAGAAGAAATGTAGAGAACGAGGAACTATTGGAATTAGAAGGAGATGGACTTTGTTTTGGGTGGCACGCGTATCTCGGATACGATAAATTGAAGGCAAGCAAAAACTTTAACAACCACTGTATTTGGCGTTCCTTATTATGGATTTGGAGTAAATACAAATTAAGGATTATGCCAAAATTTGCCCCCTGGTTCACCCCACATGAAGCAACACAAAGGAAAGAAATGAGTCAAGGAACGAACTGGATAACATATGGAAATCGACTAATAAAAGACGAAAAGGGGAACCATAAATGAAAAACACAAGAAGAATTAAACAAAGAAGGCTTCATATTGGATTGGTTCAGATATAGACAAATTGTGGAAAGATTCAAAATTGATTCTAAATTACAGGGGAAAGAGTTAAAATTGAACAAATTCGACTAAATATGGCTGGGACAAAACAAGAAAGGGATTGGAGGTTTTTATAAAATTTTATTAGAACAGGATTTAGAAGAAGAATCAAAGAATGTTTGATTAAATGGGCACAAAATTTTGGATATTCAATAGATTTGGCAAAGTGGGAACAAGTTTGGACTAAAAGAAGAAAACTTTTACAAAATTTATTTTTGATGGTATATGACCCCGGATAGGATATCAAGAATATATAAAACTAAAGATAACTTATGTTGTAAATGTGGTAAAGAACAGGGTACACTATATCATTGTCTGTGGACTTGCAAATTAGTTAAAAATTATTGGGTGAAAATAAATAGAATTATTAATGATATGCTCCAAATAAAAATTCAAGTCCACCCAGAGACATATCTACTGAATATGTGGTAAGAGGAATTAGACAAGGATTATGGGAAAATTCTAGTTTATTTAATTACTGCGGCAAGATTAGTATTATTACAAAAATGGAAAACGAAAAATATCCCAAGTATAAGCGATTGGTTAATTAAATTATGTGACGCAATTGAGATGGACAAACTTACCGAATTTTTAAGGAACGATAAAGATATGAACAAAAAAGACAAAGATATCTGGAGGCCAATTCTACAATATCTCAAGAAAAGATAGGGAAATTTAGCCACAATTAGTTACTAAATGAAGAAGAAACAAAAGAGAGTATGATTGTCAAGATTGTCCAGAATGAATTTTTTTAAAAAAGGATAATAGCTAGCTTATTTATAATTGAAACATCACGAATATGGTAGAAAGATGCAACAATCATAGGAATTGTCAATTTTAGAAGCTTAAATTAGAAGGGGTATGAAAGGGGAAATACACAAATGGATCAACGTCAAAACCAAAAAGAAACAATTTGTTAAAATAGCTAACAAAAGGAAAAATAAGAAGATCAAATATTGTAACAAATAATCCAGTGAGGGAAAGTATTGAACGAAGTACAAGGTCGAACGTTAGAATGATAGGGAAGTATGAATATAAAGGAATATGAAAGAGGGGAAAGGGAAGCCGAGGGAGGTAATAGGTAGGAAAGGTAGAAGATATCAGATGGATGGGAAGAAAGTAGAGAGGAGAGGGAGAAGCTATAATATAAGAAGGTCAGTGGGAAGGTACTCAGGGAAGGAACGGAACAGGAAATTGAAAGATAAGATGAAAGGAGATAAAAGGGTATGTGTTTGGATGAGAAAAGGAAGAATGATGGAAGTAATTATGTAATCAATATGATATAATGGTTTAACATAAGCTAACATTATGCGAATAATGATGGAGAACAGTGGATGTCTATAATATATATCTGTTAAGGAAGCCAGATGTAAAAGAAGATCATTATCACAAGGAAAAGGAACAATTAATATGTTATATGATTCTGTGAATGTATGTAATTTTTTTTCTTTTATTAATAGAATTTTTTTTAAAAAGAGACTTTCAAATTTTGTCCACTGATATGGCTTAGAAAGGATCTGCACAGGGGTGTGTGTGTCTGTCTGTGAGGATGTGCCACAGTACATCAGTTACTCATATTCACAAGGAGCATTCAGCAGCATGCTGCCTGCAATCTATTTCCTCTACTCCATTCCATACCTCAGGGTAGACTCCAATGAGGCTCTCAGCCTTGGTGTAGAACTCCTCCTTCAAGGAAATAACAATGGCCTGAAAGTTGCAGGTAGATTGCTCCTTGATGTAATTGGCCACCTGGAGAGGAGGAAGATGAACAGAAGAAATGAGCGACCTTTCCCCGCCTATCTTCAAAACTGAGCCAAAAGAGCTCAGCTGCCCATCTAATCTCACTTTCTACAAACCTTTCCAATGTTGGTGTTGTCCAAAGCTGCATCAATTTCATCCAAGACAAAAAACGGAGCCGGTTTGTAGCTGGGAACAGAAAGGAGACATGAATATCTGAAGGTGCCTTATACGGAGACAGACTGTTAGTTCATTTAGCCTAGTAATGTCTACTCTGATTGGCAGCAGCTTTCTAGTGACTGAGACAAGAGGTCCTACTGAGTGCTGCTACCCATGCAGACGCTGAGACTGAAACTAGGAATAAACATGTTCTTCCCCATGTCGTGATCCCCATCTTAATCCAACCTTCATTCCCCCAAATCCTGGGGAACACAGCCAGAGAAGCTACCAAAAGACCCCCAGCTGTGCTATAAATAAAAACTCATGGGCTGTTTGTGTAGAGAACACAATGCTGTGGATTAGGAATGAGCAGGATCTGAGAAAAATTCACCCCCTCCCTAGACTACACTTCCTCCCTCAAATGCAGCTCCCATCCTCCTCCATTTCCTCCCAGAAATCTCCCCACATCAGAACAAGGCCCTGCACCTTGCTTTAGAGGAAAATTGCTGAGTCTTCCAGGAACAACAATTATTTTCTTAGCTGAAGTTCTTTTCAATGGAGTGGTGGGATTCCATGCCCATAAAAACAGGCTGGGGAATCCAACGTAGTCTGTTTGTTCCTCACTGCTGCTAGATAGAATTTAGAGTTTCAAAAGTTTCCCCAAACAGTGAGGCAGGACTCTAACCCTTATGGATATTTATGGATGTCCTATACACATAGTATCTGCAAAAAGATACCCATATTCAGTGGAAGGAGGATTTGTATCAACACATCCAGTTACTCTTGCAACATTCCCTTCTCATGGTCCTATATCCTCTGTGTCAAAAGAAGTATGTTTTACTAGCTGATCATTCCGACTTCTATATAAAACTACAGGAAGGGTCAAAGAACCATGAACCATAATGAATCTCTGCCACCAAGCTACCCTGCAAAAATCTTGAATAATCATGAACCTAAACTTTCTTCAAGTATTAGTGCAGACCCAACCTTCCTTAATAAAAGGCTGACCTTACCTGTGGATGGCAAAGAGCAGAGCTAAAGCTGCCACAGTCTTCTCCCCACCAGACAGGTTGTCCATGGGCCGGAAGCGCTTGCCGGGGGCTACACAGTTGTAATTGATGCCATCCAGGTAAGGCTCCTCAGGGTTCTCAGGGCCCAGGAAGGCCTACCGAAAAAGGGATGAAGGAGTGGTGAGGCAGAAGGAGACTATGAGACTTCTTCACTCCCACAGTCAATACCTGAAGCCAGCATGGTGTAGTGGTTTGAGTGTTGGGACTATGACTCTGAAGACCAGAGTTCGAATTCCTGCTCTCTCATGGAAATGCACTGGGTGATCTTGGGCAAGCCACACTCTCTCCGCCTCAGAGAGAGGCAAAGACAAACCCCCTTTGAATAAATCTGACCAAGAAAGTCCTGTGACAGGTTCACTTAAGGGTCCCATAAGTCAGAAATTACTTGAAAGCACAGAACAACAACAACTCAACATGCTTGTGTGTGAGTAAACAAAACTGAAGGGATTGGAGTTGGGGGATAAAAACCAAAGAAGGAAAGAGGATAAAAACCAGACAGGCTCTGTAGTGACTATCCTGCCTGGGGATTATAAGGCAGAGCTGTGGCTTCTGGAAGCTCCTAACCACCAGCAGCTGAAGGTGTGCTAACAAGTCCCCCTTCTCAGAAAAATTGCTCTCTTATCCTCTGTAATCTCTCTCTTTTCAAATGGGCTCAAACAGGGCCACTTTATCTATAAAATGTGCACAGAGCCTTGAAATGTTACCCAGAATCCCTCAGGTGACAGCTTTTCCAGGCTCTATGTATCTTAATGGTGTCAACTAAAGAAGGAGACCAGCGTGGTGCAGTGGTTTGAACACCGAACTACAATTCTGGAGACTAGGATTCGAATCCTGCTCAGCCAGGGAAATCCATTGGGTAATATCAGACAAGTCATACTCTCTAAGCCTCAGAGAAAGGCAAGCCCCTTTTGCCAAGAAAACCCTGTGCCAGGTTTGCCTTAGGGTCCTGTAAGTCGGAAATTACATGAAGGCACACAACAATAGTTAATATTTGGGACTCTTATTCTAGTATTACAAAAATACTATTACATCTTTAAGAATGGGCTTTGGTGAGAGAAGATGAAAGGATGGATCCTATAAAGTCTGTTATTATAACCATATATAACCAAGGAAAGAGAAAAAGTCTGTGTCTGTGCACTTCAAACATTCCTAACAACAGCAGTTTTATGGAATACAGGCGCATGTGAATTCTTGTTATATGCTCAGAAATGTACCGTAGCTATTATGACACTGATTTTTCAAAGCAGGAACAGGCAACATGTGGACCTCATGTGCCCCCCCCCAAAGATTTCACTCAAATTTTGAGGTTTGAACAGTAGCAATCAAGAAAAGTCAAGCTGAAACAAGTTATTTTCCACTTTTTAAATGGCTTCTTCTGGATTGCTGGGAAATTCAGTGGTATGTTTGCCAGAAAATTACAGTAGTGTATCAGTGGTGTGTATACATACAAGGCCCATAAATGGCCACAGCTGGGAGTGGGGGGTTTGAAATGCTCATCTCTGCTTAAGTTTTTAGTTCTCATGTTTGGAGAAATTCTCCATTTGGAAGCTGGGACTGATGATTATTTAGGACAATGGGAGCAGGGAGAATAAAGCTCACCTTCTGTCACAAATAAAAGTTGATGCTACTGCAGAGCAATTGCTGAGGACAATGTGCACAGACTCTGAGGTAGCTAAGGATACATGTGTGGAAGGAAGTCTGTTTCTACACAAGTGTGATTCAAGCTGGATCACAGTGATTGCCAGCCAGCAGAATTATTCTGAGGATAATATAGGACAATGTTTCAAAATCGAACAAATGGATAAATAGCATATTTTGCATATAAACAGGAAGAGTAACAGTAACAGCTAGGCTGTAATCAATCTTATGAAGTACTGATTGATGTTTTAGAAGACACTTTTGTTTATAATTGGAAGGCGAATTGACATGAATACAGTTTCTATAGTCAGCTTCCAATGAATCCTCTTAATTCCCATGGGTAATGGAATGTTGATCTCAATTTGCAGCAAATTGGTTCCCAATTACAAAAAACTCAAACCTTGGAGAGCTAGGAGGAGGAAGAAAGGCAGAAAAGTGACATTTGTTCTTTTATGGGCTCTGTTCCATTTTAACATTTTAAGAAATGGCTCTGTTGTAACAACTCCAGAAATGTTTAAACAGGCTAAAGGCATCTGATTGTGTTTATGTTCCAATTCTGAGGATGTGATTAAAAACTGAAGAATGTCATAATGCATACAGAATTTAGTTCAAGCTAGTGTCCTGTAATGGTTAGGCAATTTGACTAGAACTGAGGAGATCCAAGTTCACTTGGCCAGGAAGCTCACTGAGTGATCCTGAGCTAGTCACGATCTTTCACCATAACCTGTCTCGCAGTGCTGTTGTAAAGACAAAAATACAACCTTTAGCTCCTTAAAGGAAAGGCAGGATACATATTTAACAAAATATGTAACAAATAAAGTTTTCTAAATAAAAATAAACAAATCCTCAAATGAAAAACACAACAGCAAGTTGCTAGCCCTGAAAAGATATGCCTAAAAGTGGGTGATTACTGCTGAATTCTGAAAAGGGAGAGAAGTGACTGCATAAAACAGTTAGTGATCAATGGTCACTGTCCAGCATAACTCTTTGTCTTCCCCATGAGTAAGATGACAAAACTGAACAGTGCAAAAGGCAGAAACATTTGTGGAGAAGTATGATAAAAGAGAGATTGTGCAAATTTGCATAATTTATACGATCTGATAACATCCATCTTTTTTCACTCAGAATTTAGGTTCCTGAATTTAAAGCAATGTTTCTCAGCTGTTGGTCAGCCTGATGTTTTGGACACTGGCTCTCAGAAGTCTCAGCCAGCATCGCAAATAGTCAGGGATTCTCAGAACTGAAGTCCAATATCATCTGGAGGACAACTGATTGAGAATGACTGATTTGAAGAATGGCTGACACCCAGCCAAGACTGTGATGCTGTGGGATGGTCTATGGAAGGTCAGGGGGCAATCTCACCTGGGCACTGCTGTTTCGGGATAAGGCTTTGTAGATCTCATCTATGTTGGTTGCCACCGACTCAAAGCAGGAGTTGAAGCGGTCAAAGCGCTCCTTTTTGATTTGCTCAAAGGCCTGTTTGGCTTTCTTAGCACGTTTTCGAGCAGCCTCGAATTCTGCCAGGGTAGAGGGAAAAGAGAAAGGATGAGTGTTCACAAGTCTCTGGAGAAAGCTTCCAGTGGCAAGTTCTAAGTCTTCTAGGTTAGTGGTTCACAACTTTCAGTTGCTTTGGACTGCATGGCCCATGTATCTGGGAGTTGAGATCTAAAGCATCTGGAGAACCAAAGGTTGAGAAGAAGGCTATACTGACTAGGACTGATGGGAGTTGCAGCTCGACAACATCTGGAGGACCACAGGTTCCCCAGCCTTGCTCTAGCTAATGAGGAGGCCACACGGGTAATCCTGTACCATCAGAGGTCTCCTGGAACTTGTCCCGCACACTCTCCAGCTTCTCCATGGCCTTCATGTTTGGTGCAGCAATGCGCTGCAAGATACTCTGCTGTTCGTTCAGCTTCTGTTGCAACTGGTTCATCTCTTGCTTGATCTCATCTTCAGCCTGAACATCCTGTGAGGAAAAAGACAGGAAGTAGCTCCAGAAGCCAGAGTACTAAGCAGCCACCCTAGATTGAGAGATTTCAAGAGAAAACTAGATGCGTCTCTCTTTAAAACCACTTGCAAAGGCAGCTGCTCCAATCACCCTGTGATGGAAAAACCAGGCAACTCCTTGATTTCCTCATGAGTAGCTGCCCCCACCCATTTTACCCCTCTGTGGTCCACAGGAAAGAATTCTCACATCTTCAGCTTTAGCAATCCGGGTGGGTGAAGTGCTGTCAGTAATAACCCTACTCCTCTGTCTCAATCACTGACTCAGCTTGGACCAAACAATATGGGACATGGCTGAGGGAAGGGAAATGTTAAAGGGCACAACCCCATATTCCAACTGAAGGGATCTTATAATCTTATAAGATTTCATCTTTAAAAAAACAGGTAAGGAGAAAAAAAGTCAGATAGCCAAGTTAAAGGAAACATTTTCATACTCTAGGTAACTATGGTAAGTGGCCCCTAAAGATAAATTCAAAACTTATGTGTGATGCCACAGAGGTCATCCCTGGTTTGGTGGAGACAAACAGGGAGTAGATGTGGATGAGAAAATACATACGAAAAAATAGCTGCATTTTAACCATGGAGAAGTGGAGGAAAGGGTGAAAGTGGGAATCCAAAGAGGTGGAGAAGAATCCTCAAGGTGAACTAACTCTTGATGAAGGATGTTTTGGTTGTACACACAAGGGAGGACTTGTCTCCACACAGGCTGGGTGATTTACAGACACTCTAGGTTAATTTCTTTGGATTGCCAGACCTGCCTGCCTCTGAGCAGCATGTCTGATGTCATCCAAATAAAGCTCTCCTTTTGCCCTCAGTCCAACTAACTGGGGTCAGGAGGCACAAATCAGAGGGATTTCCCTTCTGGTTTCTGACAGACCAGTTTAGAGGGAGAAATGACATCTGGTAAATATGGGAGCAATACATGACATCAGTCATCACCACAATGTTTGGAGAGGATACAGGAGACAACCTTTTCAGTGATTGCTCCCAAGTTGTGAACTCCCTTCCATGGGAGGTCCAGTTGGCCCCCTCCTTGCTGTCCTTCTGCCAGAAGGCAAAGACATTTTTATTTAGACAGGCATGTGGTTTTTAATTTATTGCAGCAGATGCTACTTTTAATGAGAAGTACTATGTTTCTATTTTATTATGTTTTAAACAAGCTTTTAAAACGTTTTTTAAGTTGTATGTTTCAAACAGAACTCTGATTTAATTCCCTTCTATCTTTTGTGTTAATAGTTTTTTAAATGTACTTTCATCGTTGTGAATCACGTTGAATCCTGCTCCAGGAGAAAGGCTGGATAATTTTTTTAAAATAGATAAATAAAATGGGATAGAGATCCTAGTCTCTGAGGCCAAAAGAGTGTTGCACTCATTAAAAGAGAAATGTTTTTAATTTATAATAGAAAGAGAGCACTTTTCTATCTCTTTGTTTATCATGTAGACATAATATTAAAATGCAGATATTCTGATATAATGCTGTCTTGAACACAGGCTCTCTATAGCTTTGGACTATTATTGCTAGATAGCATGGAGTCCACACTAGTCAGTTTGCAAGGTGTGATATACTTTCAGCCTCCAACTGAAATTGGAGAATAGAGCAGCTCCAACAAATTAACAACACCAAGACTTGGAAACATATGGCCCTCTAGAAGGAGATCAACCACTACTCCCATCATAGCATGTCACTGTCTACATTAGCTGGGGTTGATGGGAACTGGGGTTAACATGTTTCTCTAATCCTAATCCCTCTTCACCAGGTAATATTTCCTTAATGCCAAGTTTGTACAGAAAAGTCACAGCTTTTGTAAAATACAGTTTTTCTGCCAATTCACCAGTATGTGCTTCAAAGGCAAAACCCTACACATTTTGGGTTCAGGATGGTTCTTAAATTAACAAATTCATTCAGATAACAACTGTAGACTCTGATTTCATTTCTCTCACTATCTGAGGCTTGGTGAGCAGCTATGTACAACAGGACTTTCTCAATAATGAATTTAGAATTCCCTTCTGAGAATTTCTTGCCTGGTTTTCTCATCAATAGGTTTTAGTCAGCAAGTTAGACACTTAAAATCCTATAAAAAATACGAGTACAAAACTAACTTTAAAAAAAATCCTTCCCTTTAAAATTTTTAAATACTTTCATATTTTGCTGTCATTTGAAGTCTGCACCATAATCCATAGAGGAGTTGTTATGCTGGATTTTAAAAGTGTCATTTTTATTTTGATGTCAGCAATCATGTAGATCATTTGATGAAGACTATAAATGTTGCAATGAAATACATAAAAATGACTTAACACTAAATCCCTATCATTGTTCTCATGTGGCAGAAGAAAATCAGCTGAGGAGACAGCTAAACACACCCTAAGCATGTACGTTAAGGGGAGGGGTGGTTACATTAAACTATTCTGTTCTAGAAAGATAGCAAAGATGGCACTGCACAGGCACAGGTCCCACATACTTGAATCATTAAGTATGGTGGGCTTCTTACTAAGAAGGGGGGAAAAAAAGAAACATTTTACAACCCCCCCTTTCTCAGTTCTCCCACCGACCCAATAGGGACCTTACCTTCAGGTCCTCAGAGAGATCACTATAGTCAATCTCAATGAGAGCTTCTCGGGCATACATGTTGGAGGTCCTCTGTGAACTGCTGGCTGTCTCCTCCCCTTGGGAGCCACCCTGCATCAAAGCCAACAAGAAAACCATTTACTCCTCCTTTCTGGCTTCACACCTGTCATCTGCTAAGTAGAGGATGCTCTCCTCACCTCCTCCTGGCTGATATCATCCATGGTGCCTTTGGAGAGGGGCAGCTTGATGTCCTGCATCTTGCAGGCTTGCAGCAAGTTGTGGCGGTCACTGCGCTTCTGTTCCAGCTTGGTCTCAATGGCTGTCACCTCCTTCTGCAAGTGTGTCATCTCCCTGCAAGCAGAGGCCAAAGAGGCGCAATGTGAGAAGGATGGCACAGGTAGAAAACATTTTCACTGAAGGGCCAGAAAGGATGGTGCCAAATTGTTGGAATCACTAGCTACATGTATCATTCATCTGCTGTCAGCACAGCTAGCACCAAAGTTTGGTGGTTTTAGGCAAATGTCTGGCCTCAGAACCATTTAAAGGAAATCCACTTGTCGCCTTCATAAATATAACTTGAGTTGCCCACCCACCAAGATTGGCAACCACAAACACCATCACACCACAGAGCCCCTACTAAAGATGTTAACAGGATGGGTAACATGCAGCCCTTCAGATGTGGCTGGACCACAATTCCTATCACTCATCACCATGATGGAATCTGAGATTATCTAAAGGGCCACACTTTCCCCATCCTTATAAAGGACTCTGGAATGCAATCTCCATTCAAGTATGGACCAAACAAACTGGAGGCAGGGCAACTCCGTGGGTGGACTTATAGGTTGCTCTTTGGTCTTAACTCAGTTACAAGTGCTCCCCATGGGCTGTAGCTTAATCAGCAATTGTCTCATTCACCAAGAAACAGCAAGGGCCATAAGTAGACTTGCCCCAGAACTTTGTCTCAAGTTCCCATTGCTAATTCACAAAGGAGAAGTACCCCAGAACAAGTTTGCATGGCTACGTGAGATAAGGATACTTGGAAAAATTTTTTTAGATGAGTGGAAGAGTCTAAGGGCTGTACACCATAAGAGGCTAATTAAAACAAACCGTATGAAAAGAATGAAGAGTGAGAAGGCTCTTTTTCTTTAATATCATCCTAGAACTGAAGGACCAAGGAACTGACTAGTGGCAGTGGTGTTTGACAGAAAAATAAGACATTTTGTTCACACAATGAGTACTCGAAATATAGATTTTACTGCAAGAAGTGATACTCTATCTTATGGAACTAATGGGGATCCAAACCTCTGGTTGTCAATGACAACCAGCCTCTGCCTCTGGTAATAACTTGTTTACCCCAAAGATCCCCTAATCATAGATTTTCCACAAACTGTGGAAAATAGGAGGGAAAAGGATCCTCATATGTCAAGGCACAAGAAATCACCTTTCTGCTTCCATGGTAATGCCCAAGGAACTCAGGCCAGAGTCATTGGTAAACACAAAAGTAATGAGTGTCAAACCAGTCCTAAATCTGTGGATTCCCAGGCTTGAAGAAAAAAAAAGTCAAACAGACTTATTCCTGGCATTTAAATGGAATCTCTTTGTTAAGAGGAAGAACACATTCCAAGCACTGGACTACAGAGACAGAATACAGATCACAAGAGCACCTTATAAGTTTCTCAGAGATATGAGCTTCTGCTTGGGACATGGAATGGTGTATTTGGTCTGACCCAACATAGATATCTGCTGTGGCCTCTTTTAGATTACAGAGCATTTGCACTCCTACCCCATCTCATCAGTAGAGGAAATGGAAGGGTATGAATCAAAACACAAGTAGCCCAACAGAGGACAGCCTGGAATTGAGGGAGCAAAAGAACCCCACAGGAGGGGTCCAAGGAATCCAAGACTCACTTGTTGGCTCCACCCAGCTTTTTGCGGATCTCCTCCATCTCATGGTTCTTGTCGTTCACCTCAGATTTCTTGGCTAAATGCTGGTTCTTCAGGTCCTGTAGCTGTGCCATAGTCTCATCAATTATCTTCATGTGTCGCTGTTCCTCCTAAGCAAGGGAGAGAAGACAGATTTTTTTTCATCTACAACAGGCTCAAGTGCTCCTTCCTCACCTCCAAACCATGGATTTCCTGCCCCACTGAACCCAAGGCTACCCCACCCCATCATGGCCTGTACTGCACCTTCTTGAGCTTCTCTATCTCTGCTTCATCCTTCTTGACTGTCTGCTCCCACATGTGCACTTTGTCCTGATCTTCCTTCAGTTGGTTCTTCTCATAATCCAACTGGATGCCCAGGCGGGTCTTCTGGTTCTCGAACTCCAGCCTACATAGGGATGAAGGAAAAGTTAAGCACTTTGTCTAAATCTCCTCCACCCCATATATCTTCAGAATCCTTGAGACTGGCTGATTCAAAGTGGGCTGGAGAGGAGAAAGAAATGGGACCAGTACCTTTTTTTGGCAATCTCATTCTGGCGTTTCACCTTCTCCTCTTCAAACTCCCTGATGTTCCTTACTCCAATCTCCCTGCAGAACTCCTCAAAGACCTCATCTTCTACCTAGAAGTATAAGGGAAAGGATACATTAGGAAAGAGATATCCACAGTGGGAAGGGATGGGATGAGATGGACTACAGATGTTTTCATGCCCCTAGCTTCAAAAATCTTGTTCCACGTTGACAGGTCTGCTATGTCATTCACTAAGTAATACAGAAGATTAAGACAAATCCTCCACTGTAGTCCAAGCCTTATACCAGATGAAATGAATTTTTAATCTAGTCTAATATTATCAACTGTGACTGGCAGTGCTCTGCAGGATCTCAAGGATTTCACATCACTTGCTTCTTGGCTGAAGACATCAGGAATTGAACCTGGAATGTCCAGTATGAAAAGCATGTGTTCTGACAAGGAACTAAGGTCCCTCCTCATGTTGACCAAGAATACACTCTGGAATGCACCCACTATACCACTCAGTCTGTGCATTTCTCAGGAGGGTAGGATTAATAATGGCAGCATGCCTTTTAAGTCTGCTTATCCTCTATTACTAAACTACTGCTTAAATAAATACAGGCAGCTGCCTGAAGAAAGCTTTTGAAGAATCCTGGAGCTGCTATTGCTATTCTTGTTACTATCACACACATGTATATCCTAACTGGGAGTCCTAGAGTGCAAGTTCAAAACCACTGTCTTCTGCCTTCTCTTTTCAACCTCTGCCAGCACTGCATCTCTCCCAAAAAACCATCTTCCCACCCAATTTTCTGTCCTTTCAGTTTTTCCTGTTCTATCCATTCCACTTTTGGCCAGCTGCCCTTAGCCTGAACTCACCATACCTGGTTCATCTTCTCCTTGAGCTCCTTCATTTCACGCTCTCTCCCCTGGATGATGCGCTTGATATCATTGATGCGGGGCCCAAAATTAGCCAGTTCACTTTCTAGCTTGGATTTTTCCTGTTGGAAATAGGGTTAGATCAGGGACAGAGTAGAGGGATCAATTTCAAGGATCCTCCTCCCTTTTCCTTCTCTAAATGAAAAAGCTTTAAACTTCAGCCCCTTTTGAAAATGGCAGGACTGGGACTTCAGAGATTGCATCTGAGATGGGGTGAGGGTAAACTAGAGTTCACCAACATGACAAAATAGCCTTGTTTTGTTGTTGTTATTGGTTATATTTATATCTAACCATTCTTCTAATGAGCAGCACACACGGTCTCCTCCTTGCTATTTTAATCTGACAACAACCATGTGAGGTAGGTCAGGCTAAAAGATTGACTAGTCCAGAATCACTGAATGAATTCTGCAGCTCAATAGGAACCTGAACCTCCATTTCTCAAATGCCAGTCCAACACACAAACCAAAATAGTTTTTCTAAGACTAACAATTTCTCTTTTGAAAGATGTTCCTCCTTCAATGACCAAGTTGTTTACCTGAGAATACCTTTGTAGCAGGCTCTCACAGGCCACAGTAGTAAAAAGCTAGTCTCAGAATGCAAATTCAGGTAATACAGATCTTTTCACACAAGAGTTCAAATGTTTCAACTAGAGGGGTCCATGGGAAGCCAAGTGGATTTAAGTTTTGCTCAACCCTCCAAATTGAAGACAGATGAACTCCCCCAAGCAACTTTCACTGTACCTTCTCCATTATCCACTGCGTGGGAATTCCTACCATTTTAGCCTCAAAGCATTTCTCACAGAAGCAGTAGATAGGCTGTGCAATCTGGTGACTTGAAGGCCAGCTGGCCCAGCAAGCAACTTTACCTGGAGATTGAGAGCCAGATGGCGGGTCTTGGTTTGTTCCAAGTCACTCTGGGAATATTTCAGCCGCATCTGTAAGCCATGAGCCTGGGACTGGACTTGGCGCAGCTCTGCCTCCTTTCTTTTGGCCTTCATTTGCTCCTGGAAGAGGGAGATTTAGAAGAGCAGAGAGAAGAAAGATCTCTGAATAAGATGAACTTACTTGTGTGCTGCAGCCAGCTCTAAGGAGATGTAGCTTGATGACAGGAATACATTTAATAAGGATGAAAAATGGGCACTAACCTTGTCTCAGAGGGCTGAATGACAGTAAAGCAAACAATCCCTAAGTGACAAGGGGTTCAAAGCCACTGGACCTGGTCCTCAAAAACCACTTCAGCAATAAAACAGTTCACTTTCAGGCAAAACCAACAGACTCTTGTGACATCTTAAAACAGGGTGAGGGAAATTCATTACTTTTTCCCATTTTTTTTCATATTGTTGAAATGTTTTTCCTGCTGTATGCATTGATAGTTTATCCATTGTTACAAATTCATATAATTTAATTTGCCATTCAATTACCGTAGGTGTTATTTCGGATTTCCAATATTTTGCTAAAATAATTTGAGCTGCTGTAACCATGTAAAGTATAATGCCTTTTTCATCTTGACTTAATTTGCAATCTATCACATCAATTATATTTAATAGAAACAGTTCCGGCTTAAGGGGGATGTTTTTCCGAATGATCTCACACATTTTTTCCCAAATTTCTTTCCAAATTTTTTTACTTGTCTTACATTTCCACCACATATGATACATAGTTCCTGTCTCTTCTCTACATTTCCAACATTTGCTTTCATTGTTTTTATTTATTTTAGCTAATTTTGAGGGAGTGATATACCATCGAAGCAGTATTTTATGATAATTTTCTTTTAATATATTACACTTAGTAAATTTATTGAAATATTTCCATGTATTTTCCCAGCTTTGTAGGGGTATTGTGTGTCCAGTGTTCTGCATCCATGTTAATCATGTTTTGTTTTATCACTTCTTCTCCTGTTTTTATTTCTAATAACCACTTGTATGTCTTTTTTATCCAATGTTTCTCGCCTTCTTTCAGTATTTTATCGAATAATTTTGTTTCTTCCTCAATTCCATATTTTTCTACATCTCTCTTAAAGTCTTCTTTTATCTGCATATACTTAAGCCATTTAGTGTTGCTCTTATCCTGTTGCAATTCTTCTCTAGTTTTTAATCTAAATCCATATTTGGATTTTATTAACATTTTTTTGTAAGTAATCCAATTTTCTTGTCCAAGTGCTTCTTTTTTATGATGGGCTTCTTGTGGGGAAGATGTTTCTTATATTTTTTCCATATCCTATAAAGATTTTTCCTTATTAAATGATTATTAAATCCTTTATCCAAAGATATTTTTTTCATAACAAAGGTATGAATGCCATCCCATTTTTAGATCCACTCCTTCTAATTCCAACAATTTTGGGTTTTCAAGCAAAATCCAATCTTTTATCCATAACAGTACACTTGCCTCATAATATAATTCAATATCTGGCAGGCGAGGTCGCTAAAATGAGTACCCAGCTTGTTGGGGGGCAATCAGCTCACAGTTGTAAACCGCTTAGACATCCCATAGCGTGATATGAAGCGGTATATAAATAAGCTGCTTTGCTTTGCTTTCTCTTTTCTATCTTTTAGGACCTCTGCTTTGATTCTGGGTTTCCTTCCTTTCCAGATAAACTTGCTGATATCTTTGTTCCAAGTAAGAAAGTGTTGCTTAGTTAAATAAATGGGAATTGTTTGAAATAAATATAGCATCTTGTTTGTTATTCCGAGGTATTCCGTGATTGTTATTCCGTGATTGTTATTCCGAGGTATTTTACCTTATTAAAGATTTGATATCCTGATTGTTTTTTTTTTAATGTTTCTTCTTCCTCTTTTGATAGATTTTTTTGTTATAATTCCGCTTTTAATTTTATTCACTTTTAATCCTGACATTATGCTAAATTCTTCTAATATTTCTTCTAATCGGTTTATACTTTTAGATGGTTCATTTAGAAATATAACTAGATCGTCCGCAAATGATCTAAGCTTGTATTGATATTTGCCAATTTGGGGGGATTGAATCTTATTGTCATTTCTTATTTTTGTATTTAAAATTTCCATTACAACAATGAAAAGGAGGGGTGACAAAGGGCACCCTTGACATGTACCTTTTTTTATATTGCAAGTCCCTGTTTTTTCTCAGTTTACCAGAATTTGGGTTTTTTTGTGTGTTATATATTTGATGGATTCCATTTAGAAATTTTCCTGTTATTCCCATTTCATGCAATAATAAGTCTAAAAATACCCAGTTCACATTATCAAAGGCCTTTTCTAGGTCTAGGAATACCATTCCTAACTTCTTTGATTTATGGATATCATATAACTCCAGAATATCTAATGTCGTTCTAATATTATCTTTTAGATATCTTCTAGGCAGGAATCCTGCTTGCTCTTCATGAATCAGCGTTGATAATACCTTTTTTAGTCTCGCTGCTAAAATTGTTGTATATATTTTGTAGTCAGTATTTAGTAGTGCAATAGGTCGCTAATTATTGACATTTTCAGGATCTTTATTCTCTTTGTGTATTAGCGTAGTGAGGGAGTATCTCCATGAGTCAGGATATTTTCCATTATCTATTTCTTGTATTGTTTTATGCAGTATTCCTGTTAATTCATCTCTAAATACTTTATAATACTTTGTTGATAGACCATCTGGAGCTGGTGCTTTATTGTCCTTCAAGTTAGTAATAGCTAGATCGATTTCTGCCATCGTAATCGGAGCATTCAAATCATTGATGTCCTGTTCTGTTAATTTTATTATTCTTTCTTTTCGTAAGTACTCCTTCATTTTTGCTTTTTCCCCTTGTGATATTTCCTGTGGGGAGAATAAATTCTGATAATATTCTTGTATCATTTTCTTCAAGTCATTTTGTTGTGTATATTCTTGCTCTTTATTTTTGAGTTTCAAAATTACGTTTTTTTCCTTTTCTTTTTTAAGGCTTCTCGCTAACCATTTACCTACCTTATTGGCATTTTCAAAATGATATTTCAAATATTTAATTTTATTTGTTATTTCTTGTATTGAAATCTGTTCTAGTTGATTCCTTATTCTTTGTCCTTCTATATTTAATTTTAAATCTTTAGGACTTTGTTTATGTTGTTTTTCTATTTCCACTAATTGATCTAATAATTCTTTTTCTTCTTTTCTTCCTTTTCTCTTGTTGTATAAGTAAACTTCTTACAACAGCTCAACGTGTGTTGATGTTCCTTTATTCATATTTTCTTGGAAGTACATTGAAAGCTCTTTTTTTTATCTTTGTTACTATTTCTTCATCTGCTAATAACGCTTCCTTTAAACGCCATGTATATTCCTTTTTCTTTGAGTTTATTGATAATGTTATTGGTGAGTGGTCTGACATACTCATAGGTAAGATATTATTGCTTGATATTTCTTTGCTTATTGTTGAGGATACATATATCATGTCTATCCTTGACCAAGTATTAAATCTATTTGAATAAAAAGTATAGTCTTTGTTTCCTTTGTTATGTAGTCTCCATATATCTATCAATTTTTGTTCCACAAAGAGTTCAAGTGCCGATCTCGGTAGTTTCCCCTGAAGAACACCTACTCTTCTGAAATCTGATAGTTCCATTGATTTTGATGAGCAACTCTCACAAGGGATACATCTAGAAACATGCTAGCTATGGAAGTGCACATGTATGCAATTTTATCCTCATCTGTCAATCACCCTCCATTGGGGAAATATGTTTCTGTAAATAAATACAACAGGGTAATGCCATCCTTAATTAAATATAGGTCAGATAATGCAAAATATGTTTGCTAAGCCAGTTTGCTATTCTTTCTATTATTAGAGAAAACTTGAAAAAGCAGAAATACCCATTGTGTAACTAAGATGGCACTGTCGTCTCTTGAGGAAAATTCTAAAATAGGTCACCCTTCAGAGAAATCATGCCCAGTGCAGTAAAAATACATTCACCCCCTAGATCTGGGTGGACAACCTATGGCCTGACAGTTGTTGCTGAACTGCAATTCTCATCAGCATAAGCCAGCACCCTCAGTGGTGAGACAGGAACTATAGAGGGCAAGATACTCCATTACTGCTGCTTTAAACTGTAGCCCATGCACCATGTAGCCTTAAACATATTTACTTAGAGCAGGGGTAGGCAACCTTTCCCCTTTAAGGGCCGAGGGACTTCAGCTCCCAGAAGCCTCAGCCATGTTGGCCAATAGTCCCATGTTGGCCAATAGCTCCTGGGATTCTGGGAGCTGAAGTCCCTCGGCCCTTAAAGGGGAAAGGTTGCCTACCCCTGACTTAGAGCAAGGCCCACTGAACTTTTCCCCTCAGTTAAGCATGTTTTATATTACAGCCAGAGATGTCTAATTCCATTTTTAAAAAACCAAGGGTCTTTCTGAATGTGGAGAAAGAATCTACCTTAATCTCCTTGTAGGCAAACTAGTTTCCTACATGAAAGAACCACATTTTTAAAATGGAGATACATTCCACTGCCTACAATCTGATATAGCAGTAGCTCCACTGACATGCTCACACTGGCTGCATTTTTTCCTTGTTAAAGACTCTCTTAAGAGAATTACCGGTACCACTCTATCCCTGTTCAGCACACAAGGGAAGATGGCATGCTGTGTAAGCCACCACCTTCTACTGTTCTTTCTATTATTTGTTACCTTTCCCAAGTTTGAACATTAGGGCACTTAAAGAACATTTTGCTTTTAACCATCTCACTCTTTTGGTGACAGATTATCCTCTGTTTGGGTGAGAAATGTAGAGCTATCATATTCATCAGAGAAAATCAGTGAAATAAAATAAAGGTTGGTGAAGTTCTTGTTATTTGTCCTCTAGTTAATTTGACTTCTGGAAAGCCACTATGTGAAGTCAGGGACACAGCTTTCTTGACTGAGTTAATCCAACTGTTGTGTGGACCCTCTGTTTTCCTATCAACTTCCACTTTATTAAGCATTAGCATTTTTCCCCCAGTGAGTCATGTCATCTCATGATGTGTCCAAGGCACAACAGTCCCAGTTTAATCATTTTGGCTTCTAGCAAAATTTCAGGTTTGATTTGCACTCAAACCCATTTATTATTTTTTGGGCACTCTATGGTACCCACAGGACTCTTTTTCAGCACATTCCAAATGAGTTGATTCTCTTCCTGTTACTTTTCTTCACTGACCAGCTTTTACAAGCCAAACAAGCCATTCATGACTTGCTACTGGATGAGGCAGCCGACCTGGCATGCTTTACCGAGACCTGGCTGGGAGATGCCAGTGCTGCGACTTGGGTGCAGGCTCTCCCAGCTGGGTATACGGTCAGTGAGCAGAAAAAGGAAAGTGGGCGGGGGGGGGGGTGTGGCCTTGGTTCACAGAAACAACTTAACCTTGACCAGGAAGCCTATCCGGAAAACAACTTACATTGAGTGTATGTACCTCAGCCTGAAAACCCGGGATAGTTTGGGGATTCTGTTGGTATACCAGCCACCCCGTAGCCTAACAGACTCCCTAACTGAACTGACCGCCCTGGTCTCTGAGTTGTTGTTGGAGTCGCCCAGACTTTTGGTTTTCTGTGACTTCAACATCCCACTCGAGACCAGCTTGCAAGATCTAACTGGTGCGGCTCGGGAGTTCATGGATACCATGACAAACATGGGCCTATCCCAACTGGTTGACGGGCCCACACATTGTGCTGGTCATACCCTCAATGCAGTTTTTAGTACGGAACAGGAATATCCGTGGGCGGAGGTCATAAAAACCTCCACATTGTCATGGACAGATCATTTCCTGGTCAAAGCAGAGCTAAGAGCAACTATCTGCCCCCCCGGGGGTGGCAGACCCATTAGAATGGTCTTCCCTCGAAGGCTAATGGAACCAATTGGTTTTCAGAAGGCCTTAGAAGGTTTAATGGTTGGTGACACCGGGGATTCTGTCGAAGCCTTGGTTAATACATGGAACACCGATCTCACCAGGGCTATTGATACAATCGCTCCCAAGCGTCCTTTCCAGCCCGCTTCTAATAGTAAGCCCTGTATACAGAGGAGCTTAGGAGGATGAAGTGAGCTGGACAACAACTAGAGCGCGAATGGCGGAAGACTCGACTCTTATCCGACAGAACTCACCATAGGAAGCACCTTGATTCCTATTGGGAGGCTTTACGTGCAGCACAGAGATCTTTCTGTTCTGCATGTATCGCATCTGCAGAGTCTCGTCCGGCAGAGCTGTTTAGGGTGGTGGGGGTTTCACCTGCGCCAACCCCCCTTCTTAACCCAACGATGGCCTGCTGTGATGCATTTAATATCCACTTTGCAGATAAAATCTCTCGGATAAGAGCTGACTTGGACGCCAGTGTTTTGGCAGAATCCGTAGACGAGTTATCCAGCAACTCCGTTGATGGCAATTTACTGGATCACTTTCAATCTGTGAGTACCGATGACGTGGACAAGCTCCTTGGAAGGGTGAGGAAGACGACTTGCCCCCTCGATCCGTGTCCATCTTGGCTGGTCATCCGGGGGGGGGGGCGACACGCTGAAAGTGTTCCTCCGGGATACAATCAATGTGCCCTTTAGGGAGGGTTCTGTACCATCTTGTTTAAAGGAGGCAGCAGTTAGGCCACTCCTGAAAAAACCCTCCCTAGACCCCCTGGATAGAAACAACTATAGACCAGTCTCCTTGCTATCTTTTTTAAGCAACTCCAACTCTTTTAAAACTCTTTTTTAAGTTTCCCAACTCCAAGAGGTCTTGCATGAAACCGATTATCTTGATCCATTTCAAATCGGCTTCAGGACAGGACATGAAGTTGAGACTGCCATGGTTGCTCTGACCAATGACCTCCGTCTAGGCATCAACAGGGGTAGTGTGACCCTGCTGGTGCTCTTGGATCTCTCAGCGGCTTTTGACATGATAGATCACTCCATCCTCTTGGATTGCCTGAGAGAGTTAGGAATCGGAGGCACTGCTCTGCAGTGGTTCGGCTCCTTCCTCTCGGGCAGATCCCAGAGGGTGAGGCTTGGGGACAGTTGCTCGTCCAAAATAGAGCTTAATTGTGGCATCCCTCAGGGTGCCATTCTGTCCCCGATGCTATTTAACAATTATATGAAGCCACTGGGTGAGATCATTCGGAGGCATGGAGTGCGGTGTCATCAGTACACTGATGACACCCAGATATACTTCTCTATGACCAGATTATCGGCTCAGACTTCAGATGGCGTCTCTCCTCTCAATGACTGTCTCAGAGCGGTAATGGATTGGATGAGGAAAAACAGATTGAAGCTGAATCCAGACAAAATGGAGGTACTGACAGTCACGGGAATACAGTCTCCAGTCCTGGATGGAGTCACACTCTCCTCTAAGGACTGTGTTCGCAGTCTGGGGGTACTTCTAGATTTGTCACTTCACATGACTAGTCAGGTGAATGCGGCGGTCAGGAGTGCCTGTTACCAGCTTCAGCTGATATGCCAACTGCGCCCTTATCTGGATATGAGGGATCTGGAAAAGGTGGTACACGCTTTGGTAATCTCACGTCTGGATTACTGCAATGCACTCTACATGGGGCTACCCTTGTGCCTAACCCGGAAACTGCAACTGGTACAAACATGACAGCCAGGTTAATTACTGGAACATCTAGGAGGGAGCACATAACACCTGTGCTTAAATCCCTCCACTAGCTGCCGATTAGTTTCCGGGCACAGTACAAGGTGTTCGTTTTAACCTTTAAAGCCCTACATGGCTTGGGTCCATCTTATCTCAGGGACCGCCTCTTCCCGTATGACCCCCCGCGTGCCCTTAGGTCCTCTGGGAGGAACCTGATGCAGCCCATGAAGACCAGGTTCTCGCAGACCTCCCAAAGGGCCTTCTCTGCAACTGCTCCCAGACTTTGGAACGGCCTGCCGGACGAGATCCATCTTATTACCACTCTTGCTGCTTTTAAGAAAGCAGTAAAGATAGATCTCTTCCGGCAGGCCTTCCCGGAATAACTTCCTGGCAATGGCGGAGGTTTGCTACCCGCTCCCCAATCTGCCACTGTTTGCATACTGCCCCAAAACATCATTTATTTGTATTTATGTTTAAATTCATTTTAATTCTTTCTTGGTTTAATCTAGTTTTAAGGGGTGGGAGGGTTAGGGTGTGGGATTTGGGAATGTTTTAATTGCTTACTGTTTTTATAAGGTTGTATGCCACCCCAATTGCTGAGCAGGTTAAAAATAAAACTTCTTCTTCTTCTTCTTCTTCTTCTTCTTCTTATTATTATTATTAAACAGAAATCAGAAATGCTGTGGCATGAAAGATTCTGACTTTCGCATTCAGTGACATTGTAGACCAAAGACTGAGGAAGACTAGGGGCCAGAGCAGATGGCATGAAAGAGCAGCTTGAGTCCACTCCAGTCAGAAGCGGGTCTAAACCCCACTGACTGCATGGCCCACTCCAAAGGTGGGCCATGCCCACTATTGCTGACTGGCGCTTCCAGGAGCCGGATTATTCCAAAGGACCAGAGCATGGTCTCAGCACAGTATGAAGACACTTTGGAGGCATGCGTTGTGAAATCAGCATGCTTCCAAAGTGGCTGAAAGCTGCTTTTTTCTGCCTGTGTGTTTTGCCCCTAGGATACAAAAGAGAAAGGAGTTACAGAAGGGACTTGTGATGGGAAATACATGGAATGCTTGTGTTCAATACAGCTCCTTCACTCCCACAGCTAACATGGCTCCCTCTGCTGAGGAAATGAGGCAACTCACCTTTACCTGGGCGAAAAAAAAACACATCCAGTTTATTTTTCACTTTATCCCTTTCATTGTGCAGTTCTAATCTCTAGTTGAAGTAATTTAGCTAAGACTAGAGACAAAATTTCTCATTATTGTATTTATATATATCCCACTTTTTCTCCAAAATTAGGACTCAAAGCTGCTCACAATCTAAAAGAACATCACAATTAAAACATTTTAAAAAGTGAGCACTGAAATAGATTTCAACTATCACAGTATTAAAATGCATCATGCATTAAAAAAATAAAATGCAATTTAAAAAGATAAATCTCTTAAAACCAGTATGATTAAAACAGTACAGCACCCACTAGCTCCTTCTTGAAAACGTTATGTTTTAAAGGCCTGTCTGAATAAAAAGGTTTTAGCCTGCTGACGAAAGGACAAGGAAGGGGCCATTCTGGACTCCCTGGGAAGGGTGTTCTAGAATCTAAAAGCAGCCCTGAAAAGGCCCTTTCTCACATCCTCACCAACCATGCTTGCGATGGTGGTGGGACTGAGAGAAGGGCTGTTCCTGATCATTCCAGAGCCCAGGCCAACTCATTCAGGGAGATACAGTCTTTCAAATAGACTGGACTTGAGAACATAACCAGCACTTTGAACTGTGCCCAGAAACAAGCTGGCAGTCAGTGAAGCTGTTTCAACAAAGGGGTGTTGTATGGTCTCTGTAACCTGCCCTAGTTAACAGTGTGGGTACAGCTCTTTGAACCAGATGAAGTTTCTAAATATTCTTCAAAGCTATACACACTTCTACTCCTCAGTTTCTTCCACCTAAATGCCCTCTCTTTGCTGCTGCACATCTTTATGCTCCCTCAACACCAAAAAGAGCAATAAGCCACTTTCCAAAATGAAACCCCTCAGTGGGGTCTGTAGGTATTACCAGAGAGTTTTTCCTCACCTCCACATAACCTACAGGTGCAGCAGAAGTAAGAGCAGACCTTACTGTAAGATTCAACAGCAGTTCTGACCTTTAGCTCCTCTGTCAGCCTCTCTTTCTTCTCTTTCAGTTTGTCCACAGCCTTTTCATCCCAGCGCCTGGCCTTTGCTTTCAAGTCGCTGGCACCACCTGAGATTACCCCTGACTTCTGGAAAAGGGTTCCATCCAGGGCAACAGTCTACATCAAGGAAGGGGGGGGGAAGCGGATAGAGGAAAAGGAATATTATATCGAAGAAGAAAGAGTCAAGTCTTGGCTGTCAGATGCGACAGCAGTTAGCAACAGTTACAAACAACATCAGCAAAAAAGAAGCAGCCTTCTTTGGACTAGGGCAGGGGTAGGCAACCTTTCCCCTTTAAGGGCCGAGGGACTTCAGCTCCCAGAATCCCAGGAGCTATTGGCCAACATGGGACTATTGGCCAACATGGCTGAGGTTTCTGGGAGCTGAAGTCCCTCGGCTCTTAAAGGGGAACGGTTGCCTACCCCTGGACTAGGGCTTACCAGCTGTTTTGATCCATACCAGGGTGGGAATCATGTGTGGCCCTTCAGATGCTGATGAACTGCAACTGGCAGCATTTGCAGTTGTGCAAAGGCTGCTCTGAGGTGTAGTCCAACTTTAACTGTAGTACTGCACGGTTCCCATCTCTAGTTTGCATCTAACACAGTCAATGAGGGACTGTGGAAGTTGTGGTTCAAAACATCTGGAGGACCAAATGATCCCCACCCTTGGGCTAGAGCAGTGGTTCCCAAATGTTGGTACTCCAGAAGTTTTGGACTTCATCTCCCAGAATTCTTGACTGTTGGCCAAGGTGGTTAAGGCTTGAAATGAAGTCTAAAACACCTGGAGGACCAAAGTATGGGAACCACTGGGCTGGACAAAATACCAGGCAGAGGGTTTTCTACAAGTCTGTAAACAAAGAAATGGAACTGAATGAACACCTCATTGTACTTCTAAAATATTATGTTTAAGAGAAATTTCCAGCTGCAAAGGTTGGTACTGTATGGGCAAATGTTTAGTAAACTTCCACTAGAAATTGTTCAATTTAAATTTTAATGCAATCTAAATCTAACAAAGGCTTAACCTAATCCATTCTTCCTGAACCACTGAGTGTCCCAAAATGCAGTTATACTTTGACATGCCCACTATACTGAATTTTGAAATGCAGTTTTCAGGTCAAAAGTTCTATCCAAAACCAGATATGATAGGGAAACGTATATTATTTCACTAAAATATAAACATGCATTACATGGGACAACACTAACTGCAGAAACATGCATATTGGGCACAAATGCATATACAGTCGGCCCTTGGTATCTGTGGAAGATTCATTCTGGACCATCCCCATGGATACCAAAATCTGCAGATGCCCAAGCCTGCGCTGTCCCCAATGGCAGTACGTGTACGTGGCTGTGCCGCCATTAGGGACAGCCCCTGTTGTCCCATGGCAGTGTGCGCACGTGGCTGTGCCATAGGGGACAGCAGAACTTAATGGTAGCACGACCATGTGCACACACCGCCACAGGACAACAGGGGCTATCCCTAATGGAAGTGCCGCCATGTGCACGCACCACCATTGGGGACAGCGCAGGCTTGCTGTCTGCAGATACTTGAATCTGCAGATAGTAAGTCCATAGATACTGAGGGCTGACTCAATTACTGAGGGCCAACTCAAATACTGAGGGCTGACACAAATGCATACTAATTGTCTTGTAGACATAGGACCTTTGCAGACTGCTAGAAATAGTGCAAATTGAGTCCACTTTAATCGCCCTGGCTCAGTGCTAGGGAATCATGGGAACTGAATTTTTTTCTGAGACATTGAGCCTTCTCTGTCAGAGAGCTCTGGTGCCATAATAAACTACAGTTCCCATGATTCCCTAGCACTGAGCCAGGACAGTTAAAGTGGACTAAATTTGCACTATTTCTGGCAGTGTGCAAAGGCCCATAGAAAAGAATCACAAACTGATGTGGAAATGGAATGTGACAAACTTAAGAGTTGAATAAAATGAGAAACTTTGTGAAACTGTAATTGCCAAATTTGCCCTTCTCCAATTCTCAAAAACTCCAAAGAAGGGTCTGAGTAAGATTTCCACTAGCAAGACTTGTGTCTTTGATTAGCTGTTTGTTCCCCTTTCAACCAGCAGAAACCCAGCATGTTATGCAAAGTAAATGCCAACACATATTCTTCATTTATACACATTTATACAGGACATAACATTCTCATTTTTTTGTTACGGAATTTGGAGTGAGACATTGTTTGTGTTGTGTGTCCGTTGGCACGATAGCAGAAAGGTTTGTAGAGATGCAGGGCAAGACTCTTCTCACCTTGTGACGCTGGTGGCCCCCAAAGGCAATGCGACGGGCATCCTCCACATTGTCACACACAAGGGCATTCCCACAAGCATACTGCAGGGCCTTCTTGATGTGAGGAGGTTCATAGCGGATCACATCAATCACCAACTTGGCTCCCTTGAGCTCCCTGAGCTTTTCATCGGTGGGCTTCACCTGGGAAAGAGGAGTCAAAAATAATGTCAGGCTGGGGCAAAAAGAGCTCGCAAGTTAACTTGTTACAAGTAACACGGTTATCAGCACACAGTTTTTTGTGTGGCACCAAAGTTACTTTGAAATATAACAACAACAAACCAATCAATGTTATTCTCCCTTACCTCATATGTTGTGAGTACATATTACATGTCACTTTGGGGGAGGACCAAGCATGGGAGGATTTTTATCCAAGGCTGTATTGAAGCCCCAGAAACTGCACCGCCAGCCCCAAGGACGCTGCAAAGGGAGACGGAGCAACCACATGGGCGGGCAGCGTCTGCTTTAATTTTTTCCCTGTTCTCTCAGATGCATGCGCATGTGCGCAGGAACACATCCCTGCGCACCTGCGCAGAAACTGTCATGGGCTAGTATACAGTCTGTCACTCTCTGTGTACAAAGATGACTGAACTTCGGCATCCCTGCGAACCTGCACAGGACCTGTTATAGGGTGGTATACAGTCTGTCATTTTGTCTGTACAAAGGTGATTGAAGTTCAGTACACCTGTGCATGTGCGCAGGACCTGTCATCAGCTTCCCCCAAGTAGTGGGTGCCGTAGACAGGTGCCACTATCTGATTGTGCCACCCTTGAGGAGAAGGAACAGGTTTGTCAACTGAAGAGACACCTACTCTGTCATTCTCCACAAAACATGTCCCACACAGATCAGCAGGGAGGGGAGAGGTACATGCAAAGGAGATTTGTGTGGACAGACTGGATACATGTAGCTGGTGGTCATGCAAGAGACATCGTCAACACGACACCCGGACAAACATTACTCCAGGAGCCCCCGCCCCCATCATGCCAAGAAGTGGTGTGCAGGTCTTGTGCACACCTGCACAGAAGAGGTCACAAAAGCTTCTTTCATGCAAACTGCTTTGCATGCTGACAGCAAGTGTACATGCAACAGAATGCATTTATTGTCATAATAAAGGACAGTTGCTAGGGTGCATGTGTAAGGTTACAATTAGGATTAGGGTTACAATTAGGGTTAGGGTTCTAATATTCAAGCACAGCTGCACAAGTGCATCCACACTTGGAAGCATAGGGCGCTTTAAATTAAAGCCTGCATTGTAGAGCACATGCTCTGGATCGCCGACTCAATTTGCACCGCATGTGCAACAGTGCATTTATATGGCCGTTTTCTGGTGCACCGATGTTGCTGCATACATACGCACATGCGAAGATGCGCATCTCCACTGAAGGAGCGGAAAAAAGCTGCTCTTTTTTGGAGTGGCTTTTCTCGGCATACGACGGCTAGAGGGCGCTTCCTGGCGATTTTTAGGTGTCTAAACACCACACCTACAAGTCACCCTAAAAGCACTTCTTTTTGCCCATCTGCATAGCTCCTAAGTCTTGTCATATTGGCTTCTAGGGATATTTCTGGCTTGATCTGCTCTAGGACCCATTTGTTTGTCCTTTTGGCTGTCCATGGAATCCCCAGCACTCTTCTCCAGCACCACATCTCAAAGAAGTTGATTTTCCTCCTATCTTCTTTTTTGACTGTCCAGCTCTCACATCCATACATGGTAATAGAGAATACACTATTCTTGTACGATTCTGACTTTTGTGTTGAGTTGTATGTCTTTGCATTTTAGGATCTTTTCTAGTTCTTTCATAGCCACCCTTCCCATTCTTAATCTTCTTCTGATTTCCTGTCTACAGTCCCCATTCCGATCAATGTTTGATCCCAGATATGAGAACTCTTTTACTATTTCTATTTCTTCATTGTCTAGTTTGAATGTGTGTAAGTTCTCTGTGGTCATTATTTTTGTTTTCTTTATGTTCAACAGTAAGCCTGCCTTTGCACTTTCTTCTTTGATCTTCTTTAGTAGTTGTTCCAGGTCTGTGAGGTTATCTGCTAGTCTTATGGTGTCATCAGCATATCTCAAATTGTTGATATTTCTTCCTCCTATTTTCACTCCTCCTCCTTCTGTGTCCAAGCTTGCTTTCCTTACAATATGTTGAATAAGTAGGGTGACTCCTTTGCCAATTGGGAAACATTCTGTTCTGTCCTGACAGTAGCCTCTTGTCCTGAGTACAGATTTCATTTGTAGGAGTTCAGATAAGAGTACACAGGGCCAACTCATGTTATTCTCAAAACATTTATTGTGAGCCATGTTAAGCTGAGAAATAAATGAGACATCCATAGCTAGTTCTTTGAGCTTCGTGGCTAAATGGAAACTCTAATCCAGGGGTAGGCAACCTTTTTGAGCCGGGGGCCGGGTTGCTGTCCCTCAGACAACTGGGGGGCCGAAGCACCAAAAATAAACAAATAAATAAATAAATAAATATTTTTTAAAACAACTTTAAAAATTAAAAAATATGCATGCACACTCTCTCAGCCCCAGAAAAGCCATGGCAAAGCCCCTGTGGAAATTTTGCCAAGAAAACCCCTAGAACAAGCAATAACAACAATAATCATTATCATCATGGCGGGTGGCAGAAGGACCGGCCTGGGGCCAATCCAAAGGCCTCGGAGGGCCGCATCCACCCCCAGGCCTTAGGTTACCTACCTCTGCTCTAATCGGTTGAGCTTCACGATTGAACAGGGACGTTCAAAGTACCATACTCTCTCATATGACCCCACCATCCACTGTCCCACCACCCTTGCAATTATATCTGGTGGGAACATAGGACAGGGCACTCTTGGCAGCTGCTCCCAATTTCTGGAATTTTCTTATCTTAGAGAGGTTAGACTGCTATCTTTCCACAGAAGATGAAGATTTTTTTTTATTTCAGCAGGCCTTTGAAGACTGCTCAAGGGAAATGGGCCTAGCATAATGTGCTGCATTTTCTATCTGGTATTTTATTTTTAGTGGCTATGTTGGTTTTAATTTTATTGATAGTTTAATTAAATTCTTAATTTTTGTATGGGTGAATGGCTGCTTTAACTGTTGTAAGCCTCCTTCAGTTCTGGACTGAGAAAAAGGATGTATATAAATGTAGTATAATGGTAATAATCAAATAATCCCTCACCTCGAGGTAGTCAAGGGGCAGGAAAGTCTCAGGCTCCCCTCGCTGCTCCTTGATGTACTGGATACAGTCCCGGCCAGTCTTCTCTGAGTCAACAATGATGGCGTCCATGTTCTTGCCCAACACCTTGGTGACAGCTATCTGATACTTCTTTTGGGTGGGCTGGCAGAGGTCAATTAGACGCCCATACTGAGGGAAGCAAAGGAAAAGAATGAGACAAGAAGAGCCACTCCAATCCACCTTCATCACTCTGCCACACACATACCAATATGACCACCCCAGATGCAATATTTGCCATGGACTCATTTGGAACAGCCACATACCACAGAACCAGGGTAGAGGCGCTTGATGCTTTCCATGATCTCGGCCTTGCGCTGCTGCCGGCTGCTCTCCTGCCGATCAATGCGGGCGTCCCCCAGTTGCTCCATCACCTGATTCAGCTCCTTGTTGATCTCATCAATCCGGCGCTTCGCCAGCTCTACCTCTTCTGTCAGTTCCCCCTCCAGCTTCTTTTGCTCTTCCAAGGACTGCCTATAGAAGAATGATGGTAATGGGAAGATGACACAAAGCCTCACTGCAAGTTCCCTGGGAACTCTGTCCTTGACTGTGCAAGCTGTACTGTCCTACATGAGAGCCATCAGAATAGCTTCCTGGGTGACCCCTTTTAAGCAGCCCCAACACCAAGCCCAGATTCCTGAGCCTTTACTCACCCTCTGCATTTCCACCCATCCCATCCCATCCCATCCCACAATAATATGAAGAGGATGGAAGCTCTTTTGGATCTTACTTGCTCGTAGCAATGTACTCCTCCAGCTTTTCAATGCGCTTCTGGTTCTCCTCAATCTCTCGCAATTTTTGCTTGATCTTGGCCTATAAGGAGAGAATAAGTATGACACACAAAGGAACAGAACTCAAAGAAATGGCTCAGTTCAGCCAGCAGCAAACACAAGGCTTTGTTTCCATCTGACGAGAACTATCACTGAAGACAACACTAGAAGGACAGGCTAGGAAGCAAGGAGGCAATTTAATCTGTCAAGATCCAAAGAATTAGTAACACATTTTACTTATGGTGAGTTACATGAGAAGCAGGAAAGCCACTTTTTGGGAGAAATTTGAGAAAAGGCTGATGAAAAGCAAAGAAAAGGAGGAAGAGTTAGGAGACAGCTCATTCTGGATATACAAACAAACAAACCTCTTATGTAAGTTTTTTTTAAATTTAGTTTATTAAGTACAAAATACAGACCAGTGACAAACAATTAAAACACAAATCACAAGACAATATACTGACATACTCGACTCCTCCCCACTCACCAACTACAACCCCCCAACCCCTTAAAACATATTCACATACAACCTACAATAAACAAAACTCCCAAAGTTTCGACGGAGTATTTATAACCATGCTTAAACTCAACCTCAAAGCTAAGCAATAAATGAATTTCAATTCCAAAATTAATTCCTAGACTTCTACCTCCTACCTTATGCGAGGAGAGGTTTACGTTCATATCAAAAAACTTCTAACATATTTTACAAAATTATTCCCATAATCTTGCAACTAGTTCACTGTAATCGCTTTTTTCCAAAAAGTTTGTCAAAGGTTCCCATGTTGTTTTCAGATCGTCCCAAGATATCCCTCTTAAAAGCAGAGAGCTATGCAGTCTGTTAGTTTATACAACCAATCTTTTGTCTCTGGACTACAGGCGCTTTTCCATTTCGATGCAAACACTAGTCTAGCTGTAGTTGTGAAGTAGCATATTAACTTGCCATGTTCTTTCTCTGCCTTCCTGTTGGCTGGCATACTTAGCAAATAGAGTTTCGGATCAAAATCTCCAATATCAGGTATTATTTGGGTGACTATTCTATGAATATTATGCCAATTTTTTTTTGCAAATTTGCAATGCCACCACATATGCATAAAAGTACCAACCTCTTTATAGCATCGCCAACATTTATTACTACTGCCCTTCTGCATCTTAGCTAATTTGACTGGTGTCAAGTACCACCGATGTTGCATCTTCTGGAAATTCTCCCTAAGATCAAAGCTAAGAGAATATTTTAAACACACTGACCAGGATCTCTCCCATTGCTCCACTGGTATGTTCTGTTTAATATCACTAGCCCACCTCACCATATTATGTTTGATAACCTCCGACTCTTGGTCCAGTTTTAACAATAAATCGTAAAAATAAGAGATCTTTATACGATTCCTGTCTTTTAGAATATTTTCAAATTCAGTTTCTGAATGTCCAATCCCTCTATCTTTTTTATCCTTTATGAAACTATCTTTTAACTGACAGTGCAGAAGCCAGCTACACTCATGACCTTCTTCCCTGAATTCATCTCTTGTTTTAAATTCCAACTTGCCAGTATCTTTTGCCATTTTGGTCAGGTCCCTGTAAGTTATCCACCTTTCTTTGATTAATCTTTCCCGCCTGAAAAAGGCTTCGTTCGTAGAGGCCCACAACGGAATATTCCTACACAATATATCCTTATATTTCCCCCAAACTCGTAATAAGGCTTTGTGTATAAAATGATTATTAAATTCTTTATGGACCTTTACTTTGTCATAAAATAAGTAGGCATGAAAGCCATACCTTAGGTCTGCTCCTTCCAGATTTAATACTTCCGTATTTCTTAACATGAACCAGTCTGCAAGCCAAACGAAACAGCATGCCTCAAAATATAATTTCAAATTAGGCAAAGCCAATCCGCCCCTTTCCACCTTATCATAAAGAACTTTTAGCCTCACCCTAAGTTTTTTCCCAGACCATAGAAATCTAGAAAGATCCCCATGCCATGTTTTAAAAGGAACATCATTTTTAATAATAGGCAAGTTCTGGAACAAAAAAAGGATCTTGGGGAGAATAATCATCTTAATAGCAGAGATTTTCCCTAGCCATGACAATCTCAACTTTGTCCACCTGTCCAATTCTTTTTTTATCTCCCGCCATTTCTTTTCATAGTTATTTTTAAAAAGATCCACATTTTTGGTTGTTATGTTTATGCCTAAATATTTAATTTCTTTTCTTATTTGAAAACCAGTTTTTTTCCCTGTATATCGATTTTTTCTTTATCCGATGAATTCATTGTCAGCATGGCTGTTTTTGTTCTATTAATCTTTAACCCTGCAGCTGAAGTAAATGCCTCCAGTTCTGTCATGACCTCACCCATACAACTAGGGTTGGATAATATCAACACTAGATCATCAGCATATGCTCGGAATTTAATTTGCCTGCCTTTAATTCGTATGCCTTCTATATCACCATTTTTTTCTAATATTACTGTTTAGAATTTCTAGGGTCATCAAAAACAATAAAGGTGACAGTGGGCAGCCCTGTCTGGTCCCTTTTTGAACTTGAAAGGGTTTCGTTCTTTCTGTCTTTACAATCACCCTAGCTGTTTGTTTTTTATATATGATCTCAATCCACCTCATAAAATTACTACCTACATTAGCCTTTTGTAAACACTTCAACAGAAACTTCCAGCCCACATTATCAAAGGCTTTTTCAAAGTCGATAAAAAACATAACAAGTTTACGGTTGATATCTTTCTCCTGGTGCTCTATCACATTTAACAAATATCTTATGTTCTCTTTGATACCACGGCCCGGTAAAAAGCCGTTTTGATCTGGAGCTACCCATTCCACCAACACTTTTTAAAATCTATTTGCTAAAATCATGGCAAATATTTTATAGTCCACATTTAACAAAGAAATGGGACGGTAATTTCTGATCTCAGTTTTATCCAAACCCTCCTTCGGGATTAGACAAATATTAGCTTCTGCCCATGTAGCTGGACCTTCATTTAGTATGGCATCGTTTATAACCTGTTCATATGGTATTATTAGTTGATCTTTGAAGATTTTATAATACTCTGCTGGGAATCCATCCGGGCCTACAGCTTTACCTGTTTTACACTTTTGAATGGCCTCCAAAATCTCTTGGGTAGAAATCCTCCTGTTCAAACTATCTCTTTGTTCTTCAGAAAAGGCTTTGATATCACTACATTCCACATAATTCTCAAGGTAAGTTAAGTCTAAGTCTCCTTTTTTATACAAATCACTGTAAAATTTCCAAATGATCTGAATAAGTTCCTCTTGATCTGTGACTAAGTTATCTTCTTTTTTTCAGTAAATGTATCAATCTTTTTGCTTTTTGTTGCCTCAATTGATATGCCAACATTTTACCTGGTTTATTTAAGCCAGGGGTAGGCAACCTTTCCCCTTTAAGGGCCGAGGGACTTCAGCTCCCAGAAGCCTCAGCCATGTTGGCCAATAGTCCCATGTTGGCCAATAGCTCCTGGGATTCTGGGAGCTGAAGTCACTCGGCCCTTAAAGGGGAAAGGTTGCCTACCCCTGATTTAAGCCTTCAAACATCCTTTGTTTAGCAAATTTTATTTTCGTAGCGATTTCTTCAGAGAGGATCAGTGATAGCCTTCCTTCTAAGCTTTTAATTTGATTAGCTAATAAGGTGTTATGAGGATCTGATTTAAGCAGCTTTTCCATAGCTTTTAACTGGGTTTGTATCTCTTTAAACTTCACTTCTCTTTTCTTTTTATACTCTGAACCTTTTTTAATGAAAAATCCTCGAATTACCGCCTTTGAAACATCCCATCTAACATTATGGGGTAAATCTACTAGATTATTTTCGGAGAAATAATATTCCAATTGCACTTTGGCTTCTTTAACCAAATTTTTATCCTTCAATAATGTTTCGTTTAGTTTCCAGCTAAGCTCTTTTGGTCTGTCTCTAATCTCCATTGTGATCGGGTAATGGTCCGAAGCTATTTTACAAAGTATCTCCATTTTGGTGATCTTTAAATTAATATTTTTAGTGACAAAAAACATATCAATCCGTGCCCAAGATTTGTGTGATTCTGAAAAAAACGTAAAGTCTCTGGCCAACTTGTGTTTAACTCTCCAAGCGTCAATCAAATCATAACTGTTTATTAAATCAAAAAATTCCTTAGGCAATTTCCCCTGATTTGATTTGATCTTTTTCACTGAGCTCCTATCTGTATGGGGGTCCATTACCCCACTAAACTGTATAGGGGTCCATTACCCCTATCTGTATAGGGGTCCATTACCCCACATCTGTATAGGGGTCCATTACCCCATCAAAATCTGTGAATCAATGTTTAAATCTAAAAGTCCAGACTATAACTCTGTATAGAATTTCCCTTTATTTTCATTCGGTGCATAAATTCCTAAAACAATAAGTTTTAAACCATTCCACATCAGCTCCACCCCGACGTAATGACCATGTGGGTCTCTCAGCACTTCTACAGGCTCATATCTATCTTTAACATATAGAACTATCCCTTTTTTCCTTTTCTCCGAACATGCTGCAAATTCTTTACCCAATTTATTGTTTTTAAGTAAGTTCAAATCATCCCTCTTAATTTTTATTTCCTGTAGATATATAATTTCAGCTTTCAATTTTATCAGATATTGAAAAATACGTTTCCTTTTTACTGGGCCATTAAGGCCCTTTATGTTCCAAGATACAAATTTGCAAGTCTTATTCATAACAGAGAATGTGATTCTACCTCTTTGTCCATGTCTTGCCCTAAGTCAATCGAATCTTCACTTTCCTCTTCCTCCGCTTTATCTGTATCAAGACCTTGTCCAACCTTGCCATGTTCTCTAACTTTAATCTCATCCCTATCAATCTTGTCTTGCTCAGTGTTGTCTCCCTCCAGACTTTCACCCTCCTTCGGGGGTTTCAGCTTGGAGGAATCTATATCTTTGTTTTTTGTATTTGTCCCCTCTTCCTTTTTGTCTATCTCTTCCTTATCATCTACCCTCTTATCTGACTTATTAGGCTTTTTCTTCTCTTTCCCTTTATTCTCTTTATTCTCAGGTCTGCCTGCTTCATATTGTCCCTTCCTGCCTTCAAATCTTTCGTCAACTCTGAAGTCTCCTCTATATTTTTTCCAAAATTCCTTAGCCTCAAATAGAGATTTTAATTCTATTTTAGTTTTTCTAAACCAGAAGGATAACCCTTATGGAATTATCCATCTATATGGTATCTGAAATTTCAACAGTTGGTTAGTCAAGAAGGAGTACTCCTCTCTTTTCCTCATCAATCCTGGAGCTACATCCTTGAAAATCTTTACACTGTTTATTATCAACGGAGTATCATTCTGTAATTTCAGGAGCTCATCTCTTGTATGTCTCCTTACAAAGTCGACTACGATATCTCTTGGCACTTTTCTTTGAAGAGCTATCCTTGAGTCCAGCCTGAAAACCTTATCTATTTCCAAATCAAAGAGATGTTCTGGCCTGCCTGAGTAATGAGCTAAGCTTGAGGATAGAATTTCCATCAGATTCTCTCCCTCCGACTCCGGCAGACCTCTCAATTTTACTGACCTTTCCCTGTATTTTGCATCATTTCTTACCTTCTCTTCCTCAAAATTCCTGGGTAGATCCTGTATCATCTCCAATTTTTCCTCAACCTGCCCTTGTTGGTCTTCTATTTTGTCCATCCTAGTCTTCATTTTGTTAAGGTCAACTGCAATCTCATCTATTGTGTGCCTTACATCCTTCATTTCTGCTCTGAGCTCCCTCTTAATTTCAACCTTAAAATCATTCATATCCTGCCTTAAATCCTGTATTTCCCTACTAAAATCTGTTCTTATCAATTTTATTTCATCCAACAGGATAAGGTAGGGATCTCCGTCTCTAGACTGGTCTTTAGATCGGTCAATTGAAGTTCTCCTCTGTTGGGGAGCTTGAGCTTTTAACATTTGGCTCCTAGAAGTCATATGCATTTTTCAGATATACTAAGATGATATAACACAGTGAAGAAGTTAATACAATGAATACCTCAAACAGATATGCCACCTTATATAAATAGCCGATGAAAAGATAACCAAAACAAACAAAACCTCCAACAATGCCTAAAAAGGTAGAGGGAGATACAAGGGAGGTTCGCTGGTCAAGTCTAGAAGACCGCTTCCTCTATGGCTCCAAAAAGCCTTTTCTCTCCTGCTGATGCCTCTTCAATGATGCACACTGGGAAGTGTAGTTTGTTTTAGTTCTACACTCCCATTGTTAGCGGTGAGGCTTGGAAACAACGTGGGACCCTGGGTGAAAGAAGAGGTAAGTTGTTTTTTTTAAAGTAGATTCTGTATTTCAATTTAGGCTTGAAAGTGGGCCTTGGATATGGAAAGATATTAGGTCTCTAGATCTCTCCTGATTCTACCCTTCAAACATCTCTTTTGATTCAGTCCCTGCTAGTGGATGCTCTACAAGGAGTGGCAACCTCATACTCTCCAGATGTTTTGGACTATAACTCCCATTATCACTAGCCATTTGCACTCCTGGCTGAGACAGTGCAAGATCATCTGGAGGGCACCACATTGCCCTCCCCTGTTCTAAAATATTGCTGGGAATACAGTCTGTCACATTAACTAGACAAATTCAGACGATTCTTAAACAGATGTTTTTGCAACTAAAAAATAGTTCTTTTTATACCACCTTCAAAAAACCCAGTGAATCATCTCTTCTTTGTGGCTCTCTGGTGCACCCCTATCTTGTGCACCCCACTCCTCTTGGCTGCTTTTGCTCATAAGTTAACCCTGTCCTTTCCTTCTCTCTATAGCAATCTTTCTTCAGTATGGGGGGGGCTTCTCCTTAAAAATGCAGTGTTTGTGAAACCAGATGCTAAACTCTGCCAGGCCCATATAGATTTGTGATTTCTCAGCAGTTCTGCCAATACAGACCTTAATGTCAGTGGCCTATTTTTCAGCTCTATTATATTCTCAAGCTGGCACTTATTATTTGCCCTCACTATATAATACGGGTTATGTGTGGCTTTGTGTGTTGTGTGTATATGCATGCTGCTCTTATGGCTCCCCACACATTTTAACATAAAAACATATTCAGAAATGTAGTGTATTAGGACTGTGGTAAAAAGTAGGCCATGGGGACCAGGAGGCTCTGAGATGATTGGAGAAAAACACAAGTTGTTGGAAGGAGAGGATATAGTACAACTCCCTGAGGCCAAAACAGAGGAGTGGGGCTATGTACAGCAATTCATTTGGAATGAGATGGGGAAGAAGGAAGAGGGCAGCATAAAATGTAGTATGGAATTCAGATTCCTCAGAATCTCACATTTTAAGAGGCAATGTTTAGGCCAAAGCAAGAAACACTCTTCAGGTTTGCCAAATCTTAAGGACTGTGCTTTGGTTCAGAGGGGTGTGTGTGTGTGTGTGTGTGTGTGTTAAAACTTAGCTACATACATGTAAAATAGATTAAATGTTACCTCACAATTAAACATTAATTCTTCTTTTAAAAGTCATGAATGTAAAACCTCTCTTTAATAAAATCCTCCCACTTATACTTATTAAATTTATAAAATTGATTATTATTACATTTTTATAGACAAGTTTAAGTGTACTTACATTTGCTTTAATAAACAGAATACTAACTACTGGCATTAAACTGAAAGTAGTAAATTGACCATGATATTACCTACAGTTTCTCACTAATTGCGGGGCAGTTAGAAGTTTGCTGTTGGGATTTCTACAGCAAAATTCAACGTTGACTTTTTATAAAAGGGATCAATGAAGAACTAAAAAAGAGAGCTAAAGAGCCACCCAAGTTTTTGCCCTAACAGCTGTGGAGACAAACTTGAAAGATCAGAGGATAAAGAAGCATCTGCAGAAGATTCTCAGTAGTCATCGAGTACAGGGCTTTAGCATGTTGCATAGCTCTGTACCCCTCCCTTGGACTCCGAGAAGCAAAACAAACTGATACAAAATCAGCAAAGAAATACAAGATGCATGTAATTTTATTCAGAGCTTGCTTAACAAATATACTGTACATTGTAAATTCCCAATGCAGAATTTGGATCTTCCTCAGTACAGCTTTTTTTAGGTGTTGATTCCTAATACAGGTTGAGTCTCCCTTATCCAAAATGCTTGGGACCAGATGTGTTTGGGATTTTCTCAGATTTTGGAATATTTGCATATACATAATGAGATCTTGGAGATTGGACCCAGTCTAAACTTGAACGTCATTTATACACATAACCTGAAAGTAATTTTATACACAATATTTTGTAACAATTCTGTGCATGAAACAAAGTTTGTGTATACTAAATCACCAGTAAGTAAAGGTGTCGCTATCTCAACCACCCATGTGGATGATTTTGGAGTGTTTTGTATTTCAGAATTCTGAACAACAGAGACTCAACCTGTACAAAGTATGCATGTTCCTGGGGTGGGATATACAGGCTACTTCTTGAGAATAATAAGTAGGAAAGAACAAGCAGGAAGGGCCTGCCACACCAGGTCAAACAGCCTAGCAGAGATATGGAGAAACATTCACCTCAGTTTCTACTTTCTTCCTCTCCTCCAGATCTAACCGGTCCTGATCTGCCTTCTGGTCACGGTTGAATTTCTCCAGCTCCTGGGCTAGGGTAGCTGCCCTCTTGCTAGCCTCCTCCTTTAGCCGGTGATATTTCTTGACCTATTGGATAAATTGGGGGGTAGAGACAGAAAATGAACCTCTGGCTTCACCAGATCCATAGGGAGCTACCTGCCTAGGATTCCATGCCTCAGAGAGAAGGTTGCCTGTAAGACAGGAGTACTACTTTACTAGACTGAAAGTTAAACCGGGCCATACTGCTTTTAAATTTTATTTGCATTTATTTTAAAAATATACCCAATGTAACCATGAGGTTTATAAAAACAATTCTTGCACAAAACTGCAATATAGTTAAAACAAACATAGCTATAAAATATCCTCAGTGCTCAGAAGTGAAAGGTCAACAAGGTTCAAAAACAAGAAATTCATTCTCTGCTATCCTTTGTTGTTGTGCCTTCAAGTTGTTTCTGACTTATGGAAACCCTAAGGAGAATTTTATCATGGGGTTTTCTTGGCAAGTTTCTTCAAAGGGTGTTTGCCATTGCCTTCCTCTGAGGCTGAGAGAGTGTGATTTGCCCAAGTTCACCCAGTGGGGTTCCATGGCCAAACGGGGATTCAAACCCTGGCCTCCAGAGTCCAATGCTCAAACCACTATACCACACTGGCTACTCATATAAAATTGGGTGGAAATTTTGTTCTATCTCCAAGACCCTTCTTTATGACCATTGCTTACAGATATGTGGTAGATGCAGGGCCTTTTTTGGTGGTAGTACCCAGATTATGGAATGCCCCCCTTGCTCACTTTCAGACAAGCTCTGAAAACACTTCTATTTCTTGTATTATCTTACGACTCTCTTAAGTCCTTTTATCTAATCAGGTTGCTTTTAAATGATTCTAGTTGATGACTCTGTTTTGTATTTTTGACCCTAAAATGGTCTGAGAATCTCTTAATAGAGAAAGATAGATTGTAAGTTATAGAAATAGGGAAATAAATAACTTAAAGGAGTTTTAGGTATGATGGCTGAGAAAGACTTTGGAGAGTTACATGCTTTGGCTAGGTCAAGGTAGGCAACCTTTGGCACTACTCCAGCCTTCGGCCACACTTCACCCTGCTGTGCTAGTGAATTTGCTATGAGGCAGCAAAGGCAGCAGTGATGGGATAAGGTGCATGCAACTTATGTGTTGCCTATCCTTGGTCTAGATCAGGGGTAGGCAACCTGTCCCCTTTAAGGGCCGAGGGACTTCAGCTCCCAGAAGCCTCAGCCATGTTGGCCAATAGTCCCATGTTGGCCAATAGCTCCTGGGATTCTGGGAGCTGAAGTCCCTCAGCCCTTAAAGGGGACAGGTTGCCTACCTCTGGTCTAGATAGACTTCTGGCTTCCATGGTATCACAGACGGCAAGACACCATCCCACCCATGGTGAACCTGATGTCTTGACTGCACCTGATTCTCCTCCAGTGTGAGATCTCTTCCTTGGCTCTGGCTCTCCTCTTCCATGCGCTCCTCAAACTCCTGCCGGGCTTTCTCCACAGACAGCATCTCTTTCTCCAGCTCATCCATGTCACCCTTGCGCTTCTTGTACTGTTTCTGGGCATTCTGCAGGGATTTCTTGGCCGCTTCCAGTTTTTTGATCTTGTGAGATGTATTTTCTTTGGCCTTGATGTACTGGGGACGTTTCTGGTTCAACTCAGAATCTTTTTCCCTGCCATGTGAAAAATAAATCCTCTTATTCTGTGTCTAACTTTTATGAGAATCTAAGAGTCATGCTCACTCCCAAATATGCTGTAGTATAAAACAAGAAAGAAGACTGCGAGGTTATCTAGATGTTATCAGACTGCAGCTTCCATTAAATTTCACCACTGGCTCTGTGGCTCAGGCTAATGAGAGTTATAGTTCAGCCACATGCAAAAGGCCACTCATTCCCCACCTCTGCTGCTTTTATAGACTGTTCATGATCTCCCAGGCCTTCTACTCTGGATCTTGAATTCACCTGTTCTGCAACACAGGGCTAACCTGTAACAGTGGTTTTCAAAAGGTTCCACATATTCACCCAATGCACCAAGCCACTCCCCTGTGAGAATATCCCATATATCTGTGATACCTCTGTGAATACTACAACCTTGTGATGGAGAGGGGAGGCTGACCACATGGTCTTTCCCATCCAGTCAGCATACTACTGACACACAGAGATGGTCCCACCTACACTGCTGGCTGGTATTCACACACAAGCCACAGATGTGTAGCTTAGTGTCAAAAGAAGGCAGCTACCAAAAGGCTTGCTGCAGAGAAGTCTGGGAGAAGGGCTTAAGTTAAAAGCATGTATTATATTCAACATGAGCAAGTACCACCATAAAACAAACTATTCCTTCTCTCACACATACCTTTCCACCAGACTTCCAATGTGTGTGAGATTTGACCTTTCTTAAGTCGTTTGTTCTGCATAAAATCCAGCCATTTGTGTTTTAAGTTTCCATCATGGACAGCATCAAGCATAGGTTGCCCTAAGGCTGCCCTTAATTAAAAGGCCCTATGTTTAAGAAAATGGGCCAGTTAACATTCAACCATTAAAATGTTGCCAGGGGCATGTCTATTGTTACTACTCATAATCTGTACATTAAGTCAAATCCTGTACATGCAAGTCACCCAAAATGATGGTGACTGGCTATGCCTCTAAGATTCGTTCTATGTAGGTAGAAGCAAGAGCTCCAGCTTTTCCCACAAATGTGATATCTGGTTCTACTGCCACACCATATCAGATTACCAAACGCCTTACTTGATCTCCTTCTCAATTTGCTGCTGCTCCCTCATCACTTTGCCCAGTTCCTTCTTCTTGTCCTTGAGCTCATCCTCCACCTTGTCCATGCGCTTCTTGTCCTTATCAATCTCCTTGTTCTTGGAACCCAGCTCCTTGTTCAGTTTTTCAATTTCAGCTTCATTGTGGTACAGCTTAAAGAGCTGCAACTGTACTTGGGCTCGCACAACCTCATCCTTCAGGCGCTGGTACCGATCCGCCTGGCCCCCACAGAAAGAAAAGGAAAAAGTGGTGTTAAGGGCCTCAAAGCTAAAGAGTTTCTTATTCCAAGAACTGTGTGCAAGGCCAAATCAGAGAGCCAAACATCTATAAGTAGCATTCCCTTATGTCTAGCCCAACCTTTCTTTGGTTGCAGAATGCAGGGGGCCACACATCCTGCATGCGATGTGACCCAGCAAATCAATATTTTTTCAAGCTCATGACCCCTAAACAACATTCCATCAATTTGGGTGGCTTTCAAAAAGCACAAAATGCACACATCTAATCAGCAAGAACCTAAATGGGGAAAGCTATTTCCAGACTTCGCAATTCCTGCAAGTTTGCGGTTGGAAGAGGAAAGGTGAAGCTCAATGTCAACCAAAATAGACACTATTGGACAAACTCAAGAAAAAATACCATGAACCAATACTGAAAGAAGCCACACAGAGTCCTATGTAAGCACTAAAAGAAACCCTTAATTGTCCTTTGCCACTATGAAAGAATAATTATTCAGGGATGATTTGACCCAAAGAACAAGTTTACTGGCCTGAAAAGAGGATGGTAGCCCGTTTCACCTTATTAGCAAGAGAGGAGGCTTCCCACTCTTCCTGGCCAGCATGGATATATAGATTACTGGGCCGGGGGGGCGGGAATTGTGTGTGCAACTTGCCGTTTGCAAAACTTATTCTATGCCTCCAAGTCATTTTTTACTTATGGCAACCCTAAGTCAAACCTATCATGGGGTTTTCTTGGCAGGTTTCTTCAGAGGCGGTTTGCCATTGCCATCCTCTGAGGCTGAGAAAGTGTACCTTGGCCAGGTTCACCCAGTGGGTTTTTAAGCTTAATCAGGGAATCGAACCCTGGCCTGCAGAATCATAGTCTGATGTTCAAACTACTAAACCACACTATAATTTTGAAAAGGCTAATTTGATTTTTTAAAATACACGTATCAGGAGATCAAAAAGAAAATGAATGAAGATGCTTTTACAAAAAATAGATGGTTAAAATTGGATGTAATCAGGTTATGGAAGTGAATACAAAGCAGGGAAAGCTTCAGTCCTCCATATGTTGCTAGACTGTCCCACCTGCCACTCCTCACTTTTGACTATGCTGGGAAGGGTTGGTAGGAATTGCAGCCCACCATTTGTAAGGGCCACACAATAGCCACCCAAGTTACAGTCATTCTGGGTACAAAAATACATATGTTTCCCACTTCATCCCAGCCCCTTTGCATTAGCCAGTGAACAGGCAGAGATAAGCGACTGGGCAATGTGGCCTCCATCTCCTTGCCTGCCCCACTACAAAGCAATGCCTTCATCATTTTGTCCATTTATAATATAGGTCAACGAGAGGCATGGTCAAGTAAACAGAAAAGGGAGTACAGGTTTCAGGGAAGAAAAGTGAAGATTGACAAGAACAATGTTCCCAAAACAAATTTCACACCTCAACCTGATCACCCAGAAGCTCAACATTGATTTCTTGATGCTTGATCTTGTAAGCTGTGGAAGACATAGCCAAAGCAGCAATAAGAGCAATAGGCTAGCTGAGAGGCAGCTTCTACCAAACAGAGCACTCCATGAACAAACAAACATTGCCCCTTTTAGCCTATGATTGAGGAGATGAAATTGGGAACCTAGAGGCCATCATAGCCAATGGCAGTTTTCGGTTTTTACCTCTTCTTTCTCTTGTTTGGCCTCTTTTCGCTCAGCTGCAATGTTCTTCTTACGATGATAATTGAACTGAGTGTCCTCCTCAGCCTTCACCATCTCCTTCTTCCGCTTGTCATACTCCTGAGCCAGCTCCCCTGAACGACTGATTTCCTCAAAGAGTGCTGTGCGCTCCTTGGGATTCTTCATAGCAATCGATTCCACTGCACCCTGAGATAGTGACAAATGATTGCATCAGACCAATGTTAAGGTACAATCCTCCAGGACTAGCCCAAGACATTTTGCTCCTTGAGCAAATGGCAGCCCACCTCCTGCCCACTCACCCAGCTCAGGTTGTGCATTACCCAAACCCAGCCAAATTATTTTGGAACATGAGAAAGAAAATCCAACAAGGACTTCTCGTGCTCCCAGGCATTAGCAATATAAAAATAATTACATGAGTTATGATCAATTTGCTGCCCTTTCATGACACCCCAAAACTCCTGCCTGATCAGTTTGGGAACCACTGATCTACACTGCAGAAATAATGCAGTTTGACACCACTTTAACTGCCATGGCTCCATCCTACAAAATTCTGGATTTGTAGTTTTATGAGGCAACAGAACCCATTGACTGAGAAGGCTAAAGAGCCTGTAAAACTATAAAGCCCAGGATTCCATAGGATGGAGCTATAACACTTAAAGTGGTGTCAAACTGCATTATTTCTACAGTGTAGATGCACCCTCAGAGCCCTAGGCTCAGCGGATGAGTCAACATGACTCTGAATTCACGTTTCAGTACTTACAAGAGCAATAGTGTCACATCTTTGGGCTCACTAACAGGCAAGGATGCATTTGTTAAAATAAAAGTTGGCAACAAGTGTGACAAATAAGTTTGTTTGGGCAGGAATGCTGTCCACACCCTCCACACCCTTTGCAGAATAAGCCCACTGCAGAATCTACATCCATACAGCACAGTAACTTCAAAGGCTCATCAGAAGTGTTGTAACAAACATGGGAAATACGTAGCTCTCCAGATGCTGTTGGACTGCAGCTCCCAGCATGCCTCACACTGGCTAGTACTGGCAGGAGGTGCAGTCTAACAACATCTGAATGGAATATTTCTAAACCTTTTATTACAAGAAGATCCATATGCTTGGGCTGTCTGTCCAAGTTCAGGCTAGGGAAGTGCCAAAACCTCTGATGACATGTTACTCTGCTCTGCTGCAGCTAAGGGACATGCATACTTCTGTGGAGGCATAAACCTAAAAGACGCACTTACTTGGAAGACTAGGAAGTTCCTAGCTTTGATGAGAATGCCCAGTTTCTCCAGCTCCTCACTGTACTCACTCAATTGTACCACTTTGTTGTTTATTTTGTACTCTGATGAGCTTCCTAGAAGATAAATGTTTAGTTATCCTCAGTCAAACAAGAAACTCAAGAAGGGAATTACTATCTATTCTACACCCTCTCTAGTTTTTACTGTGCAGGTGGTCATAGGGAAAAGCATTTTGAGAGGAAAATTGTTATTGTCTTTTCTGACTTAGATGACTAACAAGAACCTATCTCGTTTTTCTTGGCAGAATTTGTTTGGGGGGGGTTGCCTCTCTCTAGAGGCTGAGAAAATGTGACTTGCTTAAGGTCTACCTGGTAAGTTTCCATAGCTGAGCAGGGATTTGAACCCTGGTCTCCCAGTGACCAAGTCTAACACTCAAACAACTACACCACACTGGCTCTCAGAAGAAAATTGGGGGTGGGGGAGTGCAAAAGGAAAGATGTTTTCTTCATTCAGAAGAAGTCAAAGACATAGCTGTGTTAATCTGGAAAATCAGTATGCAAAAGGATCTCGCATCCTTTGAGACCTTTGAGACTAATTGAAAGATAGAAGTTGACAACAACTTCTTTCATAGGCTTGAGCCTACATCCTCAGAAGCATGTGGTGCAGTGGAAAGCCCAGGAACAGACCTATATAGCAGTCTGTGTGTGAGAATGTTCATAGGAATACAAAACTTTGTAGGTGTAGAGATGAGGTGACAAGTTCAGTAGTTTTAATGATAGTCATTAAACAGAAGGATGGTCCCACACTCCCTATACCCATTCATATGGTTATCTACTAATTTTGGCTTTAGGAAACATCCTTGTCTTATCCCCCAATTACTATCAGTAAACTGAATTTGTCATCCCATTTCCACATCCACAAAGTTGTGTATTCCTATGGACATTCTCACACAGACTGCTATATAGGTCTGTCCCTGGGCTTTCCACTCTACCAAATGCGTCTGAGAAACTAGATGAAGTCTATGAAAGTTCATACTACCAACTTCTATCTTTCAGTTAGTCTCAAAGGTTCTGCAAGGTCTCTCTGCATACTGATTCAGAAGAAGAGCACTTTAGGATTTACAGACTCATGCCTGCCAGCTCTCTGTCTGATGTGTGGTTCTGATTTATGAATATAATAGTGTTATGACAGAGAACCAAAGCAAAAATGTCCTGCTAGCTATAAGAGAAAGATCATTTTTTCCTTTGGTTCTCTTTCTTAATCTGGCAATGGTGTGAACCACTGTTAAAGTACAAGTCAGATTAAGAAAAGGGTCTTCAGATATGAGTGATTAAAACTGTAGCCTTATGCATATTTGCAATTGAATAAGATCCACCAAACATAGTAGGACTCACATGCAGTGAGCTGGGCTGAAATATTCTCCCCAAGATATTCCATACATTTTCTTGAGGCTAAGAAACACCATTTATCTATCTCCACTTAATGTAAACATCCACATGGCAGAAATAATCTGGTTTGACACCGCTTTAACTGCCATGGCTCCTTGCTAGGGAATTCTGGGAATCATAGTTTGCTGTGGCCCCAGAGCACTCTGTGGCCACAACTACAATTCCCAGAATTCCCTAGCATGGAGCCATGGCAGTTAAAGTGGTGTCAAACCAGATTATTTCTGCTGTGTGGATGCAGCCTGAACCTATTATTCTGACTTCCAATTAAAAACCCCTTGCAACACGGCCTCCCAAAGTCCCTGCACAATCCCCTTTTTGAATCCCAAGCATACAGTCTGCTAATATTTCCCTTCTTTGCCCACAAGGCTCACCCACAATGACCCTTGCAAAGGTGCGATCTTCAGCATTCTCTTCAGAATAGACCATGCTGACAAACGCCCGGTTGGCAGCTGGCTTTCCCACAGGAGCCCCATGGATCAAGTCCCGTAAGGTCTTCACTCTCAAATTACTGGTCTTCTCACCGAGCACAAAGCTGATAGCATCCATAAGGTTTGATTTGCCTGGTTGGAGACAGCAAAAAAGAGCAAGATAGTTTAGCAGATGCTGTATGTCTCCCTGGCACTTTGGCCAGCAGCTACCTTCTGGAAGAGGGAGCTTTTAATGGGTCAGTGCTGTAATTACCTTTTTACTGGTCTGGAAAGGGATCTTTTAGCACCCTTGAGAGGAAGTACAGCAAATCATGAAAGCTTATGCTACAACTTCTTTCACACAGTTAGTGTCAAAGGTGCTACAGGATCCCTTTGCACACTTACCTTCAAGCTGTGATTTTAAATACCGTGAATCCAAATATGTTTAATATTACAATGTATTGAACTGTGTTTCAATATTATTACAGTGCTTTCCTCTGTATCTTCTCTTAGTTTCAGAACTTATAAAGTTACTTGAAAAATTATTTCATTGCATTACATGTTACATGAGACACTGGTGGAGAATCTCTCAGAGACAATGGGATTGGTACTATAGCTAATGCTTAATGTTAATAGTTAGCACTTCTTAGTACTGTGCAGAAGGCGGCAATGGTAAACCCTCTTGAATGCCTTTTACCATGAAAACCCTACAACAAGAAAATCCAAAATGAAACAAGGGATAGTGCCAGAAGATGTAATTCCTTGGATGGAGGGCACTCAATGAGCTACTGGGGAAGAGCAGAGGACAACTACAGGCAGTGTTGTGGCTAATGACATAAGTGGATTCATGCCAAAAGGACATTCAGCTGTTGATGTGCGTAGAAGCAAAAGTTAAGTCGGAAGCTGCACAACACATATTATAGGAACATGGAATGAGAGAAGCCTGGATCGAGGTAAGCTAGACATAGTAAAACAAGAAATGGAACTATCATATACTCATATATACATATATATATCATATACTTGTGTATACATCGACTTCATGTACACACCAAGGGCAGGTTTGGCAACCAAAAATGGATTTCCATATGACCCATGAGTATGTCTAAGGTAAAGTCTAAGGGCTCAGCACAGGACTCTTCAGATCCATTCTGCAGAGAGGCAAAAGCTCCAACACTGCCTCAGATAACCAGTCACCCGGGCAGCCACCGCCACCATTTTTCTGCCCCAGATAGTCCAAAAAGCTGCTGGACACAATAGAGGGTGTGATCAGTGCTTCTTTTAGGTTCTCCATGGACAGACAACGCTGTCAAGGCAAGAGCTTAGTCCATCAGTGAATATCAAAAAGAAGCACTGACTCCCTCTGTTTTCCAAACCCCAAGAAGAAAGTGCCAAAGTGTGCCACTGCAGCAGAGAGAGTAGGGGAAATTGGCAGCATGAGCTTTCGTAGACTTTTTCCCCCCTCTTTCTTTTTTTTTGGGGGGGGGTATAGAATTCTTTATTAGTATTACAACCTACATACAATAATATTTTAAAAAAACCTTTACATAATATTCCATATATATATATATATATATATATATATGGAAAATCACATTAATTATTAATTCTTTACTGCCTTATCTAAATCTAATTCATATCAAACCATTTAATATCGATCAAACCAGTAAATTAAAAAAACACATACAATTGTTGTCAATATCTTCATTCTTCTTACTGTCTTCTTTTCACCATATACTTTTCACAATTCAACAAAGATATATTATTAATGTATCCCTAATTCATGTTCCCTCTTTTTTTCCCCTCTCTCTCTTTCTTTTCTTTATTTTTCCCCCCTTCCCCAAGTGCTCCCCATCACCAGAGCCTAGTATCTTCATATTACTCTCCCCTCCAAAATTGTAACTCTTCCTGGTGGAGGTGAAACACCTCCCTCCTTTGCTAAAGCCTTTTGTAGAAATATTTTCCAAAATCATTTCTCTTAATTATTCCTTTTTTTTACCTTAATTCCACAAGTTAACTTATCATTAATTGCTATTTGCCATATCTCTTTATACCAATCTTCTATTTGTAGATCTCCCTGATCTTTCCACTTTTTCGCTATGATTAATCTTGCGCTGTTAATAAATTTGTGATTAATTCCTTTCTAGCTTGAGTACAGTTGATCTTATCATATATAGATAATAATGCTATCTTTGGACAAAATTCTAGATCAATTTCTGTTATTTCTTTTATCTCTTTAAATACTAATTGCCAAAATTTCTTTACCGATCTACAGCCCCACCACATATGAATATATGTGCTGATTTCTTGGCATCCCCTCCAGCATAGCCTTGAGTGGTTCTTATTTATATTATTTAACCTTACTGGTGTCACATACCATTTATGGTAATTCTCCTTTATGCTTATGGATAATTTTTTTAAATGCCGTTGATTCCAAATTTTTCCCCATTCTTGAACATTTATTATTTGTGCTAAATCCTCCTCCCATATTCTTCTTTCTCATTATATTTTAATAGTAATTGGTGTATTTCACTTGTAATACTTTTCAAAATTTCATTTACTTCCATACTATCTCTTTGCCTAATCATTTGTTCAAATTTTGTGTATTCTCTAAATTCTATAATTTTCCTATTCCAATTTTTTGTCCATTGTTCCAAGTGAATACAATTAAACTACCGTAGGTTAATTTTAGACTTTGTAATTTCTCCTTTATCTTTCCTTTATCCTTCATTATCTTTATCCATTCTTTTATCCTATATATTGCTTGCTTCCTTAACTCTTTCCCTAATTCTTCCTTTAAATTTATTGGAAAGTTGTTTTTTTAATCATTACAACTGGTGTTAATGGTGAGATAGCTGGCATTAATTTTTTTAATATATTTTTTTCCAAATCTCTAGTATATTCCTTAAAAAGGGGTTTTCTATTTCTTTCATGGTAAGATCCTTAAAAAATATATTTTCCACTTTTCCCTCTATTTCTGTTGTTTCCATCTCTAACCAATCTAACTCCCCTTTCTCTATAATTCCATCTATAATATATCTTAATTTATTTGCATTATAGTACCATTTTAAATTTGGGAGACCCAAGCCTCCATCTTTTTGGGGTTTATACCAATATATTTTATTAATCCTCACTTTTTTATTCCCATTACAAAAATTATTTACTAATATTTGCCAGTTTTTTATTTCCTCATCTGATATTTTTATTGGTAACAACCTGAACAAAAATTTTTTATCTTAGGTAAAATTTTCATTTTTACTAATGCTATTCTTCCAAACCATGATAATTTAATATTTTTATATTCTTCTATTTTTCTTTTAATTTCTATCCTTAATTTATTATAATTTTGTTCCTCTAATTTTTGTATTTTTTTGTAATATTTATTTCTAAATATCTAATTGTATCTTTTAATTTAATATCCATCATTTTATCCTTTAGGAAATCTTGTTCTTCTGTTTTTATATAATTAAACAGCATTAACTTTGATTTATTCCAATTTACTTGTAGGCCTGACATTTCCTCAAACTCCTTTAAATGTTGTCTTACTTTGTCCATTTTTAAAGTGGATCTTTAATTGTCAATAGGGTATCTTCTGCAAATAAACTTATCTTATTTAATTTTCTAATCCCAATTCCTTCCAATTTTCATCTTCCCTAACAGCATTTGCTAAGATTTCAATAATTATTGCAAATAAAATCGGGGAAAGGGGGCAGCCTTGCCTTGAACCTCTGGAAATTGGAATTAGATCTGTTAGTCCATCATTTACTGTTACTACTGCTGTATTGTTTGAATATAACTGGTTTATTAATCCTCTAAACTTTTCCCCCATACCTAATTTCTTTAATGTTATTTTTAATGCTGGCCATTCCACACAATCAAAAGCTTTATATATATCTAGTGCCATTATCCCTGCCTTTTGTTTACGCTTTCCTATTATATTTATTTTATTCAGTACTCTTCCTATTAAATTTGACATTTGTCTTCCGTGTACAAATCCACATTGATCGTTTTGAAGATATTTATATATAAACTTATTCGCTCTTTTTGCCATTATTGCTGTTAATATTTTAGCATCTTTTTATCAGGGATACAGGTCTATATGATCCTGGATCTGGTAAATCTTTATCTGGTTTCAGAATCAGTATTATCAATGAATGATCCCATGATGGTCAAATCCTTTCTCCATTTAAAATTTTATTATATAATACCTCCAATTTAGGTATTAATATCTTTTTGAAAGTTTTATAATATTATGGTCCCAAACCATCCATTCCTGGTGATTTCTCTCCTTTTAATTTATCTATCACTTCTTCTATTTCTTTATTTGAAACCGGTTGCTCCATTATTTCTTTGTCCTCTTCCCCAATTTTTATTTTCAAATGTTTTTCAATATAATCCTCAATTTTTTCCATTGACTTATTTCCTGCTGAATATAATTCTTTATAATATTGTTCAAATATCTTTATCTTTTCTTTCATCATCATCCACATTTTACCTATTTTATCCTTTATAACACCAATCATATTTTTCTCTTTCTTCTTTTGTGTTGATCTCGCCAACATTTTAGAATTTTTATTGCTATATTAAAAAAAAACCCTCTGTAAATATATTAAATTTTTCTGGATCTGTTCTATCTCTAATTTCTCTAGTTCCTTTTTTTGCTTGTAATTCTATATATATGCTTTTACTCCTATCCTTTATATAATCATTATCTCATTTTTTAATCTCCATTTCTAATTTTGGTTTCCTCTCTTCCTGTCGTCTCTTTAAATTATATGTTTCTCTAATGCAAATTCCTCTTGTAATTGCTTTCATAGTATCCCATAACAGAGCTTGAGAAACCTCTCTATTATTAATATCCCAAATATTTTGCCATTCTTTTTCAATTTTACCCACGATATCTTTATTATTAAGTATTCTGGTGTCTAACCTCCATCTCTTTGCTTCTCTATAATCTTTTTTAACTATAAAATCCATATTTACTATTGCATGGTCTGTAACTCTTATTCCTTCTATTTCTGTATTTAGTACCTTTGAAACCATATTTTTAGATACAAAAATAAAATCTATTCTAGAATAGTTTTTATGAACTGCTGAATAGTAATTATAATTCTTTTCCTCCCCTTTAATCAATCTCCATATGTCTTTTAATTCTTTTCTGTTCATTATCTTGTTCAGGGGTGTAATATTACTTGATCTATCCTTTATTGTTGGATCTGATTTATCTTTGCATTTATCCATAACCATATTAAAATCTCCTGCCATAATTGTATAGTCTCCCTGCATATCTTCCATTTCCTTGAATACTTTTTCATAAAATTCTTTTTGATTTTCATTTGGAGCATACACATTAACCAACAAATATTTTTCTCCCCCCCCCCCCCATAATTCTTTGCATAAAAACAAATTGTCCTTTTACATCTATCTTCACTTTTAACACATCAAAACCACATTTCTTAGATATTATGGTTGTACCCCTCTTTCTTTTGAAGTACCATATGCTTTTTCATAAGTGGCAACCCAAT